>CM036620.1:28801915-30001915 GCA_020746105.1 Trogon surrucura
ACAAGACTAAGTGCAGGGTCCTACACTTTGGCCACAATAACCCCCTGCAGTGCTGCAGACTGAGGGAAGAGTGGCTGGAGAGCGTCCCAGCAGAGAGGGACCTGGGAGTACGGGTTGACAACTGGTTGCACATGAGCCAGCAGTGTGCTCAGGTGGCCTTGTGTCAGGAACAGCGTGACCAGCAGGAGCAGGGATGTAATTCTGCCCCTGTACTCAGCACTGGTGAGGCCTCTCCTCGAGTGCTGTGTGCAGGTCTGGGCCCCTCACTGCAAGAAAGACATTGAGGGGCTGGAACGGGTCCAGAGAAGAGCAACGAGGCTGGGGAAGGGACTAGAGGGAAAGTCCTGTGAGGAGAGGCTGGGGGAGCTGGGGTTGTTCAGCCTAGAGAAGAGGAGACTCAGGGGGGACCTTATCACTCTCTACAACTGCCTGAAGGGAGATTGTAGTCAGGTGGGGGACGGGCTCTTCTCCTGGGAAACCAATGACAGGACTAGAGGGCACGGCCTGAAGCTGTGCCAGGAAGCACTTCCTCATGGAGAGGGTGATCAGGCACTGGGATGCACTGCCCAGGGAAGTGGTGGAGTCACTGTCCCTGGAGTATTTAAGGAGAGGCTGGATGTGGCACTTAGTGCCATGGTCTGGCCAATGTGATGCTGTTGAATCATAGGCTGGACCTGATGATCTCGAAGGTGTTTTCCAGCCTCAACAATTCTGTGATTCTGTGAGTTATGGAAACAAGATATCAAGAATTGCTAAGATTTTCTAAAAGTGTACCTTTGTGGTGCTTCAATTTGGCCTCCACCCCTGGAAACAAGACCTGTACTCTTCCAGCAGCATTCTGGGTCAACATTTTCACTTATTTAAATACTGCATGCATATTCTAAGCACTTTATACTGAGCCTCTTCCTACTTACCCTGCCACAGTGGTACTGCCTGCAGTAGGCTGGAATTGTAAATGCCTTCATTTTCGATTTTCAAACATTTGGTGTTTAAAATTTTAAAGTGATTGATGCAAAAGCTCTCAGAGTTTATACTTCACTCACTTCCCACATGTTGCCTGTTTTGTTGTGTTTTGTTTTGTTTTTTCCCAAGTGATACCAATATCTGACAACAGCTGTGGGAGGTCAGTGTCATCCAAACCTGGTATTTTGGCCTGCGGCTTGGCTGCAGAAGAGGCACAAATTACTGTGATTTAATCCTTGATGCATATGCTCTTGCAGACAAAAATTGTAATAAATTGGCACTGATAAGAAGAGATACAATAGGTGTGTAGAGACCAACTTCATGGCTGAGTGAAAAATGTGTCCAATGGGTACGTAAAATACTAACTTTAACTATTCCTATATTGTTTTCCATTGAGTAACTTTGTGTCAGTACTGTCTGCTCCAAACATTTTAAATGTCATCCGAAAATGATTCTATCTTTGTGGCAATGCACATAAACTGTTTATCATGGTAGCACATGTCAACTATTTGTCTTCGTCTTCTAAATTTTATGCCTCTAGAATTTTTGTCTGTGACTAAGTTATCCAGAGACTTGTATGTGAGAGGTGGAAAAGTATTCTATATAACACTCAGAACAGTTCAAATACTGTCAATTAACAGGTCATATTCTGTGAAAGGGCAATGTGTACTCTGTAATGCTTCTGTAAATCCTCCTTCATTCAGTGTAGCAAACTTTGATCCTACGACAGAAATGACCTGCTGAAAATGAAGTAAAAACTTGCTAAAACAAATTAACAAGGGGAAGAAACAAACAAAAAAACCCACAACCACCCCCAAAACAACAAAAGAACCTCCACTGAGGTCTGCAGAATCACAGAATGTTAGAGGTTGGAAGGGACCTCAAAGATCACCTAGTCCAACCCCCCTGCCAGAGCAGGATCACCTACAGCAGAGCGCACAGGAACACATCTGGGCGGGACGTCCAGGTTATTCTTATACTAAGCAGGAATTTTGCTACCTTCCTATCATGAGCCTCAGTGGTGCTACATTCGCTTAGTACCTGGCAGATTATTCTGTTCAGCCTAATTTATGACATGCAGAGTTAGAAAATGGGTTTTATCTTGCTGGACTAACTCCACAAATGTCTACTACATCAAAGCCAGGCTCTGCTTAGCTGTGATTCAGCTCCTGCTTTGTGTTGTCAGCAGAGACAAACTATGATGCATTTGGTTAATGAGTATGTTTGTGTGCTAATTGCAAGCATCATGATTTGAGTGGAGCTCAGCCTAGCCCTTTCTTTTGCTCTGTGTTTTGTTTGATTTATTTTTTTCTATCACTGGGAATGCAGAAGGTGGGAAAAAAATGGGCAGAAACTGTCCCTAATTTTCACCTCTGTTTTCAACTAAGTGGAAAATGAGGGTGGTACTCAGCAGTGCTGGCAACTATAAATATCCTCTAAAATGAAGAGTGGCTTAAAGCTATGCCTCAGATTTTGGCCTGTAAACTCCAGGGCATGAGAAAACCAAGTTTACTGACTTGCATCTCAACAGTACTCGAGGTTCCAAACATGAAACCAGTGGTGCCAATGCCAGAAGGAGTATTCATACTGACCAAGTGAAATCTCTTTTTGCTTCTTGTAGGATGGTCATCTACACAGTGTATCAATGAGAGTTGCTGGCTAACAGCATTTGGTTTCTGTGGCTGTCACATAGCAGAACTATGAACAACTCTGCAGTAGGTAGTGGTGGACTATCCCTGTGTTAGGTCTCAATGGGAAAATGAAGCTCAATGTTAAGGCTGCTCATATGATCTTCTGTACTCATTAGCAATGTTTTCCCTTTGCCTGCAAAAGATGCTAGTTTTGATTCTTAGAGAAATAAATGTTGATTCAAATGCAGGATTTGCCTGAATAACTAGTGTGATGCTTCTATCTGTTGGGAAGCTTTGTGGCAAACTTCAGCACTCGTGATAATAGCGTATGTGTGCACTTAGTATACTACAGATCATCGGATAATTTAGGTGGGAGAAGACTCTTAAAGATCGCTGAGTTCAACTGTAAACCCAATGCTGCCAAGTTTAGCACTGAACCATGAAGTTGTTCGAATTAGGGCCTGAACTGAATGGGTATGAATAGCATAAGGCTGAGATGAATTGAAGGGTAGTCATTAAAATCTGTCATATACTGAAACTCAGTTATTTTCCGTAGCAGCCTTCATTACTTTTTCGCCTGCAATTCTGGGCAGCTTTATCACTTTAGTACTTTTCATGGATGGTAAGGAAGGCCAGCAAATCTCCTAGGTATGCAGAAAGTTGACAGTCTGGCCTGCAGAACTTGTTTTTTGATTCATCAGGAGAGCATTTCAGACTTCCCAGCATCTTGGTGTTTATATGACTCAGGCTATGTTAGAGGAACCGTAAGTATTCCAGGAGTTTCACTGGCATTTCCTGCAAGTTTAAAATGCATCTGCTGCTTCTGTGATATAAGAAGAACCTACGGAACAACCCTTTGCAGCTGGCAACAGGAAGGACTTTTGCACCAGAGCAGATGTTCTTTCAAAGCATTCCTGTAACCTCGTGGGCAGAAGGTAAAGAGAGAAAGGAAACTGGATGCAACTCTGTTGTGCTAGGCTGTAACTTTCCTTTAGACGTTTTAAACCTGAATTTTGTGTCCATATCTGCAGTGAAAAGACTTACTGTCCATTTAGGTTGCAATGTAAACATGGCAGCACTGGCAGCTGTGGAGAAGACTTAGTAAAGACACAGTTATAAGGTTAGATTTGCAAAAAAAAACCCACCACTTGGGGGATAATTGGCTGTTAGTACCTTCAGCTTGAGTATATGGCAATTACCATTATTTTATGTCAGAGCGGAATAAGACAGCTATGATACTATATTTTAAAAGTTACTTTCCTGGTGGGTAAAATATAACATGAAAAAGCTTAATGTAAATCTGAATTTAACATGGGATATGGCAGCTGCTACAGGAATAACTGTTCAGAGCAAATGGTATTAAGCATTCCTGGTCAAATATTGATTTATCACAAGGCAAATGTTCAAAGTCAGTTTGAAATCCAAAGATTTGTCTTTAAGATCTGTCTTTTACCACATCAAAGCCAACAAACAATACAAAATAGGAATGACAGAGTTGTTTCTCGTTTTGGTGGGTTTCTTTAATGTGATTAAGAATGAACTTCAGAAATATTAGAAGCTGATGAAAATAGGCAGATATTTCTTTTACTTCGGTAAAGCTGTTCTTTGCTTTTACTAATTGCTCAGCCAATCACAATCAAACACTTCTTCAAATTTTGTTTAAAAGCTTCCTGTTCAAACGCAGTGAGATTTTTTCCTTCCCTCTATATGCAGTTCACGCAATCATACTGATTGGGGCTGGAAGGTGACTTTGGAGATCACCTAGTCCAACCCCCAAGCTCAGAGCAGAATCAGCTAGAGCAGGTTGCTCAGGGCCATATCTAGTTGGGTCTTGAATATGTCCAGTGATGGAGACTTCACAGCCTCTGTGGGCAAACTGTGGCAGTGTTTGCCCACCCTCACAGGAAGAAAAAAAAACCAAACAAAAAGTGTGTTCAATTTTATATTCAATTTGTATTTCCTGTACTTCCATTTCTGCCCATTGCCTCTTGTCCTGTTGCTGGAGATCACTGAGAAGAATTGGGTTCCATCTTTTCTATCTGTTCCCCCTCCCTATATCAGATATTTTTACACATTGATGGGTTCTTCCCTCATCTGTCTCTTCTTGAGCCTGTCCCAGCTCTCTGTTTCTCCTTGTATGGCAGATGCTCCAGTCCCTTATCTCGTGATCCGTTTTCTGGATTTACTCCAGTAAATCTGTATCTTCCTTGCATGGGGAACCTGGGACTGGACCCTCACTCAATTTGCGTACACTAGTGCTGGATCACTTCCTATGACCTGCTGTCAGTGCTCCTCCTCATGTCTCCAAGAAGCTGGTGGTCTTTTTTGTTGCAAGGAGACATTGCTGGCTCATTGTCAACTTGCTGTCCACCGAGACCCTCCAGCTCATTTTCTGTAAAGCTGCTTTACAACCCCTTGGTCCCCAGCATGTACTGGTGCATGGACTTGTTCCGTTTCACGTGCAGGACCTTGCACTTTCCCTTGTTGAACTGCATGAAATTCCTCTCAGGCCATTTCTCCAGCCTGTAGAGGTCCCTCTGGATGGCAGCATGACTCAACGGCATATTGATCACTCCTTTGGGTTTTGTCATCTGCAAACCTGCTGATGGTAGACTCTGCCCCATCACCCAGATCATTAATGAAGATGTGTAATAGACCACTCTCCATCATCTTTGCCAAGTCTTGGGAGACCGGAGAGGTGCCTGAGGACTGGAGGGAAGCAAATGTCACTCCAGTCCTCAAAAAGGGCAAGAAGGAGGACCCAGGTAACTATAGACCAGTCAGCCTCACCTCCATCCCTGGGAAAGTGATGGAACGATGTCGCAGGTTAGGGCTGGGCCGGCCACTAACGCGGACAGACGCTCTCTAACCCCCTCTTCCCCCCCTCAGATGGGAAGAGAAAAGGGAATGAGGCAGAGAGACTTACGGATGAGAGAAGAAAAAAAACCGAACTAGAACAGCTTTAATGAAAGTAATAGGAATAATGGTAAAAAGATAAAAGTAAAGAACTATATACAACTATAGATAGTAGCCCGATATCAAACCCGACTCCCTCCCCCGATAGAAATCACCACTGGTGCTGCAGAGCAGGAGGCACTGGGGAAACCCCAGGCTCAGCGGCGGCGGGAACTGGATACAGGGAGCTGGATTCGGGAACTCAGGATCTGGATCAAAAGCAGGAGGTCAGATGGAGTCCTCTCTGGACACCGGTCATTGCAGAAAAGAAGGGCGAAAAGGGGACGAAAAAGGGCGAAAAGGGACGAAACTCTCGTGATCACTCAATTTATACTAGATATGACGTATATGGGATGGAATACTCTCGTTGGTCACCTGTCCTGTCTATTACCCCCCGGAGGTGCCACCTTTTACTTCCTTGTGCCCCCCTCTTACTACCCAGCACCCCCAGCGTGGCACACAAGAGCCAGCAGTGGCCTTGGTCACTATAGGAATAAGTATAAGCAAGAGCCTTTCTACATACCAGTCCCAGGCAGTGACTGTAAACATCAGGTGTTATCACTGCCAGTAGCACACACTGTCTGCAAAAACATGCTGCTGACTTCAGAACGTGCAGCCTTTGAGAAGACACTAAACTGGAAAGTAAAAATCACTAAACAGGACTGGGTTTTCAGCTAAACCCAGGACAAACGACTTATCCTTGGTGCCATCTCAAGGCATATCAAGGATAAGAGAGTTATTAGAGACAGTCAACATGGCTTCACCAAAGGGAAGTCGTGCTTGACTAACCTCATAGCCTTTTATGAGGATATAACAAGGTGGATAGATGATGGCAGAGCGGTGGATGTGGTCTACCTTGACTTCAGTAAAGCATTTGACACAGTCTCCCACAGCATCCTTGCTGCTAAACTGAGGAAGTGTGGTCTAGACTCTCGGGTAGTGAGGTGGACTGTGAACTGGCTGAGGGGAAGAAGCCAAAGAGTTGTGGTCAGTGGGGTGGAGTCTGGTTGGAGGCCTGTATCCAGTGGAGTCCCTCAAGGGTCGGTACTGGGACCAGTATTATTCAATATATTCATCGATGACTTGGATGAGGGACTAGAGAGTACTATCAGCAAGTTTGCTGATGACACCAAGCTGGGAGGAGTGGCTGACACACCAGAAGGCTGTGCTGCCATTCAGCGAGACCTGGACAGGCTGGAGGGTTGGGCGGGGAAAAATTTAATGGAATATAACAAGGGTAAATGTAGGGTCTTGCATCTGGGTAGGAACAACCCCAGGTTCCAGTATAAGTTGGGGAATGACTTATTAGAGAGCAGTGTAGGGGAAAGGGACCTGGGAGTCTTGGTGGACAGCAGGATGACCACGAGCCAGCAGTGTGCCCTTGTGGCCAGGAAGGCCAATGGCATCCTGGGGTGTGTTAGAAGGGGGGTGGTTAGTAGGTCGAAGAGAGGTTCTCCTTCCCCTCTACTCTGCCCTGGTGAGACCCCATCTGGAATATTGTGTCCAGTTCTGGGCCCCTCAGTTCAAGAAAGACAGGGAACTGATGGAGAGAGTCCAGCACAGGGCAACTAGGATGATTAAGGGAGTGGAGCATCTCCCTTATGAGAAAAGACTGAGGGAGCTGGGGCTCTTTAGTTTGGAGAAGAGGAGACTGAGGGGTGACCTCATTAATGTTTACAAATACATAAAGGGGGAGTGTCACGAGGATGGAGCCAGGCTCTTCTCGGTGACAACCACTGATAGGACAAGGGGTAATGGGCTGAAACTGGAACATAAGAGGTTCCGCTTAAACTCGAGAAGAAACTTCTTCTCAGTGAGGGTGACGGAGCCCTGGAACAGGCTGCCCAGAGAGGCTGTGGAGTCTCCTTCTCTGGAGACATTCAAGACCTGCCTGGACACGTTCCTATGTAGCATAATCTAGGTGTTCCTGCTCTGGCAGGGGGATTGGACTTGATGATCTTTCAAGGTCCCTTCCAATCTCTAACATTCTATGATTCTATGATTGATCTCAGTATCCTCTTCTGGGGTGCGCTGCTAGCAACTGGCCTTCAGCTGGGCATCATAAGGCCATAGGACTCCATGATCACAACTCTGAGTCTGGCAGTTCAGGCACTTTCCAATCAACTGTCCATTTATCTAACTCATGCTTCTTTAACTGGTCTGTGAGGATGTTATGGGAAACAGAATTGAATGCCTACTAAAGTCTGCTCAAATAAACAGTATCTGCTGCTCTCCCCTCACCTACTAAGCCATCTCATTATCTGTTTGTTCAGGCATGATTGTTCCTTCATAAATACATGCTGACTACTTCATCATCTCATCCTTCATGTATTTCAGAAATGGTTTTGAGTTTTTTTTCCTCCATCACCTTTCCAGGGATCAAAATTAGGGATACCAGCTTGTACTTCCCCAGATCTTCTTTCCTTTGCTTCTGGAAGACAGAAGTGGCATTTCCTTTCCTCCCATCCTTAGGAACCTCCCCCAAGGACCACAACCTTCCAAAGATTAGCAAGAGTGGCCCCACAGTACTACCTGCTAGCTCCCTCAGTACTTGTGAGTACATCACATCAGAACCCATGGACTTTATTTATGTCCAATTTGTTTAAATGTTCCCTAGCCCAGTCCTCTTCCACCAACAATGAGTCTTCTTGCTCCAAAGTTTCCCCAGCCTTGGATTGCCTAAGGATGATCTTACCAGTAATGATTGATACAAAGAAGACTTCATGTATCTCGGCATTTTCAGTGTTCTTTTTTAGCTGAGTGGATTGAGCATGGTGCTTAAAACACCAAAGGTTGCAGGTTCGATTCCCATTCAGTTCTCACGTGTTGCCTGACCTAGTCCAGAGGTGGCGTCCCTGCCCATTCCAGGGAGGTTGGATTAAATGATCTCTAAGGTACCTTCTAGCCTAGGCCATTCTATGATTCTATGATTCTTTTTCACTAGGTTCCCTACCCCTTGCTAAAAGATGTTCCTAAGTGATATCCTTCCTGTAGGCTTATTTTTAAGAAAACGTGTAGAGTAACCCCATGAATATCATTCAAGCAACTTATATTGTCTGTGTGGCTGTTGGGCAGCACTACAGCAAAGCGCAAGAATTATCCCTTTGCTGTCAATAGCATTACTCATGTGCCCAAAGTTAAGCACATATTTAAAAGCTTTGGGAAATGGGCCTTTAATTTCCATCAATATGAAATGCTTGAAACACAATCTGCTGCTATTTACATCTTGTCTGAGACATCTACAGAGTACTAAATTGTACATTCAAAGATCAATTTAAAGAATTGTTGCTAGCAAAGGAAAATGACAGAAAATAAGAGAACAGCTAAGAGTGGCAATTTTGAGGACGACTAAGAGCTGGACCAGATTGATGTTCTCATGCTTGGTATGTGTTTTGCAAAGCCAGATATGTGTGTGTTTTGGATTTGTTAAGATATGCAGAAAAACTTAAAATTCATCTCAGCTCTGAGCACTTCTTTTCCTCAGATAAGGAGCTGTATTTCCCAAGTGCACTGATGCTTTGAGTCACAAAAATGTGAGTCTCTGTTTTATGGGCCCTCAGATGTTTTCTTCTAAGCCCAGTAACACAAAGCACACTGCTGAGTCTTGCTGAGTGTGCCAGCCCAGCATCCTTGGGGACACTTTTCTGTCTGTGTATCTTGGTCCATACCTTCATTAGGCTCTCTGCTAGTATACATGTTTCTTGATTGTAATGACAGTTTTGTACAGGGTAGAAAAAGAGTTTATCTAATTCCTGTAAATATGACTGATCTGGGAATCAGAAATGAGTGTTTTCAACTCTGTGATACTGCTGATGCAATTTCATTTCTCGGGGTGGAGGAGTTGCCTTTAGATTGTTTCTGGCAAAAGCTGTGTCTTTGTACAGTCTGCCCCACTGGGAAGCATAGCTTTTGCCTAATCTGCTACTTTGAAAGTAATAACAGTCAATTATTGTAATGGGACCAGGATCACAAGTCCCCATCCTGAAAAGCAGCTGAGCAGCTACCAAGTGCCAACAGAGCAATTGGTGCTGGCTTCTGAGAACAGCTCTTCCCAAGGGATTCTAGAAATGACAGCCTGACTTCAATTGTTAAACTGATCTCTCTTGTAAAACAGAGATCAATTTGATTTAGATTAGCCCTGCCAGGCTGTGACCCGGCTGTATGCATCCTTCTTCCTGAAATTATCTTTGAGGTCTCAGTGAGACTTGGTGTAACGAGACTCTTTGCTACTTAGCATCAGTCTGCTGTCTTCAGTCTTCTGTTTGGAACAGGTCTGTGGAGTCACACAGAAGAGTGGCTGCACTGAGGTCAGACATGAGCTGACACAAAAATGCAGCTTTTCAACTTTTGCAAGTGCCGTAAGATTCCTTGAGGTGAGGAATATGAGGAAAACGTAACTATTTAATATTGTTCATCTAGGTACACTTTTACTTGATTAACATGCATTGGTAGTGCTATCAATAGCACCATCTACTGCCTTCAGGGTAGCAGGACATGAGTTCTGTAATTATAATACTAGAAATGACATTTATAGTAAATGAGAAGAGAGCATTTAAAGACATTGCTCTCCTCACCTCCTGGCAGCAGTGGTACTGGAGAGCCACTGCATCCACCTATGTTCACAACACAGGCAATCTGCCAGGAGCTGGTATGGCAAACCTCTCTCAGTGCTTGCAGATCTGTTTTCAAGCTACCAGGGCCATCTTTTCAAATGCATGTCACCAAAGAATCCCATCTGAATTGGCAACAGATACAAGGAGTATTATTTCTTCCAGCATTATATCTAGTCTTCTCCACTTGACCTTGTCAGTCTTTAAGCCCGTCCAAGGGCCAGCGTCACCTTCCCCTCCTCACCGCCAACCCACTGCATCTGCCTCTCTGCCAGGCCATCACAACAGGTGTTTTCCTTTCTCCCCTTCCCAAGATAAACGCTGTGGCTCCTCACCAACCTTTGTTTGAAGACTAAGCTTCTTGTCAGCTTTGAGTGTTTGGCTATGTGGGTTCAATAGTATTCTTTTGCTGCAGAATTTGAGGGTGTTATATAAATTTATTCCCCAAGAAAGTCAGTAGGTGAGAGCAGTTTAAATAGCTGCTGAAGGGAAAAGTAAAAAAAAAAAAAAATAATCCAAGCAAACAAAAAACAGTTCAAGAACACAGCGGTTCTGTCTGGATTCAAAGATTAGACAGCTTCACAGCTAATACCAAACAGGCAAAAAAAAAAAAAGTCCAAGTGCTTACAAGACACTCAGGACCATGTCTAAATATTAATTATGAAGCCGACTTAAAAACTGAGATGCCACTATGAGGATCATTGATGCTGTGAACAAGCACCTTAGTCTGTGGGAAAATCAGAGATCCTATGTGTACTAGTCAGTTAATTGGCTAACCTCTGATTCAACATTGCTAAAACATTGACAAGCACCTGTGGAGTATTTCAGCACTGCTAATCACTGCTGAAGCAGTTGAGCATTCACTGCAGGCAACAGGAGGCAATTTTATCATTGAGTAGTTATTGGGCTTGGTGAGATAACATCTCCCCTGCTTCCCCACTTTGCACCAATCCCTTCCTCTCCATCAGCATACACAGCATATTTTTCAGCTCAGTGCCTTTCTCCAGCCCTCCTGCTACTGTCTTGCCAGGCCATTAATCACAAATGCATCTAATTAGAGTTCTTCCAACATCCTGTAGCCTGCATGCCAATAATTTGGCTGCCCAAGGATCAGGGTGACTTGAAAAAGGGGATTTCCCCACCGTGGGCCTAAGCTGGCAGGCAGAGCACTGGTGCCCCTCTCCTCAGGAGAGGGTTTGCTTTCAACGCCCTGATGGGTGGATGTTTTTGTCTGCTGCCATCCTCTGTGAAAAAGCATTTGACAGCAAAGATCAGCCTGGTTGCCACAAGACAGGTTTCAGCCCTCTTCTGTGTACTCCTGGGCAGGTCAAAACGTTCTCAGCCCACTGGCAATGACATCCAAGTTTTCTCTGAGACTCCCTGTGCTGATAGTGAGGAGTGATCTTTTTTTCACATCTGCCTGAATAGGGGAAAAGGAAGGAGTTGCTTGTGTAGGCAAAGAATAGAGAGTGGGTTAGGCAAACACCTGACATTGATAGATGAGGACATGCACCATCATGTGCTGTGTTCTGTAATCCAGTGTGAAAATAATTATTAGCAAGTGCTCACAGCAGGCAGCGAGTCACAGACACCCATGAAAATTATCTGTTTCTGCTTTTTCCTGTTCTGAATCCTGACCTTCTCTAACGGGACTCTTCAACACAGATCCCAAGAAGCTGAGTGTGCAGTGAGGTCCTTCAGCGAGCAGTGCACGTCAATGCTGCATCCCCATGCTGGTTATCACATACCTCTGTGAGCTGTGTTCGCTTTTCAGTGTTGGTTTAGCATTCACAGTGCTAGAGATGTTGCATTACACACATCTATAGGAAACTTGAACTCATACTTCTGGGAGCAGAATTCTCTAGAGAGTCTAAACTCCCCTGCAATCCCACCACTGTCTCTGAAAACTGGGCTAATACCACCAGCAGTGGGTACCCCTTGCCACCTCAGAGCATGGAGTCAAAAAGTCAGAAGGACATTTGTGTTCTTGTCTCTGACTGTCCGTGGTTTTGTGGTGTGCTGGGTGAGTGACGGGCAGCAGTAGTTGCCCTCTGGGGAGCCAGAGCCGTGGGTGGCCATTGCTTTGGGTCTTCGCAGGGCACACTCTCTCACTGTTTTCTCCCTGAGCCACAATAAAAGCATACGGAGGTCTTGGTAGAGGGACACTGCAGGTTCTGGCTATGCCTTCACTGTGAAATGGGGATTGTGCTCCTTTCCTGTCATGGTGAATAGAACTAATCAAAGGAAGTAGGTTTTATAATTGAGGTGCCCTAAGGTGACAATTGTGTTTCATCTACGTCTAAGCTATACTGTTTCCACTGACCTCATCTGGTGTCTGTATGACCCTCAATACCCCATGGGCTGTCAAATATAAACAGAATTATCTGTGCATGGAGACTTTCCTGTAACTGCTGAGGAAAAGCACAGCAAGTGGCAGCAACCCCCACTGCTTTATGTTCCCTTTTATAGGAAAGGGTGCTGCGACTCCAAATCGTTAGACGCTGTGTGGGAGAGATACAGCAAAAATGACCTTACAGCATCTCTGAGCCAGCACAGACGCTAAAGCAGTTGGCAGCTACAGCAGGAAAAGAAGGCTGGGGGAATGGAGGGAGTAAGGCAGTAATAAAATAAAAAAAAAAGGGAGGAGGGTGAATCAAAGCAATCAATCTCAAATGAGCCAGATCCGTGCATGTGTTTGGGTTTGGATTTTGGGGGGATTTTTTTTGGGCCAGGCTCTGACAAATGGGGATGCTGCTCTCACCACTGCTTCCCACAGAAACTCCCAGGCATGGAGAATCTTCTTTCTTTCTGCAGCAGAAAGCACCTATCCTGTGCGTGTGTATGAGCATGGGCCTGCTTTCTTTGACCAGTTGAAATTGCAAAGGAATTGGGCTGCAAACTAGAGTTAAGGAATGTACTTAGAACTCCTGAGCTGTGGGCAGTATGAGATCATGAAATGAATCTGAAATCTGTGGCTGAACACCCCCTACACGTCTTGCTGATAATCAAGCTTTTAAGAAGCTACGTGGAAGAGCTGAGCTGCTTTCTGTGCTAATTCAAGCTTGTTGAACTACATCTTGCGAGACGCTTGTAGGTGGCAAAAATGTGGAAGATCTGTCAGAGGATGTGTCTTCTTCAGGAAGAAAATTTGCTATTCTGAATGCATAAGATATACAGAGCTCTCTGTGACTCACAGGATGAGTGAGCAGGCAAGTAGGAGAGAAGGGTTCTGCTGCGGTGGATAAAACTTGATTTCTTCTTAAACAGAAAAATTTTGTAATGGTATCATGTCGTTGTAGAGACGGACACGACACATCTGTATGGTGATCAAAGTGGCTCAAAAATGGCTCCTTTATTAGACAAAGGGTGTGCCTTTTATACATAGCTGTAGGTAGTAGAAGAAGGTAGCGTGGCCTTTGCCTATAGGTTAAACACTTGTTGTTCAAGTTCTAATTGGTTAATACTGAGCAGCTTCCAGCTGGGCTCATCCCCCCGGATCTTGAGGGAGAAGGTTCCGCAAACGTGTCCAAACTCAGTACACACAACTGCCCACCTCAAGGGTACACTGGGAATTTGTCAAGGTCAATGTCTTCAACCCATGCCAGGTTTTCAGCAGTCCAGCTGCCATCCCCCACAATTCCCCCTTTTAGTTTTTGAGCTACAAACGCTGCCTCAACAGTCTGATGCAGGGCCCTTCGCATCAGAGTGATCAAGCAGGGTAGCATTAAGAGCACGATTACAACCACAAGCACTATTAAAAATCCTGTTTTAACCGAAGACATTAAAGACCCTGACAAACCCCATTGCCCAAACAACTTTTCAATGCCAAAAAACCCTGTGTCTTCTTGAATCTGATGAGTCATGATTTGTAGATCTTGTATTTTCTTGTGGATGGATTCCGAATGATCTTCCAGGTTCATGCAACACATTCCGTCAAACTCTTCGCATCCATGCCCATGCGCCAGAAGCAAGAAATCAATTGCTGCACGGTTCTGCAAGGTAGCATGCCTTATTGAGCTTACATCGTTAGCCAATTGTGACAAAACTTCAGAGGTTAAATTAGCATTCTTTTCTATCCAGCAAGCCATTTTATTTAAAGTTGTTAGTGCATTTGCAACTGCTACACCAGGGGCAAAAATAGAAGCAAAAATACGTTCTGCAGTATTCCAAAGTTGCGCATTGCTATCACAATTTTTCAGCAGTGTCGCTGATCTTTTCGCACGCCCCCGAGAAAAGGCATGCAAATCACTGTGATTTAATAGCATTTTCATAGGTGGTGTCATCATGGCCAAGCGACCAAAAGTACAAGGACCTCCTACAGCCATGGTTGGTATGCCGGCCCAAGCTCGCTCCCCACACAGTAAGAACAACCCTTTTGGCAGTCGTGACGCAGATCCGATTCCCGTTACTGAGTGGCTCTTGTTTCCAGCAACATGCTGACACCATTGAGAGGCATTCTGCCAAAAAGGGGACAAAGGTGTAACGTCAGATACTTCGATATCACTGTTCACTGTCAGGGGTAACCCACTGGAGGTATGCCAACAAGTGCTATTAACATACAGGCATGATCGTGCGGTCAAAGTTCTCAGAATCTCTAATTCTTCCGGCTCCCTGCTTTCTGGTAATTTGGTGGCCCAGTCAAAAAACCCAAGGGTGCAATTTTGCATACTGCCATTACATTTCTTTGTAACAGATAATCCTCCCATACCACGCTGAGCTACTAATAAATGCACTTCTGAATCATTCAATGGCACACCTATTAAGCAGGTATGAAAAGGCTGATAAGGCTGAGCAAGAGAAACACAAAAGCTGCTCTGGTTAAGTTGGTGCATTAAAGTCACCCAAACGTTGGTCCCATGCCAGGCTGGTGGGATATCATGGGGTCTTCCGGGAATCCAGAACAGGCCGCACGCAACGAGCAGGACACCAACGAGGACCATTATCTGTAGAGACACAAGCATAACCCCTTCCCCAGGTTATCAAATCAAATGGCCCCTGCCATTGGCCTGTTGCCAAGTCCTTCATTTGGACTTTGGCACCTTTTTGAACTTGCGATTTTGAGAAAAGAGAAGAGAAATGTCGGAAGATAGGAGAAGTATCAAAGTCATCACTGTACTGTAAAAAGTTAAGAACATAAAGAACTTTGTCCAGACGTGCCTGTGGTGGTTCCCTCACCATTCCCCCTTTTTGTTTTTGAAGCATGCGCTTCAGTGTGCCGTGAGCACGTTCAATAATAGCTTGGCCCGTTGGTGAGTGAGGAATACCGGCAAGATGTGTGACTCCCCACATATCAAGAAATGTTTTAACTTTCTTTGAGGTGTAAGCCGGACCATTATCTGTTTTTATTTGCTTTGGTACGCCTAAAATAGAAAAGGATTTTTGGAAATGCCTAATGACATCTTTGCCTGTTTCTCCAGTGTGAGCTGTGGCAACCATGGCATGCGAATAAGTGTCAATAGTAACGTGAACATATTTTAGGCATCCAAACTCATCTATGTGAGTGACATCAGTTTGCCAAATCTGTAAGGCTTGTAACCCACGTGGGTTGGTGCCAAAAAACACGGGTGCATGAGTTCCCTGACAATCAGGACAAGTGGCTATAATGGAACGTGCTTCAGAGTGAGACAGGCCAAATTGTCGTCGCAATGCTCGGGATCCCTGATGAAAAAATTGATGCGACAAAACAGCTTGTTGCTTAACATTAGGCACCGGGCCTAAAGCAAGAGCAGAAACAAGGGCATCAGCCCTGGCGTTACCTTCTGTATAAAATCCGGGCAATGACGTATGACTACGAATATGTAGTATAAAATACGGTTCTTTGTGGTACTGAATAGTTTTCCACAGTGTTAGTAAAACATCAAATAACAATGGATTGTCTGAAGTAGTAAGGACAACTTTGTCCAAGCGCGCCACCAAATTGGCAGCATATGCCGAATCTGTAATAATGTTGGCGGGACAAGGGAATAAGGTAAAAGCTAAAGCTATTGCTCTCAATTCAGTTACTTGCGGGGAACCGTTTTGCAAAACTACTTGCGACTTCCATTGACCAGCATCCAGCCAAACAACTGCTGCTTTGCCCGTTTTTCCGGATCCATCCGTAAAAACAGTAGGACCCTGTACCGGTTCAGGTTGACTAAGGATTTTTTGTCCAAAAGGGACTTCTTTGGCAAATTTTAACAAGGGATATGAGGGCAAATGATAAGAGATTTGGCCTGAGAACCCAGCCAAAGCAGCCTGTAGTTCATACTGATTTGCTAGGCACCATTCAAAATACCAGCTTTGTACGGGGAGTACAATAGTCATAGGGTCGCGCCCGGTTAATTCTAAACACCTCTTTCGAGTCTTGATAATAACATCAGCAATCAGTTCAAACAACGTGGGAGCAGTTTTACGTGACTGAAAAGGTAAAAATAACCACTCTAAAATATGCAAGGGGTCATGCCATTCAGGGTTCCATTGGACTATAGCACCAAAAGGCACTACGTTATCAATCAAAATAAAAACTTGAACATTCTGGGAAAAATCGATCTGATCTATAAATTTATCATGCAATGCTCGTTCTACCAAGAGCAATGCTGCTTTTGCTTCTGGAGTTAAGGTCCTGGGTTCCAAGGGATCATGTGAATGCTTTAAAAGTTCCAACAGGGGTTGCAATTGTGAGTTAGTCAAGCCCAAATATGGCCTGATCCAATTCAAAGAGCCCATTAATTTTTGCACATCATTAAGAGTTCGAATTTGCACATCCAATTTTACTGGCTGAGGCATAACTTGCGTATTTGTAACAATCATGCCTAAGTATTTCCATGGTGCTACAGGTTGAATTTTTTCAGGTGCTATGACCAATCCAAACTGTTGCAAGCAATGAGTGGCCATTTTTTCCATTTTACTTAACCGGCTTTTGTCAGAGGCAGCCAACAAGATATCATCCATGTAATGGTAACAATAGTCTTCCGGAAATGCTTTTCGAACAGGTGACAATGCTTGTGCAACAAACCACTGACAAATTGTTGGTGAATTTTTCATGCCTTGTGGCAGAACTTTCCACTGATATCTTTGTGAAGGTGCCTCACGATTGACAGAAGGCACAGAAAATGCAAATTTCTCTTTGTCTTGCTCTGCCAATGGTATTGTGAAAAAACAGTCTTTTAAGTCCATTACAATTATGTCCCACTCCAAGGGGATCATGGCTGGAGAGGGAAGACCTGGCTGTAAGGCTTCCACGGTAGTCATTACAGCATTCACCTGCCTCAGGTCATGTAAAAGTCGCCACTTACCAGATATCTTTTTAATGACAAGCACTGGAGTATTCCAAGGACTGTGAGAGGGTTCGATATGTCCCGCAGCTAATTGTTCTTGTACTAAATCCTGCAGGGCCTGTAATTTTTCAGAATTCAGGGGCCACTGATCCACCCACACAGGTTTGTCAGTGAGCCAAGTCAAGGCAAGGGTGGGTTGTTGAATGCCCTGCAGCACAGTGACCCCCGTCAAAAATCCATGGTAATTTTAACTCCCCACTGGGAAAGACAATCTCTACCCCATAAGTTCAACGGGGCGTATGTCACATAAGGCCGAATTGTAGCCGTCTGGCCCTCTGGATTAGTAACAAGAACTGTATTAGCTGACATTACAGTCTGAGTAGCACCACCCAAGCCAACCACCCCCATTCCCATGTTACCAACAGGCCAGGTGGATGGCCATGAGTGTTGAGATATAATGGTTACATCTGCTCCGGTGTCCAACAGTCCTGACAGCTGCACCGATGATGGAGAATGTCCTTTCATTGTCACTGTACAAAGCAGCTGTGGCCGTTGAGACGTAACTGTCTGAGACCAAAACACTTGAGGCAAGCCAGTCGATCTGAAGCCTCCGTCTCGTCGTTCTTTTTGCTCTGTATTAGGAACAGAACTCAAAAAAGGAACAAGTTGAGCAATTCGTGTCCCCTTTGGGATAGTCACAGGGGGATGTGATGTTGAAACTATAGCACAAATTTGTCCAGTATAATCAGCGTCAATAACACCAACATGTACAATAATGCCATTGACTGTAGTACTTGAGCGTCCAATTAGTAAAGCACTTAATCCTCTTCCTATGGGGCCAAAGGCATCCATAGGAACTTTCATAACTTCTTTAGTCACAATAGTTACTGTGTCGGCGGTGGATATATCCATCCCTGCCGATCCACTGGTTTTTCCGGTGGGGCGGTCGCAGAGGGGAAGGTTTGCTGACCCATCCCGAGAAATGGCTTGGTGAGAGGCACTTGTGTCTGTGCGCGCCCCCTCGCGCTCTTCTTCCAGTTTCCCGAGAGGGGCTGTCCATTCACATGATATTTTGATCTGCATTGTTTTGCCAAATGACCAGCTTTACCGCAACGATTGCAAGTCACTCCCTTTGTGTTAGCATTGGGACTATTTGTTTTCAATGGTCGTTGTGGGCAATTACTTTTGAGGTGTCCTTCTTGACCACACCCAAAACATTTTGGTTTCTGTCCAATAACTCTGGCGAGAGCTGCCATCTTGTGTTCAACTGTACCAACTTTAGAGCAGGCCGAGACCATATCAGCAACAGAGGGATCTCCTGGCAAGGCTTCTATTATTTTTTGGCAGTCCTCATTCGCGTTATCTTTTGCTAACTGTTTCACTAATATCTGGCGCAGCCCTTCATCATCAACTTGTTTTTCAACTGCCGCAGCTACTTTTTCTACAAACTGTAAAAAGGGTTCCTTTGGTTGTTGTTGTATAGTAACATATTTCTGCCGTGGCTCGGCCATCTCCATAGTTTTTATCAGTGCTGACATTCCAACCTGCTGAGTCTGTTCTAATAATAGTGGAGGCCATTGTGCCTGAACTTGGGGATTAGCGAAAGCATTAGTTCCCATTAATGCATCCAGTCCTGCTCCTTGTCTTGGATCTCCCTGAGGCAGCTGCATATTTTCTAAAGCTGTTTTTTGTGCCAATTGTCTCCAGGTAGAATAAAAAACCGAATACTGAATCGGCTGAAACAGTACTTGTGCTAAATGCGCAATATCATATGGACATAACAAATCTGTATTGATTACTTGTATAAGCTGCATAACCTCTGGAGAATTAATGCCAAATTTTGCTGCCTTTGCCTGGAGATCTTGGACTACTTTCCAAGCAATGGGAGAGTGCTCATCGCGCTGCCCTGTGTTTGGTGCCGCTTTAAACACAGGATATGCTACAGTTTCAAGGTCAGAGGGTCCCAGATCAGGGCATGTTTCTCGGGGAAGGTTAAGCTTCTCTACCAAATTCCAATCTCCTACTTCAGCAGCTTTTTTCCAAACGTGCTTCCAAAATCGCGTGGGATTACGGGGTAGAGCAATCACAGTAGCTGGGGGTAACGTCCGGGGGCTGCCTTTCCCGTTCGCTTTTCTGGGCGACAGGCGGGGCCACCCTCCTGTGTACACGATTGAAGAGGAACTATTCTCCCTTCGTCTTCACTGTTACCGCTATCTGGCAAGGGAGGGTACTGAGAGGCAACAGTGGATGGCTGGGTTGAAAAACCGCCTTCTTTCATATCAAAAGGCACATCAAAAGGGGCTGGCGGGTTTCCAACACAACTGCCTTCAGATGTTAACTCTGCTAATTGCTGCGCAGGTGTCTTATATCTTGGTTTATTGTCTAAAAAGTACTGCGGGGAAGGGCATTTGCTCTCTGACAATTTTTGTGTTGCAGAGGTCGAATCTGATTTTTTGTTAGAGTCCGAGGGAGGAGGGAGCTGCAAAGCCTCCATCCTTCCTTCAACCTCCTCCATTTTTTTCTCATGGAGGGCCCCAGCAGCCGCCTCCCCCGAAATCTCCTGCAATTCTTTTTCTTTTAACTGTCGCTCCGCTCTCATTTCTTTCAGAGTCTCACTCAATAATCGACAGGTAGGAGCTAACTCAGAAGCATCCGTCAATCCTAAAGAAACTGCGTCCCATAACTTCTGCCCCACCTCTTGCCAAGCAGAAACACTGAAAGCGACAGACGCAGACGCCTCAAATCCCTGCTTTTCACTCCACAGTAACAGAAGCCGTAGTGCAAAATCACTACACTTGACTCCTCTTTTAGCAAGAAGAGCTTTCCAGAGGCACAAAATAGAGTCCTCCTCTTTAGAAATATGCTGACCCATATTTCTTAAACCCTGTTCCCGGCGGCTCACCTTTCCAGGTGTCTTAATTTTCAGGTCCGGACCAAAGCAGACTCCCACTGCTCTCAGCTACGCCGGGCTCCGTCTCCGCTGCACGTCGACCTGCAGCCCAAAAAACCGTTTTTTCGCCTTTTTTCTGTTATCACATCGTTTTTCTTAGAATGTCGACATGTCGACACGCCAGCACGTCGACACGTCGGGGTCACCAGATGTCGTTGTAGAGACGGACACGACACATCTGTATGGTGATCAAAGTGGCTCAAAAATGGCTCCTTTATTAGACAAAGGGTGTGCCTTTTATACATAGCTGTAGGTAGTAGAAGAAGGTAGCGTGGCCTTTGCCTATAGGTTAAACACTTGTTGTTCAAGTTCTAATTGGTTAATACTGAGCAGCTTCCAGCTGGGCTCATCCCCCCGGATCTTGAGGGAGAAGGTTCCGCAAACGTGTCCAAACTCAGTACACACAACTGCCCACCTCAAGGGTACACTGGGAATTTGTCAAGGTCAATGTCTTCAACCCATGCCAGGTTTTCAGCAGTCCAGCTGCCATCCCCCACAGTATCACTGAAAAATAGGCTTTTCAAACTCTTTCCTTCTCTTGGAATATAATTATTTTTCAAATAATTACATGCTTTTGACTGTAGCCTGAGTTCCTGAAATCCCTCTTGTTTCATCTGACATAACCTTTGGCTAATTTATTGAAAACAATAATTTATTGTTATTTATTATTTTAGCCTTCCATCTTTATTTCATTAAGAGCTTGTGCCCTGCAAAATTGTCTTTGAGTTTTCTATGGTCAGGTCCCTCATATGGTTTACATTGCTGCAGAACTTCCTTGCTTCTGTTTGGCCACTGTTTGAGTGTCAGGGTCACTTGTTGCTGTCTCCTCTTGCAGATGGCCCAGGGAAAGGTGAGCTGGCAGAAGCTGGATGGACTCTGCTTCCCTTGCCTGGTCATCCTTTATCTGCCAAGATACCTGGCACTGAAGAAACAAGGAGACGAGGTCATTACCCAAGGGGTTTACAGTCCAAGCATATGTTAGCACTCAGGCTTCTTGAAAATTTCCAGATGAACTACGTTTCAGTGGAAAACAGTTTCTTGACTAAATGAGCACGGTTGTGGACCATGTCTGCTTCCCATGGATAAGTCATCTTTTGCTGAAAAAGGGAAAATCCCAAACTCAAAAATAATTTCCATTTGGAAACTCAGTTCCTGTAAAACACTGCGACCCGGGGTTGCTGTGTCATATGTCTTTCCCTACCAAACCTCCCCTTGGACCACAGACAGGAAAAAAAAAATCTGCATTCTCTGGGTTCCCAGAGCTGCTTTCTACTTCAACAGCACCCCAATCACATAATTCACCTTCAAACTAGTTAGGTTTCTTGTCTTTGCTCCTCCACCTAAAAAGCTATTCCAGAACTTTGCTGGGTTTTATAAATTTTTATTATTTCCACTCTAAAAGTATTCATTATGTACATATGCCAGTCTGACTTATTACTTATGTTGCTCCATACATTAGAGCTCTCTCTAGTGTTTCTTTCTACTATGTTGTGGCAGTAAGTATTCATACTTGTTTTCAGTCTTCATGAATTTTCTCCTCTCTCTTTCATCCTGCTACATTGTTGTTTGTTTTTTTTTCCTGCACTTGCCTTCATTTAAATTAATTTTTCATGAAGCAGGACTGAACACGGAGCAGAATTGATATTTCTCTGATTTGGCTGGAAACACATAACATCACAGAACCTAGGATTTTCATCAGGGTTCATTATCATGTTGCAACCAAAGCAGGTCATGGACTTCTGGCTAAAGCAATGGAGCAGGAGTCATCTGGCTCGAATGTCAGTAAGACGTGGCGGGGGAATTTCTGAGTTGTAATAACTGATTTTCAGCCAAAATGGCATGTGTAAACATTTTACACCCACCCCCCCAAAAAAACCCACATTTTCTTCTGAAGCAAACTCTCTTTCTCTGACCAATTCTGCTGAGCTTCAGATCTCTCTTTGGCACTTGCTTTCAGGTCACTGAACAAGCTTAGTAAAGAAGACTGCAAAACCTGGACAAAACCCAGATTTACAAAACTTGCCTCTGGTGTGATTCTGAGTTTTGCTTGGCCCCAGGATGCACAATTTCCAACCAGAACAGGTAATCAATATTCTGGTTACAGGTGCTTTTTGAAGGTTATTTGAACAGATTCTTTTCAGCTGGGATGCTGGCTTCTACTACCATAAAATGTCAAACACTCAAATCCCAGCTTGTGGGCTTTTCTTAATGGGCAGGATCCTTTAGCAGTATCAAGTGTGGTTCTCTTCAGTCTGATACTCCAAGAGTCTTTTGTTATTTACACAGACTTGTGTTTTCAAGACAACAGCAAAAAACACCAAATGTGTAGAAGTTTTATTTAGGCCCAGCCCACGCATTTCTCGCCTGTTGATTATGCTTCACTTCCCCTGCGGTAAGGGATGTGTGATTTCTGTTGCCTCTTTAGCTCTGCTCTGAGATTCACAGCCTCTTCTGAGGCAACGTTTGCTTGTGACACAACTTTTGCAATGTTCAAAGCCCGTCAGAATAAAGTTTCCTGACAAACTGATAGGTGCTCATAGCCACAGTTAACTCTTGAGTAAGGTTTCACAATATTTTGAGCGGAGAGACATGTGCAAGTGCTTTTTTTTTATTTCTTACACACTATACTTGAAAAGGGGGTGAATGATCCTGATTGTAATTTGCCAGCTGATGCCTCATCTTTGAAGCTACCACATTCACTTGCAACAGTCAGGGAAAAAGTCTGTTTTGTGGCTGTTTTCCTCACTGCAAAATCCTCAGCTTTGTCAGATTTTGTGTGTGTTTTGCGCATCAGTTGTATCAGGAAAATCAGGGAAATCCCTGGGGATGCTGGGAAGTAGCTTCTTTGAAGGGAGAGCTTGGGCTTTTATATCTGTAGTGCAGAGGCAACAAAAACCAGAAAGTTACTAAAGAGCAGAAAGTCCTAACTGCTCTGAGTATCCAGCCCTTCTGCCTTGTGTTCCTTTTGCTGTCCACCATGTCCAGAGCAGGCAGCAGTGGAGACATAGCTGCCAGCATTGCCTGAGAAAGGGCTGTGAGATTAATATCACACACATAACAAGTGACATTTCCAGGCAAAAAAATTAACTTGTTCTGCTGCACGTAGCTGGTTACTGAAAGGTGAACATTTTTCATATGAAGTATTGTAAATATTTACCTTACCAAAATCTGATAGCAAAAAATTGCATCTGTTTTCTCCATTTTTGCTTCCCTTCCACCATACATCTCCCTAGGGAATCCTGGAAATTCTTCCTTGCTTTCTGACAGTTGCCAGGAGTGACTAGCACTGTTGAAACAGCAGCAGCCCAAAGAGATTGGGCTCTGTTGCAACCTTGTCACAAAGTCCAGCCCAGATTCTGGAGCACAGATTCTCTTGTCAGTTGACTTAAGTCGAAATCTTCACCTCTGGCTAAGGCTGCCTCATTGGCATGTATTAGCTGAGCTCACACAACTTTGCCCAGTTCACAGCTACATTCTAGTGGGGGTCTTGATTCCTTTAAACCAGGTCTCCTGGCTTTCACTAAGCACAGAGGTGTAGCCAGACACAGAGGCTAGATTGTGATGGCTTTCTAGGTCAGGAAATACAGGCTGAAATTTTTGAGGGCTTTGGAATAGAGTCGACAACATTAGTATCCCCAGAAGCATGTCTCAATAGCAGCAGTCTTCCACACTCATCTTGTCCCATGCGGATCCAACGTATCTCTAAGCACGCTGCAGTCCTGCCAAGTGCTGTCTGATCTGCCTGGTTTTAACAGTGTGTGTAGGTTTCATGATTTTTTAGGACCATGTAGCTCGCTGTGGGAAAGGGTAGCAATGCCATTCTCTCTCCTTGTAGAGCTGTTATCTTTAGCAGTTTAATTGCTAAGGTTGACTCACAACCTGAAGTGGGAGCTGACATGAGAACGACGGGATGAACATTGATGTTTATCTGTAAAGCTTGTCACTATTCTCACAGGATGTTCAGTGAAGTGTTATTTTTCCGCTGTACATTTGTTACACTTTTGTCACTCTGACCTTCCCATGCCTCCATATTTCAACTGTTTCCTTTGCTTCTGAATTCCTTATAAAGTGTCCCAGCAGCTGATATTGGGTAAACCACACATATCTCCATAATGTTTGGGACAACACACCACGCTTCCTTGCTCTGGTTCAGTGTGGCCACATGTACCTCCCAGCATAAGTACTAACCACTGTGAAATATGGTTGTCTCTTGGAGATATTAAAAATGTGTATGCTCAAAACGAGACACCAACGAGTGTATTGCGACTGCCCTGGCAGTGTTGTGCCAACGGCTCTGCTGGCAACAGCTCTTAAGATTTTCCTTCCCAAACTGATAGGTACGCTTAAAGGTCTGTCTGACAAATTAGACCTGTGAAAAAATACAGGGAAAGAACTTTGGTAAAAGTATGTCACCAAGAACAGGAAATACTTTCCTTAGAGATCATCTAATCCAGCCTGGACTGATTGAGAAGAAAGACTGAAAAGAGGACGTTTTTCCTGAAGTAAGGCAAACGGATTTCTTGGACTTGAACTGGTTGGCAGAGTGCTGGAATGGAGACCCTTTCTACACCACTGAAAGGAAGTCTTTGGAATGCAATCTGATGAAATTTTAGAAAGAAGTACTTTTTTTCTCTTTTTAATTTAGGTTTTTTTTTTTTTCTATGGGCTCTTCTTACTGATGTGATGGAAGAACTGGAGACAGGGAACCCGGTGTGAGATTAGAAACCGTATGACAGCAGTTGTGGAGCCAGGAGGACGTGCCTTAGAAATCCCCGCTGATTGGGTTGGTTCGTTGCCCCAGGCCACGAAGTACAATTTTAATCTTGCTGTCTTGCAACCATTCCTTTTGCCACAAGATGGGGATGTAAGCACGAGTTTAAGCCAGGTATGCAAAGACTTCCCTGGCAGGAATGAATGAATCTCCGTGATCCTTGCCTGCTTAAGGGACCTCGTTTTGTTGCTGCTATTTACAGCACACATACTGGCAAGATGTATTAATTCATCAATAATAGCTGGTAGTCTGCTTTGCTGTTATTGAGGGATGCTTAAGTCTGAAACAATTCTGTTTCGGTTCCATTTCAATTCCTTTGGTGAAATTAAAACATCTCCATGGTGTAGCCACCCATAAACCACCTGAGCTCCTAGCAACTCCATCTTAAATTTTAAAATACTGCAGCAATAGCAGGAGGTAAACCTCCCTCTAAAAATACCTATGTGAATCTATGTCAGTAAGTGGAGTATAGTGAGCTGATGATTAGTCAGCTAATAGCTGACTATTGATTTCATCAGCTAAATCAATTCTAAACTTGCATAAGCTGCTTTATTTTCTGTTTTCAACTTTCAGAGTCATCAATATCCTCAAATATTCTGTCCCAAGTGGCCAAAGGAAGAAATCCAGGCTAAAATGTGGCTGGGGCAGGCTCTTGCCCTGCAGATTTGATGTTTTGCTGGGAGCAGTTGGCAGCTTGGGTGAAATGAGTGATGTAAAATAGCGATGGGCAGCCCCTGAAAGGTTTCGGTAGTAAATAGTATCTCACATATACATTTATTTTCTTCACATTGCTGTTATGAAGCCTCCCATTCTTTCTGAGTTAAGGGCAAGTATGTAGCATATTAAGTCATTTATTTACTCAGCATTTTCTTAGACTTTGCACACACGGTGGGGGTTGAAAGGGACTTGAGGACCATCTTGCATTGTCCACGCTATAAACCGATGCATCCTTTCATCACCAGTTTGGGACCACTGACAACTTTGTGAGTAGCTCTAATGACTCTCACAGGTCTGTTTCAGGATGTGGGAGCTCTACAGCGATCAAACACGGCAGCGCTTTGAAATTTGTGTTTACAGTTATCAGGGGGCATGGAGGAAGGAATGCCAGGAAGGACAGGAGAGGATAAAAATGAAGCTTCAAATACGAGAAGACATAAATCTTAAAAAAAAAAAATCTCAACACCAGCACCGGACTCCCCCTCCTCCCCCCCAAAAAAACATATTAAAATCATAGAATCATAGAATGGCCTAGGCTGGAAGGGACCTTAGAGATCATTTAACCCAACCTCCCTGTCATGGGCAGGGACGCCTCCCAACTACATCAGGCAACGCATGGGGACCCAATGGGATCGAACCCACGACCTTGGTGTTATCAGCACCACGCTCTGTAGATGTACTAGGCGTTCTTCACTGTTTATCTACAATAAGAAAAAAATTATTTATAAATCCTTTTCCTATTTATCACCACTAATTATGTTTTCTTTTACATACTGTTTATTATTATATGATGAAGTACTTATCATTCAGAGTATTCTAGGTTCAGAGAAGTCACATATAGTAATGAGTGCATTCCACAAATACTGACTTTTTCTAAAGGAAATTTTGTATAAACAAAGTGGGTTGTCATAGATAATAAGATAATGTTGAGCAATGGTGCAACACTGTTCAGGCCTGATTAAACTGTAAATTATGTTTCAAGAACAATGATTTGGTTGTAGTTTTTTTACTTTATGATCCTAAATTTCATATCAGATTTCCCCTTCTTCTTATATTCTCCCCTCCCTTGAAGGGCAAAGGTGCTGTGAAGACATTCAAAATTCATCCTGCCATTTCTGTAGGTTTTACATTAGAAAAAAAAGCCATACAACAAAGCCTGGCCCCAATTTTCAGTCAAAGAGCTCTCAAAAATGCTGGATGTTATGTCCTCTGTATGCTGCCTGGTGCTTTTTGGCACTTCTCCATTTGGACAATGTAATGGAGTGAAAATGAGCTGGTTTCTAGTACTCTTCACTTTCTGGTTTTCATGCAGAAATGTAAGGTAGCCACATATTTGTTCACAAAAGTGAGCAAGCAGAGGAAAAAAAAATTACATTAGTTTTAGATATTCAAGAGATTTAAACTGTTTACAAGAATAACATCCTGGGAAAAGTCATCCTTCTTTTGAGTCTGAAACTCAGTGTATTTTGATGCAATGTTACTGAAGGGCAGACGCTATCATTAACAAACAAAAACACGTGGAAAGCTGATCAAATCAGAGCCAATGGGGGAGAAGGCAGCATTTTGCCCTGCTTCTTGGAGAAGTTAGTTTGGGGTTTTATTTATATTTCTTCTGTGTCCTCCAGCACTGGCACCCGGGCACGGGGCCTTGCTGCCAGCCCTGACCGTGGGCAGGCTGAGCCCAAGTGCTGATGCCATCGCCAGCTTCTGCGCATCTTTCCTTGCAAAGGCAGGCTTGGGCTGTGTTACCGACGAGTAAAATCCTCAGGAGCAGTTTGGCTGTCGGGTGGCTTGCGTGGCATTTAGGCAGAAAACGTGTAACACGCTTTGTCCTTTCAGTCTCCCACACACGTTCGACAACCACCGTGATTTTTAGCATCGCTGCGTGCATGCATAGAGATAGGCCTGGGCAGAAGGGATACAGTTTTGGCTTGGGGGGGGGTGCGTGTGTGACATTTTCTGTGTTGTGCTCTAAGCTGGGAGCTGGGGTGGCAGCAGCAGAGTTTCTGCTCCTGATGTTTTAGTGTTGTTTTAAAAATTCAGCTTTCTCTGAATAATAATCTAAATTATCACACAGTCCTGAAAGAGTACTGTCTCTCTGCACACCAAAATTATTTAGATCACTAAATCCTCAAATGTCAAACAGTTTTGCATGGACATGTTTAACTCTGTAACTGAGGAAGCCTGGTATTATTTTAAATAATTTTGTAGTTGGTATGTCTATCTCCATCTCATTGATTCAGTAGGCTAGTAAACCTGCTGCTTAAGTATATGTTAATTTTGTACTCAGCTGTTTGATAGCTACTTGTTTTTCCTTGGTTCCTTATTATTGTAGTTGTATTTTACTGAGCCAAACCAGTTCAGTAATACTTCATATAGACATCTTGATTGAAGTGAATCACATGCTTTTCATTGTGGTTTTGGTGGGGGTTTGTTTTTGGTTTTTGTTGTTGTTGTTTGTTTAAAAAAGTGTTGAGTTATTGTTTTTAGGATGAGAAGTTCTGGTTAGTTACACAGCAGAAGAGAAACCTGTCAGCCAGATGCGTTGGTCTGGCAATTTCCAGCTGTTCTTGCATGCTTCTTGATTTCTTGATTTGTCTCTTTCTCTTGCCTGCAGCTGCCAGATCTTACACCATGTTCGGTCTCTGGAGAATGCCCCACACTTCATTGGACTGGCCTTCTCATGAGCGCTCTGGAAGGTCGTGGCAAGTGTCCTGCAGCTGGCTACTCCGCTAGCCAGGAGAAAAATGGATATTTAAGTATGCCAGAGCTGGCAGTAGAAGTTTATCTCACAGCAGCCTGCTTTTTTGTGGACTGTTGTGAAATGAGTGCTGAATTCTGATGTCACAGTGGAAATGATGAATAATAGTCAGGTTAAAGCAACATATTGCACAGCAGAGATAATGAGATTATTCACCTAAGTGGAGTGAGGAAGTTCCTTTGAACTTCTAACACTACCCCAGCTGTTCTTCCCTTCTGGGAATGTTGTTTCAACATCTGAGGTTAAAATTCTTTATTTGTAAACAAGTGAAAGGGAAAAAAAATTTTTTCTTGATTCATTGCTTGAATTTATTAGCATGTCCTTTGCAATGTTTTTACATTAGCTTTTAGCCGTTACGTGGAATTAGAGAGTAGATGATGGCGGGAGGGAGGGTGTCTCAGACAGAGAATATATTCTGTGGGCCCCTGCTTAAAAGACAGGCATGTAAAAAAGCCATCTAGCGCTGCTTGCATGCAGATGATAGCAATGTAGCTGAGAATGACAGGAAACAACTGTGTGACCAAAGGTAGGTAAGCGTGGTGTGTCATAAAAGCCTAGTGGTACTTGACTTATGGGTCTCAGACTTTTCATCAGTCTTTCACAATGTGTTTGCTCTGATTTGAGCTGTCATGGCTCTAGATGTATGCATGACAAGTTACATAAATATTCGTCCTGGAGTTGCACTGCCCATTCAGTAAAAAATTCCGCGGTAGAAAAGGGAAGAGACAGTGGTTTGATGCAATAGCTTAGCGAGATAACATGAAATAGCATAAAAGCCATGTTACATGGCTGTAAGCTTTTTTGTTGTTGCATTTGGGAAGTGTTTTGTTTGTTTCTGATAGGCATGACTGCCTCTGATTTTTTATTTTCTTAAGGAGGTTTTCTGAATTGCTTACAGGAAAATAGTGAAGGTTTCCTGAGTAGGGTGCAACCTACAGTCAAATACCACAGCGTCTTGGCTGATTTCTGTGGTGCCAGAACTCCTACTTACTGCTGTTACCCATCCATCACACCTTTCTTTTGAACAGTCACCCTGAAGAGTGGAGATTCAGTAAAGGGAGAGGACGAAGATCAGGATATTTGGAAATGTATCTCTGTTGGAAGGGTGGAAGGTGCAGGGAGAATCCGCTTACTTCTAGGCTGGGGTTAAGGAACAGTTCAGATAAATTTACTCTACCTTGCATGGAGGAAGCTGACACTGTAGGGTGTTGGTGAGGAAAAGCTAAGGAGGGAATAAAGGCATTGAGGAAGTTTCAGTCCAGTTTCCATTCTTCTGCCACACAGGAGACAAGTATCCCGACCTTCAGCTCTCTCAAGACTTTAGGCAAGCACAGAAGTGTCTTTATTAATCCAGAGAAAAGTTACCGGCACATGAGAGCCCCAAGCGCTCCAGTGGCTTAACAGAAGTGTGACTTTCCCAGCTCTGACAAATAGCTGTGGTGGAAAAATACCATACTCCAGCCAGCAGCAGGGTGCTGCTGCTAGTCCTTGTCTTCTGGTCTCGCTTTTTATAGAATAAGGTACCTGTCATCTCTGAATGCACATTTACAAAAGCCTTACTGCCGTAGCTGCAGTTTGCTGCGGGTCCATGTCTGAACTCTTCTCTCCCAAAGTCTCCGGGGAGTTACAGTTTCTCATCATTCACCCTCCAGGTTACAGTCTGAAGCAAGCCATCGGGTTTTACTGTGAAGCTGCAACTAGGACTAAGCAGAAGAGAGCATGATTTATGTGAAAAGCATGTTAGAGGCTTACAGTAAAGAGAGGGATAGAGGAGGATATTACATCAGCTCACTTGGAGAGTCCCACAGCGGACTTAAAAGGAAACACTAATGCCACGGTCTAACCTTCTGTTGTAAACTCGCAGACTGGGAGAGCAGTCATGTTGGGTTAGACAGGTTTAGTGAGGAAAACAGAAACTGAGCATGAAGGAGATTCTGACTGCAATATTTAATAAAAAAAATAAATTGTGAGCGAAAACTCAAATCTGCAGGTAGCATTCTCCCTCTGGGGGAGAGCTCTATAAAACGTTCTTCTTCCTCCCTTTTTCTCTACTAGGACAGATTTTCTCTTGTCCCTGTGCCCACAGGCTCCTATTTCTGGGAGGCACTTCCCAAAGGAGCACCTTCACTCCTGCCCTGGTGCTCAGGCCCTGCTGAGCAACACCTGCATCTGAGCGGATACAGAAATAAGCGTGTGTGTGCACTCCTTCCACAAAAAAAGGCCAGGCATTTGAAACACCGCAACTCCGCAGTTCTGTGTTTTGAAACATGCTTTAAATTTCTAGGACAAACACGGCTTCCAACCTGCGGTGACCAGGATCGGGGCACCGGCCGGAGGGTGACGAGTTCCTCTTCCCACTGCTGAAGTGAGGTGTCTGCCGGCAGTCGCTACCCGGGTGGGGTGTCCCCTTTTTCACTTTAACCTCTCATTCCACCAACATATCCCTAAGATGGAAAACCACAAAGGGGGCGTCATGTTTACAATGTCTCACACTTTCTAAATTCAGGCCAAATGCTGCTGCCCGGCCTCACGCTTTGCTGGGCCCTGGTACATCTGGCTGTGCCGTCGGAGGCTTCCTTGGCACGGGGGGTTGTTTTGCTTGGCTCGCTCGACTCCACGCCACGCTGGCCGCCTCCGTTAACCTGTAAGCGTCCGAGGGCGATTTTCCCCGCCGCCCCGCCAACGTTAATTCGGCTGGAAGCAGCTTTTACGCCGACATTTTTCAGCGGCGGCCCAGTTCTCTTCGAGCCCGGGCTCTCTCTCACACATGCCGGGCCTGGGGTCTCGGGGCTGCCGGGCTGGGGCGGGCAGGCCCCTCGCTAGCCGCGAGCAGGGAAGCCCCACCTGGGATCGCCCCCCTCGCCCAGCGCTGCCAGCGGCTCCCGCGGGAGGGGCAGGGGGCAGGCCGCGGGGGCGGGCCGGTAGGGCGGCTCCCTGGGGCCGGGCCTCCCGCTTTGAGGGGGCCGCAGGGCCCAGCGAAGGCGGTATCCCCGGTCGGGCTGAGGGGAGCCGGCCCGGCCGCCGGCGGCATGGGGGCCGGGGCGCTGGCCATACGCGTGAGTAGGGGCTGGGGGGACGGGGACGCCGCTGCCGGGGGAGAGGGAGTGGGGGGCGCCGGGCTGCTGCCGCCTCCCGCCCTCTGCCGGGCTCCCTTGTGAGGCGGGAAGAGAGGCCGGACCGGGCCCTGTGCCTTCTCCTCTCCATCCCCCCTCCTTTGGGAAAGGCGAAGATTAAATTAATAAAGGCGATTCCAGGCTTTTTGCTGTTGTTGTTGCCGTTGCCCTCGTTCTTTAAGCCAGCGAGTGACTGCGCCTTAAGGTGGATGGATGAGCTGAAAAAGCGCGACCTCATGGCTTATAAACAGCACTTCTCAACTCCAGGCGTGTTGTTTGGGCCGCGCTTTCGATGATACGGCGCAGAGGTGATCCGAGTTGCCTTCTCTGGTCTCAGTGATCGGTAACGGCTGCATTAACATTTGGACGAATGTTCCCTGTGTGAAACCAAATCTTCCATCCCCAAGATCATACAACATCCAACTCTCTTGTTTCTAAGCTGTTTGGAGGGGGGATTTGGTTTTGATTTTGGTTAGAGGCATGTTTTGGGTAACCACGCGTACTTTTTTCCTCCCTGGTTAGCACATCCTCTCCAGAGCCCGAAACAAGCTCAGAAAAATTCCTCCGCTGTTCCTGTGGACATGGGAAATGTCGCTTGGTTCTCTTGCAAATTTAAATCACGAGTTTCCCCAAGTAAATCCAGCTCTGTGACTCAGGTTTTCAAATGCTGAAACAGAAACAGGCTTGAAACCTGTAACTGAGAGATTATAAGGCTGATTGGAGGCCTTAATTGGAAAAGCTCTCTGAGCATCACAGCTGCTCAGAAACTGCTCAAAGGATTTTTGCTGTCTTCTGAATCTACCCCAGGCTACAAGATTTTTGCCTTGGCATGTGCCTGCCTGGAGTGAAAAATCGGGTATTACTCATTTAATCCTGAATGGGAACATCTCTTTTTTAAAGGAGATGTGATATTTTCATAAGTCAGTTAAAGTTTAGTTCAAACACTGGTGAGTGTGCTGTTTATTGCACATATGTGTAAGGTGGTCACAGTAATGCTGGTTTTATTTATATATTCCAGTTCTATTTCTCAAATAATAGAACATGCTTGTGACATTTATACCAGCAACATCTTTTGTAAAGATCAGATAAGTGTCGCGTAGGACCCAGGGCTATAGAATACACATATACTCCAGATAGCTGTGCTTAATGAGAAGAACATAGCTAAGTCTGTGAACTGACAGATCATTTTATTGCTGAAAAAAGGACAGTCATACGTAATAGCGGCACCAGTGCTGATATTCATGTTGCCTACAGACTACAGTAAAAAAATTGTCTCACTAATGAAGAGTTTTCAAGGGTTTGTTTAAAATAAAAGATGTATGCCTTGCTAAAATCTGTCTTAACGCAGTCAAGCACCAAGACCTTGGCAGGAGTCTGAGCAGTTCTTTGTGTTACTGTACACAATTCTCAATGCATAAGGTGTCTGCTACCTGTTGGTTAATAAAACACAGTAGGAATTAGTCCATTTTTAAGCATCACACAGATGGTGGACTTCTTAAACCAGTTGAACTCCATGGTCCTAACAGCCCCCAGTTCCTGTAGTGTGATGTCAGAAACGTGAGGAAATTCATCAATAGAAAAATGTACTTGGTTTTTCCTTTTTTTTTTTTTTTTTTGTGGAGGAGTGGGATATTGAGTGAGGTTTGCTGAATTTTATTGTGCTTTCCAAACATGCAACACTATACGCTGGTTTAAATTTCTTCCTGTTAATGATTCTATAAATTAATCCTATGTTGTCTCGTCCCCCTGGGTTTTATTGGCTATGCTCTCCCGTTTTCTCTGTCACTGCAGCTCAAAACTTGTGAGAATGTTGTGCCTCCAGAAGAACGTATGGAATATGTGCAATTAAGGATTTGTGGTGGAGTGGTTTCTCCACCCCCTTTATTATGTGTGATTAGATTACATACTCCCTTTCTAGCTTTAAAACCTTTGTAATTAAATTTAAGACTTAGCTGATACTAAACATAACATAAAATCTTTCATAAGGATCCATCCCACCTGACGGTGGCCAAAAATGAATCCCTAGGGAACAGCATCTGGAAGAAGGGTGCAGTGAACCTTCCACAAAACACTCTGCTGGACTCTTGAGAAGCATCCTGGAGAGAATTTGGACTAATGGTGGCATAGTGGGATTTTTTGTGCTTGTCCACTTGCTTTTGTGACCCATGTGAGCTGCAGGAGTTACAACAGAATCTCCTGCAATTCCCAACTACTTGTTACTCTCGTTACAAGTTTGCATACAAAAGTGTGCCTTTCTCCCTTGTCGTAACTACGGAGTACTTACACTCTTTTCCTGTTAGTTGCTCTTCTAGTTTTTTCTCTGATCGTTTTTATTTTCCTGCTTCACAGAGGTTTTCCTGTGGATGAAAAGCAAGTAAGACTCAAGAGCTCATTCTGGAGCACAGAAGCCAGTTTTGGTGGATGTGTTTGTGTTGTGACTACGCAACCTTACGCAGCAAATGTGACTAATGCACATTTTTTTTTGTCTGCTCCTTTAAGCAAAGCAAATCGGCTGTGAGATTGAAGGAGGACATGAAAAAGATAGCTGCACTTCCACTGAACAAACAGAGGGACACAGCCTGTCCAAAGGTGTTTGGTGTGAGTCTTCTGGAGCTCCAGCAGCAGGGACTGAGCAAGAACGGCATCCCAATAGTTGTGTGGAACATAGTCGAGTACCTCACCCAGCATGGTAAGCTTAACAGAGTCACTTTTGCTTGGTAGCACTCTTTATGTAAGACTCTTCAAAGGGAAGGATCTGTCTTGTTTGTGGTACAGGAGGCTAAATAAGGTTGTGTGGTACTAACCACAGACAGAGAATATTACTCTATGTGGTTTGCCTCTTTTTTTTTTTTTGCCTTGATGCTGAGCTTACTTTTTAATAGGTTGTTTATAAAGGTAAACTACGGTGTTATGAAGAAGCACGTTCTCATAAACAAACTGTTCTGTTTATAAATGAAATGTATTTCTTTGTGAAAGCTTGTGTCATTTTCTTATTGTCAAACATTTGTCTTTAACACTTTCTGACAGTGAGAAGACATAAGTATCTGTATAGAAATGTTCATACGCACACGCACACCCCATCAGAGAACATCATTGAGTAGGAATACATGTGCTTACGGGTTTTCAGATAGATTCCAGTTATTACTAATCCCCTCAAGGAAGCAAGTGTCCAATTCTTAGCTTCTCTTTGCATTCGTTTAATAGGATTTTAGTTCTTGTTTTTGAAGTACATCTCTTTGCAGAAATCTAGAGCACCACTGATGCACAGATATATTCTGTGGCAGTTGTTCAGCAATGGAAAAGATTTTCTGGAGGTAACTTCATCTTGCAAGAAGCTGCCTCTATTTTTACCCTAAGGTTTTTCTTTGAGCTGCTCAGTAATGACAATCCAATTGCAGAGCCTTAAATTCCATGTCTGTATCTTGAAAGATCCTCAGAAGCTGACGGGTGCAAACATGTCTTGAAAGTTAGCTTATATTAAGATACAGTGTAAATTTAAAACATGATCCTACCTTTACACAGCAGCACCTTGCTTGATCTACTTCAATTTACCTTAAAGTGGTCTGCCAGAACACTGAAAGAGCAAGGATGGAAAAAGTTTTTGTGTCATTTAGGATGTAATCAAAACCAGAAACAAACACTTAACTGCCAGTTGTCAGCTGTACTCTGTGTTCCAAAAAAAGATCTGAATCCTACATGACCCAAATGTGAGCTAAACAAGCCAAGTCATCTCTCTCACTTTGAGGAGGGTCTGGTTCAAGCAGTGAAGATTGAGGGCAGCTTTGGCTGCAGTGACCATGCGATGCTGGAGCTCAGGATATTGTGCAGTAGGAACAGAATACCGAGCAGGATCGCAACTCCAGACTTCAGCAGGGCCAACTTTGGCCTCTTCAAGCAATTGCTGGGGGAAACCCCATGGGACAGGGTACTAGAAGGTAAAGGGGCCCAAGAGAGTTGGTCAGTATTCAAGAACCACTTCTTCCAAGCTCAGGATCAGTACATCCCAACGGGTAGGAAATCAAGAAAGAGATCCAGGAGACCTGCATGGTTAACCAGGGATCTGCTGGGCAGACTCAAGCAGAAGAAGAGAGTATATAAATCATGGAAGGAGGGGCTGGCCACTTGAAGGAATATAAGACTGTGGTGAGAGGATGTAGGGAGGCAACTAGGAAAGCTATGGCCTCCTTGGAATTAAACCTTGGAAGGGAAGTCAAGGATAACAGAAAGGGCTTCTTCAAATATATTGCCGACAAAACTAACACTAGAGGCAGTGTAGGCCCACTGGTGAATGAGGTACTGCCCTGGTGACAGAGGATACAAAGAAGGCAGAGTTGCTGAATGCCTTCTTTGCCTCCGTTTGTACTGCTGGAGACTGTTCCAGACCCCTGAGGCCCCAGAGGAAGTCAGGATAAAGGAGGAGTTTGCCTTGGTTGATAAGGACTGGGTTAGGGATCAGTTAGGCAATCTGAACATCGATGGCAGGGAGGTTGGACTAGATGATCTTTCGAGGTCCCATTCCAACCCCTAATATGCTGTTTATTCTGTGATACTCTGCAGCAAGATTAGCTAGGCTTCCGAATGCCAAAGTGATTATCCAGCCCCAGTAAAGATACAGTCTGTTCTCAGTCTCAGAAGTGCAAGAAAAGTCTCAAAGATGCCGCCTTACATGGGAAGTTCTTGAAATGAGTGTCCTGTGCTTGTCTAAGGTTTGTTTTGTGAATTAGTAGTGAATTTAACTGTGAAGACACTTTTAATAGAGGCCCAGGTATGAATTCAAACTATTTGGAGGCAGTGTTCTGTGAATCATGGTTACTGTTTGTTCAGTATCTTTGTACAACTCCTGTTCTTCGAAGATGTTTTAGTAGACACTGTAGGGCTTTTTAAAGCTAGACCATTTCATAATCTCTCTTCTACCTCATGAGGAACTGACTACCCGTTGAAAAAGCTGACCTGACTTTTGGGCAGCTACATATTTGAACTAAGTTGACATTAAGAGAGGGAAGGTTGTTCCGCCTGGAGAAGAGAAGGCTCAGAGAAGACCTTATAGTGGCCTTCCAGTACCTGAAGGGGGCTACAGGAAAGCTGGGGAGGGACTGCTTACAAGGGCGTGTAGTGAAAGAACAAGAGTCAATCGGCTTAAACTAGAAAAGGGTAGATTTTAGATTAGACATTAGGAAGAAATTCTTTACTGTGAGGGTGGTGAAACATTGGAACAGGTTGCCCAGAGATATTGTGGAAACCCCATCCCTGGCAGTGTTCAAGGCCAGGCTGGATGAGACTTTGAGCAACCTGGTCTAGCAGGAGATGTCCCTGCCCATGGCAAGGGGCTTGGAACTAGATGATCTTTAAGGTCCCTTCCAGCTCAAACCGTTCTGTCATTCTATGATCAAGCTGTCAATTTTCAAATTTATAGGTGAAGCCAAGTTTTCCTCAGCTGAATTTAGTGGTATCTGATTACTGTTACCAGCATGTTGTAGTCTCTCTTTATTTCCGTAAACAATTAAGGAAGAGGACAGGAATTTTTGTCTGTGTGTGTTCTGTGCTGTTTATTCACTTAGTGCTGCAGAAATGAAAATCATTACTGAGATGTGGTGTTTTCTACTGTCCTCAAGATGGCAGTACAGCATGCTAGGTAAGAATACAGGAATTTTGTGTATTGGAACATAAGATCTGTAAGCAGTAGCTTTCATTGGTCAAGTAAAATGCTCGAGTGCTTGTTCAATTTTTTTCCCCTTATTAAATCAATTTGTCTTCTGATCCAATAAAATAGATTATTTCTCTCTACAAGCTATTGCATCAGTATTAATTTTTTGGACTGGAAGCGTTCTGTCAGACTGCTGTTTTGTGATGTCTACTTTGAACTGCTGAAAACCATATATATTTTGATCCTTTTGGTGTTATGCTTCTGTAGAATAAGCAAGTCTATAGACACAGTATCAGAAAAATATGAATTTTCATGATGAATATGTAGAGGAAAAATTAATTTACCAGATTCAGTTTTCAGGCACTTTACTGAATTTTTTTAGATCTCAGCATATGCCTAGAAAGTAATGTTTGATACAGTATGATTCATTTGGCTTCCTCCACGGAAACCTCCTTCTTTGTGCATCTCCTTCACCAGATCTGGGGTGTCTGACCTGAAGTAATGGATACCTCTAATTTTTGATTGTGAAATACTTTGGGCTGTGTGCTGTCCAAAATATACATTTGCTCACTGAGATTTTCTTTGTAAAGTTGTGGTGCTCCTTATGGAATTACTGCTGCAATCAGTACATATTCAGATGTTTAAGCTTTGTAATGGTCACAGGTAAGAAGCTGTTATCCTAAAACGTGAAGCTGGAAGTAGTCACATGTGTGAATTTGTAAAATGTGGCTCATAATCACAGACTACTTGCAAAAAGTGAAAAGCAGAACCATTTTGTAGAATCTGAATCCTTTTCTCTTGAAATATACCAATGCAAAACGCAGTTGTCTCAGTTGATTTCTGGCTGATGTGAGATTTCAGCAATGCCTTTGAGTTCTGTGGGTTCTCAAAGAGTATCCCAGGCCTCAAGATCTGTTTGCTACTATTTTTATTATAATAATCCAATAACTTGACTAGAGGAGGTTTCTAGGGGAAAGTAGTATTTTTTAAAAAAAAAATGTGTTGTATTATTTGTATCATTTGTATTACTACAAGTGTATATTCAAGCTAGAATATCTATTTCATCATATCACTGGGGTGTCTTAGTTCAGAGAAATCTCATATGCAATATGTAATTACAGGTATGACACAGGAAGGCCTCTTCAGGGTGAACGGCAGCATGAAAATGGTAGAACAGTTGCGTCTGCAATACGAGCGTGGGGAAGAGGTGGAACTTGTTAAAGATGGTGATGTGTACTCAGCAGCCAGTCTGTTGAAATTATTTTTGAGAGAGTTGCCAGATGGGATTATCACCTCTGCCTTACATCCCAGGTTCATTCAGCTTTACCAGGGTAAGTGAGAGCTAAAATCTCCATCCTTCAATGCACTTTCTGGATAGTTAGTTATACGGTAGCATTACCAATGCTCTCTGTTTCTTTTGACTTTCACAGGCTCCTAGACTGCTTATGGGTGTGCAATTCTGTTACAAGAGACAGAGAATTTTCTTGTCTATTTGGTAAAGTCTGGACTATTTATGATTTTTAATCCAGTTATATTTGCTGAATATAAGCTGAAATTATTAGCTGGTTTCTTTGAGCAAGTTGTAAACAATGGCTGCAGTCTCTTCAGGACATAGATTTGCTTCTGTTTGACTAGGGTGATGTCTGGCAACTTCATTCTAGTAGACTCTGAGAAGTTCTTTGCTAAGCAAACGTGGTCTAAGCTTCTGCTTCTCACTTAGTAAAGTGATTGCCCATCAAAAATGAGCCACTGTGCAAGTAAGAGCAGACATTACCTTTTGTTCCCTGTCATTGCACACAGCCTGAAAGACTTCTTTTTTTTCTTTCTTTTTTTTCTTTCCCCCCTCCCTTCAAGTGGATCAACCATAAGAAAGAACATCACTTTTGTTTTGGAAAGTTGAAACTTGTACAACTGTCTGTCAAATGATTTCTCAATCTAATTAATCTGTATCGGGCAGCTCCTGTTATAGTTACGTGGAAGAGGCGGTGGTTGGCCCCATTCCTGGACCGCGTGGTCAGCGGCAGCTCTTTTCTCCTGCTGCAGGCGGTCGATGTGTTGTCTTGCCGTGGTTCCTAAGAAGCTGCTAAGTGCGTGGGTAAATGTTACTTTACAGGAAAGCAGGCAAACGTGGTGTGTGATGCTGAGGAGGAGCGCGTGCTCTGACATGCATCCCTGATGGAAGATGGTTCAGAGCTCTCACACTCTTGCCCTGAGGTCTGCCTTCTGTTTTGCTTGCCCACAGTGGAGATGAAGTTTAGCTGTTGCCCGGAGGAGGCAAAACATGACCATGTCTTTCTTTTTTTGGGGCTGTACAGACGGTTGAAGATACACTGGAGAAGAGCTCTGTGCCATCCCTTGAGTGCAGGCATTTCAGCTATAATCAGGTTGTACGTGGGCTACGTCAAATACCTTCCTCATTCAATAATGTTGTCTGGGGCCTAAGGATAGGATTCACGAAGTGCTGTGTAGGAAGGTGCCGTTGGTTTAGAAAGTCCCTTTTTTCTGGTCATCACTGTGCTTTCTTTTGTGTTTTGTTGTTTGGGGTTTTTTTTAATGTTTTACCAGATCTGACTCATGAGCTAGATTTAATTACGTTCTTTCTGATAAATCACTGTTTAAGTGGAAATTTTTTTTAAGTCGCACCTTTGCTGTTCTGCATCCCTGTCCTCACAAAGGTCATATTGGTTTATTCCACCAAGAACTGCAGATGTGCTTTGTGCTGCTTGTGGAAAGTTTAATTTGTTCCTGCTTCCCACAGGGAATGCAAAATCTTCCCCAGTACTTTGTATGAAAATGAGGCAGATATTCATTCTTAGCGGATTTACCCACCAAGCTTTCTTGTTTCAGAAAAAAGTTGCTGATGTAACTTAGGAACCCAGTTCTGCCCAACTGTGAGGTGTCTTCATAGCCAAGTTTGCCTGTATTTCGCAATAAGCTCCAGTTATAGTCCCATTACGATTTTGATTATGAAAAAATTTTATTTGAAAAATTCCAGATTGGCTGTTGTGGCAAGGGGAAGGCTTTTGTAAAGTTTTAAGAACACTGAGGTCTTTTTCATGCCCTAGAAAATACAGCATAAATGAGTTACTATGAAAGGCACTGATGACTTTCATTGGGTTCAGATTAGCTCAAGTAGTAGCTGGACCTTTGTTTACAGTTAAATGATCAACCAGCTGTGCGGGATTGGAGGAGTTATCTGTTCACTTATCAAACTATGTACAAGGGTATTCATTGCAAAATGGTACCAAGAGAGTGCATGCCTGGGTGTTCTTTCTGTAAACTGTGAAGAAAGTAGGTCAAGCTATTTCTGAGCTGACAGGTTATTAAAAAATAACTTTCAATCTGGAGCCACTTCACTGCCTGTCTACAGTGAAGGCAATTACAAGCTCTCTTACAACTTCTGTATTCCCTCCTGTTGAAGGTTTGCATGGGAAATGTTTTTTTAGGATTATGTTAGGGTTCGCTTGGAGTATTTTCAGGGACTGGTATCAGCATTTTTTTAAGCCAGCTGAGAACTTGGCCTGAGAATAACACACAATTACTTTACTTACTATAAGAATTGTTAGCGAATGAGTCCTCTAGTTTAAAATAGCTGAGCTGAAAAAAAAAATTACCTGTAGCCATAACGGTGTACAGTCTTTGTTACCGAACCAAAGACTCAATGATCTTCCCTTTCATGAAAAAGAGAGAACGTGACCCGCTGGCAGTTCAGGAAGTCTGCACAGCTGGTTTGGCAGCTGTCTGCAGCCTGCGCAGTGTGGTGTGGAACTGAGCTCTGCACTCTGGCCCCAAATCCTCATGCGTTGCTCTTTATATAAATACTCAGCATCATGTCAAGACAGTGCAGTCCCAGAAAACATCACGTAGTGTGTCCTAAAGGCTGTTTGGCCTTTCCTGACGTTCTGTCTGTTCTTGGAGAAAGGCAGTGGCAGTGGGAGCCAACGGGGGCCTTCCTCTGTAAATGATGTTGATCTGAGATGTGTGCAGCAAGTGCAGGCCAGGGACACGCTGATAGTCATCTCTGTGTTGGCCAGTCTCCTCAGAGCGCCTGACAAATACGAAGGCTGCCCTTGCAGGGAGTCCTGGGGTAAAAAATGTCCAGCACAATCCCTCTTGTGTCTGAGGCTTTGCCTCAGAGCAGAGCTGTGCCTGCCTCTGCAAAAGGGTGAAGTTTCTTTCAAAAAACTCAGCTGGAAGAAATCAGCACTTCCATACAGCAATCCCTGCTTGAGCTTGTTTATTCCTTCTGGCTTTTCATTCCTTATCTTTTCTGTCATGATCACTGACTCTTAAGACATTTGTACATACTAGGAACTCTATGCACAGCTCTTATAACCTTTCACAGGTCACTTGCTTTCAGCAGGACAAGTTGCTGTTGTAGTTTTCCTTTTAGCATACAGAAAGCTTCTCCTTTATGTGAATGGCTTTCTTGTCATTGTTGCATTCCCTCCTCCAGCAGGGGTACCGTGTAATGTGGGCTTCTGTCTTGCTTTGGTACTCAGTCTAATTAAGTTAAATGCTGTTTCATCATAGAATCACTCTGGCTTCCTGACGTTGCTCCATTCTAGAGAATGTATTTTTCAGTGGGCAGCACCTAGGTGCAAGTTCTATCCCCTACCTCCTCCTGCTCACACCCTGCTGTGGCTGTCAGAGTTTTGCCTGGTGCCCGTGAACAGCCCTGCTAGTTTCAAGGAGAGGGATGGGAGGTGGTAGAAGGGGAAGGGGCAGCTCCCTTCTGGCTCAACAGGTCAATTTAGGGAACGCTTAGTAGCCAGCAGCTGTTTGACTTACATGAAGAAGCTGAACCAAAAATATAGGTTGTGTTTGCGGATTTTAGTGGTGAAATTTCAACCTGACCAGTGACAGCGAAAATGAATAGATGAGTGCTGACCCTTTAACCACTTTGACTGCAGCAGTGCAGCAGATCAGATTCACTAGGTGTCTGTAGTTCTTCAGGTTCTTGTGGCACCACTTTAACCTTTTCCTTTGGCTTTTGTTGTCATTTTGCTGTTGCCAGGACTAGGTCCAAATGAGAGAAAGAACCTCTTTTTTCCACATGCAGAAGGTGTTTGTTATGCAGTAAAAACTCTTGGAACTGAATTTCTCATGCAGATGATGAAACTGAGCAGAGATGCAAAAGAAAGCGCTCTACTCCCATCATGTCGGAATGGAGCGTTAATACAGCTTTGCAAAGTGCATAATGATGCAGAGCAAGTGTCTCAAGTTGGATTGCGATAAGCCTTCTTAGGATGAGGACTTCCAGCATTTCTGCTACTGATGGCAGCAAGGCGTGGGTTTTGCATTTTTTTTTTGGCCTCTGGTACAGAATCGTGTCTGAAGCAGCTTGCTTCTTGACAGAGAGAGTCTGGAGTCCCACTTGCCATAGATTGTGGAGGTGGAAAGAAGTACTTTGATTCTTCCAACAGCCTGCTGGACACAGTGGTACTGCAACATGCAACCTGTTGCCCGTGTGCCAAAGATTAACTTCCATAGGGCACGTTGATAGCTACAGACAGATGCAAGCTCTGCCGTCTCCTCTCCAAGCTGGTGGTATGCAAGGCAGCTGAAAGCTATGCAGACGTGGTAGCATGACACTAAGCAGTAGACTCTTCCTTGCCTCGCAGCAGAGATAACAAGCTAGAGCATGGCACTGTGCTGATACGGTTTCAGTGCTTCCAGGCTGGAGTTGTTTGGGGTCAGACCATTTGAGACAGGAGCAAGGCAATGAGGTGCACCTGTCTGCAGGCATCTGTACCTTTGGCGATGTTCAGGCAGCGTGCTCTGCAGGGAGAAGGAGTAGCACGAAGAGGGATGGACTGGGAAATTAGATCGTGCCTGTAGCATGTCAAAGAAACTCAATATGTTCAGAAATAGGATGAACCATTGGAAAATATGTCCCTCTTGTTATGATCTGTGGGTGTATACTGAAATTAAATAAGACTGAAAACACCCTTGCAAATGTGTCTGTGCCTCCTACACTGTTGAGGCTCCTGTTTCTAGTTAATTAACATTTTTAGACAGACTGCCTGTCCTTTTCAGTTGTCTTCTTGATTTGTCCCTCAGTAGTGAGTCCCTAGCTCCATTCTGAGGTGCCACACCACCCTTGCTGGCTTCCTTGGTCTTCTGTGCCTGTGTCATGTTGTGTTCTGTGTCCTCTGGCTGGTGATTTTGTTTCCTTCCTCAGCCCAGAAACCACCATCTCATCCCTGATTTCAAGCCCTTTCTGGCTGCTCATCTAGCTAGTCTTCTCTTGCAGACCTCTGCTGGGGTGCTGTCTGCTTCACACAGCTTCTGGCAGGCTCCCAAAATAGAATGATGCCTTTGAGAGCACCTTCCCAGTAACCGTCATTCTCCTTTTACTCCTTCTTCCTTCTCTCTGCTGTATTGGGCAAGATTTTCAAAAAAGCTTCATGCGCTATGCTTGGAAAATCACAAGTGTGTTGCTAGCTGGACATATCTGAAAATATGTCTTGAATACAGTTTCTTGAGTTACCTTTAAAAATCTGTTACTCTCCTGCTCCGTTATCAACAAGCTCATTTGTCTTGTCTCAGGATGCTGCAAAGACTGAAGCATATGCTTAATTTCATGCCACCTTCTTTAATCTGACTGAACGAGAAAGGCTGCGCTTCGTAGTCTTGTCTTCTGCAGGACATCTTGTACTTCACAAAATTAGGCACATACACAAGCTTAGGGTTTTGGTACACTTGACGCTTGTCTGTGTGGCGGCATGAACAGCTCTGGTGCTCTGATGTTTCTCTGATGGTCAGTACCAACTGAATAAACCTTAGTGATCGGCTTGGAAGCGAATGGAAAAATTATCTAGTAGGTGGACAAAAGGAGGAGTGCTCTAAGCAATTGTTTGTTGTGACTCAAGACTAATTTTGATCTCTTAAGTTGAAAGGCTGTTTTATTTGAAGTAATGTGGTCGTGAATAGCAGAGGTACACTTGTCTTGAAAAAGGTGAAAAGCACATGGAATGCTCTGTATGTATGTCACTCTAAATTCGCCACAAATTGTAATAGTAACTTTTAAAAATAAAGCTGAAATCCATGAAATAAGTGTCAGCAGCAGGAGAATTGACAAATTAGTTCTGATTTTTTTAATATATTGGGGGAAAGGCTTGAGTTCCTTCCCTTGGTTTTTCACTGGAAAAGGAGAGAGGAAAGCCGTATTTTCTTTCTCTCATTTCACAAAGACCTGGAATTTCATGGCTCAGTAAATGGGGTTTGCTGCCTTGTGTTGTTCGGTGTCTCTGTGTCCTTCAATTAGGTTAATTTCTCAAGATCTTATGATCTGATACCTGTCTCTGTTCTTGAAAGTACAGAAGTGAACAAAGGTTTGGCTGTGCCCCGTGATAATCATCTCTGATGTTGATCTGCACCACATAATATATCGTGGTTAATGACCAGGGACATCCTACCCACCAAAAACACCTGATGCCGAGAGGCCAATAGCTTTGTTTGCTGTCAGACTGCAAACCTGCGTTGAGAATGTTTTGTGGCAGTTATTAGCATCTTTCTGGTTTGGAAGGGATGGAAAATCCTTCAGTAAGTGGAAAAGTACCCGTCAATCTGAAGCCCCAGTGGGAGGCTCGGAGAGGCAATTAGTTCTCAAGGGCATTCCCTAATTAGGTGGTGGGGTGGTGGTGGTGGAAGAGGTGTGTTTTTTCCGAGAGGTGGTTTTATCTTTCCTTACTATAACTGCAAGCAATTTATAGTAGAAAACACTATGTGCTAGTTGTTTTGTTATCTAAACAGATGTCAGGAGGTGAATTTTAATGTTCTGGCTACATGGAGGTTAGCTGTGTTTTGTTTTTCTTTAAGCTCCATGAAAAGATAATTAGTAATCCAGTCAGAGACTGTCCAGTCCACTTTGATCAGTGCAAATACAAATCCAATTAAATTCCTTATTGTTGTTCAGTTTAATACAGCCTTCAGAAGTACCTTGGAATTTTGCTGCTTAAAAAAAAAAAACGAATAGGATTTCTTACTGTTACCAAGCTGATTCATAATAACAAAGTTGTGATTGTTTTTATTCTGTACAGCTCTAAACCATTTTGAAAGAAATAGGTGCAACAAATAAGCAAATAAGATTTTTGCTGATCTAATTCATGCGCATTTGATATTTGACTTTTCTGAAGGAGCTAATTTCTTAGCTGTGGAAGAAAAAGACATAATTAATCAGTTCTTTGAAATGTTTAGTCCTCTTATTTGATTGACATTTTAAACTTTGGCCTGCTGTCATGAGAGAATTCGTATTAAGTCTGTGGTACCAGAAGAGATACATAAAAATGAATTCTCCATGTGTATAAATACTTAAAAAGTCTTCTCTTACCATGTACTGTATTACGCGTGTCGTGTAAGGCAGGAAATCCTGAAAATTCCAACTTTATGAAGTGGCAAGTGCATACATACAAAACCCATTAGCTTCCAAAAGTGTATGTGGGATAAATTCTGTTTATTAGCCACAGAAATGTCTGGTTGTAAAAAAAATAATAAATCATATTGCGACTTAATGGTTGAGTCACTTTCAGATATTTTTATATAGACTGCTAATTTACACAGCTAACCACTTTTCAAAGCACTCTACTCTTGGAATACTGTGCAGCCCCACCCTGGGATATTTTAGGAACAACCCCAGGTTCCAGTATAAGCTGGGGAATGACTTATTAGAGAGCAGTGTAGGGGAAAGGGACCTGGGAGTCTTGGTGGGCAGCAGGATGACCGTGAGCCAGCAGTGTGCCCTTGTGGCCAGGAAGGCCAATGGCATCCTGGGGTGTATTAGAAGGGGGGTGGTTAGTAGGTCGAGAGAGGTTCTCCTGCCCCTCTACTCTGCCCTGGTGAGACCCCATCTGGAATACTGTGTCCAGTCCTGGGCCCCTCAGTTCAAGAAAGACAGGGAACTGCTGGAGAGAGTCCAGCACAGGGCAACTAGGATGATTAAGGGAGTGGAGCATCTCCCTTATGAGGAAAGGCTGAGGGAGCTGGGGCTCTTTAGTTTGGAGAAGAGGAGACTGAGGGGTGACCTCATTAATGTTTACAAATATATCAAGGGTGAGTGTCACGAGGATGGAGCCAGGCTCTTCTTGGTGACAACCAATGATAGGACAAGGGGTAATGGGCTGAAACTGGAACATAAGAGGTTCCGCTTAAACTCGAGAAGAAACTTCTTCTCAGTGAGGGTGACGGAGCCCTGGAACAGGCTGCCCAGGGAGGTTGTGGAGTCTCCTTCTCTGGAGACATTCAAGACCTGCCCGGACACGTTCCTATGTAGCATTATCTAGGCGTTCCTGCTCTGGCAGGGGGATTGGACTTGATGATCTTTCGAGGTCCCTTCCAATCCCTAACATTCTATGATTCTGTGATTTCTGGGGAATGAAAAGTGAAAAAGAAGACGAAACTTTTGAAGTGTTTGTACCTGCCCTGCACTGTGCTCAAATCTGTTCCTTTGGTTTTCCTTTGTTCATCGCAGCAATGTTGGAGAAATGTAAAATGTTCTTTGCTCCTGCAACGGAAGGCACGGGATGTTTTCCTGCTGGTCTTCTCCTCTGCGTGCTGGCAGTGGGGTGTGCAGATGAGGCAGCAACTCGTTGCTCAGCTGTTTCGGATACAGCCTGTTTTGTTTTATCTCTTTGGCTGAAAATGAGTCTTGAAGACTGAGCACAGTTTGGTTTTGATTGAGTGCTGGGTGAATCTCTTTGCTAAGGATCATAATGGTGCTGGGGAAGCTGATGGAGCAGCTCATCCTGCAGTACATGCGAGATAACCAGATGATCAGGCCTCATCAGCAAGGGTTTGTGAAGGGCAGGTCCTGCATGACTGGTAACATCCAGAAGCAGCATGGAAGCAGGAGATCTGGTAGAGCTGGAGTTAAGGAAGGTGTAGCTATATACCAGGTGGGAGTAAACTTGTTCCAATGCTATGACCGCTGCTGATACTGCTCAGAAAAACATTTACAACATAAAGGTGACCATGAAACAGTGCCAGTGGTGGCCAAGGTGAGCCTCAGGAGAAAGGTGCAGGTTCTCAGAGGAAAACTGGGGGCTTTGGAGGATTCAGTGTCTGAACAGAAATAAGACTGAATTTTAGATCCCACTGCTTGCTCACCCATGTAAGTAAATTAGCAGCAATGTAGAAAACTGTATGCATATGTTTTTTCTTCTCTTGTTTTTTCCTAGACACTAGAAACGACATGCAAAAGGAAAGCAACTTGAAAGAGCTCCTTAAAGAACTGCCGGATGCTCATTACTGCCTTCTGAAGTACCTGTGCCAGTTCCTGATAAAGGTTGCTGAACATCATGTAGAGAACAGGATGAACCTTTGCAATCTTGCCACTGTATTTGGACCAAACTGCTTTCAGTAAGTTGAGGTTTTCACTTTTCCCCATGTGTTGATGGAAAGTGTAATAGAGCAGATGACCAGAAACATAGCTCAGAATGCTAATTTGCCAGGGTGATCACATGGAGGCAATGACTGGGCTTTCTGAAAAATTGTAGTGCTAAAATTATTGTTTGAGCGGAATAGGGATTGAGTTTTTCTCCTGTCTCCTCTTGCTGTTTTTGGTAGACAGTTTGTCAGTTTTCTATTGCTGTACTGACAGCAGAGCAGGGGTATAACAATGAGATGCCTTCAGACTGTGTAAGTGCAAGGCAACTTGTGCTCATACAGCTTTCTTCCTTTGCTATCAAATAAGACGGATGCTTCTCTGCAGAACGCTTTGAGAAAGGATACCTGCGGGAAAAGAACTTCTATGCAGCATCCAGGTGCTGATTCTAGAGATGGATACTGCATGCTCTTTACAGATTAGGCTTTGTGGTCTGGTGTCTGTCCTCAAGATGCCAGTGATTCTGGGCTTTTTATCCTTCTAGTACATTCAGAAACTGCTCTGGAGGTTCTGGGCTTCCACTGGTCCCTTGAGACTTGTCTACTGGATTCTCTAGTTTTACTAATTTCTTTCACTGGGCCTGGTTCCTTGGTGCTTGTGATGAAGACAACATGTTGTATACGGTAGTGGAGCTTGCAGCAGTAGCGAGAACAGTTATTTCCTGGTGCAAGCATAAATACAGGCAGAGTGACAAGTGGATTGAGAGCAGCCCTGCAGAGAAGGACTTGGGGGTGTTGGTTGATGAGATGCTCAATGTGAGCTGACAATGTGCGCTGGCAGCACAAAAAAACAACCATATCCTGGGCTGCATCAAAAGAAATGTGGCCAGTAGGTCGACGGAAGTGATTCTGCCCCTCTACTCCGCTCTCATGAGACCTTACCTGCCAGACATAGACCTGTTGGAGCGTGTCCAGAAGAGGGCCACAAAGGTGATCAAGGGGCCGGAGCACCTCCCTCGTGAGGACAGGCTGAGAGAATTGGGGTTGTTCAAAATGGAGAAGAGAAGGTTCTGGGGAGACCTTATAGTGACCTTCCAGTATCTGCAGGGGGACTACAGGAAAGCTGGGAAGAGGCTGCTTACAAGGGCGTGTAGCAATAAGATGAGGGGCAGTAGGTTTAAACTAGAGTGGTGTAGATTTAGATCAGATATCAAGAAGTAGTTCTTTACTATGAGGGTGGTGAGTCACTAGAACAGGTTGCCCAGAGAGATTGTGGATGCTCTAGACCTGGAAGTGTTCAAGGCCAGGCTGGATGAGGCTTTGAGCAACCTGGTCTAGCAGGAGGTGTCCCTGCCCGTGGTACAGGGGTTGGAACTAGATGATCTTTAAGGTCCCTTCCAACCTAAACCATTATATGACGAGAACACACTTGAGTGAGAATGTTTCCGTTGGGTCACTGGTGTGATGCAGTGCACCATTACCGCCTTCACTCCGGTCTTGTCTGCAGTACGCCCACTGAGTTCAGTCATGGAAGTCTTGAAAGCTGTCTGATACCAGTGAGAAGAGACAAGTGAGTTTCTTGTAGCAAAAGGCAAAAAATTTGTATTGATTGGAAATAATACTGAGTTGCCTAAGATTAATTACCTAATGAAACAATCTCCCTAGGCTTCCTCTGTAGGCAGTGGAAAGAAGTAAACTTCTTTAAAGAGAGAAAACAGAAATTAGGTTCCTTGTAATATATTGAGCCAGTTCCACATAGCTCGGCTGGGTGCTGCGTGCTGCCTTTTTAAAGGAGCGTATCTTTTTCCATTGATTAGGGAAAGAATGCACAGAGATGAGACATTTAAACCAAAGCTTGTCCTTGTGACTGCACTGCTGCCTCATCTTAAGATGTTGCTCATGGATGATGAAGGTCAGGATTAAAGTATTTGCTGTGTAAGTATAAACAGATAAAGCATATTTTGAAAAGAATTGTCTTCCTCTCCAAAAAAAAAGAAAACTCAGAAGACAGTAGTATGTGCAGGAACACATGAATATGAGTTAGTGGAAGCACAGTACTGCACATTTCTGGCAAAAAAAGGCGAAACAATTTTTAAAGATTATATTTGTATGGGAAGTTTAGGAATTTCTGTCTAAATGTATTAGTAGAGTTAAAAAGAAACAAACAAATTAGAATTTGATTTCAATAGCTAAATCTCTGTGATTCAGACTCTCAAGTGGCTATTAGAATAATTTTTACTTTACTTACCTCTTAATGCAGAGTTTAAAATTTGGTGTGGAATGCAGAGGGTTGCAGTTTGGAGTTGTGATTGGCATCCTAAGATTAAACCAAAGCATACTTCTTAAAGACTGCATAGTTATTGCCTCAACTGATCTCTGCTCCTAAGATGGCATTGAAAAGACATGACAGTTTTTGTAAGGTACAGGACCTGGGTGGAAGAGGGGCGGAATCACATCGTTGCGTTACAGAAGACTGAGAAAGGCGGAGCTCACTGGAGGTGAAAACACAAGGACTCTTGTGGCTGTATAGGAATACAACCAACTCTGCAGTTGTGACACACAGTGATACAAATACTCATGTAGCAAAAGAGGCAGTGAAAGCAAGACTTGTCACTTAATAAATGGTTAAAGCATTTTTTAGAACACCCAAATATGTCAAGATTATAGATGTGGGGTTTTATTTGAATCAGGCATTGCCATCTAGTAATTCAGCTATGTGCTTCATCACATCTTGATCTTTTCAAGGTAGTTCAGGATTACGGCCCAGATGGAAAGATCGTGAGCAATAGTGCAGACACCCTTTTCTCTTGTGCCAGTGGATGCAAGCTTAAATTGCTGGAACCCTGGCCATTCGTATCAACAAAGCTTTGACAGGAGGAGGAAAGAACTTGCAGCACTGAATTTTAGGCGTTGGGCTTAGCCAGCTGGTTGCCCAAGAGAGGTCTTCAGAATGCAATTCACAGCTCTGGATTAAGGCTGCCTGAAGCCTGCTTGGCAAGGGCTCTCTTACTGCTGGCTGCACACAGCCCCTGGAGAGACAAGCTGCAGAAATGAATAAGTATCAGCAGGTGGTTGAAGCGAACACTCCTCTTGGTTTGCGTTGTTTGATTGGAACAGTGCATGGGGTGTTTCTCTGGGACAAGGAAAGAAGGCTTAGCATCCAGCTTGTCAGAAATTACACTTCTGGAGCAAGAAGATCTGAGATTTTTCTGTGAGAAATTCACACTCATTTCGAAAAATCAGTGTCCGTGTCTGTATATTTAATGGACAGTGTCAGAGAAGATAAAGCCCATCTGCTAATAGCAAAAGGTTACTTTCTACAACGTATTTTTAGTGACATTTTAGCTGTTTAAACAAATGATCAACTACTCCATAACTGAAGCTGTTTAACAATTGGACAAATCTCACTGTTGGGCCACTTTCCAGACATTTAGACTTCTTTTTAACTCTGTTCATCTCATTCTGTTTTCCTGTGTCGTGTTATCTTCAATTTATCTCATCTCCTAAACTTTCAACCCTTAATACTTTTATCTCTCAATCACTACTTCCCCTGCTTCCTTACTTGCTGTTTGACAAACTTCACTGGTGCTTTTCGAAGGAAATGTTATCTTATGCTTTCTGTATTTCTAATTAATAGAATAAGGGAGAAAATGCTTATTTGTATTCCTTGTAATGAAGTGTGATGTAAGATGTCAGAAAACGTAAAGGGCAAGGTCAAACAGCTCAAAAAAAAAAAAAAGAGGGTACAGTGGTTTGAGATTTACTGCACTGTTTTCATCCAACTTGGATTGTTTAGATTTATTGTGATGAAAGGCAAAGGTCAAGTATACAGAAAAGTACAGCCCTTGAGGAATGATGAGCATGAAGGTATAGGAGCATAAGCAGTTGTCTTTTCTCTCACTGGGCTAATCTACATGGAGTATTAACGCTTGGAGTGTGGCTACTTTGGGAGGAAGTTATTGTCCATTGACCTGAATTTCAGCTGCTTAGTTACGGCCCGCTGTGTGTCTCCACTCAGCTCATGGCTTATTCTGAAGAGGAAGGAGAGGACCCAGCTGGGTTTTCTCTCTTCCTCTCTGTTCTCTTGGAGCTGGACATCAGAGGGGTTGCTGCACTCATCCTGTCCTTTGGTGGGAATGGTAAGAGAACTGAGGTCTACCAGTTACAAAGAAGGCAGAGGATCCATCTGCACACTTCTTTTTTACAGCTCTCTCTCAAAGAATGATCTTTGTGTGTGGCCTCCGTCATTCAAGCCCTTGCTAACCTGACTGTGTTTCATTCCGACAGAGATCGAGCATGTTATTGAGAATCACTCCATCCATCCCTCCCAAAGTGGCTGGCAAATGCAGGTGTCCAGTTAAAGTGCTAGAGTTAGATGCTATTATTTCTGTATGATGACTCTGTAACAGACGTTTCCTGAAGGGTTATGCAAGAAAGCATTAGGTACGGAGTAAAAGTAGATTGTCCTTAGGTATGGAGAAAATGTAGATCATCTGTAGGGTAACCATTGCTGAATTTGTAAGAAGTGAAATCTGATCTGAAGGTCTGCATGAATGTCTTACCTTGGTTTCTAGCAGCCTTGGAGCCTACACAGATTGGGTGGGTATATGAAGCTGAAGTGAAATCAAAGGGGCTAAACTAGAACTCCTCAGTGAATAATACTGGCCTTTGAAACATTATATGAATGGGCTTGGTTTTCAGGCAGTGCGGTCCCAGTCCTGCATCAGTCTTGGAAAAAAAACGTGTGTCCAGGGTCAGGGTCAAAATGGGTACTGAAAATTGTTGTTCTAACATTCATCATTGCAAACTGGAGCGTGCAACATAACCTTCCTTTCAGGTTTTGTATAGATTTTAAATACTGAATTTGCCAGCGGCATAAAGGAGTTGTTTTTTGAAAGAATTCAGTATATTCCCGTTCGGTTCTCACATGTTGCCTGACCTAGTCGAGAGGTGGTGTCCCTGCCCACGACAGGGAGGTTGGATTAAAATGATCTCTAAGGTCCCTTCCTGCCTAGGCCATTCTATGATTCTATGATTATGGTGCAAGTTAAAGCATCAAGCATAATATAGGAAGACCATAAATGTTCTCATCCATAATCATATTACATAGTCATGAGTCCTTCCCTCCTCTTTTTGGAAGTGCATAAGGGACTGTATTGCTGAGACCTTCTGTGATATTTTTTTATGCTTGCTTCTCCTGTTTCTTTCCTGTCATGTGCTCAACTTTGTCATCTGGAGTCCATTGAATGGCCTGTATGTAAGGTAGACTGAAGGCTGCTGAAGTTGCATTGCTCTCTTCATCAATGGAGTAGTGTTCTGACCAAATTCTATCTCAAGTCTTCCGTTCTTCTAGTGAACAACCACCTCTTAAATTTTCAGTTGAGAAAACTTCTCTTTTATGATCTGTACAGTACCAAGTGTTACGATATTTCCTATTTTATCTCTTGAATCAAATAGTGATTATTTCAATAGGAAATGATCTGTGGTTTGGTTTTGCGGGGGTTTCTTTGTTTATTTGTGTTTTGGTTTAGTTTTTGGTTGAAAATAAGTTGAAAATAAGTTACTTCCCTGGGTTAAAAATGTTCTTTCTTCTGCTTTTGATTGAGGATCAGCAATGAAGCGCACCCCCAGAATTGAAGTGGAGGAGCAGTTTCGCAGGAAAACCTACAACCATAGTATCATAGAATATCCCAAGTTGGAGAGGACCCTTCAGGATTGTTGTGTCCAACTCCTGTCTCCAGACAGGGCAACCTGAAAGTTAAACCATGTATCTAAGAATATTACCCAAATGCATCTTGAACACTGACAGCCTTCCACTGTGACCACTTTGCTGGGGACCTTGTTCCAGTGCTCAGCCACCCTCTTAGTGAAGAACTTTTTCCTAGTATGTGTGAAACAAAATGGTGCTTGAGCTCAACAATACATCTCAAGTACAGTCACAGGGAACATTTTTTGAAGAACCACCCTTTAGAAATGTTTGAAGATGAGAGTGATGGACTTGTGAGTGGGTGTTAAGCTGTGGACTGCCCTTTTGCTGCCTTTGTGTAGGTTGCAGTTTCAAAGATGCCTACTATCACTGCAATTTCCTGATGAAAAATGGAGCTTTTGCTGCAGCAAAACATTTTTGCATTTAAATGAAGCCACTTGGTAAAGTCTTTCTGGCAGCATCACTCTGACTGCTTTGTGTTACCTGCATTACCTGCATTTTGCATTATCCATCTACAGCAAATGGTGTAGACAGAGATGGAATTACCAAGTTGACTTAGGCTCCTAAATCTGATGTTACAGAAAATAGTCTGGAATATATTTGAAAAGGTAGGCAGCTAAATGCCTCCTGAGATTCCCCAGTGCCTCAGAAGCTAAGACACTTCCATAAAATCTCAGTAGTGATGTATATCCTTGCATTTGGTCCAAACTGGTGCAACATAAATCTCTAAATGGTGCAGAACATGTAAATGTGTCACACACTGAGATGAACACCTGCCTTAAGTTAGCATTGCTGTATTCTTAGCTACCTGTTGTCCTCAGATCTTGCAGCAGAGTCTGCAGACAAGAATATGTGCCTGTTTTCAGCTGCACCAGTTTGTGGTCCTGTGTGTTAAGACAAATCTTTTTCATCAGCTGAAGCACAGGCCATAAGGCTTTGGGCATAAGGTCACATCTGTTACAGACACAGTAACATCTGTCTAGAGGGAGAGAGCAGACTGCCTGAAGTAGTAACCTCTTAAGATTACTGCAGTTCTGCTTTCAAAATTGTCAGTTGTGCTTGTCGAAGTGCTCAGGGGCATCTGAGGTACTAATGAAGATGTTCTGCGAGGGCTGGGGAAACAAAAAACCCACATAGTCTTCCCCCTCTTCTGATTCCCCTCATTTCTCCAACATCACAATTTTGTAATGACATGATTTCACATGAAAATTTCTGGTTCTCTGTTCTGACAGGGAGCTGTCAGTAGTTGTTGCCCAAAGAAATCAGGTCGGTGATCTCAGTCCAGCTCATTACAGGCAGATGACTCCATCCCAAGTCCTCCTGGCCTCCGTTTCCGCTTGAGGCGACGTGGTGGGTGGTGACAGAGCCTTGCAGTGATGCCTGTCTTGTGCGAATGCAGTCGTATTTGGATGTGTTACTGCACCACTCTCAGTAGTGTCTGGAGATTCGCTGTCTCCAAAGCCCTCCCGGCATTTAGCCTGTTACAGCTTGTTTAAAGGGACCCTGGGGTAAATTCATTTAATGTATGAAACGTAAGTAATTCTATCACAGTGAGTTAATCTGACCTCAGGTCACTTTAGTTCTGAGTAAGAGTTGTGACACAGGGCTTTGATGTGGTTTAACCTGTTTAAGACTGGCTTTCTTGAGCACTCTCATGGAAGGAGACATATTCTTGGTTTAAAGTGGTCTGGAAGAACCTAAGGTACAAGCGAGCCTGGGACTGCATGGACATGAGTGTCACAGAGCTGCAGTGGGTGGGCCAGGGGCCAGGCATGATAGAACATTGTGCAGAAGTGTGAAATACTGCTGGGTGGCATATTTTGAAATGAAGGGCTAACAGCTAGATCCTATTCCCAAGTAGTGTTTTAACTTTGAGAACTATTGCTTTTTTTCTGCTTTAAAGTGGCTTCACCAATAATTTCCATCTTCAGTGTCCTGTAAAACTTCTGGTAGTGCACCTTTGCCCTCAACCCTGCTTGACTGAGTCAGACACTGTTAATGCTGGTACCTCATTTAGACAAAAATGCATTTTTTCCGATTATATGGCATGAAGCTGCTGTGGTTTGTGCACACATCACTCTAAGCATCTCTCTGGTAAGGGCAAAGCATCTGAGGAATCTAAAGGGGGGACACCGGAGAATTTGCTTCTCTCACTGCCTATGCTATCCCATCTGTTCATGAGTTTGCAAGCTACGGTGAGAACTTAGTGGGAATTTTTCAACTCCAATCTCTACGGTAGACCTGAACCCATCAACGTATTTTCTTCTAGAAATGACCACAGAATTTACAGGTTTATGTCTTAATGTCGCCAGAAATGTGTTTCTGGTAGTGACACCGGTTTTCTGCTGCTGTTTCTGGTGCTGCTCTTGAAGGAGTTTGTACATACATGGCTTTAAGCAGTCAAATCCCCATGTTGAGGATTTTGTAATGGAGTAAGATGTGCATTTAACTCTAAAAGCAACACACTTATAATGCCTAATTAGCATGCAAATTAGGCATAAAGGAACCCTGACTATGAACACAGTTTTGCTATAATGTTTTAACAGGTCTACAAAAAAGAATATGAAAAATTTCCCAAGGAGCGGGGGTGTGGATCATGAAAGCAGTAGTGTGAGAGAATTCTTTGGTGTAGGACTGGGTTTTTCTAGTGAGTTGAAGTGAAATTTGTAGATATCATGGCTCCTCAGACTAAGAAATGCTAAAATAAGATACTCTTTTTCTACACACATTTTCAGAAAACTCTAGTCACTGATGGGTCGTGGAGTGTTGTAACAGATGGGTTTTAACTTGTATAAATATGCAGGGTGGTGCATGCTCATAATCTAAACTTCTTATATATGCTGAGCTGAAGATTTAATTCAAGGAAAAGGTTGCCACGGGTAGCTCAATAGTCCTTGCCATGATGGAGGTCTAATACCAGCAATTAAAAGAAAAAACAAATGAGAAATTTTGTGAAATATGCCTGTTTAAGTGGCAGATAATGACAATGGATAAAGTATTATTTGCCATTAAATTAAAACAATTCATGCTGCTCTGAGAGGAGTGACAAAAAAGACTAAGGCAGTGAGCTTTAGCCTTGTGTTCTGCATATGCATCTCACCATATGTGTACAGGATTGTTCAGAATAAGATGTTGGACTTGCTTGATTTAATGAAGTTTAACTGACAAAGTAACGTGGAGAAGAGAGGGGCAAGAATGCTGTGGAGTTGTGTAGAAATTAAATACTGTTTGTGTGCTTTGTGGAAACTATAGGCTGGACTGGTTTTCAACCAGGAAAAGTTTTTTAGTGTTGACTGTTGATATTGGGAGGTGTTGTCTGGAGTTCCCAGCAAATGTGGTTTAGGTGAAGGTTCTGCTCTGAAGCTCATTGAAGCTACCTGGAGTCTTTATTTTGACTTGGGCTTACCCTAGTACATTTTCAGTCCTTTTCCTAAGAATTAGGTTCATAGGGGTGCCAGGCTTGTTTAAGTTATACCCTTTTTTGGAGAAGCACATCAGGAATGTAACCATCAGGAATTGCCTGAATTATCCAGCAAGCTCTGTGCAGTGCCAGCTCTGGAGCACATCATTTAGCATGGGAAGAGGGGTTTTCTTAAATCAGGATGGTTGCTTGGGCCTATTGCATACATAGACTTTCTTTTGTTCAGGCCATTTTTCTTAAATCAGGATGGTTGCTTGGGCCTATTGCATACATAGACTTTCTTTTGTTCAGGCCATTTACTATCTTTTAGTAAGTATGTAATATTCTTTAAAGTGAATTAGCCCAAGTACACATGCACATCCATTGATAGCAGTTGTTCCATTTTATTTAGTCTGAGGCCAGGTTCCACACTAATGAAATCAATCAGCAGAGACCAGCCCCTTTCGTAGTAGGCAATGTCCTGCAGCGTAAAATGATCCAGGTCCTTTAAATTTCAGGTCCTGCGACTCCATCATGTATTGAGAAGGATCAGTAGCATGCACCCCTACAAGAAGGCACTTCTTGAGGGCAAATTTCTGGGAGCATCTGCTTTCAGAGCCTTCTTGTTGAAATGCATATTTGGCCCCAAAAAACTACAGTTACAATTTTACAGTAGGTAGTTATTTGTACACTTTAATTTGCTGGCTGTAGTAAACAATGATTTATTTTCAAGTTACATCCCTGTAAAATAGCTCAGATGGTATGTGTTTAACTTTGAGGGTGCTGGGTTGTTTTTTCTTCTCGTACAACCACGAGTTGTCCTCAGTCAAGAAGTACTTGAAACTTTTTTTGTTTCTGGTTTTTGTTCCTCTGTTTCTTCCCTTTAAATATTTCCTATGTTTTCCGTACCTCCTGATCTGTGATCTCTGCCACTTTGTAAGGCCCTTAGAAAACTCACATCCATGCAGTCATTTTGTGGGTTATTGAGAGGAGAGTGTGTCTGCTGGAAGTAGTGTACAGTGGGAAACACTGAATGATCGAAAAAGTATTTTAAATGGTGAAGAAAATTCTCCAGAGATCTTACTTCTACATAAAACTAGAATTTAAGTGAGTTTGGGGCACCAAAGTCCAATAAAACGTGCAGAAAGCCTACATTCCAGCAGATGATCATTAGATGCTTTGGTGAATTGTGTGCTCTGTTGTGATTTGCAGTTTTTACCACATGATAGAGTTGTGTGAAACACGTGAGGAAACTAAAGGAGCATAGACTAGAACACAGCTCATCTTCCAAATTAGTATCTTATAATGGTCTGTGGCAAGCAATTCCTGGCTGCGCAGGGGCCTGCTTCAAGGAAGCAAGAAGTTGATACTTTTGCAGCCAAGTAGCTGGTTATTCTTCCAGAAAGTGGAGGTTAGAACCTCTTTTTGCACTAATCTTTTAGGCTTCTGCAGAAGGCAGCCTCCATCTCCATGTTTTAAAAAGCCCTGTGACTTACGAGCTTACTTTCAAAAGAAAAGGCAACTCAAGAATTGGATTATGTGGTGCACAGCACGGGGTCACCTGAACCTTTAAAGGTCTTGCTTAACTCTTAGTGTTCTGCTCAGCATGTGAGTTTTCTTATTTTTGTGACTCATCCTTCTGCACACCTTTGAGGTTATCAGAAACCACTGTTTGGAGGAATCTGATTCTTCTCGTTAACAGTTTAGAGTATTTAAATGCCTCATGCTGTCCGTGTAGCAGCCAGGAACCCAACTTTTAGCAAAGCTGATGGAATCTCATTTGGTGGTTGTCTCAATTAGATCTCTGCCTCGATTCTGTGGAGTAGATAGTCTGACCAACAGATATGGTATATAATATCGGGAAGAAAAACTGCAAACAAACCGTGATAGTTGTTACCACCATAGACACAATCCTCCTTTCCAAGACAAAGTTTCCTGTGCCTGCTAGCCAGCCTGTACCCGCAACTGGAATGTTAGAGAGACGCTGTTCAGGAACTTTTGTATATTGAGTATCTGTAACACTCTGCTTTGTGTTCTGTCCAATTTCAGCGTGCCGTCTGGATTTGAAGGTATAAAAGAACAGGAGATCTGCAACAAGATAATGACAAAAATGCTGGAAAATTACAATACCTTGTTTGAATTGGAAGGTTTGAAGAAGGATGAAGAAAAGCCTGTATGTGAAGAGCTAGCAAGAATTATTTTGGTAAAAGTGAGTATGTCTGGTTTCATTTTCTTATGCCAAATCAATAATGCAGGCTTATTGCAGGCTTCAGTTCAGAAATAGGTACCACTTCAGGTAAGTGGGAGGCAGGCATTGCTCTAATAATGCTCTGTGTTATTGATTGGTGTACAGTTTACAAATTGATTCTGCCGATAGGCTGATTTTCATTACTAGCCTGGAAGTTGATTCGTTAAACATCTTTATTCTTTGTTAGCAATTCACTGTTTTTTATATAGAAAATATACACACTGTAATTTAAATGTTTTTAAATAGGAGGCAGAATAATTCAGAGAAGTACTGAAGCTTTCTAACATGGTGATCATTTATGGTGTACGGCAGCAATGATGAACTTTTATACTTTAGGGCAGTACGAGGTCTCTAGTTTTGCCACTCTGAACTCTGCTTGTCTCGAACCCGTACCTGAATTTAAAAATCATGTACTCTGACTCAGAACACCCATTTTTGTGTGCACTTGAAGAGAAGTGTTAAATGGCAGTTACTATTTGGAGAAAGTACATCAAAGCTGTTAAAGAAAAATGATACAATTGAAGCATTATATCTTTGGTGGGAAAGTGGCATGTATGTAACAGCAAAGGATTCTAAAGTTTGGGAAAAGTTGACAAAAATAAGTGGGGCAGCCAAATGTGCCTTGTTCTGGCTTGTGCCGTCTCTACTGCAGGAAACAACTTCAAGCCTATGCACAGAATGGTCGTGAGGATGGTTTGCATTTCCTTTGGCATGTTCACTGTGCAAGGTGTGAGCTCCTGAGTTTGAGAGGGTTGAACTACGTGCCTTCCCTTGACAGGGTTTTGTGACCACCCACTGATAAAATCACTGTAACCTTCACTGGCTGGAATGGAAGTTGTGAGAAAATAAGTTATAAAAATGTAGTGTCATTGACTTTGACAGAACAAGCAGTTTTGTGTGAGCCCAAGTTCTGCCAGTCAGGTGAAATCAGGTGAAAACATCTCTGCCTTTGCAGTGTGTCGCAGGAGAGTTTGTTGAATCTGAACTGCTGGGCAATCGGTACGAATCAGACTCAGCTGCCTTTAGAAGGCTTGCTTGTTTTCTTATGTGGTGAATCAGTGAGGAAGTCTTTAGCCTTTAGTCTTTCAACTCTTATCCACCTTCACCTAAAATTCTTCTGTGAGTTAGAATGACTGGAGACTTGCAGTGTCCTCCATACTGAAGTCACAGTAACTTCTGGGTAATGGAAATGATCTGCCTGGCAGCTGAGAGTGATGTTTGGCAGCTGATGGTCACTTCAGTAGCAAAAGCAGGTTAAGAAGAACATAACTGTAAAAACACACAGTACTTTGAAGAGCCCAGAAGAAAGGCTTCAGATATGTCTCCATCTCCTTCAAGCCTCCGCCAGTTACAAAAGCCAAGATAGTCTTTCGCTTATAAGGACTTATTGGTAATTTGGAGTGCACAAAAGTGGAGACATGGAAGATTTCCCACAGCAATTGAGGAATCTGAGCTATCAAAGTACATGGTGACAACCAGACTTACTCCAACAAAATAGCCTCAAAGATACGGTTGCTCAAGTGAAATGAAAATGTTGCCCATCTCCTTGCCTTGGGAGCCGCATGACTGCCTGAGAGAAGGAGCTGTGCCTAAACACACGGGCTTGCATTGTCCTTGTGTCTTTGGCTCTGGTTGATAGCTTCCAAATTCTGCTGGCACTCAGCTGCAAAAATTTGACCTTGTTCCTTGTCAGACTAATTTGGGTGGAAAGTTTTCTAGCTTAAGCAAGACAAATACTCAAACACAAGAAGTACAAGCATCTAACTTCATGTAGCAGAGCTACATAAGAAGTGCTTGTTGAACTTGGCAGGTGGCTGTTTGAAAGGATGTTTTATACTGTTCCTGAAGATTACTCTTCTTGTATCCTAGCAGATATCCCCTATCCTATCCAATTTGTATGATAAAATAGAGATGGTGCACTTGAAGAGAAAACCAAGTGGTCATAAAGGGGATTCAGTAGAGAAGAGTGATTGCCAGTTTGCTAATGTGTGAACTGTTAAATAGAGTAGGAGGTATCTGATCTGCATCATAAAAGAGCAAATGCCTCGGAGAATTATTTGGCAAGACTTGGATCGTGGTGTCCAGAAAATAACAAACCATTTGTAAGCACAGTTACTGCTTCTTGAAAAGACGTTGATGAATTTCTATCTACAGGTAACTGGAGAGAGATTTGCCAAGTAATCCTGTTGGAAGGAGTGAAAATGTAGGATGCTCAGGACAGTGCTCTCATAGACTGAAGCCCTGTTGATTTTAAGGGTGTTGCATTCCAGTGTGAACCATGGTGGAATGGGGGAGCAGACAGCAAGGAAAAGGGAGAAGACGAGGACCTTCCCTTTACCAAACTCAGCTGCATTTATCTAAATGGCTTTTTAATGTTCTACACTGTGAGCAACAGGATGGTGACGAGGGGAGATTTAAATGACCTTGCTGACTTCTTTCTGGGGTATTTCTGTCATCCTCTCCCCCAAATCACTCGCTGCCTTGCCTGTGTTTCACCCTGAGTCGCTACACTGCTGCCTTCCCCTTTCTCATCTACCTTACGTGTTCTTGTGGGCGTGTAGTTGGGGCTAGGGCTTATTGAGGTGCTTTTTCTAGACAAGTATTAATGCCGCCTTTTGGTTTGAATGCCTTACCCAAAGGTAAGGTTCCCAGAATGGGGCTGGAGGTACGTATAGGGAGAAATCAGATTTTTTCCTTTTTGTTGAGAGGTGTTAACCTCATGATGGTCAAAGCTGTTGATGCTTTTCAAGGTGTTTCTTAATTACGAGTTTGGAAAGAGCACCTTTAAGCATGAAACTTCTTATACAGGGAGAAGCATGCCACAAATTTGCAAAAGGGTCAAAATTTGAAACCCATTGACAGTGGTTTAAAAAAATAAAAGACATCAAAAAGTAGCCCTGCTTTTTCTTATCTCTTTTTCACAGCTTCAGGCAGTTACTTTGGTGCTGAAATCTCAACGGGAAAACCAGGAACCTGTCTTTAATTAGTGTCCACAGGTATTGCGAGAATATTATTTCTCCCTGCAGTCTTGGGTTGTTCTTGAGATGGCTTAGGTGCCTGTGGCTTCACATGACCTACTCATAAGCGTCTTTTTTTGAAGTTGACATCAACCCTAAATCATTGATTTTGAGCAAATATCTGGAAACTGGGGAGTAGTGGCTCATGCCATTCCATCCCAATGTGGGAATGTATCTCCTCTCGTGCTCAGTCACGTTTACCATCTTCCTAAACTTGCATGAGTCCTGACACTTCATGGCCTGGATATCTTAAGATTTTCCCACACTTTGGTCATAAAATCATGGATTTTTAAAAGCAGGAAGTACTGCTCTTTTAAAAATGAAAACAGGAATATGCGGATCATTCAGATAAAGTCATGGAAGCATCAAGCTTCTCTCTGAGCAGCACACTGGAATGGAAAAACAGCCTGAGTGGAGGAAGTTGCATCTTGTCTGCCATGTTGACCATAGCTATGGGAGTGCACAATGCTACAAACTTCCAGAAGGAGTAAGAGCATTTCAGTCAGGTACAGATTGTGGCACCTTAAAGAAAGATCTGTTTTAAAGAAGTGAAAAGTTAATAAATTTTAGAGATGGGAGAAAGAGACATGATTCTTTGGGGCTGTGGATAGTTGAGCTACTGTACTTGCTGCATATGTGCACCGAGAAGGCATAGAAACAGCTTCAGCCCAGTTATATTCCTTCTTTCAGTCATTGAGAAAGACGAATTTTGCCAGGTAAAGGGATTTCTTGGCTTGATTTCTTGGTGGATCATACTTTAGAAACTAGGGGAGCTGGCAATCTCTGCAAGCTGTGTTCCAGTCCCTGCTTTGTTCCCAGACTGTAAGGCCTCCTCTTGCTCATTGCTTAAGTGTATGGTAGGATTATAGTTAGAAATGATAGAGAGTTTTTCTCTGGAAAGCTCTGTGTTTAAAAAAAAAGTGCATTTTTCACAAAATAGAAAATTTGTATTAAAATAGTTTCTATTTTAATGGAAATCAAACTGTCAGGTTCCTGATGTCTTGCCTGGAAGGACTTAATTAGTTTCTCACTCCACCTAGTAGAATGAGAACTGTATTATCTTCCAGGCAGGTGGCCAGCAGGTGGAAGTATAACATGTACTTTCTCCAGAAATACATATATTTTGAAATTCTTTCCCATAAAAGAATTATGGGATTTGATGTAAAAAAAATACATATTTTTAATACCTAAATAAGTTAGTGTTTACTGGGATTTACAGGTCTCATTTGAAGGCAGCTATTATTCTAATCTTTAAGACTTTTATCCAAGCTTCAGTTTAATTTCCTAACCCAGTTAATGTCTGGAAGATTCTCAGTCTGTTGATCAATAAGCTCTGCTAGTTGGAGAGAAATGGGCGAAGTGAGTTGGGTGTTCTGATTAGCTATCTGCTCTGCGTTCAGATTTTCAGGATCATAAATAGCTACTTTTTTATTGGGCAGTGTTACACGTGAACAATTACTTCTCTGAAAGTATATCTGCACTGCTGTGCATTTATCTCATTGTGTCAGAGCATTATAATAAAATGCCATTTATGTTTTGCTGTGGCACAGAATTCCTAGTGTGTGTAGGAATGGTGCTGATAGATTTCTGGGGCACTGAACTGAGTGAGAACTCATGAAAGATTAGTCAGTCTTGAGTTGCAGTATTGCCAGTTTTATCATCCTCTTGAATAAATACATTTACAAAACCTACGGTAACGACAAAAATGATAATTCTGAATGAGGACCTTTCATTTCCAAAGATCTTAAAGTGCTATGCAAAGTGCAGCTGCATATACTCCTATGTTGTATAGCTAGCCAGTGGTGTGTTGTTAAAACTGTAATGAAATGTAATGAAAACAGTAATGAACCTTTGAATAACAGTGATTAAGCTTCTCTAACAACAAAAGATAGGCAGTAAAGAGGGTTTTTGTTTAGTTCAAGTGGCAAGGGCAATCTGGGCAGGCAAATTATTACAAGACTCACTTTTCAGAGATTTCCGGAATTACCCCTTCCACTGATTTTAGGATCAACATGTCATCTTTAGTAGTATGATGTCTTTTTGCTCAGTATTGTCTTCAAATAAAACATACAACCTATTACCTAGTCATGCAGGATTATAGGATTTTTTTTAATTCTATTTTTTTTCATCTTTTTACTCTTAATGCCTTCTTGACAGAGCACTTCTAATTTTAAGAACCAGTCGACTCAGAGCACATAATGTTTGCATTGGAGCAGAAGCATTGGCATGCTGAGGATGTAATGCTGTTCCTGGCTTGATTATGTATTTGGGGGAGGAATGCAAAAGGCTTTTCCTTCTCTACCAGCCAGTGGGATAGGGATACATAGCCCTGTTCACCTGATGCAGAGGAGAAAGCAAGTGCATTTACAGAATTAAAATTATAACATTAAAATGAAATTGAAAACTGAAGTTACAAAGTCAAGTAAAATTACAAATATGCAATTTCCACACTGTGAATATAATCTAGGTTCATTCTGATGACCTCTTCAACAGGCAGAATTCACTCCTTGAAGAGCTACAGAAATCGGTCTCTAGCTGGCTTTTGCAAAAACTAATAATTTCAAAACAACCCTTTTATTTTAGGTGCAGTTAACTTCTTGCGGTTTTATCCTCTTCGTTTCCAGTCTTCTAACAAAAGCTGCCACTTCAACTGGGAGGATTGTTTGGCAAAATAGTTCTTTGTACTTTAAATGGCAGCAAAAAGTGCATGCCCTGTGTTCTGCAAGCCTGCTGGTAGATTTCTAAAGAGGCAAGCAGTCCACCCCTTGCAGCTGCATCTGCTGGTTCTTCATGTGTGCTCAGCCCAGCCAGGCAAGCCCTCAGAGGCATTTATGTCAAGGAGGGTGCTCTGGCTGGCTTTGGCAGCACTATTTTGAAGCAGAGTGCTTGCGTGCTCCTTCAGTTGAACACTCAGACCTGATCATTCAGCTCTCGGTAGGATTTGAGCCTTCCATCCCTGAGGAGACGTGGGAAAGGTAAAGATGGTCATAAAGCTTGACTTTGCTCCCTTTGCAGTCAGTTTTAAAACCCTCTCTCTGCTAAATGCCACAATGTTTTGGATTATTTTCCAAGGTGAGTAAAGGAGGATCTTCACTGATGCATGTTTCTTTCCCCCACTTTCACCCTTTAAAAACCTTTGCATGAGGATCTAATCACTTGATGAGATCCAGGAGAAACTGCTGAAAACTCACGAACTCCCTGGCTGAGTGGGCTCCCCCCCCAGCAAGTCACCCTTCCCTGCCATCTCAGTCCTTGGCCTCCGGTTATACATTCAGCAGACATGAGAGCGATCCCTCATTTATATCAGGAAAAAAGCATCCACCTCTAATCCATGTTACGTTACCCTGGCTAAGCCTGCAAGGTTTAGATAGTTTCCTTTATTCTTCTTTCAGGGCTGGGACCGTTTTAGCATCGTGTTAATGGCCGGCTTTCGGTACTGGATTAGTTCTTTCCCATCAGGAGGCAGTGGGAACTGATCTCCTTTGAGGACCCTTTCTGAAGGTCTCGACAAACATTTCCTTCAGTATCCCCTTTTTTGGGCAAGTCGCTCCAGTTTTCTCCTGCCTGGGCCAGGGAGCCCCCAAGGGTGGGAGGGGGTTTGCATGGAAAGCGTGAAGATGAGTGGGAATTGCACGAGGAGAAGGAGCACCTGTGGAAGTCCGTCTCTGGTTTTCTGTTTAGTATTTCTCCAGCTAGAATTCGTTTTGCAGTTGTCCACCAGTGAGCAGATGGTCATGTTTATAGTAAGGGTATATAGTGATTCAGCCAGAATGACATTGTGTGATGCGAGCTGACAGGAAATGAGCAATATGAGATTTGTAGGGGAAAGTTTAGAAGCCTCCAAACCCTTCACCTATAACAGATTCAATCTGGACTGAGGAGGATGGTTATGTTTAGGCTCTGATTCAGAAAGGCAAGTGAAAAATCAGATGAGCCCCAAACAATTCCTTGTGTCAGTTTGAAGTGGCTCTCCAGTGCTTCTAGCTCTGTTGTTTTTGACAACTCCTTATATGTATTATTAAAACGGAATGTTTCTGCTCTTGAAGTTTATTAAAGCATTCACGAGATTATAAATCTGTCAGTTGTGGTGTTACTAAATGCAACCCTGAATACATACACAAATACGTTAATGCTAAACTCTCTAAAGTAATAAATGACTATGCTGATATTCCTTTAGCTAGAATTCCACCAAGAATATTTTAACACATTATGAGAACAAAATTGCTAATATTTAACATGTTTAAAGGGAACAGGGACATATAGCAAACATCTCCTTCTACCCCGCTATCCATATTTCTAGTACACGATACATTTTCTGAACCCGACTGGCAAATCTTGCAGTTGAGATGCTTAGGAACTTTGCTTTTACTCTCTTAAAATTTTTTCGTTAAGCAAATGCCGAGTGATATTATCATTGCCCCAGGATAATACTACAGAGCCAAAATGTAGAGAAAATAAGATCCATATGTGCATATGTGTCCCGGTCTGTACTTGCACATTTTACTTGAAATGTTTTTTATTCATTTTGTTTTGCTTGGGATTGTTGGGTTGTGGGGTTTTTTTGGAGGAGTAGGGAGGTGACATCCTGATTTACACTTGGGAGCAGTCAGTCTCATTTAGTACATCATCCTTCAAGAGAGAAGCGTGAAAATCAGCACCAAAAAACAAGGTAAAATAAAACAAGCATGTGAGTCCCTGCTCCAGCCTGCTGTTTCTGAGCATCCTTGCTGTACCCATGGGGAAAAAAAGGAGGTTAACAGGAGGATGAAAATTTTTCTGCTAAGTCACATCTCTTGGTTCCACCTGTTCAGATTCCCCAATATTTATTCTGTTTCTCATTAATTAGTCATTCAGTTAATCAGGTTATACATGAAATGATCAGCATTATTATTCCCTCCGTATAAATCAGCAGTCAGCGCTGTCTTTGTAACGAGGATGTATTGCAGGGATTCAGAACTGATCCAAAATGAGGAAGTGTAAGATATTTTTCAGCCTGTGGCGGTTTAATTCCCACTGACTTCTGCCATTTGCTTCCTCTGTAGTACTTTCGAGGTGGGGACTTCGGAAGGGCTCAGTGCTGAATTAGTTCTTCCCGTTGTAAGAGCAGTGAAATGCTCGTTGCCTGCAGTGTAAGTCCTGTGCAGTTTTGAAAAGCCCTCCGTGGAGCGCTGCGAGAATCACGGCTTGTCCAGGAGAAGCTGGTTGTTACACCCTGCTGCACCTGTGCCATCTGCTGCTTTGCGAGGCCTCTGGTGACCCCAAAACTGAGTAATAATCAGGGCTCAGGGTGGTCTTAAGAGAAACAGGAGTATGTGATGCGAAGGACACGAGGCGCCAGGCGCCTCTGTATGTGCCTGAATACGTCCGCTCTTGAAAATCTGATCTATGCGGCAGATCCCAGCAGACCTTAATTGCCAGCAGTGAACATCTCAGTTTCACCAGTAGGAAAGGGGTCTGTGCTCCGTGTGCTGGAAATCTTACGCTAGTAACGAGAACGCTATAGAGACCCTTAAGGCTGCAATGTCAGATGCTCATTTTAAAAGTAACATTGCTGAATTCCATGTGTGAAAAACTTTTTTTTACCTTGTGAGTATTTCGATTTTTAGATCAGAAATGCAATTTAGCTTTTCCAAGACTGAGATTAAGCAGCTGTAACATGAGATGCAGATCTGGAGAGCCTGTTTCCTCATAGCTAGATCATGTTTTTCTTTTAGATCATCCTTTTTCTATTTATGAATAACATTACAGTAAATAGATAAATCGGACTCCAGTTTTCAAAATATCAAGGGAGGATAAAATGTTCCCCATGAACTTATCTTAGGTCTGTTGTTACTGAACACAAACACACATTAGGTACACCCAGCAAGAGAGCAATGTTGTGTCACTTTGTAGATGTTTGATTTGTTTTGGGTGTAGTTTTTTAATCTTAAAATCTGCTGCAGGCTCCTTATTTGTATCTCAGCCATGAGAAGCTGAATTGTGGCTGTTAACCTATTGCATGACGCCTTAACCTTGCCAGCTAATATATGATGGACACTTAGAAATTGTGGAGAGGGACGAGGAAGATGAATGTTTTCACTCAGTGGAGTCTTGGTAACCTTTTACAAGTTCTGGAATTATACTTGATCCCACCATTACCAATTCAACTTGTTGCAGCATCCAGTAAGTGGTCCTCCTGGATGGCTGGAGACACATTTTTCTCTTCCTCCTGGAAAATACCAGGATATTCCACAGATGTATTTGCCAGCGTTGAGGTATATTACAGTATTATTACTCTGTTTGTCATTTCCTTTTCTATATTGCTGTCTTCTCTAAAAGTAATGGATTTCTGCATCTTTCTCTTCCTTTAGTGTCACAATTTGTGACCTTTGTACGTGGTTCACGGCAGTAATTGCAGGAGGTTAGGGCTGTACTGATGCGAAACAGGGTAACCTTTAGCTGTTTATTAAGAGACATGGTCTCAGGTAAAAGGTCGTATGTATAAATAGTCATGGGAGAACAAAAGGAAAGGAAAGGGGAACTGAATAGGGTATTAGTTTAATATTGAAAAGCAGTGATGCGATTTTTGCAGACTGTGATATTTCACTTTTTATTACTTCTGTCTGGAACAGCTCTGCTGAGTTCTGGTTATTATAGTGTAAATGCTAGCAAGGTAGACCAGCAGATAGATACTGAGTCAGCTTTACTCTTCTTCCTATATGCCAATAACAACCAAGGCAAAAATCCCATGTATAAATACTGGCCGTTTCAATCTTTGTTACGTGTTTTTTTGGATAAGAGAGTGTTTAACAGCTCTGCTAATGTTGCATCCTCTTCCAACAAGGATATTTTCGTCACTTTCTGGGAATAAAATTATAAGGATACATAATACATGGTGATGAGAATTTTTTTTTTTTAATTACTGTTCATAGGAAATCATTCTCTATATTTTTTTCCTGTGCTGCTGAGTGATTACTCTGTGACCTGGTATCTGAATGAAAAATAATTATTCCATCCAGTTACCAGTCATGAAAATACATGTGATGACATGAATTAGTAAGTGCCTTTGAAGATCTGCCTGCCATTGGCTACACAATTTTGGTGTATATTAAATATATAGATTATTCTATATTTTGCATGCCGTACAGAGCCTTGATCAGCCATGAGCTATTTTGCATGATCACAGAGGTGAAGAGATTCCATATTTTCTTCATCTTGTGAGTAGGAGGAAGAGTAGCTCCATAATTGCTCCTGCCTTTTTTTGCCTCTGTATTGACACCCTTGACAGCTGCGTGTCACATCTGCGCTGCTGTGCTCCAGGGGAACTTTGTGCAGGGTACGGCGTAATGTTCACCGCTCCAACATCAAGTCAAGGGAGAGCCAGGAACTCTGAAATTCACTGTTTCTTCTGCACTGCTCCATGGGCAGCACCGTTGTGCATTTTTGTTGTAGCCTGGGGAAAAACTCCAGATGTGGCCCTTCTGACGCCTTACCTGAAGCAAAAGTTGCATTCCCCTGTTACGTGGGGTGCTGCTGAGAGAAACAGAATATTCCTTCCTCTGTGGTTTACAGCTGCTGACCCAGTAACGAGTCAGCTGTTGCGGGCTATCCCAGTGCAGTCAGATAATGCATCATTTCTGTAATCATCTGCAGCACTGAATTCACTGAATAATCCTCTTAATGGTTGCTCATCCTACATAAGAATGGCTGTACTGGCTCAGACTTGAGATTCGTCTAGCCTAGTGTCCTGCCTCCCACACTTGCCATAAGCAGATGTCCAGGAAGGAGTGAGAATAGGGCAGCAAGGTGTTTCCTTCAATTACTCTTACTGACTCGTGACTATTCTCAGATGCTTTCCTGGTCTTGATGTGGTTTGTGTATTTAGCGATATCCAAAGTAATTGTCTTGTGTACCCCTTGCACGCGTAAGCTTTTCACTTCCAGCATGTCATCTGGGAAAGAGTGCCACAAATTGCTTCCTCTCACGTGAAGAACAGACTCCTTTTGTTTGTTATAAACATGGCTTTTCGTGGTTTTCACTAGTGTCATTTGAAGGTCACCTGTTTTTTTCTTTCTTAGTTTTTTTCCTTTTTTTTTTTTTCCTTTCAGACTGAAGGAGAGGGTGAACAGTCTGTCCCCTCTCTACCACCCATGACTTTGTATATCTCTGTCAGAGACTCCCTACAAGTTATCATGATATTTTTTTCCTAATGAAAAATTAGTACTGGCATTTGCAGCTTAGTCACTGCACTGACAGCAGCTGTTTTTTCTGTCAAAGCCCTTGCACAGAGTCAGTGGGCAAACAATTGTGTAATAGCTCTTCGCTTTTAGGGCACAAGGTCAAACACTTTGATGCAGTAAGTGGGATATTTTGGTGAAGTTCAGGCTGCACCTTCTTTATATCGGAATGGAATCTGACTCCCTGTTTCTGTAAAAAAAAAAAAAAATAATCTGTGCTTTAGTTAAAAAAAAAGCTTCACATTAATGAAGTTTGACTTTGTTTTAATTAAGGTCTTCTTCTAGGTATTAACAGCTAACGAAATAGATCTGATGCTTTCTAGGAGCGTTTAAAACTTGAACTGAAAATCCCACAGGCCAGTTTCCTCTGATTATTCAGTTTGTGAGGCCAAAAAGAGATTAATTACTGAACCAAGTAAGAAAGAGAGGGTGAGCACAGAAGTAAGTTGAATTGTTACAGAAGTGTCTTAGAATACCAAACTATCAACAAATAAGTTTATTGTTAAAATAGAGCACAGTACATAACCATTGTTTTTACTAACTCTTTTTTTCTTAATTCCTTCCTGGAGCAATTGTCATCAGATGCAGTTAAATTCCAGAGTTACAGTGTAGTAGTGTGCTACATATACAAAAGACTAAAATCACCACCGTGCAGTTCAGTATATCTAGGACCACGGCTGACTGAGGCTGAAACTTAACAATTTTTATGCCCATCCAATAATTTGTTGAAAAGGATAAAAGCAAAGGTAATATTCTGGTCAGTTTGAACTTCGCAGCCCAGCCAGATATTCAGTGCAAGATGAAAGTGTGCTGTATGAATCCCTCTTAGTAATGGCAAATAGATAAAGGAACCAGTACAGTTTATTCTGTTTGAAGAACAGGCATAATGAATAATTAAAGCTGAAGTGCTGTAGCATTTTTACGTTCCATTGAAATTTACCAAAAATTTGCCAAGGTTCTCATTTAGAGCCAGTAGTGCTAAGTATTTGGGATGTGGGAGATGAGATCTTATTGTGCTAGGGTCTTTCTCAGCCCTTTCTGCTGATATTAGTCATCTCCCTAAATTTAATTCAAGTACGTAATTGAAAGCAAATATGTAATTGAACACTCTTGCCAATAATCCCTTTTGGTCTGTCTGTCCAAAGAGATAAATGTAAATAAGTGCAGGAAGAGTAACTGAGTAAGAGACTTGGCCAGGGTTTAAGACACTTTTAAGTATCTTAAACCCTGGCCATGATTTAGTCTCTCCTTTAAGGATGACCTTGACCTATTGTGTTTCTTCATTCATGTGGGAGGAAGGTGGGAGCTGGAGTACTCAACCACCTGTCTTTATTAGCGTCAGCGCTTCTTGACGTGAAAGGATTACACTCTTGAAGAATAAATAGATCAAAGAGTATTCTAGGGATGTTCTAATCTTTCCTAATCATTGAGGTCTCCATAGTTCATTGGTTTAAAGCTTTAATTGAGGTGGAGTGTCATGCATTGCAAAATCTGCATTTTGTGTGACTTGCAAAGAATCTGCCAGAGAGAGAGAAAAATTTCTTGACCAATACAAAAGCCTCCCTCGGTAAGAGGACTCGTTCCTTGGGCCAGTATAATTCATCTGATCAAGGTGTAAGAACGCTGGTCTGGGATTTGAACGAAGTGAGTTCTTTTCTGTTTTGGGGTTATGAACAAGTCAGTTCTGCTCTGTAGTGGATTCTGATAATTTTTGACATTTGTAGCAGAGTCTTGCACAGGAATCTTATTTGAGGCTCAGGAAGCACTGCTGTGTTAATCCAGAGCTAAAAGAAGGTGCCTGAGGGAGCTTACAGACTTGCCGAGCTGTTTGAGCAATATAAAATATCTAGGTTTTGGTACAATAGTAACACATCTCATGGAAAATAACAGTCCATGATTTAGAATGGGCCACTGGAAGTCATTATTATAGTGTAAGGTTAGGAAGATCTGAAAGTCTAAATTTGTTACGTTTGCAGATGTAATAGATGACTAGAAGGTTTACTGTATGCTGACATACTTCGGACTGGACCATTTGCCAATTAATATTGCCTATAAATCTTAGGAAATTAAGTGAAAACTGTCTTTCTCAATTCTTGCCTAGAAATCATTAAAGAAATTTAGTTCAAAACCTGAGTTTTGACAGTGGCCTGTACAGATGCTGACTATTTACTTTGGCCCAAGTAGTCCTGACAGTAGAAAATCTCCCGTAGTAGCAGTTAGTGGAGCCTGATGGTGGGACCTGGTGCTGCAATGAGCAGCTGCTCTAGTTTGGGCAGGGTTTGGAGATACTCTGCTGCATCATTCACAGCTGGTAGGTGGGAGGTGGCAGTTTTTCCAGGTGAGATTGTGGTTTTGGGGAGCGTGGGATGAAGAGATGGCCGCTGGTGGCTATTGACAGTGAGCAGGACTTGGGTAGTTTTTTAGGTTACGCTGATCCTTGAGCACACGCAGCTGAGCAAAACAAAGCTTGAGCTTGTTTTGTATCCAGTATGCTGTGCTGGAAGCTTTTTTTCGTTGTATGAGAATGGCAAGTATGCAGTTGCTAATAAGCAGTATATTGCTTGCAAAGTTTAGAAGGGTGATGCTTGGGTGGTACTTTTGCATGGGCTGCGTGCCACTCATTTCATGGCTTCAGGTTGATTTATCCCAGCTGTACCGTGGCCATGTCATTGGTTTTAAAGGAAATCAGGCTTTAAAGCATGACAGACTTCATCCCACAGTTTCGCAAGCAACGGTAAAAATGAATGAATAGAAGTCTCAAAGAATTCTCAAGGTTCAGTAGTTCAGAGATGCATAGAAATGCATGTAGGTAATTACATAATAAAATTGTTTTTTTATGCAAGTACAAAAGTTAGTATAATTGCGTAATCTTTCTTAGCAGAACACAGACAGACATCTGCTCTTTAAGTCTTTGTAAATATGACTTGGCTAGGTTTTGACATTTTTAGCACTCCATGTGGAATGCAAAGTGCCTGACTTTAAATACTCACATTTGAAAATTACCACTTAGGCTTATTGTTTGAATCCAAATACCAGAGAGTGTTCTGAGAGCGCCAGGGGTCACATTTCTGAAGATGTGCAGTTATTTAATCCCTGCTAGTAGAGTTAGGAATCAGTATAAACATAGTAAAAAATATGTGAAATTACTTAATTTTTTTGAGCTGCAAGTTCATAGGATGTTTTTAAAAAATAAATATATTCCAAAATATATTTAGTTCCTGAAGTGTGACATATTATTTAAAGGGTAACATTAAACAGACTGCCAGACCTTCAGGAGCTAATATGTACGAATAAAACATTGACAGCAGTGAATTCACAGCTTGGCCTGTGTTTGAGGTTCTGGTTTTGCTTTGTGTGTTTTAAGTTTTCCAAGTAGCTTAGGAACCTAGGCAGCCTGAAATTGTGACTATGAAGCCTGCCTGGTACTTCTAGCAGCTTTTGTCTTTCAACTTGCATCTTTTTGTTTTAGTGGTGGCGAGTGCTTCCCCTTGTCTTAATTCATGTAAAGATATGCTGTAAAGTAAGAGAAAACAGCCAGTTTGTAGGAGGACTGGTACAGTCTTGTGCTCGTGATTGCCTTATAAAAACCAGCATGGATTGGAGAACAATGGAGAGGGGATGGGAGATTTGCAAGTGTTGGAATAAACTGTGAATGTGATCTTTTTTTAGAGAACCACAGAAATATACTTGTGTGCACTCTGCCCAGCGCAAATAAGATCTCTTGCAACAGCCTGTGTATTGAGCAGACTTGTGGAGGTTAATGTTTAATAGGTTCTTAGCTAGAGCTGCTGGCTGTGGTCTCAGTGTACAGATCTTCTGTTCCCTTGGAAGCGTTTTTTTTTGTGTAAACTAAATGCGTTTTTATACTGAAACACATGAACCTACATGTGCTGTTACAGAATCCATGACGGAGCCATTAATAGTGTGCTGTCAAAGGGTTTTCTGCTTTTAGTTCATATGCTTCTGTTTTCATTTTTCATCTTCATTCAACGTAATGAAAGCAGTTATACTGCGTGAGTCCTGTGATCACTTGTGTGCTCATCTTGCTTGTATTCAGTCAGCGGCAAGCCTGGTCCTACACTAACTGCAAGAATGTTAATTTCTAACTTTTACTAGCAAGTGACGGGAGAATCTCATCTAACACACCTATGTGACTCACTTCAGTCATTTGTCTGTAATGACTCGTACTTAAAATTAGAGGTATACTTATAATGAAGACACAATGCCATGAAAATGGGAGGTGGAAGAGACCTATGAGATCACTTTGAGGATCCTGTTACAGTGCAGACTGTATTTTCTGGTTTTTTTCTAGTTCAGAGGTGAATGCTCCAAGAACAGGAAGTTTACGCCCCTTTTCTGCTGCAGTTACACAGTATAGTGGTATTTCTAGTGGTGTTTCAGCTTATCTGTATTCCTCACTGTTGATTCAGAGGACCATAAAAAAAAACGTACTAGTTGAGCTCAGGCACATGTAATGCCAGGTTATTGGTATGCTCTCTTCAAAATCCATAAGGCCTGAACTTGCTTTTGTTTTGGTTTTGGTTTTGGTTATTTTTTACAGCATTCTTAAGCAGCATTCTTTATTCCTGAGAAGGAAAAATGACTGAATGGGTAGCTTGAGTGAACTTTTGTGGTTGTCATATTAGTTCTTCAGGTTCCTTTGTTAATGAGTTGGCCATATGATGTTGCAGGGCAGAAGAAGTACAGAAGTAGAATTAATTTATTTTCCATGAAGGATCTGTCTGCACTTTATGGGATATAGTACAGTTCAGGCCAGTGCCAACAGTGTCTATTAGGCAGCAAATTCTTTCATTACTGTGTAATTCGTTGTCGTGCTGTGAATGGGAAAAGTACCATACATGGAGAAGGACAGGTTTCTTGGCAGCTTCTCTGAGACTTTCCAACCTACTTACATGGACTTCAGTGGAGCAGCTCTGAATTTTGGCACAGTTTCACTCTTTTCTAAGGCAGAAATCGTTTGGGAAACACTTGTTTACACCTCAAACAGCCAACAGGAAGCATGGAGGAATGGGATGGGTGCTGTACTGATTTACCTCTGTTCCCTGGCTTTTGATGGTCTCATTAACATTTACCCTGTAGCAACATAGCTGATACATACAGAGCATTTGCTTTAAGATCTCTTCACCTGGCCATATTTGTGCTTCATGATATTTCTTCTGTTCAAGCTAGTCCAAAGAAACTGAGTGAATGAATAGCAGGAGTTATTCCCAGAGGAGCAGTGTCTCTGTGGTCAGGTGAGAACTAAGATTGGGGTACAAATACTTATGCTACCTTTGCTGTTTGTGAGGATGCTCTGACTCTTCATTCAGGATAGTAACTGAGTCTTGAGTTTTGTCTCTCTCAAGAGGCCGTAAGCTTTGCTGCTGCGTGGAGTTGCTCTGGCTATGGGCTAGATACGTCCACACAAGGAGTTAGGACAGACCAACTGTTCAGCAGTAATTGCTTGACCTGTAGTTCTGTTCCCACCTAAGCATGCCCAGAAAAGGATTTAAGCTGGTTCTTGATGTTCATAGTGTCCAGTTGCCTTTGTCAGAGCCTGTGACAAAAGTTCTGTTTGGTGCCAGGTGCCCGCTTATGAAAGCAGCCTTGAGACTTGTTACCAAAGCTTCACGTGGTAATTTGTGATGGTAGGATGCCTGATAGCTCATTAACATCTCTGCTGTGCTTGATACTGCTTAAAAATTCTGAAACCGAAGGATAGTCAGTGTGGAGCAAAGGCCATAAGAAATACTCAGTTATTTGCTGTCACCAAGCAATAGTAGATCGATATGTGAAACAGAAATGCAAGGGAGAAGAAGGTGAATACTGTTTACAGTCCACCAACTGGTTCTACCTATTAGGCTGGTTTGTCCCTGCTTTATTCTTGATGGTGATGTTGACATGTGAATAGACTCAATCCCAGAGCATAAGAGAAACCACAGCCAGCCTGATATGTTAGTACAGTGCCTGTGAGTGCAGACATGGGAGAAGGGAGACTTTGAGGTCCTTGGAGTTCAAATATGAATTTGCAAATGTACATGGAACCAGACTTTAACATGGGGCAGATATAGGTTACCAGCAGTTCATGTGCTGAAGTGATTACATAAATTTAAAAGGAGAAACTGGGAAGGAAAAAAAAAAAGATAATATTAGACTAGAGTCTTTCTCAGTGCATTAAGACCATCTGGGACACGAAGACAGTATGTGCCAAACCATAAGGTGAGGCAAATCTTCAGGAAGGAGTGCAAGACAGGATTATTTCATGTAGGAATTTAGTATTCCTCAAGAAGAGGCATGTGTGTTATTATGTAATTTTTCTTGTATATTACTTCGAAATTGGACAGTATATCTCCCTAATGTGACGGCATGCATGCTTGTTTTGCTTATGAGCGTTTTTTGTTTGTTTGAGTCCGTCAGGGAGTCCTTAATACATCTTGTGCTGAGATTCCTCATTGAAGGGTGCAGTTGCCAAATCAGAGACTTAAACATTTCATTTGAATTTGCAGTGAAGTGGCTGTGCACTCAGCTGCGGGCCACTATTCTCTGCTGACCCCTGACTTAATGTCTACGTCAATCACAGTCTTACTTCTCTGCTTGGAGAAAGTTCTCTCCACCATGAATCAGAGCACTGACCGTGCTTGGTTTCTTTCTGCAAGCAGATGTCATACGGCAGTTGGGGATTGCTGGGAGCTGGTTGTATCCTCTGGCTTGAGGCCCGTACATCTTACTGGTTTTTGGCCTCCATCCCATGCTTGCCACACACTTGCAGCGTTTTGACAAAGCTGCCTGCAGAGCTGCACAGGGTAGGAAGCTGAAGGAATTCCCTTAGGCAACTGTACCTCACCTCCTACAGAAAAGGGACCTTAAGGTGGTGTTGATTCTCTCCAACAGCCTCCTGTTGTGTACAATAGAGAGTCCCAAGTTTGAAGATAAGCTTAGTACTGGGCTGATTTATTGAATTGGAACGTTTTTAGGACAGGATAGTTTTGGGTTCAAATTACATCTTTCTGGAATATACAATTTTTATATTTAGTCTTCAGGAAGAATTTGGAATTTGTTCACTGAATCTGCCCTAGCGGAAGTGTTGGAGTGGGCCCAGAGGAGGTTCACAAAAATTATCAAAGGGATGGAGCACTTCTCCGATGAGGACAGGCTGAGAGAGTTGGGCTTGCTCAGCTTGGAGAAGAGAAGCCTCCGGCGAGACCTTATAGTGGCTTTCCAGTACTTGAAGGGGGCTACAGGATGGCTGGGGAGGGACTGTTCACAAGGGCATGCAGCATTAGGATGGGAGGCAGTGGGTTTAGATTTAGATTAGACATTAGAAATAGATTTTTTTTACAATGAGGATGATGAAGCACTGGAACAGGTTGCCCAGAGAGATTGTGGATGCTCCAGCCCTGGAAGTGTTCAAGGCCAGGCTAGATGAGGCTTTGAGCAACCTGGTCTAGTGGGAGATGTCCCTGCCCATGGCAAGGGTCTGAAACTAGATGATCTTTAAGGTCCCTTCCAACCCAAACCATTCCATGAAGATAATACTTGACTCTTTGAATCCAGTTGGTCTTATCTTCATTAAGACACAGAAATTTGCCTAAAACATCAATACTTCATTGAACTTTAAAGCTTCATACACTTTAGGGTTGCATTGAATTTGTAACTTTGATATCTGAGTAGGGCGGAGTACAGAGGAGGTGTTTTAGTGATCTAATGCTTAAAAATACAAATAGAGTAAGAGAAATCCAAATTTGGCAGTGGCAGCTGCACAGATTGTAAGGATGACTGCATTCGTCGTGACTTTATAAGTTCCGTGTGGCAGTTAATCAAGGAAGGATTTGGAGACTTGGTTCTGAGCATGGAAGAGAGCTGATAACTGAATTTTGCAAGTCTGTTTTATTGCTTATATTATCTGTGCTGATTCTCTGCTAAACCTCGTAAGAATTATAGAGCTACTGATCTTTGTCTCCCAGTGACAGTAATTTAGGATGAAGAGGCGCTTTTTCTTTGAGAAGAACTTGTCAGCTGTAATATGCCTACATGGTTTTAAAATCAATATTGCAGGTGGTAGATGAAGTGGCAAATCAAGGTGGTTTTTAGTTACTTTTCTTTTTTACCTTACTGCTTTTTGAACTGAATCTACACTGTAACAAGTGTTTGAGCACAAGCCCATTTTTAACACTTAGAGCAGTCTTACTAAAGACCAGTGGTCTCTTGCTGTAAGTTGAGTCCAGGCTTAAGGACTTAGAAACATAGAATTGTTTCGGTTAGAAAGGATCTTTAAAGGTCATCTAGTCCAACTGTCCTGCAGTAAGCAGGGACATTTTCAGCTAGATCAGGTTGCTTAGAGCCCTGTCCAACCTGACCTTAAATGTTTCCAGGGATGGGGCTTCTACCACCTCCCTGGGCAGCCTGTTTTCAGTGTTTCAACACCCTCATTGTAAAGTTGTTCAATGTCTGTCCTTATTTTTGTTATAAACTGCCATTAATTATTGAAAGGCTGCGATAAGGTTTTCCCAGAGCTTTCTCTTCTCCAGGCTGAACAACCCCAACTCTCTCATCCTTTCTTCAAGACAGAGAGAGTTTGGGTTGTTCAGCCTAAAGAAGGCTCCAGGGAGACCTTATCGTGGCATTTCAGTACTTGAAGGGGACCTGTAAGAAAGATGCGGACAAACTTTTCATCAGGGCCTGTTGCGATAGGACATGGAGTAATGGTGTTAAACTAAAGGATGGTGCATTCAGATTAGATATAGGGAAGAATTTTTTTACAATGAAACATGGGAACAGGTTGCCCAGAGAGATGGTAGAAGCCCCATCCCTGGAAACGTTCAAGGTCAGGTTGGACAGGGCTCTGAGCAACCTGATTTAGTTGAAAATGTCCCCGCTCACTGCAGGGGGGGTTGGACAAGATGACCTTTAAAGCTTCCTTCTAACCCAAAACATTCTAGGATTCTATGATGTTATGATTCTATGAGGTACTCAGGAAAGCAGGACAAATTGTACTAAAGATCTGTATCTTTACTCCATGTTGGTGCACATGCAGAGAGCTCTCCAGACTTGTCTTGGTGCAGAGCAGTTGCTATTCTTCAAGAAGTGGGAAAGATTAGAGTCACCATAATGCATCAGATTGTTAGAATATATGGCACGTTAATCTTTGAACCCAGGAACTTCTGACACCTCACAAGGAAATGAAACATCTCTATGATGCACCCAATCAGTTATGAAGAATCTTAGAGTGGTATGTGTGGGATGATGCCACCTTGGCTGTCCAGCTTGAGCCTCTAGGGGAAAGGTTTTCTTGCACTTTCTTCAACACCCATTATGACGTATGTTTATATTGGCCGTAAAACTGACTAGTCTCTATTAAAACTGCCAACACAGTTCCTTGCATCTGAACTTTCTGAGACAGCAAAATGTGAAAATCAAATGCAGGGTGTGTGGTGTAATAATTCCTTGTAGCTGTCTGCTCTTTGGTTTTTGATTATCCATTACTGGGATGGTCACTTTGATCGTCAGTAGCATCTGATCTATTTTACTTGTATATAGCCAAGAATGAAGATGTATTTTTAAATTACAGGGTAACAGGGTTGGGCATAGTTCATACTTTTACCGGACACAGCCTGTAACTGTAATGTAACAGCCCACAACATACCTGGTTCAGACTGAATCTGATTTTTGTCAAATGCAGTTTGAGGTTACGCTTCACCAGAAAAAAATCTTTCAGGAGACAAATACCAAATGATTTGCTTTCCAACCAAAACATCCCTAATCTTAGGGGTTGTCCTCGATTTTATTGATGTCATCTTCCAAAGTGAAGCTTCTTATGTATATACAAATACTTAGAGATTTCTCTTTGGAAGACCGTATCGCTTATATTTCATCTGGAACACATGCCACACTGCATTAGGCATCTCAGTATGCAGCAGTTCGCATGTTCAGTTCATTTGCTGGACAGATGAGAATGTCAAAGGGGAAACTACAAAATTACAGAGTGATTGAGGTTCACGGGGCCTCTGAGGGTCATCTTGTCCAACCGCCTGCTCAAGCAGGATCACCTGGAGCCAGTTGCAGAGCACCAAGTCCAGATGACTTTTGAATGTACCCATGGATGGAGACTCCAAAACCTTCCTGGGCAGTCTGTGCCAGTGCTTGGCCACCTTCAAAGTGAAAAAGTGACTCCTTGTGTTCGATGGGAATGTCCTGTGCTTCAATTTGTGCCCATTGCCTCCTATCCTGTTACTGAGCACCACTGGAAAAAGCCTGGCTCCATCTTCTTTACCTCCTTCCTTCAGGTATTTGTGCACTTTGGTAAGATCCTTCATGAGCCTTCTCTTCTTCAGGCTCAACAGTCCCAGCTCGCTCAGCCTTTCCTGAGAGAGAGATGCCCAAGTCCATCATCTTCATGGCCCTTTGTTGGACTCTCCAGTATGTCCATTGTACAGCACGGAGGAGCTCAGCGCTGGTCCCAGCAGTCCAGATGTGGCCTCATCAGTGCTGAGTAGAGGGGAAGGGTCATTTCTTTTTCCTCCTAATGCAGCATGGGACACCATTGGCCTTCTTTGTCGCAAGGACACATTGCAGGCTCATGATCAGCTTGTTGTCCCCCAGGACTCCCAGGTCCTCTGCCAAATTGCTTTCTAGCTGGGTTGCCCCAGCACATACCAGTTGGTCCTCCCTAGGTGCAGGAGTTTGAGCTTCCCCTGTTGTCTTGTCAGCCCATTTCTCCAGCCTGTCGAGGTCCTTCTGGGTGGCAACGCAACATTCTGTCATGTCAGTCACTCCTCCCAGTGTTGTGTCACTCTCAAACTTGCTGATGGGACGCTCTGCCCTGTTACCCAGATTACTAAGACGAGTTACTTGCCTCCAACTAGACTTTATAATAGTGATCAAACAGATAAGCAGTGAAGTCAGGTAACATTTTCTGTGATTGTTGTTAAATCTGAAGGAAAAAAAAAGATTAATAAAAGCAGCTTAAACCAAATGGGAACGGCTGTGAGATAAAACACAAAGCATTATACGGTTTCCAAAAGTCTTGAGAGAAGCAAACCAGCTGCTATACAAGATGATGTTTTACTGAATAGGCAGTGGCTTTCTTTTCTGTTTATATTTTTAAGAACATTATGAGGTGAAAACAACTGCCTTGTAGTTAAGGGTAGTCCTTAACTGGGGAATGAGAGGATTCTTCCACTCATGACCTCACTTGAATCTTTACATGTCCTTTGATGGATTGCCTGCTCTGGAGCCAAAATACTAATGAAATTGTGCTCCACAGTAACTACAGACCTCCTAGAATACTTGGTACAGAGCGTAACAAGATACAGCCTGTAGAAATGTGTTAAGATATGCAACAAGTTTCCATAGGGGCTTTTTTTGTTGTTTTCCTTTTAAACTAGTGTTTGGACTTCTTACAGATTTCTTGTGTGCCTTTTTAATAGCCCTCATGAGGGTTTCACGGGCTAGCCTTCGTGTCCCCCAGAGGGTAAGCGTGCATGTTAGGTTGATAACAAAAAGGGGTATTTAGTTATTAGATTTGTTCGAGGTTTTTTTCCTTTTTTATCATTTAACAACCACATATGTTTGTCTTGCCAGTATTGTCCAGATAATGAATAACCTAAAGCATTGCTGTTTTGCAGGGTATTGTTTTGGAAGGTATTGTTCTGTCAGATTTCATTGCATGAAACATATGCATGTACAAAGAAATGTGCCAAAATAATTTCTCTTGAGAGCTCCACCACCCAAAAAACATTTAGACTGCCTCTGTCCGTAGTTCTTTAATCTGCTTTGTAAGGAAGTCAAATTACAGAAGTTTTTGTCTACCCACGGGCACGTCTTGATCTCAGGGGCACCCCAGTGAAGTGCTGCCATTACGGTAGTTGTGTACATCGGTTTTTCACAGAGTCACTAGAAACGGTAGAATGAGACAGTGAACATTGTTCCTTCCTATTGTTAATAAGGACTAAAGACACATTACTTGAGAAGTTTATTTAACTTTTAGTACATGTGAGTTCAAGGGATAATTTTTTCCTACATGTATTTTTATGCTGATACAACTGAAAGCAGTTCTGCACAGAAAAAAAAGTAAGTTTAATTCAGATATCAGTTGCCATTACTTGTCGGCTGTATTGGTGAAGAAGTACCTACAATGCTGTGATACTGTTTTCCAAAGCTATGAAAATACTAGCTTGTAGATAATCTGGAACAGAGAATGGAGAACACTGGTTCCATCCACTTCTTAATGATTTTGAAGTGCCCTAAAAATGCAGTATTAATCTCAAATTTGAATCTGATCTTTCAAACACAATTTTTCCTGCAGAGTTTAAAAGTGATTGGCATGCTTTTTGTTGCATGTGCCTGCATCCAAGTGATCCAAACTGCCACAAAACAAGGAGGATTGAAGACTATAGAAAACCTTTTTTTTTCCTTTTAGAGCACCAGAATAATAAATACGTTTTGTAAGGAGTTGTACAGTATAAGGAGTTTCTATGAATCAATGTGAAGTTCATGAACAGTTTGCACAGAAGGATTCTGCTACGTGGTTTTGTGCAGATGTTTCCTGTTTCCTAGCGCTTCTTGTTGGGTAAGGTAGATTCTACAGATGCAGTACCCAGTAGCAAAATTATTTAACTTTGATCACATTCTTAAAATCAGGCTGCACCCAGTATGGTAGGGGTGGAAGGGCTGGCTTTCTGCTGTTTTCCAGGCTTTGATTGCTGTTGGCTTATGTGGTACATCATAGAAGTTGCCTGTTCTGCTCCCACCCACGTGTGCGTCTGTAAAGTAGTTATAGGATGGTGTAGGAACTGTTTTAGTTGAGAGGTTTGTTCATATATATGGTCACCATTTCTTGTTGGTCTGGTGAAGAGGTTCTCTGGTGTGCATGGCATCAGCTCTAGCAGGTGGTGGTGAGGTAGCACCGAGAAGCTGTGATGAGAGAGAGATGTCCCTGTGCAGGCAGGACAGACGGTCACCTCCAGCTGCACAAAAGCCAAATATGTGACTGCGAGTTTTCAGTGGGGAAGAAAGACTTAACAGCTGTTTTGACATAATTCAGTGAGTCGCTGCCTCCGGATCCCAGGCGCTGCTGCCTCCCGGTGTGATTCCCTCCTATAACGCTGCCGATGTGCAGCTCCCTGCCTCCCCTCCTCTCCGCAGACGTGATCTTTGCCGTTTAAATCACAGCCCCAGTGCTGTTTTGTTGCAGCTGAGAGCTGTGATGGCTGCAGGTGATGGGCTCACAGGGCATTGCTGGAAGCCTGCGATGGTCCAAAGGTGAGATCTTGACTCCAGGTAAAATGCCCATTGATGTCAGTGAAGGCAGGATCTCACCAAGAGTGTGCGATCCAGAGGCTGAAACTAGGAAGCTCTCTCAGTGTATCTCTCTGATTTTCTTTTGCCTCCAATACGTGTATTGTTTTTCAGTTTATTCTGTTCAGAGCTCAGTAAGAAGCAGCTTTGTGTCCCCTGAAACTTCTCAGTGTGTGCAAAGCATTAGAAAACAACTGTGAGCCAAACAAAGCATTACACAAGAGGTAAACCCAAGAATTTTTTCAAAAAATCTTGGGGTAAGGTATGAAAAGGGTTCAGCCATGACCCAGAAAGTCTGACTTACTGTGCAGCAGGTTTGTAGAAACTGTAGCAGGCAGCAGAATTAATAAACAAATGGATAATAAGAAGGCACCAGCATTACTTCTTTAGGGAAAAAATTGTCACAGAGAAGCCAGTGAGCACGTAGATAGATAGAGTCAGTGGAGTTCACTTGAGTTTTCAAAAGATTTTTATAGGGTTATCAAAGGTTTTTAAAAAAGCAAAGGTGTCTTGTGATTAGAAGGAAAGACATTTTATGGATTAGTAATTAGAAAGCAATGAAAATATATGGTTCGTTTATCAGTGGAGAGCGGTTTCCTGTGAAGTCCACAAGGATCTTGTTGTGCTGTTCAACCGCTTCAAATAATGACCCAGAAAGAGTCTGAATGTGCTGATAATAGAAAATTATTCAAGGTAGGAAAAACTAAAAACTGGCTAGAGGGACTTAGAGAAGGCTCCTAATGTACTCTGTAGTGGGTGACAAAAGAGTTAGTTGAATTTCTGTTACTATATGCTAACTACTGTCCACGGAAACCCTACAAATTATATAGATGTGTATACTGATGAGCTGTAAATTAGCTGTTGTTTTCAGAAAAGAGATCTTGATACTGCAGAAACGTCACAAAACTGTCAGCTTAATAAACAATCATGAAAGCAAATTAAAAGTTGGATTTTTATAAGAAGCCACCATTAAATCTGCCTACATATATAATACTGCCTGCAGTTCTGGCTACATTTCCAAAAGGACCTAGTAGAAAGTGAAAAGGTGTAAGGAAAAGCAGCAAAGAAGATCAAATGCATCAGAATGACTTCTGTAAAATGAGAGACTGGGATTTTTCCTGGTCTGATTAGAGACTACTGCTGAAGTAGTATAAAGTCAAGAATGGTATGGGGAAGGTGGATAAGGAACAATTATTTGCAAATTCTCATAATTCAAAAACAAGGAAAAGATTATCTATCACCACATTTAAAATAGAAGTACTTTTTTTTTCTTTTCAGTTTTAATCAATGTATAACAACGTTGTGAAGCTCCCGGCGGTAGGATCTTGCAAAGGCTAAAGATAGAAGTGAACTCAAGAGAAAACTAAACGTAATCACAAAGGTTAGGTTCAGTGTTTGCTCTTAAACACAGTGAACCAGGTGCAACCTCCAAGTCAAAAAAAGCCCTAAACCACAGACTGACAAAAGCTGGGGCAGCACATGGGGGGCAGAGCTCCAAACTTGCTTTCCTTCTCCCCTAAGCATCTTTTATCTGCCGCTGATACTGGATACGTGTCTGAGGTGGCAACATCTCTTCCTACGGTCTGCGCACTTCTGCCGAAGGGTCAGAGCAAGAGCCCTGGCCTTCCTGTAGATGGGCTCGGAGATGCTGGGAGGCTTTGTCTTGGATTTAGGGCTTCCAACCCTGGGTCCTGGCTGCCTCAGCAAAAAATGCTCCTTCAAAACATCCATGGCCCAAGGAATTTCCTTCCAGGGCACATTTTGACATCAATTGGTGTTAAAAAGCAATGGGAGGAAGGTTGAGGAGAGGTGTATGATTGCTTTTACCATCTGTTTCTTCAGTTGTGTTAAAAAGAAAATTCAATGGGGAGGTTCTGTCGTCCGTGATACAGGAAATAACTTCCTGTTTATTTTACTTACCTTCCTTGTTTTCACTCTTGCCCTTGTTCTTTCAATAAACACACCCTTATTTTTCTGTAAATAGTCTTTATCAAGCAGAATGTTTGATTTATATGTATTTTATATTATTATTTTGCACCTTGTCATGTTCTTTGCAGTTTGTACACTGGTAGAGAATGTCTTTCCGATACAGATTATCTGAAAAGGCTGCTCTGCCCTTTCTTCCTTTCACATTTCATTTTTCTTTCTCTTGACTTCTGTAGATGACAAAGTCCACAATGGAAGGATCCAGCCAAACATACCTAGTGCCACAACCAGGCCTGTCAGATGGAATACCGCAGGTCAGCCTCCGATTAACAGACAGCAGTTCGTGTTGGAAGGAGATGGATTACACAGATGAAATCTCCTTCATTAACAGTGATACATTTTTCACCAGGTTAGTGCTCCTTTTTTATCTCTGTGCTTCTTTATCCTGTACCTGCACCTTCAGCTCTGAGCATTTTAAACACTTTTTTTCCATTGATGCTTACAAAGCTGGTGTGCTGGGGTATATGGCAAATCGATCTGCGTATCCCTGTTGAAGCCATGCATTCCAACAGGTTCCTTACAAAGCCAGCCACGTGTTTTAGTTTGCCTTTCCAACATGAATTTTCAAGCATGTGAAGGTGGCCTGCTTGGTGAAGGAGTGCAAATGGACAGGACTGATCTAAGATCTAGTACACCGAGTACAAAAGGCAACCAAAATGTAGGGTGTCTCCTCTGAGTAATTAAGTGTGTTTGATATGCCCAGTTTAAGTCTCAACACATGGCTGACTTTATTTCCATTCACAATGCAAAAAAGAAGGGGCTTCTCAGGAGGGGCTTTATCTTCCTGTCTAGAATGGTTATAGTAGTAGTAGTGTTCAGACAAGACAGAGGATAAGAGTATCTATAGGGTATCTGTGAAAGCATCTATCTGATTATATCTATAAGAATCTCTCTGTTTAGAGCATCTCTAAGAGTATCTATCTGAAAGAGTATCTTGAGTTTTGATTGCTGACACTGTCAGTGATGAGTCAAACAGGTAATGGGGAATTTGGTTTCTTGTAAAGTCTGAGACCGAACCAGTATTTTTTTGTTGTTCTCAGGATATTGAATTGAGTCTGTCATTCCCTTTCTTCTTGTGTCTAGTGCAGCACATGAAGAGTTCAGGTTACTGTGGGAAATTGCTGTATGCTACTGAAATGCTGGGTTAGCCTAATGTGGGAAATAGTGCTATTTACATGTCATGGAACACGACACCGCGGTGTCCCTGCATACCAGCGCAGAACACAAAGCAGAGGCAGTGCTGCCAGACACGTAACTGAGTGACTGACTTCACTGTGTAAGCAGGAGACGAGTGCTATTCTCAGCACTAGTGCAGACAGACAGACAGACAGCACTCAGCTCACGAGAGGCAAGTTAGCAAATAATGCACTACCACCAGATTTTGATTCGTAAGAAATGGTGGGACGGTTTAGGAAATGATGCAGTAATGCCAGATTTTGAATTGTAGTGGCAGTGGCGACGCATAGATGTCGAATCTGGTTTCTAGCCCTTGCCAGGCACACACGCTCTTTAACTTCTAGCTGTGTCAGCTTTGTGGTTTACTGTCCCCTAGCCTGCCTCCAAAACTTCTGCAGCCACGTTTGTTTACGTATCTTCATTAATCCGGCTTCTTTTGACTCAGATGAGTTAGGAAACAATTACCAAAGCAGGTCAGCTGGCAAAACTGAGAAGGCAATACAGTTCTACCAACTAGATGGGGCCAAGCAGGTGGGGCTGAGTCAGAAATTACGGCCTCTCACTTTGGAATGCTGGAGCTTGGCAGAGGGTGTGCCTCTGCCTGTGTTCCATGTTCCAAGGTGTAAAAGGAAATCAGGTGCTCAAGAGTTGAGACAAAGATCTGCTGAGTCCCATGCCTGGGAAGGTATGCGTGACTGACATACTTCATGAGGTGCCCCCACAAATGGTGCTTCTTTTAGAGTTAGGAGAGTGTTCCCCAGAAGATGTAATTATTTGCTGTAGGAATCCATCCTTTCCCGCCAATGTGTAATTTCTTAGAAGAGCACTGTTGTGGTATGGCACAGCTGGGCCAATACTGGAATGGGACATTAAGCAGCAAATGAGATGTGCTTGTAATTAGGCAGAAGCTTAATCTCCATGCTCCGGCCTTGAGATGAAAGGTGTCTGAATCTTTAATTTTATCTGGGAAATTAATAAGCTGAAACGAATTCCCATGCTTGCTGTTTTCTACCCAGCTCCAGGATGGCAAGTTGTTGGGCAGGATGGAGAGGAAGCCCTGGACCACCCCTAAGAGACGCGAGAGGTCTCTAGCAGACTTAACACACTTGGGCAACAGTGATCTGTGCAAGAGCCAGAAACCCCAATCTCCTGGCATTGATGTAGTGGCCTGATATATGGGGAGTGGTTTAAACCTGCTTTTCGCAGCCTTGTTGCCACTCCTGTGTAATCCAAGCTCACAGCGAGGTATTAGCAGCTGTTATCTCAATGCAAGCCTGCATTAGGAGTTCTCACCTTTTTTCAGCAAAAGGACTCTGGCATCTGACCTAGAATACAAAGTGCTTTGCAAACATGCTGTTCTTGTTGGAGGGTTTTGTGTCATGAGGTACTAACAGTTCTTAAATAAATGTTATCATTAATTATGTGTAATTATCAGATATGTTTTAGTGAAATTACTTTATCTGCTCAGCTATCCTGTGATCTTTGTTAGAAAAGAATAAAGGTTGTTCTTGGCAATGATAATTATTTGCTGTTTCATGAAAACACCTGTGGTTTGTTACTTTTCCATGCTCGGATGCCATGATAGGGATGGATTACAAGAGGATGAAAGGCTACACGAAATGGTAGATGCTGAACTCCACCTTTAGCAGGCTCACAAGGGTAACGGTGAACAAATAACCACAGTACTAAGCCTGTGAGCATCCACCTCCAGCAAGCACTGTCAGTCAGTTTCATTTGACACTGGAGCAGAGGTCTTCAGGGATAAATTGAGAGACTTTTGGTTGATTACTATATTTTGATACTATGTGAAATACCCCTCAGTATGTGTCCTCTTACAGTTGACCTTAAAATGAAGTAGCAGCTTAAAATTAAGTAGCAGCTACAGTTATGACTAGGTCTTCTAGAATGGGTTACCAGTTTTTTTAATATTGGAAGATGTTGTTATGCCTCCTTACAGGTATGGTGTTCCTCACTGCAGGAATTTTTTGAAGGTGCTGCTGTCATTTGAAATATGTGAAATACCATTTGCAGTCAAAACATCGCAGAGCATAAAATCTGCATTGCCTTCTGTTCACAACTGTTATCTTAAGAAAATGGTATTTATAAAATGGCTATGTTCTTTTTTTCTGACCAAAATAGGTGGATTAACTATACATCCCCACAATACTTGCTAGCACATAATGTGTGTGTTCTTTTCAAAACTGCCTCATTATTGCAGCTGTGTGCCAAGGGCAAACTGCTAATTACAGAAAAACATACCTGTAGTGCAGTCTTCAAGTAAATCTGGAAACAGTGGAGAAAGGAAGACAAGGAGGGGGTAGGAGAGAAGAGGCAGGTCCCCCGAAAGAAGGATGGAAGTCTGCAGGCAGTACGCAGCCTGCCCCATATTTCTGTGAGGCCGTCTCATTTTTGCAAGAGCTCCTGTGTAGAGGTTCAGAGCAAGGTGGCCAAATTTCTGGGCCTTGGGAACCTCACACATACTTTACCTGTAACTGATTCAGAGCCACGAGATCCACGCCGCGGATCTTGGGAGCCAGGAGAGGTGGCAGCTTTGGGACTAGAGTGCAGGCAGGAGGGAATGGGGGTTCCCTGGGACCTTACCCCGACCCTCAGTGAGAAGGGGCTAGGGTGGGCTTGCAGCTCTATGAATCCCTCTTTGGGGCCCTCTTTCTTTCTGCTGTCAAGAAGGAAAAAGTCTGCTCAAAGCTCTGGTTCAGGAGGAGCATACATAACTGCAGTAGGAACTGGAGTGATTTGGATGTGCCTAGATGTGCTAAAACAGTGCTTCAAATAACATTCAAATGGATTTTATTTCAGGGCTAGGATATATTAAGATTTAAGTGGGTACAAAGGTAGGAGGGCCTCTTGCAAGCAATGCTCTTAACCTTTCGTGCTAAACTTCCTATACAGGCCAAGAAAAAGGAGGAGGCAGGGGATTCTTGATGGTGAGCAGAAAAGTCTTTCTCGATGCTGGTTCAGCAGTGCGTGCTGTCTACAGGCTTGTTTTCCCCATCTTGGATCTTTTGGCCAGGAAAGGGCGCTGAGATAGCGTTTGCTGTTGTATATGGCTGTTGTAGCACTTGCTGGAGCTGCATCTCTTTGCAGTCGTGGTGCTGTTTCGACGGGAGGGGCACCCTGCTGCTCACCGTGCTGTTGGGCTCTGCATGTGTTCCCTAGGTGGAAATATTGATTGAAGAAGTGCAGCTGGGTACCCTCCCTTGCTAGCGGGCAGATGCTGGGGAACGGGTGTGTGTATGGCAGCCAAACTTTGAAAAAACGTTGTGCAGTTCCTGAGAGCTGAAGCTAGAGCAGCCACAGCAGTCGTTGAGTAAGCAAGCCGCCTTCTCCGGTACTTTCTAGCTGTATCTTTCCATGCCAAAGATCATAAATTCCTGTCTGTGTCTGCAGTCACAGCTGCAGTGAGATTTGCCAGCACAGATACCCCATGTTGGTTTTCTGACATGTGCATGTTCTCACAGAGAAGGATTGTTTATATCAACCTTTTGGTCACAAAGATCCTTGCCTCTGGCCTATGTCCTGCAAATAAAGGGATGACATGCTGTAGTAGCCTCCCTAAAATAAGGGATGGGTGGATGTACCCTGCTGCACCCTCTTCTTCATGATACTGCATGTTCTTGCTGTGAATTGTTGAAATATGAAAACACGTGTATTTGTACACTGAGAAGTTTGTGTTTATATAAACACTTTCTCTGTTTTGTTGGCTTTCCTTTTAGCAGCTGCGGTTTAAAAACCAAGGCCATCTAAAACTTGCCATTATTCTTTAGCACGTGATAAGAACTTGGGTGTCTGTTGTTGCCAGAACAAATCAATCTGGGGACGGGGGGAGGGAGGCTGGTGTTTGCTTAGCTGACTATTTTTGTTTAGATTTGGGTTTGGGTTTTTTTGTTGTTTTTCTTTTTGAAGTCTGTCATGCCAGTACATTCAGTCCCCTATCCAAAGTAATAATTTGCCTTATCGCTCGGGAGCCTTTTTGCCAGGTTTACATAAGGGATTGCAGCCCGGCAGCCGAGAGGGCTGCCCTCTGACAGGCATGGATTCTTCGAGAAAACTGCTCAGGGAAGGAGCAAAGAACGAGGTCGGTGGGGAGGTGGTGAGAGCAGTTGCCTTCTGCATGGTTTGGCAGCAGCCTCTGGTGGGCTCTCCTCTGAGCCCTCAGGGAGGACTTTTTATATAAGATATTGTTGCTGTTTGTCACTTTGTCTCTTTAAGTTGTGTTGAGTTAGTTTTTCCAAGCTGACTCATTTAACTTTGAGAGTACATTTGTCTCCACCCTCCTATGCAATCAATTCCCTTCTTTCTTGCATTGTGAGGTGCTGGCAGCAGGAACTGCCTTACATAATGAGTTGTTAAGAAAAGCATTCTGTTTTCTAAAAACACAGGCACAAAGACATGTGATTTGTGTGTCTTTCCAAGGTAGGTGACTGTGAATGGCAAGTCAGGGTGTGGTCTCAGTTCTTCCTGGGTTCTTCTCCGTATCTCTGGCCAAGATGCAATGACAGTCACAGAAACATGTAATTAGGCAGATTTTTTCCCCTGCAAGTCACCTGGGTGGATTTCAGTTTACTTTTCCAAGCATTTGCCCTCTCTCCTCCACCCTGTGTAGGTTACTCCTTTAGATTAGGTTTTGTCTTGTTACACTATTCTAACCTTGCTGTTTACCTCTGATCATCGTATCTGTGCCTCTCTAAGCAAGGTTTACCTGGTGACAAATTATCGCTTGTGGGATGGAGAACACTTTGAATCTGATACCCTGACCTGTGCCACAGAAGTGGATTTATCTTGGAAGCAACAAGAATCGTGAATGAAACGAAGATCTGATGGCTATTAGATGTAGAAAGCAGCACTTTAATGTGCCTATCGAAATAGAAGTTTTTCTTTCTGTCCTTGAGCCAAGTATATTAGCTTTTCCTGTTTCCCTGGACAGGATTAAGCAGCCTTAGAAACCAGAAGGGGACTACAGTAAATTCACAGCAATTGAGTAAAAAAACTGAAAAAAACTGACTCCCTTTCTGCATATCAGGCATTGCCCTCACAGCTGGTAGGATTCTTTGTAATCTTATTCCATTTTTTTGTATCTGCTTTTGCTGGGTTGAAAAAGTCCCTTCATGCCATGAGGCTGGTGGCTTTCTAATACCAAGTCAGATAATAGTTTCTGCTGTAGCAAATAAGGTGCAAACGTCTGTGACAATTTTGAAGTAATTTTCAAACAAGAGGATCGATGACCTCTTATGGGAGAAAACACAGGGAATTTAAGCCATCCTTGGAAAACTTTGTGCTTTTAATATTTGTGTTTACAAAAAACAAGACACACCTCTCTGATCTGTCTTATTAGCAACTAGGGAGGAAGTAGAACCTCTACTCTGTAACTTGACTTCTTTTTAGTTTTCTTTTTAAAAAGATGATGAAGGGACTTGAACATCTCTTCTATGAAGAGAGACTGAGAGAACTGGGGCTGTTTCGCCTGGAAAGGAGATGGCTGAGAGGGGACCTTATTAATGTATATAAATATCTGAGGGGTGGGTGTCAAGGGGAAGGAGACAATCTCTTCTCAGTGGTGCCCAGTAATAGAACAAGGAATAATGGGTTTAAGTTACGACATATCCACCTCAACATGAGGAGAAACTTTTTTACTGTGAGGGTGCCGGAGCTCTGGCACAGGCTGCCCAGAGAGGTTGTGGAGTCTCCTTCTCTGGAGACTTTCAAAACCCACCCAGATGCGTTCCTGTGTGGCTGCCCTAGGGGATCCTGCTCTGGCAGGGGGTTGCACTAGATGATCTCTAGAGGTCTCTTCCAACCCCTGACGTTCTTTGATTCTGTGATTCTACTGCAGTGAGTGAGTAGTTGTCCCTCCTGTAGCTTCCTTAGCCTATGTCCTGAAGTGCCTGGTGCATTGTTCAGCTGAGGGGGTTCAGCACAACGTGTCTTGTTTCCGGTAGCATTGCCGAGCAAGCAGTCTGCTACCACCTGGAGCTGTGGTGCACTACTTCCTGCACGGTTTCCCGGGGGGGACCCGAGCTCGCGTCCTGCAGGCAGTCCACAGGAAGATCAACGGGCACAGGTCACGGGGTTCTCAGCCAGGCTTATTTGCTGCTGCATTTTCCCGGTTCAGCTGAAAGAACTGTGCGTTTGGACGCCGCGTTCAGCACGTTGCAGTGTAGGCTGATGGAGTTCAGCTGTGACTTCCCATAACACGCGTGTATATTTTTAATCAAAGTGGTCAGCTGGCTGTCTAATAAGAACAGGCTGGGGGGGGCAGGGCAGGGTTGTCACTCACTGTTCTTGTCACTTTGCTTGCATCTGTTTGTCTCTGAGCTGTCTCAGCATTGTAAAATCGTCCTCTTTTATGGTCAGTGGCCATGAGAGATTTCCTCTCAATTTATCTGTGGTGAGGAAGGTGATCCCAAGCTGACTGCTTATCTACAAATTGCACTTTCTCAAATTGGCTCAGTGCCTTCCTCCTGGCCCCGGAGGGTTGCAGTTAGGAAGTGTGAAAATAGTTCTGTTTCTGCACGAAAACTTTCCTTTTCGTTCTGCACCTGCTGCAGGAAGTGTATTTGCGCTGGGGATGACTGCAAAGAGAGGCCACTAGGTAACTGCTAAGAAGAAATTACTAAAAGATGCTTGGATGTTAATGACTTCTAGTCATTAAGGCTTTGACAGGAGTCCTGGAAACAAGAGAATCCACCACCAGTTCCTCAGGCCGTTTCCCAGTCTCCAAGCTCTCTGCATTCAGAAAGCTTGAGTCATGTAGGGAGGGATTAATATCTAATAAAATAACATTTTTATTGTCCTGCATTATGGTTAGGAACCACCCAACCACCATGAAATGATTACTCCCTTGGGAGCACTGCTAACAGTGCACCATATTTTATAAAATTTATAGATGCCTACTTCAAAAAAAAAAAAGAAAACCACTCTGGAAATCCAGAAAGTGTCAAATTGCAAAAAAAATCAAGTGACAACCATTCTGAGAGGGCCGCTGAGCACCACAGAAAATAAGTTTTCCTTCATACTCTCGTTAGTTTTTGCTGGATATATCACCCTTCGGTAGGAAAACTTGGCTTTTTCGCAGGACTGTGAAGGTGGGTTGATAGGTTGCAAGCTTACGGATCTTATGTTTTTCTGAATGTTCCTGATAGCTAAATGTAGGCTTATGCTGAACTTTTGTTTCCCTTCAGTCTCCACTTGTGCCACTCCTAACATTGCTCAGGCTGGCCTGAGGCAGGATGATAGGAGCATATTTGCAGAGCCTGGACACGTACAGAGTGGTTAGACTCAAAGCTGATGTTGCAAATGAGGAGCACAGCAGTGAGTTGCACTGACTGAGCCCAGCATCACTGTATGTGGCTGCGCATAAACAATAATTTGTGTTTCTTGGTGTACCAACAGCTGGGCGCAGGAAAAAGCCCTAGGACTGGCCTTAGAGGGCTGTGCTCCAGTAAAATGCAATCAGGTTTTAATAGATTGGGTCAAAGTTGTCTTTTAGCTAGGATCTCCCTTGCTTCCTCGGCAGATGCTTCTTACAGTGCCGGGCAGAGAAGTGGAGTTACTCCCACCCGGTTCACTCTTCTCTTAATGCCTTCCAGACAGAGTTGGTCCATCCTGCCAAGTCATCTTTTCCACAGCCTCTCTGGGGAGCCAGGCTGGCTGCTCGGATTCTTGCGCAAAGGGAGGACTCCTTTCCATCACGTCATTAGCTGAAGAAGAGAAGCTATTTCTAGAGGGGTTTACTGGAGGGAAACTGCCAGGCCGCCTCCCGTGCCAGCAGGGATGGCAGTTTATCTTTCAGTGGAGTAAAAATCCACGTGCGCTGAACATGAATGCTGTGGCCTGCTCCTCTGCTCTGCTCAGCCCCTTCTGGTACAGTTGCTATTTTTGTAAGGCTAAGGGTGAGCTACAGGCATTTCACCTGAAGATGCTTTAGAAAACAGGAAATAAGGTGGGTGCAGAGGCGTGGAGTTCAAAGGATGATGATTGTAGAGGATTGGAAGGATGTCTTTGGAAGGTGGGAACGTGTGAAACCAGTGGTATTTTTGGTAGGGAACGTAAATAATTCAGGGACTACCAAGGGCCCATTAAAAAAAAATTGGAATCTTTTTTCTGACAAATGCTTTTTATCTTCAGTGTTTTCTATGGCAAACATTTTCACTGGTCTGAAGCAGGTGAATTTTTTTAAGAGTCTTTGTGCAGACTGTTTGACAAAAATAATGGTGTAGAAGAGTGTGAGAAATTTTGTTAGAAATGAATATTTAGGGATTTCATTAGCTTCGCATCACTTTGGAAAAAGCCTGCTTTGAAAAAAGTACGCGACCAGACTCATGCTTGTTTGGTTGCTCTCCCATGCTCTCCCTTTCTCTGATGTTCTGTGCTACTCATAGGAGGGCTCCTCATACCCCTCTCCAGCTCCAGCATGGGGTCCCTCCCACGGGAGACAGTCGTCCATGAATTGCCCCAATGTGAGTCCATCCCATGGGCTGCAGGTGATCATCATCATTGGGGAATGACTTATTAGAGAGCAGTGTAGGGGAAAGGGACCTGGGAGTCTTGGTGGGCAGCAGGATGACCATGAGCCAGCAGTGTGCCCTTGTGGCCAGGAAGGCCAATGGCATCCTGGGGTGTATTAGAAGGGGGGTGGTTAGTAGGTCGAGAGAGGTTCTCCTTCCCCTCTACTCTGCCCTGGTGAGACCCCATCTGGAATACTGTGTCCAGTTCTGGGCCCCTCAGTTCAAGAAAGACAGGGAAGTGCTGGAGAGAGTCCAGCACAGGGCAACTAGGATGATGAAGGGAGTGGAGCATCTCCCTTATGAGGAAAGGCTGAGGGAGCTGGGGCTCTTTAGTTTGGAGAAGAGGAGGCTGAGGGGTGACCTCATTAATGTTTACAAATATATCAAGGGTGAGTGTCCCGAGGATGGAGCCAGGCTCTTCTCGGTGACAACCACTGATAGGACAAGGGGTAATGGGCTGAAACTGGAACATAAGAGGTTCCGCTTAAACTCGAGAGGAAACTTCTTCTCAGTGAGGGTGACGGAACACTGGCACAGGCTGCCCAGAGAGGTTGTGGAGTCTCCTTCTCTGGAGACATTCAAGACCTGCCTGGACACCTTCCTATGTAGCATTATTGAGGCGTTCCTGCTCTGGCAGGGGGATTGGACTTGATGATCTTTCGAGGTCCCTTCCAATCCCTAACATTCTGTGATTCTGTGATTCTGGCACTTGAACTAACTGCTGTGAATGAAGAACCTAGTGACCTGTTGCACCACTTGCTTTTTACCCTGTTCCCACAGCAGATTAACTGGCACAACTGTTCGTAACTTGACGCTTTCCCAGAAAACCCTTTAGGAACTTACTCCCAGTCCTCCCCCTTCTCCAGGAGGGAGGCCAAGAAATAATTTCTGGGCTATCCCATGGGGCCAGAGGTCTTTGGAACAAGTTGAAGCGGCTGACGAGCGGGTGTGGCAGCGCTTGCAAAGGACACTGCCGCTTCTTGGAGAGCAGTCACAGCAGCTCATGCAGGTCTCCTGGGAGTTTAGGGTGTCCCTCTTGATGGGAAATGTTGCTTGTGTGCTTATCTGCTGGCTGGCATCAGGAACTCTGAGAACGTGAAGCTCTGAGAAGCTTTCAGCCTGGTGTTTACTTCTCTCCTGTCCCAGCAAGTTTAAGGAACAATTCTGGAATGTGTTTCCTCCTTAAGAGGTTTTAACTCGCATTGTCTAAAAGGTAATTCAGCCTCCGAGTTGCAGGAAGAAACAGAAGAGCTACAGTGCAAAAATCCAGTATATTCCCCACGGATATGCCAACAATATTTGTATTTCCATGCCAGTGCAGAAAATAAAAGGGGTTAAAATTAAGTCAGCTGAGAGCAACCTCCTTCTCTTTTGGGCAAGAGGAGTATCAGTTAAGAAAATGAGTAAGAAAATTCTGCAAATTACATCAAGGCAGTTTTTCTAAGTCTTGATGTTCCTTAACAGAAGCAACTGCAAGTTGTAAGAACGTTAAAAACTCACTGTCATCTTTGACGAATTGTGTCAGTAATTAGTTATCCTCGCCATTTAGAAATGTCTCACTTCTACGTGTAATTTGTCTGTCTTTGATTCCCAGCCATTGAATCTTGTTCAGCTTGTAAGTACTACGTCAAATATTAATGTTTTCTGCATGTATAGGCTGTTTTCTTTGAAAAACACTAAACATGGGGTTTAGTTCCTGGATTTCCTTCACGGGTTGTCCCTGAGCACTCCTCAGTTTTTCACAGTTTGCTTGAGAGTGGAAACGCCTGATCTGATCAGTCTTCTGTAGCAACTACCCCAGTAGAAAATACAGACATAATTCACCTTTTCCTCACAATATCGGTGTGGATGCCTCCGAGGACGATGTTAATTTCTTTAGCTGTGCAGTCACTCAGGGCTGGTATAGAAGTGGTGATCTGTCGTGACATTGTGTTGCCCAGTAGGACCCATCACCTTGCACAGAGTTCCCAGATTTGACTATTATATGGCTTGTACACAGCATACAAAAAGAACCACTGGTATTATTTTACATTTCAGGTAATTGGTAAAAGCATTAAGTCATAAAGGGCTGAGGAGCGGTCTTGGAAAGTCACTGTTAGTACTTACTCCCTTTCTGAGGATTCCCCTTTCACTAAATTACTTTTTTGACATATTAGTTGCCCTTTCTTCCTGTCCGTGCTGTTTTGGACAGAGCCTGTTTAATCATCTGTCTGCTTTGTTTGGACATGAATGGCTACAGTTTCCAAATACGGTTTCTATTTACATGTGACTTGCTTATTTCATGTGTGCACACAAATCTTCTGGCCCGCGGGAGATTTTCCAGGGTATTTATGATTTATAACTGCAGATGTTTATACGCACAGATACTCTAAAGAGGAAAATGCATGCATAATGCATCCATGTGTACATAAATAATGGCATTTTAAATTTTGTATTGTTGGTATTTTGAAAAGCACATTCTTTAAAGTCTGATGATATCTTTGCTTTGCATTTCATGTTTCTGCCAGGGGGAAATTATTTCGTAATCTTAGTAAACATTGTGGGAATACATTGATGGTATTGAGCAGAATTCCAGCATCTTAAAAGCCCTCAGATTTTGTCAGACCAGGCAAGGGGTTTTTTTGGGTTGTTTTTTTTTTTTTTAAATAGTATCTAATTTGTGTATGACAGTGCAGTGAGGCAAGGGATAACTGCTTTTCAGGAGGCAGGCACAGCAACATCCTCATAAAATCCATTATCTAGATCACTCATATCTCATATCCTCTGGTGCTGTTCACAGATCTTCTTCTCTTGTTGCTTTATACACTGAGAAAATTACTTGGTGTGCAGCTAAGTATGAAGAGGAAAGAAAGCGGAGAAAGCACTTCAGTAATGATGATTGACAGGAGACTTCCTTTCCAAATGTGTGTTCATTCTTTAAATGTCAATGGTGGTGGAGAATAGTGATTATTCATATTTAGTTCCAGCCAGTGTCTTTTTTCCTTTGTTGAATCTCAGTAAGGAATTTGCAAATCAAATAGTTTGAACCCAGGTGTTGCCTTGGTGTAGGTGCTCAAGTGTGGCGGCATGTGTTGATGTTTTACGGGGCTTTATCATTTTTATTCTTATTTGCTATCCATTTTCCTGAAGTATTTGCAGTACACTAAAGAACATACAGTCGGTGGAGAGGATGCTGTGCCTGTCCTGAGAGAGGGCCTTTTTCCCCCATCCTCTGTAAGTTTGTTTGATGGTACCATAGATAGCCACTACAGCGGATTGATGCTGCCAACAGATGAATTTGGTCTTTCTGAGCAATGGGCATGCAGTAATTGTATGCAACTTGCAGAAGAGGTTTTGTTTTCCAAGTTTAACATGGGAGAACAGATTCAACAAGTACAAACAAATCCGAAACAAAATGTTTTATAATGCCAGGTTTTATGTGTGATAACCCAGTTTGAATTATGCAAGTTAAAAAGGGCATAAGAGGGCAGGGGGAGGGTCGGAATTCCTGCCTCTATCAAACAGCAAGTTGGCTTTAACGTAAAGATCTCTAAGAAGGAAGTGGAATTGTTTGGAGATAAGACTGGAGTTTTCTGGCAGCTTTTGTCTGCCAACTTTATGCCACAAATGCATCACTTGTGGTCCGTGCCCATGAACAGGGGAGGTGAAGAATTCAGGAGTTGTTTGCTCTTGTAGCTGGGTGAGAAATTCGAAGTGCCCCACTGAGACAACACGAACTGAAGGCTGGGGATGTGCTCCGTGGGGTGATTTCCTCCTGTTTGAGTAGCAGGTACTACTGCTCTTACCAACAGTTGTCCACTGTGCCCCAAAGCACTTTTTAAAATGTCATTCTTTTTGACATTTCTCCATGTGAAAATCTTTTGCTGCAGTGTCTGCAGCTGCCCGAGAAATAATTAAAATCTTGGGAAACCAACGGTGCTCGCAGAAGTCCATCAGCTGCCTTTTTTCATCTGTGATCTCCTTTCTTTTAAAGGGTGTTGAAGTTGCAGGCCCGTGGGTGTGCAGGGAAACGTGAGCTAGGGCACCGCTTTTTGGTTATGATGTTTCTGGCAATGTTAAAAGAGGCAGACAAAGAAGGAGAGGAGAAGACTGATACCCCATTAAGGGGACTCCAAAAGAAAAGGACAGAAACAAAAAGTAGATCTGAAGGTGCTGATGGCACAGGCAGCCCTGGGCAACTTGAATGTTCTCCCAGGGCATCTGGTTGATTTTATTATGATGCCACGAACCAACCTTCTTCACTGATGCTAATTCATAAATTATTCTTTCTGGTTATTATAGCACCTCTTCTTGTTAGTGAATTCTTTGCTGAGGATCTCAGTACTTCTAAGTTCATTTATACAGGCAAGTCCCGCGGAAGTAATGATGAAATAGCTAAGGTATAAATTCGGAGTACAGCAGCTATTTGAGTTATTCTACATCTGTTTATTCAACAAGCTGCTCTGGAGAACCCTGACTCCTTCCCCACATGGATGAGTCCGTAGTTAAATGTGGAAAGTTATTTTTTTTTATTGGCATCCTGATGGTAACAGTTTATAGAAGTATAATAAACTATGATTAATTGTATGTGTATAAAAAAACGATGGGCCAGGAAGAGGCAATTTGGTTTATTGGCTAATTGTGAAGCGGTATGAGGTGCTTTTGTTTTATACTGAAGCAGTTTTACATATCTGAGTAAAACCTTCCATGGTTTTAGTTGCTTATGAGCACATATGGTGCGTTTAATTTAACAGGAAGTCATCAAGGTACTCATTTAATTGCCAGAGATAAGAGCAGCCCAGATCTGTGATGGCAGAGTGCTCTATCAGCATTGCTGACTTTCCTAAAAAGGGGCCCTGAGCTGTGCCTGGCGTGACCGTGGCGCAGCAGAACAGGCTCGTGCTGAGGCAACAAGCAGAGGCATTACTAATGCACTACTTCAGTCAGCCTGCTGACAGGAGCAAATATTAAACAGCTCAGTGTACTGAAGCGGAGCCACTTCTCTGTTGACCTCCGCGTCTCTACTCTGTGCCACTGCTTCCGAAGGCTGCAGCTGCCCGCTGCTTTTGGTTTTGCCTGGAAACACCCCTGCCTCCTGCTGAGGAAGGTCATGATCTGTTAGGCATCCCTGTGAAATGCCTGATACCCTCTGCTAGCCTGTGTCTGATGGTCCTGCAGAAAGCTGGATTTGGCTTGTGTTTAGTTCACATGGCCTACGTCTGAGAGGAGACCACATTGCTCTCTACAGCTGCCTGAAAGGAGGTTGTAGTGAGGTGGGTGCTGGTCTCTTCTCCAAAGTTACTGATGATAGGACAAGGGGAAATGGCCTCAGGTTGCACCAAGGGAGGTTTAGATTAGATATTAGGAAAAAATTCTTTACCGAAAGAGTGATGAGGCATTGGAACAGGCTGCCCAGGGAAGTGGTGGAGTTGCCATCCCTGGAGGTGTTCAAGAACCGTGTAGGCACTTCGGGACATGGTTTGGTGGTCATGGTGGTGTTGGGTAGACAGTTGGACTGAATGACCTTAAAGGTCTTTTTCAACCTCAGTGATTCCATGATTCTGTGATCTGTGTGGAAGCCTTAAAACACACAGATAGTAATCTTTATGGCAAAACGGTGCAAGAATTTGCTGGGATCAAAGGTGACAGGGCTTGAATTTTGACTTGATTTTTTGAAGATTGGCATGTCCGGCCGTGCCAGAATGAGACATTAAGCTTTTACCATGTAAAATGTTGAAAGGATCCCTTCTCTTGTGTCCCTTTATCAGTTTGAGATTGCCCCTGTCACATAAAGTGTGCAACACAGTAACACTGTTCACGGGTGGGGCAGCAGTAGAAGTGTTTCTGTCCAGTATTGGGGGAAGTTGAAGGCAGTTCCTTAGGTGTTCTGGACAGAGGAGGTACAGAGGTGAAAAATAAAACCTTGGGTGTGCTCCTTCAGCAGCCGTCAAACATTTCAGTACAAGAGTCTCTTAGGGATTTTGTACTGTTCATTTTCCAAGTGTGCTATGTCCTGGAGAGTGGCACCACCTGTTTTGTGGGGTTCTTTTGTTGCCTCTGTTCCCAGCCCCGAATCGCCGCCAAATAAGATGGTGTGATTTGTTGTTTCAGAGCAGTATTTGGTCAGCAGCCACAGATGTAAAAGCAGGTGGTTTGTTGGGAACATCAGTAAAGTTCGGCTTCTGCAACACTTGGCTCTTCGTTTCAAACGTTGAGGCAGAAGTTCTCATATGCTCCTCTTTGCATCCAAATCCAACGACGCCATGAGCCCTCCAACCCCCAGTAGCGCATCTTCTGCAACGCAAAGGGCTGTAAGTCCTAAGGCCTGGTTGTGCCGTCCCCTATAGACACCTCTGCATGGTGAAACATACGCAGCAGCGGGGCTCCGTGCAGGCTGCAGAGGTTTGTAGCCCAGCGATGGTATCGCAGAGCTTCGGGTGGCTGCTGGGCGCCCTGCCCGCGGGCATCCCGCCTCGGGAGGGAAGCCGTGGGTGACTCCGTCGCACCCTGGGGTGGCATTTAGATAGAACGAGGGGGTTGGGAGGCAGGTTATTGTTACTGAAAAGGGTTACAGAAGACCTTGACGACGTGTTTTTGTTAAAAAGGTGCCCTGTAGTAACTAGCCCTCCGCTTGCGGCACTTCTCGCAGGCCCAGAACCTGCAGCCTGACCATCGGAAAAGACATCAACCTCTTTTCGGTTACCCCGAACCCGGCGCGGGGGGGCAGGCCGAGGGAGGGTGTCCCTCGCTCCCCGGCGGCAGAGAGAGGGGGCCGGGCCGAGGCCCTCGGCGGCGGGGCGGGTCGCCCTCAGCCGCCAACCCGGGGCTGCCGGGGCCCTTGGCCCCTCCCCGGGGCGGGGCCGCGCCGCCGGCTCCCCGAGGCGAGGCGCTGCGGGCGCGGCGAGAGGCCGCCAGGGCGAGCGGGCGGACGGACGGACGGACGGACGGACGGAGGGACAGACGAGGGAGCGGCCCCATGGCCAGCATGGCTTGCGAAGTCATGCCTCTGCAGAGGTACGTGTCCCGCGGGGGCAGCGCCCCCACCCCCGGCCCAAAACGCTGGAGTAATGGGGCAGATTATTAATGGGGCTCCGGGGGCGGAGGGGGGCGATCTCCGCATTCTTCGTGCGGAGAGGGAGCGAGGGAGGGCTCCATGTAGCGCCCCGAAATCCCCGCAGCCCTCTGGGAGCAGCTCATGGTTTTGTAGGGATTTAGGTGCTGCGGGACCATTCCCTCCCGGCGAGCTGGTGGGATTTGGGAGGGGGTGTGTCAGCTCCTTGCGCCCCAGCAAACGTCTCCCTCCCGCCGCCAGGCTGCCGCAAGGAGCGGCGGGGTTGGAGCCCCTCCGCCGCGGCGGGGCTCGGCCCTCTGCACCCCCAAATCCAGAGCGATGTGCCCTTTGCCGGCAGCACGGGCGAGAGGCTTAGTTTTCGGAGGGAAAAGGGTCTGGTTTCGTTTCCGAGGTTCCCTTTCAGCACCGGTGGCTGAGCGGGTACCTGTGCTGGCATGTGCTCCTGCCACGGTCTGGCGGGGTGGCTGCAGTCGGGCTCTTGGAATGGCAGAGCACGGAGCCGCTGCCGGCGGGGGGAAGTGTACACAGTCCTTCCACCGAGTCATTAAATTATTTATTTGTTTGGATTGCTCTCCCGGTTCTCGAAATTTAAGCGGTCCGTCGCTCCTCCAGCCTTATTCGAACGGGCTGAATACCATTCTTAATGTCATCATAAATAATGTCACTGTAAATAAACGATGTAATCGTGTCGTTTCGCCGCTGTGGCAGTGCGGTTTCACAGCAGAAGCTGCGGAGTTGCGGCTTACTTGGGCGCGATAAAATAGTAACCGAAATTGTTGCTGAAACTGTGACTGGTTTGGTAAAGTGCGGGATCCTCTGCAGATGGATGTGGAGAGAAGTCTCTTTTGCAGTAATGCAGCCGAGGGGTTCCATGTTGAGGACTGCAGAGAAATAAAAATGCGGCTTGAATGTCTTAAAGAAGTAGTCATAGTGCATCGTTCCTGTTTGAAGGACCCAGTCTCACGTAGTATTTTTAACCTTTTTGTGATCCCGAGGATCTGACTGCCATAGCAGTGATCACAGTAAGTGGTTGTTATTGTGCTCTTGACTGTTCATCCCAGGGGAAGATAGGTTTCACGGGATGGCTCTAATTAGACTTTGTTTTTTGTTGTTGAAAGGATTGACTTCCGACCTGTTAGAAATGCACTCTGCGCTTTAGAAGCGAACGTTTTTCTTAAAACTCCCATTCAGCCTTGAGCATGGTACAGAATCTTCAGACGTTTGCAGTTAAAAAAAAAAGTGATTCACAACATCGTGGTTTCTTTTCCATCTCCCCGATCTATTTTTAGCGTGTGTGTACCATACGTTTAACACCTCATTTTCTTCGGACCTAGGGGCAAACGAGCAGAGACTGCTGAATCCCTTTACAGCAGCATTCTCCAGGTTACACCTTGGCTTTATTACTCTTCCCCTTGGAATGTCGTCTCCTCCCTTCTTAGTGCAGCATTTTGCTGCAGAAGAGGGTCTCACTGGCTTTTGAGTATTTTTCTGTCAGCTTGAGGAAAGGCAGTGCCTGGTAGGGATTAGTACCAGCATGGGTAGCAGAGTGCTTGTGGTTTCCGTGAAGCGGACAGGCTTATGCTGCTGTTCCAGCCGGAGGCACGAACAGCTCACAGCTCACGATTCCTGTTGCTGGGTCTAAAGCAGGCCAGTGGCAGCCTCCAGGTGCTGTGGCTTGGGACACTTCCCAAGCCGAGACCATCCATCTTCCCCTCTCTCAAGGAAGGGAGTCAACTGCCAACCATAGTCGTGCTTGGTTCCCTTCCTAGGCGGGTGAGCTCTTTCCTGTCCGCTCTGGGGCACGCGCTGACCGTGCCGCACGTGCCACGGGAGCCCTCCCGCGCTGAAGCGATGCATCTGGCTTCCTGAAAATCCTATAATGTGCTCGCATAGAGCCATATGTACTATATGGTGTCACTTTGTTCTATATATAGGTGCCTGTGGAATGGCAAGTGATGGGATGTGGTGGCCTTGCTGTGAGGGAGTGACAATGGGGAAGTCGGGGTTATGTTTCCTTGCATAGGAAGGGGTGGAAGGTTGAATATGTGCAACCCTCCACTGCGATAGGAGCTGTGTTGGCCAAGCACTGTAAAAAAGCACCTATGAATGCCACACGGATTGTATTACTTTTTCCAGCAACCTATCCACCAGTAATTGTCTCTTCTATTGCTAATAGGCTAACGTGTTTTCTGAATAGCATTAGCTTACTTTAATAACCTAGTTTCCTAGTTAGAGCATTACTAATGCTGTTATGTATGTTTTAATTCATTTATTCTAGCTCAGTCTATTGCAGATTTAACAAAAGCTGTGCAAAGCTGAAACCTGTGGCGGCCGCCTTTGCCAGTCACATCTGCCAGTTTCCATAGGAGATAAGGCAGGTACACGCTCAGGCCTCGTTTGCGATCAGTGACCTCTCTCGCTTTGCTGAAACGAATCAAGGCAGAGGGAGAGTGAAGCCATCACACATATTTTTAGAAAGTACCTGATAGAAGTAGTAGGAAGGGCGACTGATCTGTTTCTTACCTGTACAGCAGCAGTTATCTGCATGGGCTGTGTCACTTGCAGTCTTCATCGGGGTGGTTTGTTTCACCTTACTGGTTGGTTTGTTTGGGGTCTTTCACAAATACCCAGTATTTTAGCCTGAGAACACCATTTGTATTTCACCACACTTCTGTCTTTTTTTGGAATGGCCGCTGTGTTCTTCTTAACAGATCAGTGAGCGTTTGTGTCTGTAGAGATGTATTGTGAATAAGTCTGATCCTTTGGACTTTGTTATCACTTTCTACTCAAGATAGTGGGAGTGCTTGACAAGCCCTAGTGAAGTATGTTCTGGAATATGTATGTGAAGTGACGTATGTTCTCTGAGGGTAGAGAGAGCTTGCCTCTGATTTTTCACTTGTTTGGGTGTTTGGTTGTGGTTTTTATTCCGGTGCAAGAATGAAGAGAAATTCAAACTTGTGGTTCTTACTTTTCTCGAGACGTAGTCATAGCCTGTTGCAAAATGCTATGTGAATTTTCGTCCTTCGAGGGTCACATGTGACCCACATCTGGGAACCGTGTCTTGACAAAGCTGTGACGTGATGCGTGTAGGAGCCTGTGGAAGCTCCTGGGTCCCCCTGGGTGGGTGATGAGGGGGGCCCTCTGACTAAAAGAGGAAAGCAATTTGGAAATTTTCTATGGTGTTTGCCTCTGGGGTGTCCACCTGATTAAGCAAGAATATTTACCTGAAATACGAGTTCTTGTATAACTTTATTTGAAGTGTGCAAGCTTTTAACAAACAATCTTGAAATTGAGATCGCTGGTTACCTGGTAACAGTTCTTCACCATTATAATGCAACAGGTATGTGTGCATTGCGCAACTTCACACTCTAAATTCTGAGAAGAGGTGAGACTTTGGCTGATACATTCATTCCGCCTCTTTCTGACCCATTTTCTAGTTTTATCCTAGTGAGGACTATTGCCAAACCACAAGTAGAAGAAAAGACACTGCCCTGTCTTTCATAATAAGCCCCAACTAGTTTAAGAAGTAAAACAACAAAAGCAAGCTGTTTAACATTGACATCATGTTATAAAAGATAAACGTATTTGCAATCCAGGAGGATGGTGAGTAGAAAACAATTATACTAAATTATGCAGCAAGGGTTCCAGTAAATTCAGATATGTTAATATAAATGTAAAATCAGCCTCTCGCTCACAATGGCATTTAATCAGCGAGAAATTCTGCTCACCTTGGCCTGCCATGGGATAACCTGTACTTTGAAGTAAGAGGAGGTGTGCAAAAAGGCTTCAGTGTATTTTTACTTTTTTTCCGTTCAGGGAACGTACCTTAATCTCAGTGCCCCCTCACGCACAGCCTGCAGTTATGCCTGTGGGTAATGCAGTGTATTCTCGATCTGCACGGCTGTGCTTTATGTTAGTGTTTCCTGAGCGTTAAAAGGCTCTTACTCTGGGCTTGTGTACTGGTGCCTGAATCTTGACTGGGAAAGCAGAACAAGAAATAGTATGTGCTCCTCAGATGACTGGCAGAATGAGCTGTTGTATTCACCTCAGCTCGTCTCTGTGAAATAAGTGTGTTCCTGGTATTTTGAATGCCAGATGAAACAGGAGGCAGACACTCATTCTTTTGGAAGGCTGATAGGAAGCTCTTCCCTCAAAGAGGTCCCTTTCCGCGTCCCTGCAGTTGGATTGCTGTGCACTGCGACGTCGCAGCCTTAAGGCATAACTTAGTTGAGAGACCTTTAGGAGTATGTGAGTTCAGAATAAAGAAGCCACGGTGTCCACCTAGTATTTTGCGATGCGGCTCATTTGGTGAGTAGCTTCTGCAGGTACTGCTTAACTTGGTTTCAGTGGTAAGCATGGCTGTGCATAAGCGTAACTATTGTGGAGACTGGAGATAAGTATCTGAAACAGCGTTATGGTTTTGACTATAGAAGTTACTCTTCAAAGAATGTTTGCATGGAAATAATTCTCGCAGAGAATTTCTTAGACAGTTACAATATATAGTGCATTCCTCCCTCCCTTCTGATGAAGGATAAAGAGCAAGAGTGGCACGGCTCAACAACTCATGGTAAGTGCTGACTTCTAATGATGACCATTTTATCACCGCAGGGTCATTATGTTAGATTACGTTTATCATTCTTGCATTAAAGGTGATATTATTATTTCTTCCTTTGCATAGCATACCTCAATATTTATTTGAAGGAAATTTATTTTGAAGGCTTTATTTGAAGGAAGAAGCTTATATCACTTGCTATTTCTCATTTGCACAAACATTACCTTTTGCCCGCTGCTGTGAAGCACAAACTGTGAGTAAATCACTCTATTGAGAAAATAAGTGTGCAGTAAATTTTCATGAGCAGTTTCAGTCTTGCATTTGTTGCAAGCTTGAAATAATTTTTATGAGGAAATGACTTCCAGGGGGGAGTGCTGAAAAATTTGTGAATAAGACAAGACATTCAGCAAAAAGCACTAGTTTGGTAGTGCTTGAAGCTGGTTTTAGTGTTGTTAATATTGAATGTTAGAATAAGTAAACAAACAATAGTGTTAAAATCCTCTGCAATTGCAAAAATGGTATGTCTGTTAATCTGAGGTGCACAGTGGTTCTAAATAAGGAGAAGAAAACAAGACGGAGATAACTTTGAAGTCTTAACAAGCCAACTAAGCTTAGTCTACCTTCTCCTCCTCCCAAAAGCTGCATTAACTTTTGATATCATTAGTAATTTGACGCCACTGAATTTTCAGTGCCTTTTTGTTTGATTAACATTAAAATTAAAGGCAGCTATCTCATTTCCTGGGAAAGAAAGTGTTCTCACTAAAAATTAATTAATTTCTTTTGAAGTCCAGAATATCTGTAATAGAATAGAGCAAGTCATGTCTTTATCTGACTTCTGAGATTGGAACAAATACAGCCTGTGGCAAGGCTTTAGGAAAGCATGACCTTGGCTGAGCAGCATGACCCTGCCAGTGTCTGGGCCCTCCATCTCTGCTGCAAAATATTGACACTTAAGTCAAAGTACATTTTCATGACTCTAAAAAACAACACCACCACCCAACCAGCCAAACAAAAAGAAACAACCTACCAACAAAAAGCAACCAAACAAGCCGATATTTTTTTCCATTTCATCAACTTAATGTGCCAGCTAGCTTTTCAAAAGAGATGTGGAGTGGGAAAGCAATGGTAGTTTTGCAATGAAGGTTCCAGTGCTAGCAAGCCAGGATGGAAGAACTGCTGGAAATTAAATATAACAAGGAAGAAGGGCTCTGAGCCACACTTTGACCTGAGGTAAGAGCTCAGGCCGGAGAAGGAGCTGGGTGGAGGTATCCCATATGCATGTAATAAATTGGGAACTCTTCTCTGATGTTGCACACCTTCAGCTCCGGAACGAGCTCAGTGGCTGTCTTATTTTTTCTGAAGGGCAAGGTGAGACATCAGAGGGAAACAACCAAAAAAAAAAAAAAGGGAAAACCATCATTGCGTATTAAAGAATGTGATGAGTGAACCGTTGCCTGTAACATTCCTGTTGCAAAAGGGGGAGGCAATAAAAGGTAACTGTGGTTCTGTAGTGGAAACTTATGGTTTAACAGTTAGACTTCACCCAGGCTTTCCTATTTCCTTCTTTAGAGGCAGAAAGGATGCGTTGCGTAAATGCTGTGAAATACACATGCCTGAAAATCCTGAGATGTGCTAAACTAACTGATGGGCGATACCGGTGTTCCTTCCAGTCTGACAAACATTTTTTTAGCACGGTGGAAGTCACGAACATAATGTTATCTCTTTAGCTGTAAAATAAAGACAGCATTTTTTTTCAGTTTGTTACTAGTTTAGTTTTTTGTTGAGAAGGAAGTTATCAGATACTTAGGTGTCCTCTAGGAGTGGGAGAAATTGCTTTCCCAAGTATTACTTGAAAGAGCAATTAATTTCTGTTTAATCCCTTGACCTAGGGAAACTATGTATATGTCTGAGAAGAAGAGCACTGCTGTATTTTGCACTTTGCTGCTTGGCCAGATAATCAATGATTGCTGAATAAATAACTGATTTTTTTTTTTTTAAAGTTACCTCATCTCTTCAGTGCCTTCGGCCATAGAATATGTGTGAAGCTGGACAGAACTTTGAGGATATTAAAAAGGCAAAACAACCTAATTTACTAGTAAACCTGCTTGCCTAATAAATAAATTCTTTACTGGGCAAGGTAGAAATTTATACTGTGTAAGAGATGCACATCAGAATGATCCATCCATGTTGTGGATGGCTGACTTGGGTTTGCCAGGTCACTGTGCTAGGTATTAAGCTTTCCTTTCTTTCTGGAAGAGTTGTATATCCCTTTATCCAAAGAGGAATTATGCAGCCCGAGTACAGTACATTTAAATATTAAATCTTAAGGACTTCTATCATTTTCTTCTGAAAGGATAGATGGTAGAAAGGGCTTCCTAGTGATACTAATAAACCCTTCAGTACAAGGTGTTATAAAAACAAGTAAGCAAGTTGGTTTTAATCAGTATAGTGTGAGTGATAGTGACAAAGAGTCCTGCATGGAAGATTTTAAACCAATTTCTAGCCTGTTTATTGTATAGTATCACCTGATGATCATTTATGATTAATCTTTTACATTTTTACTTGATTGTCTCATATCTGAAACCATGTGATTAGGTATACACAGGTTTAAAATCTCGCACAGTTTTCCTTTCTTTCATTAAACTAATCTATGCTTGTGTGTATAATGTGAGCACATCCGTTTATTACCTTACAACATGAATAATTCATTATTTCGTAAAGTATTTTAATCAAAACAGAATCCTCGTACACTAAGTGATTGCAGTAGGGCTCGATAGTTTCACGTTCTAATTTGAGGGATTGTGAATTATGTGGAATAGATGGTTTAAATCTATTTGTAATTTACAGATCTTACGTCTTCCAGCTTGCACAGATGAGTTGACATGAAGTTAGGGAAAGGTGTTTTTTAATGATTGTGGAAGGAAATGGATAATATGCTTTGCTTAGACACAGGTAATCTTTTTAAAGGTGGAAGATTTTTATGGTTTTCTCAAAAGTCTAGATTTCCTGTCATTTAGCTTGGAGCTTTTCAGCCCAGACATGGCTACTGATCAGTGTTGCACGTGTAAAACTATAAAACATACTGTTGAATAAGAGAGGTTATGCAGAGCTATAGTTATTCTAAGTGGTATGAAATTTTGAAACATGGTGAACTAAATTAAACTGGTGGTGGTTTCTGACTTCTCTAGAGCTACTTTTGTTCTCAAAATATTTGTTTCTCAGTTATATGAGTGGATACTGTGGGTGGGTTTTTTTATGAATATAAAACTTGCTAGAACTTGTAGAGCAGCAGTTATACTTTCTGTGGAAGAAAAGGAAGGAAATGCAAGAAGTTTCAGAGTCCCTGCTGAATACTACTTTTCCAGCTTATCCGTCGAAGTGGGAGTATGAATGTAGAAAAGTTACTTGGACTTTTTCAGTATATACATATATATATATGCTAACTTGGAAGTTAGTTAAAAATCCTGAGGCAAAGCAGAGTTTTTATGATGGAAAAGAAAGCATGTTTGGTGTGACTTTGAGAACTGCCACTTGTACACAGAACAGCATTTGGTGTTGTTATTCGAAGTCACATTGATGTACAGAAATCTTGACGCTGTGAACTTGATGTGAGAAAAAGTTTTCGTGATTTGTGTCGCCCGAAGGGTCTTGCTTGCATTTAGGTTACAGGTACAACCATTAAGATAGTGAACTGAACATAGCAAAAAACCTTACCAGCAGCTTTGCGAGCTTAAAGCAGCTTCTTTACACTTTTTTTTTTTATAGAAGTATATTCCATAAGTCTTAAATAAAGAGAGAATTTACACACACAACCTGAGAGACTGTGTATGCCATTAAGGGCGGGAGCCTGTCCTTGGCAGAGGTTCTTACGCCCGTGCCTTTGTTGCACATTGCCTTCTGGAAAGGGCAGTGATGGGCACTTCCATGTTTCTCTCAGTTCTTTCTAGGCAGTCTCAAAGCTGTAACAGTTTCTCTCAAAGACCCTCCAAGGTGATGTTTGCCTCGGGTCACACACAGGGAGCTGCGTTACCTACTTTGCCGCAGGCCGGCGCTGTCAGCTCTTTCTGCACTGCTCCGCGTGCTGGCTGGGTTTTGGAGGAGGGTGACGACAGCCTTCGGCATTCCTGCAACGGTGACCAAATGTGACTTGCTCGAGCTGCTGAAGGCCGGCTTGTGAAAGCAGCAGCGAAGTTTCCAGTAGCAGCTGTGCTCCCAGTCTTCTCGAGGAGCTGCCGAAAACTGCCTGGTCACTGTTGCGTTCCAGAGGCGATGCGAGTTCTGGCAGACCGCACTGATTTTGGAAGCAGCTTCTCTTCCTTCCGGTCCGTGGCATTTAGTATTACCCTTGAATCAGTATTTCGGGCTTCCCACACAACATTCTGGAAGGCCTTTTCTGTAGATATCTGTAGCTGTCTCTTTACAAATCTCTCCATACTGCAGTGGGGGGATAGAAACGATCCAAACACTGAACCCCTGCAATATTTTTTTTTGTCACGCCGGCTTGCTCATCTGGCTGGCTGTCCACCTTCCTGGCCTTTCCAACTCCCTTGCCTCCTGCCTCCTCCCTCGTGCCCTCCGGATGAATTTGATATGCGTGTTTGTGGATCTGTTATAACATTGGCTGTATTTGAAGAGATCCACAGTGAAATCTGCCTTTGGCTATATACAGTGTGAGAGCAGGGTGCTTCCCTGGCTGCAGGCCAGCTTCAGCTCATCTTGCTGAGGGAGCTTCCTGCTGGCTCCCGTGGAAGCCGCAAAAGGTACCTGTGAGTATTTGATCTGCCAGCTACAAAACCCACAGAGGAGTTCCTTTCCCTTTTATTCTGTGATTAGAGAAGCTTTTATAAACCAATAAATAAAATCTTTCAAAATGCAGGAGGTTAATGGACTCAGGCTGGCTTTTTTAAAAATTGTTCAAGCTTGATCTGCTTCAGATCCCTGTTGAAGGTGATTGAGATGTTGGAGCAATGAAAGATGACTTGAGTTTGAAGCTGAGCTTGCCTCACTCACCTAGAGCATTCTTCCGTATTCTGGCATCCTTCCAAAGAAGCTCAAAAGCGATGGATGCCTTCACAGCGTGACAGTGCCCTGGGACCTGTGGCTGAGTACCTGTGGCAAATTTGCTGAGTGCTGGCACGGTCACAGGCTGCTGGAACAGTGGGAAAGCAGCAGGGAAGCGCTTACTTTCCAGCGCCTGTGGGATGTTATCCTTTCTGCTTTTGTTTAAAGTAATTTGTGCAGCTTCCCATCCTTTCTGCCAAACTTACTGTGCTCTTCAGCAGACTCCTGCACATAAAATTCATCCTCTTGGGATGAATCAACCTTGGCGGTATTTCCTGTGTGCTTGAGGGAAGGCGAGTGTCCTGCTCTGAAGATGTTACTAGGCTTAAGTGGTCAGCCTTGCAGGGCATTTATCTGGTTGGAATGACTGGGTGAAATTTGTTTGAACCCTTTCTTGTAGCAGCGCAGTCCTGAGTTGACTTAAACCATCAGTTCACCACACCTTTAAGCTGCTGCGGTGTTCCAGCAGCCCCTCAGCTGAAGGGAGACAGGGAACTGCTTGAGAGAGTCCAGCGCAGAGCCACGAAGATGATGAAGGGAGTGGAACATCTCCCTTATGAGGAAAGGCTGAAGGAGCTGGGTCTCTTGAGCTTGGAGAAGAGGAGGCTGAGGGGTGACCTCATAAATGTTTATAAATATGTCAAGGGGGAGTGTCAGGAGGACAGAGCCAGGCTCTTTTCAGTGATGTCCAGTGACAGGACAAGGGGCAATGGATACAAGCTGGAACATAGGAGGTTCCACAAAAATATTAGAAAAAACTTTTTCACTGTGAGGGTGACAGAGCACTAGAACAGGCTGCCCAGGGAGGTTGTGGAATCTCCTTCTTTGGAGACATTCAAAACCTGCCTGGATGTGTTCCTTTGTGACCTACTCTATGTGGTCCTGCTCTGGCAGGGGTGCTGGACTAAATGATCTCTTGAGGTCCCTTCTAACCCCTGACATCCTGTGGTTCTGTGATTATTACACTTGTGGCAGCACAGGCATGATGATCTGGACTGGGGAACTGGTCGCCCACACACCAGGTGGTTATGTGTGGGCCAGGTTGGTTGACCACTGAAACATTGCTTTGTCAGGGGAGCTCCACATGAGCCAATGGCAATTTCTGATCTCACACACTCATGGCTGTTTCTTTGGTCTCTCAAGATGCATTTTTCTTTCTTTTTTTTTTTTTTGTTTTTCCCCTTTCAAATTTTGCATTAATAGGCAGGTTGTTTAATTCTGGAACAGCAGACGGCGAAAGGCTCTGGTGGTTTTGTTGGCAAAATGCTTTATTGTTGCTATGGGAATAGTCCTTGCACTGCTGCTGAACCTGAGTGACTCCTGGCTGTCTAGGAGATCTGTTACACCACGTCTGTGGACACTGAGAAATGAGTTGGATTCTCAGGATTTAAGAAATGTAACTTAAAGCTTTCCTTCATGAGTACAAGCAGAGGACAAATTAGACGTGTGTTACCTCTGTAATAGGTGTACTGTTTCACTTTTGTTATTCCTGCTTTTTGAGAGCATCTTGAACTGCAAATGTAAGATAGAGCTACATACTAACTTTAAAAAATATGTTTTGTTTTTAGCTCTCAAGAAGATGAGCGGCCTATGTCACCCTTCTATGTGAGGTATTTATTTACTCAATTTTGTTTTATTTTTCTGTGTGGGATTGCTCTTTATTGGAATTAAATGTGAGGAGTGATTCCAGAAATGGTGAACAGACTGTAATGAAACTGAAGATTAGTGTTAAGTTCCTAGTTATTGCTCAGCTACTGGGATGAATAGTCTTTGGAGATACAAACTCTATTGCAGTTTTTCTGTATTAAGAGACAAGGCTCAGGGTTTAATGCCAGTCTTGTAAATTCTCAATTAGAAAATGGTCATTCGTTGCCTCTTTTTGTCACTTCGTTATGTAGCTTAGATGCCCGTCATGAGTAGCTTATAATCTGCAGGCACAGGAGACATTTTTGCCACAAGCTTTGAGGAACTGGCAAATTGTGCTGCTCAGAAAGAAACCAGGAACCAGATGGTGAGTCAGCCAGCACATCACAGCCACAACTGCTCCTCTGCTGCAGCCCAGAGCAAGGAGAGTGCCCGGGTCCCCAGCGCGCCTGCCTGGAGGGAACGGGCCTCATGCTGCATTCGAGCAAATTGCATTTCTTGTTTTGCCAACTGGAGGGCAAAGTCACTGCTTGTAAAAATGGCCTAATTCTGTTGACATCAGTGAAAGTTTGCCCTGCTTGCTTCAAGTAGAAGGCTCAGTTCCAGTGCTTTCATTATACTTAGTGGAAGAACAGGAGCCAAAGCAATTAAGAGTGAAGGGCTGCAGAGGAGGAAGGGCCAGATATTCTAATTGGGTTCTTTGATCTCTGCAGAATTTAAACAAATAAAAAGAAATCCCTGTGGTGCTTTCTGTGAGAGCAGTGATATTTGAAATTCTTACAGTGCTTTCTTAAATTTGTTAATTCTCTTGCATATATTCATACTTATCTTTGTAGCTTGGATTTTTTCTTAGTGATTTTTTCTAACATAAACTACAGAAAGCATGCATTTTATGTGTAATTTTAATGTGGAGATTTCATTAAAACTGTGCAGAAATATGGGCCGGTGATAGACTAGCCTGGTTGCATGGTCTTGTCTGCCTTCCTGTTGATGCACCATCGTTCCTGGCAGTGTATTTGTGCAGATGTTGCCTAGTCTGTGTTTCAGAAACTCCAAACTGTGTGAGAAGTTTCTGTCTTTTCCTTTGGGAGACTATTTTGTAGCTGCATACATTCTCCAGTTTAAATCCTTATCCTGTGTTTCCGCTGAGAATAGCCCCTCTCTTTCTTTTTCTTTCTCCTTTAAATGTGACCTTCAAATGCCTGTGGGCTTTCATTACGTTTCCCTCTGTTTTACTGCTTAAAACTGTCCTTCCAGGCCCTTTCCTGGTTTGTGGAAAAATGATCCAGGACAGAGATTCTTTTCAGCTGACCTTGTCAGGATTGCTGAGGAGATGGGGATCAAGGAGTGGACCTGAGGAAACTGGTATCAGAGCAGGACGTTTGTGAGAGGGAGGGAGCAGGTTTGGAAATTTTAGAGATACGGGCGTTATTAGGATGGGCAACAGAGAAAGAGAATGTCTGTTGGTGTGACAGGATGGCTTTCTATGGGAATGTATCTTGCAAGTAAGAAGGGAACAGTCAAGAATAAACACATAGTTGGAAAGCAAAGAAGTGGCTAGTAAGAGCAGAGAGGGAGCAGCACACCTCCTTGCATAAGGCTTCATGCCAAGCTTGTGACTTTTCTAACATTAAGAGACAATTACTCTAAATAAAGCTAACAGCTTGTAAGTCTTGCTGCTATTTATCGTACATCAGAAATGTGTACTCCTGAGGTCAGTTGCCAAGTGCAGTTAATTTGGCAGGAGAGCCGGTGCTGGCTGGGCAATTCGTGGTGTTTCAACAACTGAGAACTTGAGTGAGTGGCCAGTTTTTTTCCTGTGCAGCGTTGAGTGTTCTAGTTGTTGCCCCAGAGCTGTGCATGACATATGTAGGAATTGCATTTCATGCCATGGAAGAGGAAGGAGGGAGACTGACGGTTTTAGCTGTCTGATGGTCAAATCTATTTGAATTGGTACCAGCCACACTTACGTAGTTTGAAATACTGTTCGAGTAATCCTTCCAGTGAATCATGAATGTGTATGTACAGAGCAGTCACTGTAGTTCCATACTGATAATTATGCAACAGGTTAATTAAACTGGAACAAGAGCTCTTTAGCTTTCAAACACTGCATAATCTTGGCGTATGCCAGACTGAAAGAGCATTGTGTTCCTCCACAAACCAGTTTCACTAGGATTGAACCAGAGACTTGATTCTTTAGTGCTGTACCATGTCGTCTAGCAATGGAGATGTTTCCCTGGACGTTACTTTTAACAATAAGGCAAATGCTTGAGATGTGAACTTTTAAGTCAGAACTCTCAGGATGCCAGCGATAAACTATTTTAAATGGCACTAATTTAGGACCGTGGATTTGTTTGGGGTTTTTTGTTTAGACATTGGATAAGTCATGACCAAGTATAGAATTAATCACTGCTGCTCTGTAAGCAGTCATTAATGGTACAAGAGTAAGTGGTAAATGAGGCAAAATCTGCCATAGAGGTGATCTGCAAGAGAGGTGATACTGGTACCATCAAGCTGGTTTTTGTAAGACTTTCCAGAGAGGGGAAGAAAAGGAGTGTACCTGATCTGTCTGACAGTGAAACAGTTTATATCATGCCATCTCTATGGAAAAAATGGGCATTAGTACAAGAGCTTAAAGATGGATAGAGGGAGGGTGAGACCTGTAGGTATTGCTGGCAGGAGAGGAAGGAGATTGCTAGTGGAGCTTTTGAAGTGTCGTGGACTTTTTTTTTGCTTAGATAGCCACTGACATAATGAAATGGAATCATGCTCATGAATTGGGCTTGTATCAGAAACTTAGGAGGAGTGAATGGGATGGATGTGTCCTCTGGAAGAAAATATGTGACAGTGAGGTAAGGTGTAGGATGATTGAGGTAGCGATATATAACGATAAGCATGAAAATAAATAGAGGATGAAAAATAATAGCATAGGTAATAAGGTCATACAACTCGGGACTAATAATGAAAATCCATGACGTGAAAGCGGAGTTCCTCACATTTGGAAATGCCAGGGAAGAAAAGGATATGGGCATACTCAGTCATGGAGGAATGGAACAGAGGCATGGAGTGGAAATTTTCAAGTTGAAGTAATCACATGGCTGTGTATATATAAAGTGAAGTATTTTCCATATACTTAGAGGAATTACGGGTGCCCTTGTACAACAGTCAGATGAGACCTCATACAGTTTCAGTAACTCCTGTTCCGATGGCATTAGATTTGTGAAGATTATTAAACGAGAGGGCAGTCCCTGTTACAGGATGGAGAAAAGAGTGAAGAAAGATTATTTGCCTTAAGAAGAACCAGAGTGCACATGTTCTCTCTGGGTTTTAGACAGAGGGGCAGGGTTGATTATGTTAAGTAAATCTGGGCAGAAAATTAGAAATTCACAGAATCACAGAATGTTAGAGGTTGGAAGGGACCTCAAAGATCATCTAGTCTAACCCCCCTGCCAGAGCAGGATCACCTACAGCAGAGTGCACAGGAACGCATCCAGGCGGGTTTTGAATGTCTCCAAAGAAGGAGATTCCACAACCTCCCTGGGCAGCCTGTTCCAGTGCTCTGTCACCCTCACAGTAAAAAAGTTTTTCCTCATATTTTTATGGAACCTCCTGTGTTCCAGCTTCCGCCCATTGCCCCTTGTCCTGTCAGTGGACGCCGCTGAGAAGAGCCTGGCTCCATCCTCCTGACACTCCCCCTTGACATATTTATAAACATTAATGAGGTCACCCCTCAGCCTCCTCCAAGCTAAAGAGACCCAGCTCGTTCAGCCTTTAATTGGTAGCTGAAGCCTTCTTTTTTTGGGGCATTACAAGGATGGACTGAGCTCGACCAGTTTGTGAGGTCTGGAGTTTGAACCTCTCCCTGTCTTTACTCCTTGGTAAGACAACTTGCTGACTCAGCTGCACTCAGTACTGGACAAGGAGATTTCTGCATTGTTAAATGAAGAGGAGAACCTTGCTGGGTGATTGACTGATGTTTTCAGGGAGTCATTTATGTTCTAAAACCTTTTGTAATGAAACCTTGTGGTAGAGGTAGTTGAGATTGTTAAAAAATGTGTATCACTGCTTCTTGATACTTCTGTAATAAGACTGTTAATGCCAGCTGTACTGAGCATTCAGTACCAAGAAACAGTGTGCAGTTTCAGGTAATGGAGCAGCATCTGGCAATGGCAATTCCCTGCGCCTTCTACTCGGTGTGTGCGGTGAGTTGTTAGAAGACAACTCTACAGACGTGCGTCATGCTGGCGTATATGTTTTAGATTTGGTATTAGTCACGTAGATGGTTTCAGAGGAGTTTCCTGATGAGTACATCCTGAGATAAAGCAGAGTGATTCTACAAGGGAACAAAACAAAAGCTTTGTACTGAGGATTTTCCTTGTTAAGATACAGAAAGTTAAACTGAAATTGGGATGAGGGCTGACATCACAAGCAACGCCAAAAGTTGCATTAGGTACTCACGAGTGCAAGGTGAGGCATTGGGCAGTTTTGCCTGTTTTAATATTTGCTTTCCTTGAAGTACTAATACCCTGTTGTCAGTATTCAACACAGCTGGCTGATTCTCCTTTTAACAGTTGTTATTTGAGGCAACCCCTTTTATATGATGCAAGTCAAGTATTCTTAACCTGTAATGTATTGGGTAAGACGTTTAACTGTTCTCAGGTTGGTTTTCCGAAGGAACTGAAAAATCTTGGTTTAGATTTCATGCCTGCTTGAAAATTCACTTGGCTGCCTTCCCACTGGGCACCTCTTCCTCGGTGGGGAGGTGGATGCTGTAAGAGCTTCCGAGGCCCACAGGAGTACTGGGCCCTTCTGCAAATTGTGGGTGTGTTGTGTGAAGCACGTTAATGTCCTGCATCACATCAGCGCTCTCTGAAAATGAACACCAGGCTGCTGGGTGCCCTGCCTGCGATGTCCAGCTACCGCACAGGTCTGAGGCACCCCAAAGAGTATTTCCCTCCTCTGTAGAGGAACCTGCACAGACACAGCCATCCAGATGTACCAAGCTGAATTGGGTGGCATGAACCCCCTTCAGTGTCTGCTCCAAGCAGTAGGTGTCAGTGTGCACTCATCATACGGTGTGATCCCAAGTGGAAAACAGTGGGAATCCTGAAGAAAACAAGACCATTGCTTTTAGTGACATTAGTTTTGTGCATCGTAAAGAGGTAGCGTCAAATACAATGTACCATACACTTAAAGGAAGGATAATTGGATCTGAGCCTGCAAAAGTGTGAAGGTGCTGAGAACATCTTGAAAGTGTGTTCACTGTATGATGGGACACCCCAGTAACTAAGAGTAACAAATATCTTTATTTTTAAACTCACTATTTTCATATTTTATGTGCAGACATGATCTTTCTCTTTGGGGAATGTATGTCAGATGAAGTACTTGTCTTAAAGTAGATCCCATGGGAGTCTACAGTATTGTATGTCATCACAGTATGCAACAGTTTTGGAGAATGAACAGTGTTTAGACTATATAGGTATGTATGAAAAAGGAGTTTTCTAGGTCACAGGTTGGAATAATGTATTTGGGAGGACTTCAGAAATTTCCCATCTAAAATATCAAAGCAAATTAAACATCCTTTACTTCGCTGGAATGGCAAAATGGTAAAAGTTTTTGCATCTGTTGAGACTTTCATAGTGTTGTGCTTGACCTTTAAAAAAAACAAAAACAGGAAAAAAGTAGCTTTGCTTCCTGAATAAAGCAGATGGGTTATAAATAAATCTCAGCAATAAGTGGCCTTAGTTCCAGATTGCAAGTGTAGCTTATGGTTTAGGCCATTAAGTATTGTCAGGAATTAATTCGTTGACTTAATAAATGAAAACCCCATCTGGGAAGACACTGTACCAGTAAGTCTGTTTGTTCTGGTTGATGTTTTCACTTTGCTTTTTTAGTACCTGGATGCTACTATATTTTGCTCGATAGTGCCTTGAATGAAAAAAGAAACCAGGAGAGGGGATTTGATATCCAACTCGGTTATTTGCCTGCTGTCACAAGATGCCCAGTGCAGACCAAACAGGTTGCGGGTACTACATAATTCCCACTCTGGTGCATACCTTTTAAGCTTAGGGAGTACAAGTTAGGGGGGTGCAGGGGCGATTTAGTATGCTGAAAGGTGATGAAAGGTACCACCTTCCCATACGTGAGGTTGAAACAGAACGGGAGAAGAGGCCACGCAGGAAGAGTTTACCTTAGACGCAAAAGCAAGACGTTGTCCAGAGCTGATGGGGCACCTCAGAGAGCGACCAAAAGGCTTTGGTAAACAAGTTAGACAACACTGGGAAGTGCCAGAGGTCAGACTTCACAAAAGGAAAAGCGTGAGGGTCATAAGAAGCTGGTTCAAAAGTTTATAGCACTTAAAACAGCTGCATGCGTCGATGCAGGTTCTGAGGCTGGCTCTCTGAAAGTACTGGGAAACTCTCCTGCTGCTTTCTGACAGCCAAGGAGAACTTTTTAATTTCTATCAAAAGTTGCCATTTCTCAGCATGCTGTGCAGCAGCTGCATAATTTAATAGAAGATAATCTAGCTGGGGAGATAATTGACTGTATGTATCAGTGAAATGGAGCAGACATGAAGAGAAAATAATTAACCGAAGCGCAACATGAGTTCCCATTGTCCGGATGATTTACTGAGCAAAACAGCCCTTCCGAGGCAGCCGCCTGAACAGACGGACCCGCCAAGAGGGCTCTTCTGGGCACGGCTCGCCTTGCCTGCTCCGCGAAGCATAAATCCAACAGCAGGGCAACTTTTGCCACCCAAGAAGTTTTGAAACTCCCACAGGATACACTCAGCCTGCCTGGCTGCTCTTCTGGGCTGCAAAATCCTTACAGGGCTGTGCCTTTCCCTGAGTTTATGTGATGTGCTCAAGCACCTCCTGCTCTGTCCCTGGGCAGGCTTGAATCCTAAAGCTGCTGTGTAACTCTTATCCCCTCCACCGTTTGTTCTGGATGTGAACTTCCTGGGTGTGAAAAAGGTTGGTACAGAGTAAATCAAAAGATTTAGCAAGGCATTTAAATTAAACTTCAAAATGAAATAGCAAGGGAAGTTACCAATTTTGGAACTGAAAGAAATTTAGTGTATCTGGGAGAAGTCTAATGTAAAATCTTTGTCTTACTGAGAGGGGGCTAATAGAAGAGCATTAAAATATCATGGGGCTAAGAATAAAGCTACGTTCAGTATACAAGGAAGCAGTATTTAGAAGGGAATATAATAAAATCTGAGTGTCAGAGCTTCATTTTGTAATCATCCACTCAACTGGCATGTAGCTATACACGTGTTTCCTTGTATTTCCTTGTTACTCGTTGGTAGTTTGAAAATCACTGTTATCAATGGCTCTCTGGCAGAATCTATGTAGGTTCTAGATACAACAAAGTAACTGTTATGCAGGTATGCATCATTGTGGATTAGCAAGGTTAATGGACTTAAAGCTGAATTTGTGTTAGTAAAGCACACAGTTAACTGACAGTTAGACAACTACAGAATGTATCGGAGTGTTAGGAAAATTTTTAGTGTTTTTATGTAGATATTTTTGCAGCTTTGTATTTTTCTTCTTGCTACTTTTTGTGTAAAGAAGCTGGTATGTTTTCAGTAAAGATCTGAGTGGTTTGCAGATAGTAACTGTTGGCCTTGAACATTGCAGTTAACAAGCATGAAGTTTTACTTGCAGACAGTGTCTAGCCTTTCATTCAGTTTGTGTGAAACAGGAGTTTGCATTCTTGCACAGTATTAATCCTGTTGGAAATAGAGGGAAGAACTGTTTCTATCTCCCCCTCCACTACCGTTTCCCTGATGTGAAAACAGAAGAAAGGTGCGATATGAAAGACAGCTCTGCTCAATATGGATTACATGTATTATAGGAAATTGATAGAATATTAATTTCCACACATGTCTGTTCTGGGCCCCCCTTACTACAAGAGACACTGAAGTGCTGGAACGTGTCCAAAGAAAGGCAAGGAAGCTGGTGAGAGATCTGGAGAAGAAGTCTTATGAGGAGCAGCTGAGGGAACAGAGGTTGTTTAGCCTGGAGAGAAGGAGGCTGAGGAGAGACCTTACTGCTCTCTACAGCTGCCTGAAAGGAGGTTGTAGCGAGATGGATGTCAATCCCTTCTCCCTAGTAGCTAGTGATAGGACGAGGGGAAATGGCCTCAAGTTGTGCTGAAGGAGATTTACATCAGGTATTATGAAAAATTTCTTCACTGAAAGGGTTATTAAGTGTTGGAACAGGCCACCCAGGGAAGTGTTGGAGTCACCATCCCTGGAGGTATTTAGAAGACGTGTGCGTGTGGTGCTTAGGGACATGGTTTAGTGGTGGGCTTGGCAGTGCTGGGTTAATAGTTGGACTCAGTGATCTTAAGGGTCTTTTCCAACTTAAACAATTCTATGTAAGAGCAGTAGCCAGTGAGTGAATTGTATCTTATAATGTGGTTTAGCTTGACCACAGTAAAATTTTACTTGCTAATTCATTTCCCATGGGAGGCCAGGCCTTAAAAAATAATTCTGGGATGGAGAGAGGCCACTTGGTTTATGTAAGTGAGCAGGAAAGCAAGTAAGGTGCTTGAAATGTGCACTTCAAATAAAGCCGTCCAGTAGTTAATAGTCAAGATGTTACGTGTGGGAAGAGAGGGCTCTTGCAAAAATATTTTTTCCTATATGCAGATTGCATGTCTATAATGATAAGTAGAGTAATACTTGTTTGTATGTCTTCTGTTCATGAAATCATGTGAATGACACAGCTGCTTGGATGCTGTGCAGGTAATGTGGGACTGCTGACAAATCTGTGACAGCTTTTGTGCTGTGCCACTGCTCCAGGGACCTGGGCTGGAGAGGGGCGCTAAGTGGAGATGGGACTGGAAGGGATGCATGTGTGGTTAGGGCACGCTGCTTCACCCACTCTGAGGTGAACAGGCTAGCTCAGCCGAAGGAGGCTGAAACGTATGGTGAATCTGATTTGTATCTGCGTGTTTGTGAGGTTTGTACTTCATTGCAGGAGTCGAGCTATTTTGTTGGTTTCGTTAAAGTGACTGTAGGGGCCCTTCATTATTACTCTTCTTGTCCTCTGTTACCTGCCTTCCGCCACAAGTGACACTCAAACTCAGGAAAGCCACAGAGTGGTTATCTGCTGAGAGTACTGCACTGTCTTTGCTAATTCTAGATCTGTATGGTAAAGTGAAAATATTCGAGGGCAGCAGAGAGGAAGCCTATGGTTAGTGAGGAGCAGCCAGCTGTTGATTAGAATCATAGAATGCATTGGGCTGGAAGGGACCTTTAGAGGTCATCTGGTCCAACCCCACTGCAGTGAGCAGGGACACCTTTAACTAGAGCAGGTTGCTCAGAGCTCCATCAAGTCTGACCTTGGATGTCTCCAGGGATGGAGCCTCCACCAATTCTCCGAGCAACCTGTTCTAGTGTTTCACCACCCTCATAGTAAAGAACTTCCTGATACCTCGTCTAAATCTGCCCTGCTCTAGTTTATGGTTCTTCTGCATTGAAACAGGTTGGGAGAAACTTGTGACAGCTGGAAGCAATGAATGGCTGTTTTGGCAAGGAAACACATCTTGCATCCAGTCCGACTCATACCCTGGCCACCCAGTGACATTTTATTGGGATATATCAGCCATTTGTACTGCTAATTCCTCTGTTGTTACGGGAATAAATCGAAATGAAATCCCTAAGACTGTAACTTATTTGACTTAACAAAGATCACAGGGAGAGATGAATAGACAAAAGGTGTTACCTGCAGAGCTGAGTCAGCGTGGGGGAAGAGGGCTGGGATGAGACTTGGCTTGGCAGAGGAAGGAGAGCGGTGACAGCCGTGCGAGGTGGCACGTCAGCTTGTTCAGAAGGACTTTAAACAGCAACCAATGACACCTACAGTCACGTCAGCTCTTCTTGAGCCTGAAAACAGACTGAGGGAAAAGGGAAAGAAGAAAGCATGCACTTTATTTTTAAAAATGTGAAGCAAAGAACATTTAATAGCAGCGACTGGCAGGACAACCATACAAAGTTTGTGTTTTGCCTTTTTCCTCCTTTAACATTTCAAGATTCTTAAAGATGATGTCAACTTTCACGATATATACATTTACTTCCAAAAGCAAGGACTTACGTGACAAGGCTAAAAAAACACGCAGCAGCAGAAAGCTCAGAAGCAAGCAAAAAGATTTCCAACATGCTGAGGCTGAAATATTTTCCGTTAGACCTTGGCCTACTGTAGGGGAATCACGGGGAAATTAATTCTTGAGGATATTGGCATTGTCAAAATACGCCATGTCATCGTGGAAGTAAAAATTCCTGAAGGGAAAAACTTGTGGCATGTGCATGCAGTTCTGGCTGAGACAGCTCAGACTTTAAAATCTTTATTCTGGAAAGAACAAGGGAATTTGAGACCTTATTGTGATAATTAGATCTAACTTTGTCCTCTTGTTTTCTTTCACACAGTGCCCACGTATCACAAGTCAGTAGTAACATTCCTGCTACAGGAGAGTAAGTATTTCTTTAACGATTTTGTAGCTACCTTTTTTGTATATTGGGGCTTTATAAAGTATTGCTGGTTATTCTTTGATTTCTCTTTAAGGGTTGTTCTTACACAAAAAAAAAGATAGTTTTTTCCCAGACCAAAGCATCTGGAATGATAATAAATTACTTCCGAAAAATTCTCAGGCACTTGGTTCTTTCCTTGCACCATGCCTGTGGCTAGACAGAACTGATTCTTGTCAGCACATGAAACACGGACATATTTACCTAGTTAAACCATGTGGGTTTTTGCAGTTCTTTTGACTTTTTCGAGGACTGCAGTCTCAGTAGATTTAAAACGATGGCAACTTAGCATCTACTTTTGTAAAATCTCTAGAGAAGTCAACCCAGGTAGACGTTCCCATACTTACAGCTACTTGGTTGAAATTTAACCAGCAAATCCTGCAAATAACATTTTAATTATGGAAAAAGCAGCAGCAGCTATATATAGACTTTGGACAGGCATGTTTGAAAAACTCATTCTTCAGCAGACTACTTAAAGCATTGCAAGAAATGGGGATGGGATGGAGATATACGAAAATTTATTTCCAAATAATCTTTCACACGCACACAAGGAAAAATTATTCTGCGTGTAAAAACTTCCTTTGATGAAGGAAAGGAGGATGTATTACAGGAGAACATCAGTATCGAAATGAAGAACATTTGACTGTGTTGAAAGTTTGAATAGTGTCACATCTTCACCTGATACAACTGCAGAGGGTCCCTTGCTGTCGTTTGTGTGGAAACCCCCTTACTGCCAGTGGGCCTCATGGTGATTTCACACCAAAGGGAGTCAAAGGTGGCTGTGGGTGCATTCATGGCACAAGAGCAGTGTGAAAGCAGCATGAACTCAGAACCACGTCCATGCTTTGTCACCAAGTTAAGCATATGAGGAGTTTGTAGCGAGGGGCTGTTTGCATGTTCTCACCCTTGTGTGAGACAGCAGCGAGTCACCTTCTCGCAGATGATCCGCTGCCTTACCGAGCCCAGGTTGCACGAGAGACTTCACTGATGTCGCCATGGCTGGGTATCGAATACACTTTTGTCAGGGCAAGGACTGTTAGAGCAGAGGGTGAAAGTTAGGCACCAATGTCTACAGTGGCAGGAAGTAAAATTAGTGGGTTTACTGCAGGTTCCAGCATCCCTAGAAATAAAAAAAAAAGAGCAAGATGAATTGGGAAAGCTCAGCTCTTCTGAGTGGCCTGAACATCAGGGTATCTGAAGATTTTGGGTTAGCTCCTTGCAGATGTCACAGCCCTAGGATGTTTCGTACTGCCTTGCCATCGTGATAAAACGTAACCCTCGGATACCCCTGCTTTATTTATTATTGCAGAGAGGGAGCTCCACAAAGTCTTTGAGCTCAATTGACCTTATTTTTCGGCTTGACAGGTATTTAGAGAAGACAATCCGCTCAGCCGTGGAGCAGCATCTCTTTGATGTTCATGGCTCAGGCGGCCAGAGTTCAGAGGACTCTGAATCGGGAACATCTTCAGCCTCTTCTAATGTGTCTGCCAGGCAGAGGAGGCGACACCACAAAGAGCAGGAGGAAGCCCGGAGAAACAGAGACATGTACGAGCCTGATTTCTTTGTTTTGGAAAGTATATTTGATTAAGTGTACCCTAGTCGTGTCCTCTTATCAAGGCAATGCTTAGTTCTGTTATGAAATGTACTGGCCCTTGCCCCGAGTTGAAAGTGCGGAGCAAACTGCAATGCCTGTGCAGAGCCCCACTGCATCAGTTAGAGTTGGGAAGTGGTGGAGTTTATTAGAGGTCACAGAGTGAGGCAAAGCATGATAAGAATACATTTTTTCTACACAGTGTAGTAGAGTTTTTAATTGCAGTATTTGGAATTGTTTAATTACAGTATTTGTTGCTTAAGTGGAAATTCCCAAGCAGTTGGCTCTGTTGCCTGTAACTTTCTTTAGATAAGAACATTGGGTTTAGATGCTTTTCTGAATTCAGAATGTCATCAAAAATGAGATCCAAGTTCCCCTTTTGTATGCGGAGGCACAGCTTACTAAGCCAAGGAGACTTGTGAGTTTGTCTGAAAGTAGGAAAATCTTCCTCTTGATTAATCAGAATTTAAGAATTTTTATCCACCCTGTTACACAAAGTTTAAACATAATTTAGTGATGAACTTCATTAAATGTCTGTCAAAGAGTGAAAAATAATAGCTATTTTTCCTTTCATACTCCTCTGCTTGTGGCATATGTTGTGTGGTATGAACGTGTTACCAGCACAGCCTGAACAGATGCATGCCCAAGGCATAGCTATCTTTGAGGAACTGTAACTACTGGCTGTGCAAGGCCGTTATCTAATCAGTGGTTACACGTATGTGTAGCTTTAACACAGCACTAGTTCTTGTAAAGATTGCATCTACTTGACTGTAGTGTCGGATTATTATGATTTCAAGTTAAGATTCTGAAATAAACATCTAGTCTCTTGTTTTTTCCTGGCTGCTGAATTCCCTAAATCCTTAAATTTAGTCTGCACCTTCCTGTATGAAGCCAGTAATATACAGGTGCATAACCATCAGTACCTCGTGTTAATATTGCAGCCATGCTGTTTCCCAAAATATGTCAATGCTACTGCTGTAAAAAAAAATCTGTAGTTACAAAAAAAAAAAAAAAAGACATTTCCATAGTGAATGAAGATATATTGTGAAGATGGACTGGGAAATTATGGCTTGTAAGTCACTGAATTATCTGGCAGTAGCTCTCAAGTAGTTTTTCTTGTTTAGTAGCCCTGCTGACGGGCTTCTCAGGTAAGTAGGTCAGAGACTGGCTAGTGTACGTGTTTGGAAGCATATAGTACTGCAGGGCTTTTTTTCAGCATTACATTACAGAGCTGCCTTCAGACAGCGTTGACACAGTTGTTCAGGTTCGGTCCATAAACCCAGAGCCAAGGATTTAAAGCACATCGGGAACTTTGAATACGGGCTGGGGTTCAAATGGTTCTCCCTGGTTCCCTTAGGTCAGATTGCTGCAACTCTTTGGGGTGAATTATCAGAATTGGGAATTCCCGTGAAAACTTCTTTCTGCTGTTGTTGTTTTTGATTGTCAGTGACTTCATCTCCTTGCCCTGTGATGGATCACAAGAGGATTTGTAATGTCACAAGATGGGACTTCAGATAGGAAGAGTGTTTATTGCAAAAACACGTATGTGAGCTCCCAGGCTTTGCAGACTACGTGATCTACCGGCTATGTATGTGTAATTGGTCTGCTCAGGGGTCTGTAAAAGCTTCCACAGTGGCAGATGTGTTGTCTTACAAGTTTGATCATAGATTTATAATACCTCTTTGGCATCTCTCTGCTTCCAACAAGACACAGAAAGTCGTGGCCTAGAAAAATCACTGAAACTTTCTGGTTATCTGAATACTTTGTCATGCTGGCACTCTCCAGATACAGCAAAGTAACCGGTTTCTTGTCACACCAGTGCAAGTCTAGATAAATTCTTCTGCTGTTTGTGAAGGCAGGCTTTGGAGTTGCACAGCACTGTATAAGGCAGACACACATGGAGCAGTTAGCATTGAAACGTTCCAGTTTCAGTGTCGAGTGTAAGCAGCCTTCCTTTAGCCTCCGTCAGAGCAGGATAGTAAAGAATGAGATGCATTGTGTTTATTCTATTCCCATAATGTAGTAATGTGTTATGTATGTGTGTCTTCATTATTGCTCAAAGTAGAGGGAAGTCTAGTAAACAGGTTGTGAAGGGAAAACTGCACCCTGAAGGACCTGGCAGGCTAATTCTGCAGGGTGAGATAAGCCACACGCCAGGCTTCTGGAAGACGTGCAAACCTTGCTAGCCCAGAGAGTCCCAGCTAGTGCATCATGTGATGTTTTAAAGCTAGCTTGTCCTATCTACTTCCCAACGGAGCAGAACAGTCCTCTGTCCTAGCAGTTGTGTTGCTGTCACAGAGATTTGTGTAATTCCTGAACAGGAATCAAGCACTTGGCTAAAGCACCACAGTCCTGCTCTTGCATTTGGGAATATGAGTAAGAGGGCTGATTGTGCAGTGTCATGCACCAAAGGAGATCCTTGGACCGCAGCTGTGAATCAGTTTTCTAAATTAAAAACTCGTGTCTCAAAGGAAAATATGATGTGTATGCTCTATAAAAATACCACAGACAGCCAGAAGCTAGTCCAGCTTCCATGCGAAGTCAGTGAGGTTCTCTGCGTTGGCTTTAGTGGGAAGTGAATCAAGTCCAAGACGTTGATCCTCACAGCTTTGTTACCTGAAGTGTACACACCTGGCTCTCACTCCTCAGTGGTATTTAACACTGCACGATGTGTGTTGTTTGCTGCAGTAGGAAGAACCAGAGATACTGGTTTCATAGGGTGTAGAAGATGTTGCCAGAACTGCACCAGTCAGCACGATGCATTTCTCTGTTGCTGCCATAAAAGTAGCGGGAGAGTGTTTTAAACAACCTCTTGTAATGTCCTTTTTCGTTTTAGGGAAGTTGTCAACAAAGAAAACATTCCCTCTGGATTCAGCAATCTTGAAGACTGTATTCTAGCTGCTCAAGAAGTAGAAAAATTACAGGACAACAGCTCCGGATATCTTAGTGAAAGGAATAAACCAAAACGGCAGAAATCCAGCACCAAGCTTTCGGAGCTTAATGACAACCAGGACAGTCCTGTGGTAAGCTGGCATGCTGTACTGTTTGAGACCTAATACTAGGATGTGAAAAAGCCTTATTTATTTCAGGGCACATCTGGTTACCTTGGATAGCCGTTTTTGCCTACAGTGCAAACAAAAGTGGCTATTTTGGACTATAGGAAGCACTGGATCCCACACTTGTAGCCTTTGTGGTGAGGTGACTGAGAAGCCATATTTCTGCTATGATCCTGTTACTCCAGCTATAGTAATGTTCTCTTTCCACAACCTTATGCTTTTTTCTTCTGAATTCAGCAAAGCATTTTGGAAAGAAAAAGGAAATGTCTTTTTCCCAGTCTTTCCAGTCTTGCAAGGAGGTTGGAACCTCAGATGTAGGTTCACATGTTTAGGTAAAGTTTATTTTTTGTATTCCTGCTTAGTTCTGAAACGATAGATTGCAAATGACTTCTTGATAATGAGAAAACAAGGGTGGTTTATGCCTTTTACCTAAAGTCTGTGTGTTACTGTGGTGGTTGCAATTTTCAAAATTGTGTGTTGGTCCTAAAGATGATCCCTCTAGCTACTTTTTACCGAGGATGCAAATAGCACCAATACAAAGTCCTAAAAATCTGGAATCCTACTGAACTTACCCAGCATATTCTTGTGCGACCTTCCCAGTAGGAGACAGTTTACCAGCTCCGCAGAATAAAACGGATGCACCCTCCTTCCCTCTCAACCAACCCAGACACTGATTATCGTACCAGCAGTTGAGAAACTGTCCCGTGCTTCAACGTAGGGCCTGATTACAGTGTTGGAAGTGCTGTACATCCCAGTGCCTGGCACCGGGCAGGCATCGCACCGTTACTAGTAACAGGGAAAGTTCCGTGGAAAGGTTGTCCTTTTGAGTTCTAACGCATCTCCTTCAGTTGTACTTAAGTTATAGAGCGTGCTGTGAGTGGGTTCCATCTTAATGTAACATTGTGTGGGGACTCGTTTTGTTTAGGTCACAAAATTGCAGTGATCTGATGCTCTTATCCTGTGCAGAGATTCTAGAGAGAGGCAGATTCAGCTTCTCTTTGTGATAAAAAGAAGGCGAGATGCCAAAAACTGTAGGCTGTACTTAGATTTAGTGCTCAATATCAGTAACCTACTCATGCGACGCTTCATGAAAGAGCACAGCGAGATAGACACACTTTCATTTTGTGTCTTTGCTTGTAGCAGTAGACTTTAAATAGGCAAAGGTCAAGTGCTTACACTGTTTTCTGCACCTCTCCTCTGTACTGTGCAGTCTAAAACAATTTAAATGTGAGAATTTGACTCAGAATTTGGGAAAGGAAGGAGTGACAGAAATGTCCACTTCTGCTGTGGACCCGAAAAACATTAATCAAATCTGAAAATGTGCCAGAAGAAATGTCCTCAAACTTAGCTGAAAATCCACTGGACTTTGCCCTGCCTTTATTTTTTGATCTCTTCAGGGCCAACGGCTGAAAGGAGCATAAAATGGACTAACCTTGCACAAAAAGTACTTTGACCAAGATGACCATCAGTGTGTTTCTTGCTTGCTTTGCTAGAAGAGCTGTTGCAGTGGGATTATCAACTGGGTATATTGTTATGAAACAGCTTGCAGAGAGCACGGAGCTACTTTTTCTGATGAGCAAAGGCTGCTTTTTAAGTTTTCATGAGTGCACTTATTTCACATTTGCATTTGAGAAACTGCCAGCAGGCTGTGTGGTGGTTTAGCTTTCTTTTGGCTACATCTTTACGCTTCAGGTAATAACTCAAATTAGACTACCTACGTGGAATATCAAAGGACATAAGCTGCACCTTAGCATTTACTAATAGGCCTTCGTTATGTGAACAAGTTTGTGATGTGTCTTCTTAGCCACTGTCTTCCGAGCCTTCCTGCTTTTCAGAGCCTGAAAGAGTATGTAGGACAGTGTGTGGAAGCTTTCCTCTTAGCTGTCTAATTGCATCTGACTCAGAAGTGCAAGTCAGCGATGGTAAAATTGTCAGTTCTACTTACTCTCCTGAGCAAACCAACCACAAAGCATTAAAAGCTTGTAACTACATTTCAGAGCCATGGTAGCCAGATACCAGTAGGACTTGAAGAATCACATTAAGCAAGACTGGAATGACTGAGCTGTGTCACCTTATGGGGCTGGTGGCTCAGCAGGTGAGAGAGGGTTGTGACTGCCCCAAGAAGTATGTGCACAGACTTCCCGGGGCCAGAACAGGAGCCACACACCATTTTACTGACCGAATTCCTCCTATTTAAGAAGGACTTGCCCAAAAAACAAGGTAGAAAAACTCCTGGGCATGGACATGTGACCAGAGTGGCAACATGGCTTGTCTTCACAGTACTTTCTCAAGCTCTTAAGAGGACAACAGAATTAATGTTCCTAATGGTACCTAAGACAAATTTCAGCACAAGTAGTCATAACCAGTTGATTTTTTTACTCTGCATTCATATTAGCACAACTTAACATGACCTCTGTGCATGTGGCAGTCTGTTCACGTTCTTCTGCCCGTTTAAGAAATTAGGAAAGGGTTTGGCTGAGGAGTATTTTCTAAGATAAGCGTAAGGAGTTGTGCTGGGACGATGCTGTGAATTTTGGTACCTGCACATCACTTGTACACCCCGCAGAATTGCTCTCAGGCTCAGCCTGTCAGTCTGTAAAATGGGAACTGGTGGGGTACTGTGCAGCAGTATTCTGTTAGACATTTTAAGGTCATCTGATGAAAGAGACGACGCAGTGAGCAGTTGCGGGTTTTGCAGGTTATGGGTGATGAAGTGGGGATTTTGTTTTGTTACAAATGTGCAGCAGACAGTAGTTTGATTGTTGTCTTGTTTCTAGAAGTCCTGTTGGATATTTCTGTATCTGACCTGTTAAATGGCCTGCAGTTTGAATCTGTTTCTCTTACCTATCTTGCTGTTTTAACATTTGCTGTATTACAGAGTATGGAAAGCTTTAGCTCGTCCAGGCCTATAGACAGAACAGGACCTGATGACATGGAAATTTTATCTGAAGAAAGGTGATTTTCTTTTTTTAAATATATGTATGTTTTACATTTCCCGTGGTTGAACAACCTAAGAGATCTTGACCACAAGCTACATAGGTGACATATAGTTATGCTGCAGAGCAGTGTTACCCACCACGTTAGCTTCAAAGTAGAATTGTATGGAAGCACTGAGTATGTTGTGTGGGCTTTGCCCAACAGCGTAGGCCACCGAGACTCTCTTGCAACCTGTTGGGAGTGGCACTGATGAGACCACTGGTGCAGACTTGAAAAGAAGTCATCTGTGAAGCATCTGAACCAGCACACTCCACAGAGGGGTCTGCAGGGCCTGTCTCACCTGGCCTCTGGGTTGGGAATCCAGCCCTTTTCATTGTGCTTCGCTCTTCTGCAAGAGCTGCACAGCCCTGCTCTGTTTGCCTGAGATGACAATTTCTCTGCACAGTTATGTTTATTGGGAGAGCTGTGTTGGTTTGGATTAAGGACACTGGAGTTAAATGACATTTGTCACAAATAGCTCCTGAGAGGAAAAAAAATACATGGTTTGGCAGCCTTAAATGCTGCAGCGCAGAGTGTACCTTCGTTTGCTAAATGAATTAGTAAGTGTGCAGCAGTAGCAAGAACGTAAAATCCTGTGTGTGCAGAAGACCTGGTTGGTTTTGTTACAAGTCTGGTTTTGTATTTGTAATATGTTGGTTTGTTTTTGTGTGTTTTTTTGTAGCAAAGAAAGTGAAAACGATGAGGTTTTTTTCAGGCACTCTCAGGTTGGTATTCTTTGGTTTTGGGTTTTGTGTTTCAGTTTTGTGGTCTCTAAATGGGCTTTTTATTGAGTAGAAGAAACAAGTAGTTAGGCATATAGTTCTGTGGAATTGTTTTTGTCCCAGAGAAATGGAGTTAGCATTTGTTTTTTTCTTTCCCTCCCCTCTGCTTTTTATTTGCATGATTTAGGAATCCTTTCAACCACCGAGGAGTCTGAAGGCATCTGCCTCAGTCCCTTCGATCCCTCCTTGCCAGAAAGGGAAGCGTCACTGAAGTCAGCACGTTGGTTTAAGTGATGCCAACTTTCCCTCATTAATCATTGCAAACGGGGTGTGTGACTGGTTATCTCCCAGGATAATAAGATTAGCTTGTCTCTCTGCATTTCTCTAAAATCATTTGTTCTTTTATTTATGACTTCCCAGTGTGGCCTGTTGCCTTTGAACATAGATGTCTGTGATCCATTTGTCTTAGAAAACTGGATCATCTCCTGCTTCTCTCTAGGGGTTGGTGGTTGGAATGGGTATCTGGGGAGGGGGAGCAGGGGCGAAGGCAGGGGATGTGACATTGGTGGCAACAGGGTTTTTCCCAGTTTTCTTTTTCTGCTCAGCATCCACCTCCTGCATTCACTTTATGGTGTTTTTCATCTTAACTGTTCAACAAAGTGAAGACTGAGGTTGGGTTAGTTTGGTCCCTGGTTCCTCTGAGTTAATTTGAAACACCTGTAGACACCCCCAAGTGTTTAAAATACTGGGGAGAATTATCTGAGGCACCTCTCCATCAGCCACGTGCCTGCTATAGAGGAGCCCAGTAAAGCAGGCGTGTACAGTGTCTGGTTTCTCTGCAGTTAACTGAGGCCTGATAGTATTTTTACACTAGCTTTCTCTTGTGTTTGTTTTAAACAAAAGCTACTATACATTTATTACCTTTGGAAGACTTAATTCCTGGCGGGTATTACTTCTGTCTAGCAGAAAAGAGATTATTTGCCAACACTGGGCTCCGACCAAATGTGTTGTAGCTGGAGAATTTTGTGGAACACTGAAACATATAACTCCTGCAAGGTGTGTTCAGTGCTGCCTCTGATCACTGCTCTGAGTGGGCTCAGATGGATCTCCCACTTTGCTTACACAGAGGATCACTAGTCCCCAGCGATCCTGCGCTCGCTCCTGAGCTGTTGCGTTTTCTGGAGCGTGGATTTTGCAACACCGTGTTCCTCACGGACTGGCTTCCGGGTGGAGCAGGTACTGTCACTGCCATGCCACACAATACTCCCATTCAGCTAATTTAAATTAGTCCGCAGGAGGTATAGCTGAATATGAAATCGTAATCTTAAAATAAACTTCTCCTTAGCAAGAATTTTTAAATTTAGAATTTTTTCTACAGAGAGAAGATGTAACCCTGACCCAGAGACTGTATTATACGGGAATTACAAGGTCAAGAAAATGTTACATTCCTGCAGGGTAGTTTTACATTCCTTGTCCCTTATAAGCCTTTTGCTTAGAGCAGCTTAAAAACATACCTTTCGTAACAAACAACTCATTCAGGATGAGGAGGGGACAGGGATTTCCTTACTCCCTCTCACCCTATCTCCAGTCTGAAGATACTAGGCAAGGTATTTGGAATTTGCCGTGGCTACTGGTTGTGCAGGCTTGGGTCTCCATGAAACAGTAAAAATACTTGAAAGCACGCGTTCCTGTATGAATTTTCAGTGCTTCTATAGCATTCATAATTTGCCTTCAGAAGTAGTTGAATTCCAGGTTGCAGACTGTGATTGGGAAAGCCCAGGTTTCTAGTGCCCAGGTTTTGATAAGGGAAGGATATCTAAGATTCACGTGGCAACAGGTGTGGAGGGGATTGGCGTGGCTCAGAAGTAAGGCAGCAGAATGGCTTCGTTCTTCTGTCAGGTTGTGCTACCGAGAGGTGCTTAAGGATGCTTCCTGCTTGTGGTTGTAATGGGTGATCGGATGTAGGGGAATCAAACCTTTTAAATAAAATTGATATGAATCCACATGTAGTTGAATGGAGTACAACTTCGTGATCAGAACTCAAAAGATCTTTCTCTTGCCGTTTAAATCTAGCTGCTTGAGCTACTCTTTGTGCTGAATCTCCTTTGGAGCAGGGAGAATGAAAGCAGCTGACTTAGATCTGTAGTTACTGGTACCTGCAAAATGTGGCTGGAGAAGCAGCTTCTAAAGAGCAGAACTTAAGTGCTTAGTTTTAAGATTTTTTTTGTGGTCATTTATGTAATATCTGCAGTGCACTGTGTCTGCCAACTAATACTGAGATCATCAACGTGCTGCCCCTTTGGTTTGTAAGAAATCGTGGCACATCCATACCTGAAGTTCAGGGGTTCTCCCTTACTTGATTTTTATCCTAGAGGTTGGCAACTAGTGGCATCAGGAAATCAGATAGGAAAATAACTGACGGGAATACTGAATTTTCTACCACTCTATGGGTTTGGGGTGTTAATGCAAAGAAGGTTAAACATCTGCTTTTTTGAGTCTCGTGGGTTCGTACCATCATTGTTCTTCAGAACGCCTGATGATTTATTCATTGTATTAGAGGCTACATCAGTGAGCAAGGGAAGGAGGGTAACTGGCTGCAGGCATAACACAGGCCTGGTTTTAAACAGCTCTAAAATATTTCCAGTAACTGGAGTGACTTTAGAAGGAAGAAGATATTGCTATGATCTTTCTGATATATCTGTATTGGAAATGTTTATCCCTCTGTGAAGTGCTCTTAGATCTGTTACAGATACTTTGTAAGCCTTAGTAAGTCAGGAGATGGTACTGTCTTCACAGAAAGACATTTAACTATTTAGTATCAGTGGTGATGACGAGATGGTATTTTCAGGTTGCTTCCTTCAAAATTGCTAAAATTTAGCAAAGTTCCTCTCTTTACACTTCTTGATGTTATTAAGAATAGCACCTGTTTTGCAGCCTAACTGATTTATTTCTTTCAGCCTTAAAATACTGTGCTGGCAATTTAAATGCACTTTATCAGCTGGTACAGTTTGTTCTTTAGTAAATGTAGGAAACTGCCTGCTTCTGGCCACTGACCAGTCTTTCTGTTTGTAGTGTACCACTGCGCTATTTACATTTTGGCAAGAAATTTGTTACTGGACCTTAAAGAAATATGGAAGCAGCTTAAGAGATATTGAATGGTGAATTAGCATTTTTCCACGTACAGCTCGCACAATAAACACGTTTGTAATCAGATTTAGTGTCAAGCTGTACAAGTTATTAGTGCTTGGCAAACTGTCATCTAGTGTCTCTTTTTGTTGTTATGTTTCAAAAAGGCAATTTATTGAAATGGAAAGAAAATACAAACCGTATACAAATACAATGCAGAACTCACTTTACAAATACCAGGATGTTCATTGCCCACTTTTAGAACCATGGAACAGCCCAGGTTGGAAAGGATCATCTTTCCAGGTGAAAGATCACCTGGTCCAGCCTTTCCTGGGAAAGGGAGCCTGGATGAGACTATTTTAGCATCCTGTGCAGTTGCAGGGATTGATGGGATTGAATCCAGATGAAAGCATTTATTTATACGATTTGTCTACTGGGCAGGCTTTCCCCCTCTCTACATGAAGCTTACTTGTTTGTCTGTGCTAAACGTGAAAAAAACCCAAACAAACAAACAAAAAGAAGCCCCCAAACTCAAAACAAATGCACTACAAACAGCCAAGCACATAATTATTTATGTGGATGAAAAAAAGTAAATGTGCCTTAGTGGCACGTACTAAGGGTATTGATTTAATAGAGTTTGGCCACGCTTCTAGATTCACAAGTCAAATACATCCAAATGTGCTGGTTATTTTCTTTAGGCCCGTTTTCTTCAGCATGTGCAGATTGCTAACTAGATGATCAAAATACCTGTGGGGGTAAAATCTGCATGTTGGCTACCTGCTAGCCTATGTTTATGCCTAAGCTGTTCTTGCTGAGATCAACTAGTTTATGTAGCATTGTAAAGCCGTCTATTCGGATAGCCCTGTGTTTGTTGGTGGGTTTATACGTCACGCTATATGTTTATGTACGTGATCTATACTTCCTTGTCCCTGCTGCCCTCAGTGAGGCATTGCAGCTGATTTGTTTTAGAGCGACAAAACTGCTCGTGTCATCAGGCACTGTTACAGACACGCGCACTGTGTATCTGGATTGTGGGAATGGCCGTGATTTCTGCATAAATGCACACGACGTGTGGTATGTGCAGGAGTGAACAGTGGTGAGCCAAACAGCGGTTGCTCCTGTGTAGTGCTAAATGGTGAATCATTTACTTGACAGCATTTCTGCCTGCCTTTTTTTTTTTTTTTTTTGCTTTCTCCTTTCCCTAAGTCATTGGATGCCTGTGTGAATTTTTTGGCCTTTTCCCAGAGTCCACACCACTTCCAGCTGCGATGCCAAACCCCACTGCCGTTTGGATTTGCGCAACGCTGCTTTAATACCCAGAGCTCCTCCATAAATAGTTCTGCTCTCCCCACGCCCAGCTAGAAAACAACCACAGGAAATCGGGGAATGTGCAGCCAGCGCAGCTTAGCTGGCACTAATTGATCTGAGCCAGCACAGCCTGCATGAGAGCATTCATGTACGTAGTCTGCAGTGCTCACTGTCTGCAGCACCTACCTCAGGAGCTCCAGTGCCTGGTTTTTAGAAGACACCATATTGCTACAGCCTTAAAACAGCAGCAGGATTTTTGTTGTTGCTCGGAGGAGCTGCATTCCCGTGGGAAGTGTAGGCAGCCTCCCCCTCTCTCTCCCTCCCTGCCTCCCTCCCTCCCTCCCTTCTCATCCCAATTGATTATTTGAGGCTTTTCTTCAGCTGCGTGTAGTTGTCGGGCAGGCGGTCTCGGGAACTTGCGGTGGCTTTCTAAAGAAGGAAAAATTCAAGGAAGGCAGATGGACGGATGTTTTTACCGGTGTGAGTGAGCAATTGGTACATAGGGGTCGCCGAGCAGGGAATTTGGATTTTGAGCTGGAAACGTCAGAATCTGTTTGTTTGGATCTTTTTAGCTAAAATCGTGAGCTTACTGCTGCTGTGACTGCAGGGTGGTTTTTTGCCTCCTCTGCTCCTGAAACATTTTTTTTTTTGTCTCTCTCTCATTTCTGTGGGCGTATGGGAATATAGCTGACTTCAAGTATGAAGATTCAAGAGCATCCAAGCATTCCTGAAAACAAGTTGCAAAGAAATCAAGATGCCGATGATCAGGAAAACAGCTTTGTGTCAGAAGTGCCTCGGCTGGATTTGACAGCGCCGTGTGATGACAACAACTGGGAAGGTAGGATTGTGTGATGGGTGGTTGTGTGAGTGAAACAAGAGAGAGGGAAACCTGAGTGGGTTGGGTATGTCTTTATGGGATTGTGTCCCTTTGCCAAAAATAACAGGAAAGCAATTTTGTCCTGAATATGGAAATGGAGGTTTGGAGAAACAGGAAGCAAAATACTGGATGGGTACTAATTCTAACTGACACTTAGAGGAAGAAAATGAATTGTGTTTTTTATTCTTGAAGTTACTTTCATGTGCTGTTTAGTACTGTTCAAGTCTCTGAGTGTTTCAGGGTAACTTATTTCTTGTTGGCTGGTAACTCAAGTACTAATCGAGACTGCGCCACACTTCAAAGAAACTGGGTATTTCACAGTCCAAAAGGAACTTCCTTCTTTTTCCTTTTTCTTCCAATTCAGTCACTATTTTGAAATAGTGATTTGGATCTGAAAAGCACAGCTGGAAAAAAGATTGTCTGTCTGATACTCTGTCCTTTGATAACTCTTACACACAGCTTTTTTTTTTTTATACATGCTATGAAAAAATTGTAATCACCAGCTCAAATGGCAGTGTTAAATTGCATGTGGTTTAAATTCTTTTAATACTGTTTCTTCACTAACATCTCCAGAGTGCGTGCTCGATTGGCCGTTTGCACTGACTGACTTAAAAGTAGGAAATCTGGGGGAACTCTGGGGATGTTATGAACCTCAAGTCCATTTGAAATTGAGATGAATTGAAGGTGTCCTGCACCTCTGGGCTCAAACCATCTTCCCAAGTACCGAGTATGTGTTTGTTTACATGCAAGAATTCTTCTGCTAGTTTGTGCTTTAGGAGTGAAAGAGGGGCTTTGACAGGGAAGAAAGAGGAAAATGTGTGAGTATGGTATTTTAATAAAGCAGGAGAAGGAAAATGGGTAACTAATGTAATGCTCTAAAAAACCCCAATCTCTGATGAATGCTGAAAAGTTAAGTTCTCTGCTCCTGCCTCCACCGTGTACGTGACCTAGTTTATTTTGCCTTTCCCTCTAGGAAGGGAGTAGTTATGACACTTGGGCATGAGTAAAGAAAACCGTGGCCACCTTTGATTGAGCCAGGTGACTAGTCACCACGGACGGGAGAGAATTTCCTCACTCGCTTGCTGGGCGGGGATTCCCTGGGTAGGATGACCACGCATGCAGCAGGGCTGATCAAAGCACCACGGAAGGGCTCCCAGGAGGCCTTGGCTGCCTGATGTGTTTGCTGAGATGCCAATTAGTGCTGCCCTGCGGGGTCTCAAGCCAGGGTGAGCCCGTCCGTGTTCTCAGAGGTGATGTGTGGCTTCAGCCGTCATGTGAACCTTTGGAAATAATGACTCCTTTTTTTTTTTTTTTTTTCTTCCTGGGTTACTAATGGGAGTCATATGAACGGGTGAACAGGAGAACACAGCTCCTTTCTGTGTGCCAGAGGCTTTTCCTATCATATGAAATAAGTTGCGCCTTTGGTACAAATCCCTCTTCGCAGGCATGCTTCTTACGTTTGGGTTTTGGTGTTATCACCCTGCAAATATGAAATGGGATTATGAGCAGCACGTGTGACTGTGCTTGAAGAGTGCTTCTCTCTGATCCTTTCTTCCTCCATTCTGTTCACGCGTGTTTCACAAGAAGAGGAGGTTGGCAGTTGCAAAATAATCAGCTGTCTGGGGTGAGAGAGGTGTCATCTTCTAAAATATGTGCCTTCCAGAATCACCATTTTCTTGGTGGAGATGAAAGAGCAGCAAAATGGTGCCTTCTGCATCTCAGCAAGGAGAAGCTGAGTCTTTCCTAGCTGTGGAAGTGAAATCAAGCTCGCAGCAGCCAGGAGGGGAAGCATCTTAATGTCAACTCTCAGGCTGCTTCTGCAGCTAACCAAAGAGGCTGTCGTGGAGACTGGCTTTGCAGGGCAGGGTTGTACCACCCGTCCACAGCTCCAGCAGCCACCCTTCCCCTGCCAGCCAGCCCACATCCCTCAAACCTTCACACATCTCTCTAGGACCCGTGCCATAGCTCTTGTCATGCCCAGTGAAAAGGGAAAAGCTGTCTCTCCAAATGCAGTAACACCAAGTTACTTAGTGCTTTGCTCTAGCAGATTTGGTAGGTCCATCTCTCAAGAAAATTACTTGTTCCTCCAGGACATAGTTGAGTTGACTTTTGGGGGCAGGATCCTCTGCATCTTGCTGCAGGAGATACAGAGCATCTAGTGACCAGGGCAACTGCCAGGCTTTTCACAAGTGGCTTGTGAGAACAACTACAGGTTGAGGGGTTGGCTTCAGCTGCAGCTGTCACTGCCTCCGGTTAAGTGTTAGGAAAGAGCCTTGAAGAATGGGCACAAGATTACGCAAGACAACCTCGTCCATCGACTAGCTTTTATGTGTCGCTCAGGCAGGCTTCCAATCATGTTAAGTCCAGAGCTGCCTTAAAAAACCCTCTTTCAGGGATGCAGAACTGTGATAACTTCTGCCAGGTGAGCTGGCAGGGACCTTGCCTTTTTTGTTGCGCTAGAATAATTCTTACCAGACTTTTATTGTTTGGGTTTTTTAAGGTTCACTGCATAGTCCAGTCTGTAGACCAGAGGAGAGATTTGCTGTACATCTCCAGGCTATGTTCCCTTTACCTAAAGCTGAGCAGAGAGAGGATAGACAAATTTACTTCCGCTTCCCACAATACATATATTTTAGTGTGCCTCTGCCTTGTACATCCACCTTGCCGGCTACACGTAGGGGCATACGTGCAGTAACCGTGAAGCTGTTGATGTAGCACGCAGGGCGTGAGCAGCGCCTGAACCGAATTCAAGTGCCAAACGCTCACCGTAGGTGTGCTTCCCGTGGTCCAAGAGAAAAGCATTTTACGAGTGCGTAGTTGGCAGACGCGAATCTCACGGTGTTGTTCTTGCGCTGGGCGCAAACTGAGCTGTCTCTTGTGAACTGGGGTGTCTGTCTGTCTGTCTGCTAGGCAGGCCAGTCGGTGCCAGCTGAGGCAGCTCGCAAACGAAGCGCGTTCAGAGCCACTTCCACCGCTAAAGGCTTTTAATTGTTGTGGGTTACGAGCACCATGAGCAAGGAGGACGGCGTGTTCTCTCGCAGTCCAGCGCTGTTCTGCAGATTTCATTCCAAATGTTTCTAATTGAAGCCCAGAACTCGCAATCCTGCCCTCAAGGAGTATCTTGGAAGTATGTTGCTCTCCACAACAGCGGCTGGCCCTGTCAGCAGCTTGGAGCTGAACAGGCAGTTCAGTAAATCAATACGATGCGTGTGATTGCGGCCTTCATTGCCTGATTACTGACGCTCAAATAAAAAGTTCTGTAGATGAGATTTCAAGCAGAGTTTGCAGTAACAAGCACTTATGAAACAATCGGCAGACATTTTTCTGCAAACTTGCAAGCTTTGAAAAAAAAACAAACCGATAAATAAATGCAGAAGTTTAAAAACATAGTTTGAGTTCTCAGTATTGAGAGCTCACATAATTGCAGCACTGGGAACCCTGAGGGTGAAGCTGATCCACAAATAGTTTCGACACTGACTTGATGGATACTTTTCCCTGACAAAAAAAAAAAAAAAAGAGTAATGCAAAAAAATCCAGAGTGTAGCAACAGGGAAGCTGGATTTAGATTCCTATTTTTCAACTCTGTGGACCTAGATACATCAGTGTCTTTCTGTGTAACACTCTCTAGCGTGGGAAACCAAAAGGGGATGAAACACACAGCATTTTTGTGACTATATGTCGAAAAGAATAATTGCATGTTTACTGAAGTTATTTTATAGCATTGGTAATTTTTTAAAAATGTTTTATTGTTTATTATGACACTGTAAACAAAATAGAAATTTGGCTTGCTAGCTGAGAAATGTGTCATCTCACTAACTGAGAAGGCGTGGTAGCACTTTATTTGAGCCATTCTTTTTGATCTACTTAGGAGGAATACCTCCTGATGTATTCAGTCAAGGATGTGTTCAAACAGTTATTTATAAGATGAGTAAAATAGGTTGTTACTGAGCTAGAGGCTGTTGCGGGCTTAAATTGTTTTGCTAGCTGCATTAGGAGAGGTCTTTCTGGAGTCTTTCACGTGGGATTTAATATCAGGGACCTCAGGTGTTGTAATTAGTTTAGGTTTTTTAATCCCTCTGGACCTGCTTCAGTTGACAGCAGCTAAGGTTTGGCCTCCTTTGTTTGTCAGATGGGTGCATGTGTGTAAAAACAGCGTTAGAGGCGCGCATCAGCTGCGCGGCCGCGGAGAGGGAGACGGGAGATGCCCACGGCGTTTTGTTGGCTGCGCCTCAGGTGGGGTGTGTGTGGGCACCCCTCCGTTGGCCCTGCAGCCCTCAGTGACCCTGTGTCAAGTGTAATAATAATAATAATAATAAAAAGCCAAGCTTTGTCAGGAAGATGGCTCAGAGCTCACCAGTTATACACCAGTTTCCTCCTTCTTGCGTGATGCGGGTTTATTAAAACCTGCAGCCCCCTAGGTGGCAGGTTGGCAGAGGAGGTTGCGTTGCCACATGCACGTGGTGTGTGCCTACAGATACAGAGCCACACCTGGCAGGTGGCTGACAGCTTTGTTGAAAGACTAGCTGGTTGTGGGATTTTAAGAGGAAACGCAACACCTCAGAAAGGACCACGAGCTCAGTACCGGCGTATTTCATTTCTTCTGCGCCAGCTTGGAAAAGACATAGCTAAAAGAAATGCGTTGGGAGTCTGAAAAAGAAATAGGCAATTTTTTTCACCCCTTTTTCTGCACTGGTGCAGCCATGGTGGTTACATATTCCCAAATTATTTTTTTTTTCCCAATGAAAGGCTGTCATTATGGAAAATGGAGGGGGGGAAAGAAAGTGCACTTGAGTAGAAAATTGATTCTCTGAGCAAGAGAGATCTCTTCAAGACAGAAGATGAATAAGGCGAACTCTTCTGTCAGGTCGATGGCAAAGAAAATGTGAAACATCCACATTCTTCAGTGAAATTTTGTTTTTCAGTTAGCAGAAAGGGTGACAACATTAATCCTGATACTTCAAACCTGAACCATTAAATCCAGGAATTCAGTAGCTTTCAGAAAAGGCTGAACATTTAGCTATCTATCTTGAATATAAATAAGTAACAAAAGATATAGTGTATTCTGATAAACAGGAATTGATTGATTGTGCACTGTCAGAAACAAGCAGCAGCTTACCCTTAGCGGATTGCTGTATATTTGTGCAATCCAGCAATTCCAGTGCTTCCAGCTGAAGCGCCTGGCACCTCGCCAGTATGAGAGAGAAGGCAGATGGACTACAGCTCTGGTCTGCTTTGTGATCTGATGTAGATAAAGTCCATAATTCTACATACCTAAATATGCTCCCTAATTAATTACTGTGTTACTTTCTGGGAGGTTAGCCATTTTGTGTCCAGATGAGATTTTTTTTTCCTCTAAATATTTACGGTCAGCAGGGGAAACAAGTTACCCGCAGAGTCTGGCCTTTCAGCTAATTTTCTAATGCAGCCATTTCTTCTGTCAAGTTGCAAATTATATTTTTCCTTTTAGGACTTTTTTCCTTCTCCTTTATAACATTTTCTCATTTGGAATGTCAGTTTTTATTTTGGGGCAGTATTTTGAAATCAGTAAAATAGAAAGTATATATACCTTGGTCTCCACTAGCTTGCATAAAGTGTTTTCCTGTCTTTTGGGGTTTGATCAGAGGCTCTTTGAGCCATTGCAATTCCCTGAATGTCGCATGCTATCTGGTGTATAAATCCACCTTGGGACAAAGTCACATGCATCATGCATGATTAATCATAGAATCATAGAATCATAGAATGTTAGGGATTGGAAGGGACCTTGAAAGATCAATAATGGCTTTGTTAGCTTGTGTGGTAGGAGCTTAATTTGGTTACTGCTAAATACGCTGCTGATTTCTTCTAAGTTTGTTCCGTCTATATATAACCTCATTCCTGCTTGTGAAAAGTATCAAATATGTTCCTTTTGTGTTATGAGCCTTTCTTTTGCTACGAAGATCTTGTGAGGACCCTCCTGAAACCATGAGAGATTCAGGGAAGTGTGCGACACCCAAAGTGTCGCAGTTTGGCTGAAGGGTTTGCCCTTCGTTTCACCTTCCTTCTTAACAGATTCCTAGAGCAAAATATTTCAGGTATTAGGAACTGCCAAGGTTGAACGCAGCTTAAAAAAAAAAACACCCTCTTGTTCCAGAAATTAACTGAGAGAACTGCAGGCTGCATAATCTTCCTCGATCCACAGCAGAACAGGCTACGTACACGTGGGGCTTGCACGCCTCATCGAAGTAGCCTCCGCGAGCCAGTCTTGTATGTGCTTCGCTTGTCGCACACCACCTGTGAGAGGCTCGTCTGCAAAAACCTCCCGCCATGCTTTTCAGAGCAACACATCCGTCTCCATGCAGCGCCGACCTCTAAGCAGAGGTTTATATGCTGTTTTATGTTCATGTGTTAAGGAAGAAGGGAGGAGGAGAGCCCTCATGCAATCCATTCTGAGCTGTGAAAATGTTAACCTTGTTCGACAAAGGGAAATACTGCTTTTTATTCGGAAATGGATAAGTTCAAAAGCCCCTTCTCTTCATGGAAGAAGAGTAGGCACACTAGGCAGGAGAAATAAAGAGTCCACAGCTCTGCGACTGGTCTGCGAGCTTTCTGTAAAGTTTTTGTTTTGTTACTTGACTCTAGAACTATTTGTTAGATTTATAAGTTCAAAGCCTGGCTCTTAAACTGTCTAATCCTGTGGTGCTAAGTAGGAGCATGCAAATCAGCTTAGTAAACTATCTGAACACAATACGTTAGACTCCTTATGGCATCTGGAGGGAGTGATCACAAGATTGAGGCGATTGCTTTCCGTGGGCTCCGCTATGCTAATCAGTAATGCTAAGTTGGGTTTCCCTTTCTCTCCCACTCCACCATCTGTAGAACATTGCTTTTACTTTCAACTGGTTAGATCATCCAGGGGACTGAAGATTTCCTTGCTTTTCTACCGTGCTGTTAAGCAGCAGGATTGCGTGTGAAGGAAACTCAGACCGCATTACCGTCACAGTTAATTTACAGGGTAGGCAGCCTGTGAAGCAGGTGGTAAAGAGAGACACCTTTTCCGTGGAGACTAGAAGAGCCTATGCTTACTTGGGGTCTTTGAATTGGCAATAACGGGCAGCAGGGTTGTATTGGAGTGCTGGAGGCTATGGAAGGACAATTAATATGTTTTTCATTTACAGCATTTATACATCCTGAAACTGAAAAAAAGTCCTCTTGTAATCCAGTTGCCTCCTTTATACTGCCACGTGCCAGCAATTCTGCCTTGTCCAGCATAACTTTTTCCTCAAAGGTGCTGGTTAGTCATTGCCTCGTTTGGTGTCAGTCCATGATAATTATTGGCCAACTTTTGGGTACAGCTTTCTGTTGCACCTAGGAGATTATTTATGTTTGTGCAGAATACCCACTGTGGCCAGGCCATGCTTCACATTGCTTTGCATGCTGGGCAGATGCAAGTAACGACCCAGAAAATGCCTGGCGACAGGGAATCGCAGTCCGGGACAAATGGGTCAGGGTTCTTTAGAAAAATTGCCTGGAGTCTGTTGTACATGTAAAACAAAAACGATGAAACCAGCCTTTGTCTTACTGTTCCCAGAGCCCATCCCTGCTCTTTCCTCATGGCAGCGAGACGGCTTAGACTCAGATGAGGCTCGCCTTTCCCCGCAGGCCGGTCGCTTAATTCGCCAGCTCCTGGATGAGGACAGCGATCCCATGCTGTCCCCTCGCTTCTACGCCTATGGACAGAGCCAACAGTACCTGGATGATCCAGAAGTGCCTCCTTCCCCTCCCAATGCCCATCCCTTCATGAGGTGAGTTGTGATTTGCCTGTGCCGACTCTTGCAGATAGTTGTAAATGGTTTGCAGAGTTGCATCAGGCAGCATCTCTTTGGATTACACACACCAGATAGCTGGGCTATGTTGGGTTTCTGTTTTTCTTGGTGGGAAACTTTTTAGAAGAGGTCTTGGTAACTGATCATTTCTGGGTTTGTGAATTAATATGTAGGTAGCTGCTTTGGCTGAAAGAGGCTGTCACAGTATTTTTTGCTATCTGTCATTGCAGACTAGCAACATAGTTTTCTCACTTCTGTGGGATTTGCCGTTATTTACACAAAGTTTAAGTGACCTTCTCTGCAGGAAGATGTACTGTGGCTGTTTGAATAAGCTCTTGCTGCAATCTCTGTTCTTGATAGGAGGCGGAGCTCATCTTTGGGATCTTACGAAGATGACAGAGAGGACCTTACCCCTGCACAGCTCACTCGGAGGATACAGGGGCTGAAGAAAAAGATCAGGAGATTTGAGGACAAATTCGAAGAGGAGAGGAAATACAGAGTGAGTCTCTAGGAGTTAAACATTTGTATGGAGAGGTATGCCTTAGCAGCAAAGAGAAGGGACATGAAGGAAGTCTGTGAAACCTACAGAGGGCCTGAAAGCTTTTATAAGGGGGAAAAAAAAAGGAAGAAAAGAAAAAAGCTTCTGCCCCCCAAAAATAAAATGTACATCCATACCTTTCTAGGCATTTCCTGTGCAGCACAAGAGAGAGCCTAATAAACTCAGAGGATTTTAATGGCTGCTTAAGACACTGCGCCAAAAGCACAGGCCCAGCGTGTAGGAACAGCTGCGTTAAACTTCTGTTTGTTTATTTACTCAAGTTCAGCTTATAGAAAGCATAACTGCACATCTCGTTTGCATTATGGTAATCCCAGGACACCGATGCATTGCACAGGAGAGAGAGCAGCCGCCTTTCCTCCTGAGCAAGGAACCACAGTGAAGTGCTGCTGAGCGGTAGCAGTGTACTGTACTCTAATTATTCCTGACATGACCTTCCGATGTGCAGAAAGCTTTTTAAGGAACTAAAGCTTTGCATGTGTGCGTCTTTGTTGATGATCTAAACCACAATGGATTGTACTGAAGGGATCTTGCCTGTGGTAGAAAAGACTGGAAAAAGTGCCTAGAGCTTGCTGCAGCCTAGCATTTCGGTTGCTTTGGTGTCTTTGGATGTAAGGCAGCCTTTGTTTTGGATACATGCATCCTAACACTTCTCAGGCTGCTCTTGCCAGGATTCCTCTGGTTTGGAGGTGCCCTCTTGCTAGGAAACAATAGGCACAAGGATTCCGATGTGTGTCTGGCCCTCTGAGCCACTCCTGCTACTTAATTGAGTGCCATGACAAATTTTTGGGGTTTGTAAAGAAAATCAATCTCATGATGCCCCTGAGAGACAGTGCTGTGACAGGCAGGAGCAGGTAAAGCCATGAGCTGGTCAGAGGTATGCAGGTGCCAGGCAGAAGCCAGTGCCCTGGGTCCAAATTCTGTTGTACCTCTTTTTGTGAAATGTGTTTATTTCAATGAGTCTCTCCTGTTGGTTTAACGCACACTGAGCATGACTGTTCTTTCCTCCTAGCCTTCCCACAGTGACAAAGCAGCCAACCCTGAAGTGCTCAAGTGGACAAACGATTTGGCCAAATTCCGAAAGCAGCTTAAAGGTGAGCAGCCACCACTGGTGTACCTTCAGGGGGCAGCTGGACTCTGCTTCGTTTAAATTTGATGTTAGGCAGCAATCCTATCACTGTCATATTTTATAAAAGAAAAAATATTCATCTTCCCCCAAATGTCCCTGTTCAGAGTCAAAACTGAAGATATCGGAGGAAGACCTTGGCCCTGTTGTGCGTCAGCGGAGCAACACGCTCCCCAAGAGCTTCGGTTCTCAGCTTGAAAAGGACGATGACAAGAAACAAGACCTGTCAGATAAATCTGCCAAGCCTGCTGTGGAAGCAACCCTTGATTCTATCCAGAAGAAGCTTCAAGAAAAACGAACAGAGATGAACCGACCTGAAGATATTAAGGTACGGTGTAGGCAGGTCAGATTTAGTCCTGTAAGTACAAGCAGGTAACTTGTGGCTGCACAGTCACTAGTGAAAACCCTACAGTCTTCTGCGAAGACCTGTTGTCACAAAGTTTCTAATCTTTACTCTTGGCTCACTTGCCTCAATTTCTTTCCCTCTGCCTTTAGTATCTGGTTTGTTTTTTTTCCTAGAGCCCAGTTTCAATTGAATGTCGTCGTATGTTATTTTTCTGATCCTTGTATGCTTCAAGTAATGTTTCTGAATTATTGCAATGTTTCCTGCCCTCTATTTGGCTATTTATGTTGTTATGTACAAAGGCTTTGCAAATTCTAAGTCTTCCAGGGATGCTGGAGATTGGGTCATCTGTTTTCTGCTAGTTCACTGCAAAGCTGAATGCTCTTCTCACAGGGCGTTTTATCTTCAGAGTTTCACGCTGAGCTCTATTAGCTGCTGTAATCTCTGAGGGTTATCAGCAGGGAGGTCTTTGTGTCTGATGTTCCTGGGTCCTGAGGCTTGAGCAGCCTTGTAAGTGAAGTCCTTGAGTCTGCTGACATGTAAATTATGCAGTGCTTTGTGTGAGAGGGGCAGACAGCGTTATCTTTGTTTACTAGATCTGCAGAAGAAGAAGATACACACAGTATGTGCTTGGCTGTTTTCTGACAGTAGCAAGAATCCACAGCCTGGCTGTTTAAAGAGGGCCCGTGATAGTATTTGGTGCTGTGATAGGGGAGAGAAAGCTCGGTGTCAGGCAAGTTCAGTGGAGGAGTTCTGGCAAACTTAGTTAGGGAAGCCTTCTCCAACTGTTTGCCCTTTTTTTGGCTCGGCCCCCTCAGCGTATCTGCCAGAGCTTTTCACTGCATAGCAGCGTTGGCAGAAAGATGGTCTGACTGCACTTCAGTTCTTGGTAAAGTGTATTTGTGGCAGTCAAAGCAAAGATGGCAAACTTTGGAAGAACTACTGGAGCTTGTCTCGGATCTGGAGAAAAAGAATGTGTAGAGTTTACGCCTTGGATCTTAACTGAAGAGCCACTGTTATTAGAAGTTGTGTGCTGTTGTTTATGCAGAGCACACTGATAATTTGTAAATACCCCTTAGGTACATAAAGTGCCTTCATATGCAAAGGTGATATGACTTTAATCTGCCTGCATTTTGTGTAGGGTGCCACTCCCATTAACAGTCTCTTTGGCACTATAGCTCAGAAAAGAGGACTGGAAGGCAGAAATGAGTCTTCAAAACATTAATGAAAAAATGACATGACTTTGGTTAGGCCTCAAATGAGTATGTTTGAGTCCAGGAATCTGACTTTTTTTTCTTCCCCCTCTCTCTCTGTGCCACTTTTCATAGGACATGACAAGAGATCAGATAGCAGCTGAAAAAGTGGCTCTTCAAAAAGCTTTGCTGTATTACGAAAGCATTCATGGCAGACCGGTAGGTACAGCAGTGTTTTTTCAGAAGTACATCTTTATATGTCTTTGTCTGTGGTAAAATGATCCCCTTGATGCTACTTTGATGTCACAGTCACTAGAACTTCTTGCTGTTCAAACCACACGTGCATCCTCTTAATCCATCTCCCCGATCCTTCACTACTGCTGCTTCCGAGGAGTCTGTTCTCAGCGAGGTGATGTCTGCCCGCAGTGCTGGCCTTGGCACATACCTGTAGGACCAACCCTACAGCTGAATGTGCATTATTTTGACATCAAACTCACCAGGATCCACAGGCATCCAGTTTGTGGCCTGGCAGGCTCTCCAGCTCTGCCGGGGATACGGTCTATGGGGACGAGTTGTGTGTGGTCCCTCATCCAACCAGGAATTTTGCAGTTCGCTAGTGTTAGTGGCTAACTAGGAAGACAGATGTGCATACATTGCTCCTTCTTAGAGGAGATGCAGTGTGTTTGTCCCAGCACCTTGCTGTTTGCAGGAAGGCACCTGCACCCTGCTGTTTGCACAATCCTCTTGTGCCAAAGGATTCAGGAAACACTTTGCATCCTCAGCATCACAGCTTAAATTGAGAGGAGATTTCATTCTTCCTCTGAGAAACAGGTGTTTTCCCATGTGCGTGAGGTTTATTGCACATTTGATCTTAACAAAAAAAATTATGTGTGAAGACAGAGAATTGTGTCCTGTCGATCCTTGCCGTGGCAGAAACATGGTGGTTTCCAGGCCACTAAGTTGGCTTTGTATGAATCTCTCCTCTTCCACTGATGAAATTGTATTCTTTGCTACCAGCTGTATAAGTAAAGTAACTTAATTTCAGAGTGGTGCTAATCCCTTGAGCAGTGGCTTGAAAGCAGCAAATTACTGCTTATAAAGAGTAGTTGATTAGTGCAGCTGACAAATCTGTCATTCTGTGCAGGGGATTCCTGATCTCTTCCTTCCTTTTGCTGCTGAATTATTTCCTCCTTCGTCCGTTGTTTAAAAAAAGTCTCACTAATTTGTTTAAATGCCTTCGTGAAGCGCTAATATTGTACAGTCACGTATACCAGCACCTGAAAATGGGATAGTTTTAGGAGAGGACATGCCGTTTTATTCTTGTGTAAAATACCGAAAGACTGGCACAGGGGAATCCACTTAACCTTCCCTGTCTTGTCCATGAGACCGAGTCTGCCTTTGCTGCTTTTACAATGATATAAATCAACAGGTGGCATCTTGTTGAAGTGAACTTGCTTAAATCCATTTAAAAAGGGAGCAAGCCCAGAGCCTGGCTTGTCAACTTGTCAGCATACGTTTTTTTTTTCCTTGCCCTTTCTTATGCTTTATTTATACAACTGCTTTTTAATTTGTTTTTAAGTAAGCAGTCTATACCTAGCAGCACTGAGCTGCATGGCAAGGAAGACTGCAGCTGATCAGCTTCTGCTGTTCCCAGCTCCTGGCACTGCAGCAGTGGAAAAGTACTGAGAGCTTGAGGAGAATGAGGATAGTTCAGCCAAGTATTTTTTTTTCTTAAAGATATTTAACTAAACAAGAAAAACAATGGAGCTCAGATTTATTGTGCAACTGGGTCTTTCTGCACCAGTGATAGATGAACCTGCAAAGGTGGAACTGAACTGAACTAAAACGTTAGGCCAAAAAGTCCATCTTTGCAGAAATTCTCGAGCTGCTCTAACAATGCGAGCAATGGTCTGTTCCCCAGCTGCTGCTCTTTTGCCGTGTGAAGCGTGCCCCAGAGTTGTGTCAAAGGCTCCATCATTCCAACAGTGTTTTTGCATTTTGACATTCTCCCAAAATATACTTAGGTTTTGCCAGTGTTACTTAGTGAGACAGTTTGCCCATGTGCTAAATGTTTTCTTTCAGAATCTGCTTTTTTTAAGTGTTGCTGGTGTAAGCTTGAAGGTCTGTCTCGGGCCCCATACACTCAACTTGTAATGCCTAAATTAATTCTCTGTGTCCTTCTTCCATACTGATATTCAGACACCAAAGTGTGCTGTTTATTTTTTCCGTTCTTTAACATACTTGCGGATATTTTGCCCATTCCAAGGCTTATGTTTATTTTTCTGTACAGAGTAGTGCTATATATTTATGCAAACCTCATGAGGTTCAACAAGGCCAAGCGCACGGCCCTGCACCCGGCTCGGGGAAATCACAAGCACAAATACGGGATGGACAATGAGTGGATTGAGAGCAGCTCTGTGGTGAAGGACTTGAGGGTGTTGGTGGGTGAAAAACAGAATAAGAGCCAGCAGTGTGCGCTCGCAGCCCAGAAAGCCGATCACCTCCTGGGCTGCATCAAAAGAAGTGTGACCAGTAGGCTGAGGCAGGTGATTCTTCCCCTCTGCTCTGCTCTTGTGAGACCTCACCTGCAGCCCTGTGTCCAGCAATGGGGCCTCCAGCATAAAAAGGACGTGGGCCTGTTGGGGTGGATCCAGAGCAGGGTCATGAAGATGATCAGGGGACTGGAGCACCTCTCCTATGAGGACCGGCTGAGAGAGTTGAGGTTGTTAAGCCTGGAGAAGAGAAGGCTCCAGGGAGACCTTGTAGCAGCCTTCCAGTACTTAAAGAGGGCTACAGGAAAGCTGGGTAGGGAGTCTTTCTCATGGTGTGTAGTGATAGGACAAGAGGTAATGGTTTCAAACTGAAAGAGAGCAGATTTAGATTAGATATTAGGAATAAGCTCTTCACTGTGAGGGTGGTGAGACACTGGAACAGATTGCCCGGAGAAGCTGTGGATGCCTCATTCCTGGCAGTGTTCAAGGCCAGATTGGATGGGGCTCTGAGCAACCTGGTCTAGCAGGAGATGTCCCAGGCAATGGCAGAGGATTGGAACTAGATGATCTTTAAGGTCCCTTTCAACCTAAACCATTCTATGATTCTATGATTTATTGACTTTGAAGGATCGTTAATTGAAGGTTTGGTTCTCAGCATAAGCCTCAGCATAACCTTTTTTTTTCCTAATTGACAGAGACTGTCTGAGCCAGCAGTAGTGCTGTGCCTCCTGTTCTACCAACTGCTAACCTAGTAAAGCTAGGAATAACAACACGTAACACGCAACATGAAACACACAACATGTAACAACATGCAACATGTAACACGCAACATGTAACACATAACATGTAATATGCGACATGTGACATGCAACACGTAATACGCAACACGTGACACACAAAATGCGACGTGTAACGCAACACGTAACACACAATGTGTAACACGAACACATAACACGTAACATTTAATGTATAACATAACATATAATATAGCGGCTACCCACTTTTTCCAGTTGTATGCTTGACTGGTTGCAGAGAAACATCCAAAGCTGGAGGCAACTTGCTAGCCAGTGCGATTGAATGTGGAACTCGACATAGCGAGGGCTGAGCGAGTTATTTGGCGGTGCTCACATCCCCCTAATCCCTGCGAGCTGCTTACTCAACAGACAGCCAGCTTGAGGCTGCCGGGTGTTGGAACCTGACTGTACTCTGGAGGTGTGGGGCGCACAGGCCCTAGAGCTCAGACTGCCCGTCTATACGCCCCTTATAAGGCTTGAGGATGTTTGCATCGAACCCAGGAAGGAATAAAAAAAGCCTTCCTTCTTCCTCACTATTCATCTACCCCCAGCATAGGAAACAGGCTTGATTATCAGGAGAAAGATGCTACCTCCAGATTCTTAGAGTTTATCCCTGTCATTCCGACTCCTGGCAATATTTACTCATCTGCCTGTTGCAAACCAACACCCTCTCCTGCTCCGGAGGGAGGATGTGAAAGGTTTGGAAAGCTTACTCCAGTCAAAGTCAACTGCAGACAAAATGAAAGACAGTTCATTTTACGTTTTCCTCCCTGTCTCAAGCTGTATTGCCTCTCCTCCTGTTTCTAATGTAGAGACTGTACAAAGCTCTCTAGGGGTTACAACGTTGATGTTGATTTTTACATGGTAGCTTTTGAGATGCTCTGGTGATTAGCAGCCATAAAAAGCCTTGAGAAAGACAGGCATGACATTAGAATCAGTTAAAGCTTGCCTTCTGAAGAGCTTTATAATCTAAAGCTAGACAAAGATCTCATGGAAGGACAGCTGTAGGTTGTGGGTCGGACAGTGCTGAGCACAAAGAAAGATGATCAAGTTGGTTCTGCTGAGTATTTTGTTTGTTTGCTTTCTAACCCTAATAAAACATTGAAGAAATAAACCCCAGCTTTCTCACAACCAGTGCTTAGTTGGACAGACCTTTGCTTTCCCACACTAGCTAGTGCCTGGTAGGTCTTCCCTTCTTTTGCACTGTCACTGCTACTGAGATTTTTGATTTAACTTGGAGCTGAAAGAAAAACAGGAATTGACACTCGCAGTTTGTAAAACTCTTGAATTGAGGAGGGAGTGCGACGTGCAGCTGGGAGGAGTGGAGTTAGGGACAGAACAGTGTAAGGAAGGCTTCAAGTGGGCATCACAGCACTAGTCTCCCTGCTTTGTGCCGCACAGCTCTGGCACCTTCATCCCTTCTCAGCTCTGTGGTAACTTCTCTACTGCAGGGTTGCTGGGAGGAGGGATGGAGAGCAAGGTTAAGGGGTTGAAAAGGTGAAGAGTTGCTTGGACAGGAAATTAGGAGGCGTAGCAAAGTTGAAAAGTCAGCTGTTGTGAAATCTCTGGTTTAACCTACCCTGGGAAAGTCTCCTCACATTGCAGTATCCAGTCATTGCAGCTCCTTGCTATTTCCATAGTTCATAAGCATTGCCTCTGAGGTCCCAGCCATGAGAATAAGGGTGGGAAACCTCATGTTGTGCTTATATTGGGAGATGTGATTGTAAGCACAGACTGCTGCCTCTGAGGGTCATTTTGTACTGTGGACATGTGATACCTAAGTTGGTCATTTAAACCACGTGTCTTGTACAGCCACACAACGTACAACCACACGACAAGACACCCAATGATTTGGGTGCTGCTTCATCTGGCACCTGGGACAGGAGGTGCAGAGACGTACACAAGCACTTGGCATTACCGGTTTCAGGGCTAATGCTGCTAACCTGTCATCCTCATGAAATTCCCTTCAAGCCCCCTCGGACTAACAGCGGTCACTGGCACATGCGTTATAGGGTGGAGTATCTGCTGCAGGCTTCATGGATCTCGCTTCTTTTTCCTTTTCAGGTTACAAAAAATGAACGACAGGTGATGAAGCCATTGTATGACAGGTATCGCTTGGTCAAGCAGATCCTCTCCAGAGCCAGCACCATCCCTATCATCGTAAGTAGAGCATTCTTTTGGGGGCTATTTGTTTGGTTTCAAGCTGAGGAAGAAGAATCACCACACTTTTGCATACAACACAGTCACTAAGGCCAAGTCACAACCTCTATTATCGCTCAAAAGACCAAGCAAATGAGTAAATCAGTGACAGGCCATGTACTTAAGTTGGGCAAGGCTGGTTAAGGGTCTCTAGTGACCACCTGTGAGCCATGGGGCACATCTCACCTTGTGTCATTTCTCCTCTTTCCATTGGGCTGCTGCTGTTATTTCATCATCTTGTGTTTGGCTACAGCCTCACTTCCCTTTTCTTACCAATCCACTCTAAGCTCTAGGTCTTCCACGCTGCTTGGTTACACAGGATTGTATGCCAGGAGCACAGGGTCCCACAGGAGATACCAGTCTACTTGGATGAGAGGAAGGGCCAACAGTGTCTTAACACTTCATTTATATTCAAGAAAATCCTGCAAGTGGTGGATACTCCCTCGTGCGAGGTGGTGCTTTGGCAAGGAGACGCTGCCACTAGCCAAGAATCCCAGTGCTCCCCTCCAGGGAGTAAATGCGCTCTCTCTAATTCTAGACAGCTGGCATAGGCCAGTTTTTAAAGATGATTTGCTCTAAAAAGTACACGCGAGGTACTTCTAGCCTGTCTATGGAAAGAGAATTGTTTTATTGTGGTTCCTGTTTACTCCGTTATGTATGATTCTTTACTTTATTTGCTGTTTCCAAGCAGCGTTCATATCCTGGCCACTTTTCGTAGACAGCCAGTGAAGTGAATGGACTGTTACAGCATTACTTGGTGCAGTCACACTGAGAAGTGGCAGAGGTTTTTCTGCAAATTACGTGAGATGGTCCTGCATTTAAAGCAAAACAAAAAAACCGTTCTTCACTGAATATGCGAAGTTCTCCCCAAAATGTGTGCTGTGAAGATGGTGCTGGCAATTGAGAAGGGAGAAACCACGTAGCTGTGCACAGACAGTTTAATGCAGAGCTCTCAAAAGAGAGCTTATGTCCTGTTTAGACACAAAACTAGAATTGCACAGTGGCTAACAGAGGGGAGACAAGACTGGCTTTCCCCAGCCCTTTGAGTGAGGACTGAGAGGCTTGTACAGAGGCAGGATACATTTGAAAATCCATCTCTACATCCTTAGGCACTTCAGTGGGAAATCAGGCTCCTGGAAATAGCAAACCTGGAGAGTCTAGGTGGGCTTACACCGTAGCTCTGGAGAGTCAGCCGAATATTGTGTGTGCATATAGGCCTCAGGCTGAGAATTAGTTTCTTGGAGCCTTTACTTGGTAATTCCTGCTCAGCTAGTATTCCAGCATGTAAGATTTTTTTTTCTTAAAAGAATTTTGGCAGTGATGTCCCTTGCTAAGCATCCTCCTGATCCCAAGGTTCAGGGCATTTGCCAGCCATGTTTTTTCTTCTTTAAGAAGTGGATTTCTCCTGATGATCCAGCGATGACCTGAGATTGAATGTGTGGGTGAGAATGATCTGAGAGCAGGTGGTGGAGGAGAAAGGGGTTCATAATGTAACATACTTGTTAACACCTGTCACAGGGTTCCCCCTCCAGCAAGCGGAGAAGCCCTTTGCTGCAGCCAATTATCGAGGGTGAAACAGCTTCCTTCTTCAAGGAGATAAAGGTGAAGACCTCCAGCTGCTAACTAATTGCTCCGTTTGCATCAATTTTCCCCTTATACCAATGAAAGAGAATGATTGATTGATATTTTTTTTCCATCAGTGTTGATTTTTTTGCAGTGTCCTGAAAAATCAGTAGCTGCTTTAAGCCTCACCAGTTCTGATCAAATTCTTCCCTTGTTATAGATAAGACTACAGTATTTCCTTGGCTTTGCATTCTTCCCCATCCTTCTCGTTCCCCTTCCACCTGCACATAATATATTTTAGTTTGCTTAAAAAAATAATCACATTTACCTTTGTACGTTGTTTTTTTTTTCCCTTGCTTTTTTCTCCTTCCTTTTTAGTGACACTAACTTGTCTTGTGGTAGTTTCTCTCACTCCAAAGCTCTTTGGCTTGCACACAGCACCGTGGCAGGAATAAGCTCTCACAAAACTAACACTCGCACGTGGAGCCAACCAGGACACTTAGAGGATCCATACCTACTCCCATTCACATGCTTGTTTTATCCAGGGCTCTTTGTCACCACCTCGTGAAGGGTGTCGCTCACCAAGTCACGTGGGGATGGAAGTAAGAGCAACTCAGTTCTGCTAGTTAACACTTGGTCAAATTTAGAAGGCAGGATTGTTGTGTTTCTTTCTCGTGCTGCCGTGGGGGTGGTAAGTCTTGGTGGGGAGGACGACAGCACGAGGCCTTCTTCCTCTGAGGAGAAGGGATGTCCCACGGTCCAACAGGATACGCAGTGTAGAGCTGGGCCCTGGCTTGCTATCGTTACCCTCACACTGTAGCCCGGGTGGAAGAAAGTGCTTCAGCACGGTTATTTATTCATTATTCAGCCAGAGTTTGGTTAATGGTATGAACGCTGCAGACCTAGACATCCAAGGTGATTTCATCATCAGGCAATTGCAATAGACTGTATATTAATGGGCTATTGAAAGTATATATTCATTAAAACCCGATTGCAGACCAAAGATGTTAATCTGCTCCTTGGAGAGCGGTTGATCATCACTGAAGCTCTCAGTATTTTCTGGATAACTGCTGGATCAAATCTGCAATAATGGTCTGACTGAAGGGGTATTTTGTTTTGGGGGTTGTTTTTTTGTTGTTTTTCTTTTTTTCTTTTAGTATGTCCTCTGTTTTTCACCTATGCTTTCACCGAGAGTCAAAACTTAGAGCTATCAATTATGGTGATCTCCGATGATCAGTATGGCTGGTGCTGTGCCAGGGCAGCAGTATCCTGCCGGGAATACAAACCTCGAGAGGTTTCTGACTGAAGATCTGTGTGACAGCCTTAAACCTGTTAACACTTACACGCCTGTTAACGCTTAAATGGGGCCCTGTGGGGCTGCACGTAGCAGTTTTGCACTGAACTACGCTCGGAACTAAAGAGAAGAAATTGGCAAAAGCCCCCAAAACTTAGCCCCTGCGAAGGTTTTCTGTGGACAAGAGCACTGCCTGTCTTGATGGGCCCCTGGCAATGTCAGGTTTTTGATCATAATTTTTCTGAAGCATTTGGGAGAGTTGGTTTAAAGCTTGGAAGGCGATCTGAGCCAAAACCTCACCAAACATTCGATTCCAGTGTCTTTAATACGGTCTGTGTTGAAAAAAGTCATTGGGAAGCTTGCTTGCTGGGAGTGCTGATGGTGGGGTACTCTGGAGATTTTATAACTCTGGAAAATTTAAATTCCTCACAGTTGCCTGAAGATCCAAGCAGGTGCAAGCCAAAATGGATCTTAGTCAGTGCAAGTCATTCTGGCTCGAGGTGTAAATGCCAGTGCGGGTTCACAGTAAGATTCCCATGCGAGATTTGTTTAAAGCGAAGGCTTTAGATGACCATTTCCATGCGAGTTCTCACTAAGAGTCCTTTTAATTTGCTCCTTCGTTTTAAACAGCAAAATGCTTTAAGAGGCCTTGTGACAGCCAGATATAGTACTTTGGCACCGAGGTCTAAACAAGTGAATTTTCTATGCTTGCTTTTTCTCCTCTGGGCTCCCATTGGCAGGAGGCTCGCTCCTGAGCTCCAGGGGAGAGTAATCCTGGCTGGCTTGGGCAGCGCGTTGGTGCCCTGGAGTGAGGTGAGGGGGACAGACTTGCGGGCTCCTGAGGGGAAGAAAGTGCTGCCAGATTGACAGATTCAGGCTGTGCTTTGCATCTCTCCTCAGGAGCGGATCATTGCTCTGCTTGTGGAAATTTGTCCCTTTCCTTTCTCTCCAGAAGGGGAGTCTAGAAGCAACTCGCTCTGCCAGGAGAAGGGCGTGGGAGCTCCTCCTTTGGTGCCAGGAAGATTCCCCCAAATTAAAGCGTGCCGTTTTTACCGCTAGGATTGACGTAGCAAATTCTCCTCCGTGCTGCGGCACGATCGGCGCTCTCCTGCGTCAGCCCTAGTTGCCCTTACCCAGCCCAGCCCAAAGTTGTTTACAGGTTTTAAGGACAGAACGCCACTGCTGGTTTATGCCTTCTGTTTAAAACTAAATTAGTTACATCTGGAGAAATAGTCTTATCTAATCATATGCTAAACATTGCTTTAACTTTCACAAGTTCCCTGCAGATTTTCCTGAGAATGAATTCAAACCTATCTGTATCTTTTTTTATTATTATTATTACTCAGAACTTCTCCCCCAGCTAATATTTTTTTCATCCTCAAGCCTCCATCTTGGTTGTAATTCTCAACCTGTGGCTTTTCATGGCATTTTTGTGGCCCAGAGCTTCAATATAAAAAGAAAACTCTGGGCAAATTCCGATTTCATGTAAATATATGCGATTGTAAATCATTGACTTTGAGGATTTAATGCAGCTATGCCAGGTCCTAGCATTACTTTCTCCCTTTTTCCTTGAAATGTGGGAGCAATCTTCTGGGAATAATTGAACTATTTACAAGGAATCGCATGAAAAAAAAGTAAAGAAAATGGCTTATTTTGATCCCAGTGCAACAATATGTTTTTGCATGTAGTTGAAGACTTCAATGTTATTAACCCTCAAAAGCTTTTAAGGATATGCCTGTGCTTAGATGCTTCCTGACTAGAGTTATGTGGTTGTAAAATAAATATTTATGTGCATACATACATATGTAAGAGACTTACTGTCTATGCTAGCATTTATTACTTTCCTCTAATGCTCATGCCTCATTCCTTATGTTAAGGTTGAAAACTGCCTTCTAGAAATGTCTCTGTAAGTAACTAAGAGAAAACTGGGCCCTGTTCCCTGGAAATCCAGATTATTCCTGGACAGTGTCACAGGACGAGCCCTATGTTTGAGAACGCGATGAATTGGCAACTACCAAGTTCAGCAGAGCCTTCCAAGCCTCCTGCCTATAACTTTTGTAGAAAACTTGAACACGTTTTGGGGAAATTGCACACGGCAGAGTGTGTTTCCACTCCAATTTTTAGTGTATTCCAGCTGAATGGTGGCAGAGCTGATGTCAGGAACACATTGGCAACAGCAGCCCTTTCACAGTCAGCCATGTCCCACGTCTGGGCCACTGAAAGACTGATCTGAGCTCACTGACACCACTGCACGAGCATTTGAGGTCTCGAATTTAGCCATTAGAGAGAGCTGTTGAGCTGCATCTGTTGAGAGAATATTTCACGTTTTAACCTGGCAAACCGTACACTGCCAGGTGTATTTGTAGGGAAATGTAGAGGGTGGCTGGTGTGCTTTACACAGCGCACAGAGTAGCTCTTCTAAGTGTTTTTATTTACGTAAATTAAAGCGACAGGTTGCTAAGAGCCCCAGGTGTATTTTTTCCACTCCGCTTTGTTGCCCCGCAGTCTCCTTAACCGAGTTTGGTGGTTGCAGTTTCTCTGAGGTGCTTTGGGTGTGTTGGGTGTCTTACTGGCGGTCTTCCAGTGTCCTGTATTGCTTAGCAACTACAGTGCTTGCTCTGCCTACCCACTGTCCGTACCTGCTCCCCAGTGCATGTGGTGAACGGAGGTCCTCGTTTCGGAGAAGGGAAGCAGTAACCTCTTCTGTTACGGGGGTGTTCTTGTCCCTCTCTGTAGGAGGAAGAGGAGGGGTCCGAAGAGGACAGCAACACGAAGCCAGATTTCACAATTACCATGAAAATGGATTTCAACGTGCGTAGCTTCTTGGATCAACTAGAAGATGATGCCGACGGCTTTGTTTCCCCGGTGGATGATAAGATGCCGTCTAGGAGCAATCAGGATATGGGGCTTTCAAATCTCCACGAAGCATCCATGTATGTTGGATTCACAGGCAACATCAAAAAGTTATTTCTTGCCAAGATAACATATTATTTGTCAGAAAAGTGTCTAGATTTTTCCTTTTCCATTTATGATCCGAGTCAGAAGTTTTTGCATTTGTATTTTTAAATGCAAGAGACTCCCATATGAAAGCGTTTGGGAGGAAACTACCTTTTCCTGATACTGATATGTGACTTCTGTGTGTTTGGATTCTAGGATTAAATAGCGGCGCCACTTCACCAGGGCCAAGCCTTTATCATGAAAACAACCCTGAAACTGAGTTTTACAGCGAGTAACTTAATTTCTTTAAAAGCTCTAATTAATATATAGATTTTTTCAGGATTTGGAGAGGTCAGGTTGAACTAACTTTGCTACTTTTAGGCACCTAGGTCTGATGCAGACACACGTAGGTCTTAACCTTAAGTCATGATCATTGAATCTTGATCCTATAAGTCACCAACACCAAACCCTTCTTCAGCAAGTAACTTTTCTAGAAGTTTGTGGCAAGTTGTGAAACTTGCGTCTAACTTGACCTCCTTAGAGGATTCAGCTCGAGTTTTGCTGAACTGAATTCAGAGAGCTGTTTGTTGTGAGTAACATCAGGTTGCCAGAGCTGCTTGCAGGTGCAGTTCAATTGCTTGGCATACATACAACCCTGCATTTTTAGATCTGCTATTCAAATTGTCTACACATGTATAATGTTGTTTATTTTTAAACCAAACAGCCCTGAACTCTTAGAGCAGCTCCAAGAAGTCAGAGAAGAGAAAAAGCGAATCAGAAAAAAATTGAGAGACTTCGAAGATAATTTTTTCCGACAAAACGGAAGGTAACAGTTTCTCAGCTGTCTCGCTGTCCTTCAGCTACTTTTAGTCTGTTTGGCATTGACAAAGACCTGTAATATAGAAAGTTACCTGAATTTACTCTTACATATTTCTTAATCGTCACCGGTGCTTTACCCACATTCATTAGAGTTGTCCATTAAAATTAATAACTCCCTCCCTCCACTCCCCCTCAAAGAAATTCAGGGGCCACAGCCTATTCGAAAACTTTGTCTTAGGACGATCAGTGGGAAGCAAAAAGTAAAGATTGTGAAAATCCAGGCACCTCTAGCACAGCTGGCAGGAATGATGGACGAGTTTCTCAGTGATAGAATAGTTGGGGTTTGTCCTAATGAAATGTGTTTAGATTTCTGTCCTATTCTCTCTTGTCTGTGAGGTATTCAGGTGCTCATTTAACAAGTATTTCTGTTTCAGTGTAGCTGGGTTTGTTATTTTCAGAAAATGTTGCTCATTGATGGGCTGATAGAATGTTTGAATATATTTACACTGTTAATTGTTAGTTTCTTGCCTCCAACCATCATGCTTAGAGGTACTTGTAAAAATCACTGAAAACTTGGGAGTTACATGTAAGCTGCGAGAAATCTGATCAGGTACAATCTTGCTTTTCACAAGTGTGCCTGTTCAGGTAAGCCATGTGGTGCCAAGTCAGGAGAAGCTGTGTATTTGTTTTGCTGTGCTAGCAGGCTGACGTTCAGATGGCTCCTGAAATGTTTTTAAACTGTCGCCTAGAAGCTGGCAATTGCAAAGAAGCAGGGCATGCTTCAAACAAGGTTTCACATTTGAAACAGTGCGGTTGTGTTCAGCTTCAATATGCAAGCGTCCCACACTTTGCTGGAGCAGTTTGTTTGCCCCTCTGTTTTCTTTTTTTTTTCCTCTTAAAGGATAAAAGTTTTGGGTTTATTGCCCAGTGGGGAGTGGGGGAGAGAGAGGAGCTACTTTGTAGGTCTTGCTGAGGGACAGAGGGAGGCTGCTGAGGGAGTAAGTCCTGTTACAGAAATCCTCATGATCTGCTTTCGCTCCCACTAGGAATGTGCAGAAAGAAGACCGCGCTCCCATGGCCGAAGAGTACAATGAATACAAGCAGATTAAGGCCAAGCTGAGGCTGCTGGAGGTCCTGATCAGTAAAAGAGATATTAACTCCAAGATCATGTAAAGGAGGAGATTGTTTTTGCCGTTAAACAAAGAAGAGAGAGCACCAAATGGACAAATGTGTGAAGTGGATGCAGTGGGAGCCTGGCTGGGGAGAGCTGAGTCGCTCCCAGGGAACTGAAGGGCCATGCCCACGGGCGGGAGGGGGAGGAAAGGTGGTTTCCCATCACTCTTTACACTTGCTGTTGCCTACTCTTTCTCTGGGCCTCATGCCCGAAAATGGAATTTGCCAGTGTAGGAGACACGACTCTGTGCTCTGTGACTTCACTGAAGGGATCCTTCTGTTTTGGTTTGCTTACAGATCCTGTAATGTTTAGAATATTAAAACCAGCCATTGCTCTTCTTTTTTTCCCAGGATATCATAGCAAGAGGCGAAGTAGAATCAATAGTGATTAAGTCATTCAATAGCTTCTACTTTAGTTTAACAGCCAAGTGCCCTGACTGATCTCCTGTGAAGGTGCAGGTCAGATAGCACCAAGACTGTTCTCTTGTAGCCACAGTAAAGGTTTGCTCAGGCTTTTGACCTGACTGTTTGGAGTCCAGCATCTTCTGTTGCTCTAGATAAATGCGGTAAGAATCTCTCGGCCATCACCCAGAGCTGGTGTGAGTTGCATTTTTGCCTAGACTTGAGTTGGGTTTTCTTTTCCCTCTGTTTTGATGGCCAGTTCGACTGAAGTAGAAGAACATACTTGCACCTGTTTAGGACAGCAAAGAAAGTGAACTGCAGCAAAGTTCTTGCCAGCTTGTTCCACTTGGAAGGTGATAACTGTAACATTACGACCATGTTTAAGCAACTGGGAGGAAAAGAGGTTTTGAAAGCTTTTAAGTCAGAATCCTTTGGGGTTTTGGTAGCTGATGGGTTAAATGTTTAATGTAAAGTATCTGGAATTATCTGGAAGACCAACCCCAGTAGTACTTGCTCTTCATTTCCTGAGGGAGATGTGAGGGTCCAAGCAGAACAGTCCATGTGGGTGTCACGTATACTCACCAGCCTGAATTGTGTTCTTTTGTGTACACTGTCAATCACACTGTGTGGGCTGTAGCAGTGGCGCTGCCATGGTGGCCACAGAGGATGGTGTTTTCTTCTCGGTGTGTATCAGTAGCTTACCAGCGCAGAAGATACTATAGGGAACCGAGAGCCTATAAGAAAGAGCCTGTCTCTCGAGTGCAGGTTTGGACGATTTAACGGTTTTCAAATTAGTTTATGACTTTTGGAAAATAAAGTCCTGAGATGCCTGACTCAGGGGCTTATGTCAGACAGATGCTGCCCAAAGGAGTGAAAGGCAGAGAGTTTAGGAACGCACCAGGAAGCTGAGGACTTGCAGTTCTGCAGTCCCAGGCAACCTGGGCTTGCTCTGACCCAAGCCAGGGCTTGACCCTGATGTCCTGAGGAGACCACTTTTGTGATGCTTTCTTTTGCATTGATCCCCTGGGGAGCTCATATGTGGAAGCCAAATGGCTGAGACCAAATGCAGCGCCAGTCATCGTAGTCAGGCCTCGCACAAGTCACGCCAGAGGAGACAAGAATCACAGAATCACAGGGTTGCCCAGACTGGAAAAGACCTTTAAGATCATCGAGTCCAATCATGAACCTAACACTGACAAGTCCTTGACTAAACCATATCCCTAAGCACTGTGTCTGCCTGACTCCCTTCTTTATACAGGCAAGCGGGCAAACAAGAAGTATATTTGGGTTGCGGTACTTAGACTTAGCCCCTTCCACTTGCTGTGTACGTGCTGTGTTAATTCTTGCCAGAAACTGAGGGTGTCTCGGTTTCCTCCGGATCCATAAATGCTTCAAAAGGCAACGTGCTCCCAGTGGTGTTTGCACATGCCTGTTGTTAGTCGGGATGGGTAGGGCAGTGAGTGATACGTGTGGGTGAAAGCAGTTAGGAGAGGGACTCCCAGGTTGTTTTTTTGGTTTTTTTCTGTAACAGTTTGCAGAATTGCAAATAAAATCAGCAAAGCCTGAACTTCATATTTCCAAAGAGCCCTGAAGACTTGTGTGCTGGGGCTTGGATTGTCAGAGTTGCCAAGTTTCCGTTACCAGAGAGATGTGAGGCTCTGGCTCGTCAAAACTGATCCTTTGCGTGTGTTAAGTGGGCTGACAAATGGGCTTAAAAACTGCTTTTGAAGATGTTTGGCTGGAAGGGAAGCCTCGCCAGGGTGAACTGCTGTCTGAACACAGGGCAGCACAGGAAATCAGAGCCGTGCCTTCGTCCCTCAGCCTGCTCTTAGTTATTTTAGATACAGCAGCTGAGCCAAACTGGCTGCGCTGTCTCTCTTCTAGAAGTGTGAGACGAGAAAGGATGTCAGGTTACAAAAGAGTCCTTAGCGCTGACTCTGGTGTTGCTCAGGCCCAGTCCAGCAAAGCAAAAGCATCCACGTCAAGCTCAGGCCGGGCTGGCTTTAGGATTTTGTGGAATTATGATGAACTAAAAGCTTGGGTGCTTCTCTGAATCTGGGCCCGGAGATCTTTATATGGACAGGAGAAGCAGTTTCTGCCCTTTCTTCATAATCATATGTTTTTTCCAGAGGGCCAAGGCTTCCCAGGAGTATGTTTTCTCTGCTTATTTTTAAAAGCCTGTTTGCACTGTGTACTGATAAATTATCTGTTTTGCTGGGTTTTTGCCCCCGACAAATCTTGATAAATGATATGTAGGGAACAGTCCATTTTATTTTTAAACTGATGAGATTGTAGCATTTTTCTGATGCTTAGTTACCGCTGTTTACATGGTATATTGCTAGAATTTCAGATAGTTTATACGAAATGTAAGTACAATTATGCACTTTAGAGAGTTTATATTTTTGAACTTTGAAACCTAAAAGTAACAAAACCTGTTAACTGAGATTGTACATTAAAAGAAAAAAAACCACGCCTAGCCATCTCTCTTTTTAAACTGTTCTTTTCAAGTCTTTCCCCGTGGAAAAAAAACTGAAACAAACAACAACAAAAAAAACCAACCAACCAAATGATCATCCACCTACTAGGAAAGACGGTTGTGGAGAAGTGGTGAACTTTAAAATTCCAGTCCTGGAAAAGACACGACAAATGCTCAACTTTGTGCCGTGGGTTTGCAGATGCTGTGACTCCCCCATCCCAGGCCTGCACAGGAGAGGTTCTCTAAGACCCGAGCACTATAAAATGTTGTCTTTGTATCTGCCGCAGATGATTTGACTTCTCACTGACCACAAATGGCCAGAAATGGTGTTTTCCCCACCACATTCCTCTCGGTCAACCCAAGAAGCATCTGTGTGATTTGTTGGATGATTTGTCTGTGCCAACATCGATGACTATTGACTGGAGAACATTAAATACAAGGCTGTGTTTTTAAAAGGTGTGAAGTACTGTCCAAAAAAACCCCAACTACTTTATGTGATATAAATAAGCTGTTTAGTGTAAGACAACCTGTTTCTATGTCACTAGAACAAACTGTCTGCTGTAGGAGGGCAGTATGGTCTGTTGGGCTTCCCATCCACTGGGACCATTTCAGACACGCATGGCTGTGGATTACCACGTTGTGGTGTAATAAATCATTGCCGTTTATTTAAATGATGAAGATGAGCAGCTTGTGGACAAAATAAGGTTGCAAGAGTTAAAGGTAGAGAAAAAACTTGTCATTCTCACAAATTGCATTTGGTTTTATTCTGTTTACTCCTGAGTAAACAGTTGGATAATGGATGTTTATGTTGAAGGCAGTGAAATTAAAGCATCGTATCTTTTAATCATCCTGCTAAGGCATCAGTTATTATTCCTGATATGTCCAAGTTTCAGAGGGTAAGTGCTGCCAGCCATCCTGCAGCCCGAGTTCTCTTTGGAGATGTTTGCAAATCGGGGCTGCGCTGTTGCCCTTGCTGCCCATGGCCCTTCCCATGTGCAAGGTGCGGGGTTGTACTGCAGCTTGTTCTCCAGCATGGGCTTCACTGTTTCTGTTCTCAGTCCCTTGGGGAAGGGATTCAGGGACATGTGGCTGTTGGGGAGGGAATTTGGGTCCAGGCTTGTTTCTCTAAGCCAAGGCGTAGGAGGGGACTTGGTTTGCTCATGTGCAGATGGCGAAGTTAATTTTGCATTTGAAAACTAACAAGCGATGCATTCATTTACCCTGTGCTGCGGGGTAACTGTGGACAGGGTGGTTTCACTTCCTTCCCAGCTTTGGATGCTGCCATATCCCTGAAAGGCAGAAAGACCGTGATCCCAGCAGAGGCACTTACCCCGTTTGGCAGAGAATGCCAATTCCAGCATTAAACCCTGCACATGTTGCAAGACGTGCTGTCAGCACCATGAGCATCAGCAGAACCAGAGCAAAACCCGGGACATGCGCCTGCAGTGAGGTGGCCTGGGCTGGTTTGGTGGTGTTTGCACACTGGGGAGTGACATGGTGGTTCGTTTTCCTTTGGGAAGTGGTGCTGAAGTTAACAGCTGCTGCCACTGACAGCCCTCGGCGTGACACGTGTCCTCGGTACATGGACCAGCGCGTGCCAGGGCTTGTGTGCTTCCAAATCCTCGGCCGTGCCTCTTGTGATACAGGTAATATCTTACTTGCTGCCCTCTGTGGTCCCTGCTGGGGAAGGGGTAAGGTGTATTAATGCTAAAACATGATGACATTCCAGCAAATGGAGTATGTGGGGCATTCAGGAGAACTGTTTCTGCAGGGGGTTTCCCTTGCAATCATTTAAACAATCCATAAAACAACTGCTTTCCAGCCATAAATCGGTACATTGAGAATGCTAAAAAAGCTCCCTGCTAAAAAAGCAAGGGAGCTTGTTCTCCGTAAGTGCAGTGGGTGAAACCCTGGTCTTCCTGAAAGCAAGTGGGTTTTGCAGTGCTCACCTGTACTTCAAGCATGTCTATTTTTTTTTTTAAAGAAAGAAGTCAATGAAGTTACAGCCTCAGCTGGATGTGACAAACTTCCTTGCCACTTTTTTTTCTTCCTTTTTTGTTTTTTGGCAGGGAGGAAGGGGGACTGAAATTGTCACAGATTGAGTCAAAAATAAATTCTGCTCTGATTTCACTACTGTGAAAGTACAAAGTAACCCACAGTCAGTCGGAGGGGAATAACTGGGTCAGAGTGTGCCCTGGTATATCACGCTACCTTAATGAATTTTCCTAATGGTCGTAACTGCAACGGCTACATCAGAGAGGCATCCAGCAGAGACACAAAATTAGAGCGAGCCAGGCTGATCCCTAACCAGGATTTCCTGGCCACCTCCTGTTCTTCCTTCAAGGAGGGTTACGAAGGTGCCTTTCAGCATCAAAGCGAGCAGCATCCAAGGCGCACCGTAAGACACATAACTTGGCTCCGAGACTCACACCATGAACAACCCACCTCCACCCCGTGGTGCCCCACATTAAAGGTTCATGGAAAAACTTGTAAAAAAAAGCTCTTGCCTTCAGAGAAGGACAGGGATTATCATAGAATTGTCAGGGTTGGAAGGGACCTTAAAAGATCATCTATTTCCAACCCCCCCACCATGGGCAGGGACATCCCCCACTAGATCAGGTTGCCCAGAGCCCCATTCACCCTGGCCTTAAAAACTTCCAGGTTTGGGGCTTCCACCACCTCTCTGGGCAACCTGTTCCAGTGTTTCACCCCCCTCATGGTCTCCAGCTGCTGAGGGGGGCAGCTGAGGCACACCAACCTGTTCAGCCATGTGCAGTGCGGGCTACTCTGTGCGTGCTGCACCTCCGATGTTCTTTACGATCCTTGTGCCTCCTTCTGGACACCTGCATGTAGTGGTGAAACACTTCCTAGGCTGTGGCTACATAAAGACCTCAAACAAGATATATTTATGCAAATAACTTTGTGTATATCAAATAGTTGAGTTGGTGGGAGTGCAGAAGCTGGGGAGGGGTGGAGTGCCTGAAAAAAAATTTACTAAGCATCCTTTTTTTTTTTCCCGATTGCACTTGCTGTATGAAAGCAACTGGATAACACTGTCATGCAGCCAATGTATTCCACAGCTAATGAAAGCTTAGCATATATGGGCTTGGGGCAACATTACATAATTCATGTAAGCAACTTTAACTTGAACGTATACACTGTCTTTTTTAAGCTAAATGAATCGACAAACTTTAAGTGTACATTCTATTACTTTGTATTAAAAAAAAATAACAAGAAAATTAAAGTATTTTGGCTGCAGGTGTTTGGTGACAGTTTTTGTTGCATGTGTGACACTGCTGAGGGTCATTACGCAGCAGCAGCAAACACCCAGCCCTATGCTGGCCCCCTCCCACTTCATCTTCTTGCCAACAAAAGAAGTAGAGTTGATCCCACTCCACCTTTGGGTTAAAGATCATGTTGGCCCAAGATGAGGTGGGGGCGTGTGCTGTTGCCTCCTCATCCTCCTTGGCTCCAACTGGTTGATATCTGCTAGTGGAAAATAACTGTGTATATTCATATTTATATACATGTGTATATATACATGAATACACACACACTCTTTGCATATCACAGAATCACAGAATGTTAGAGGTTGGAAGGGACCTCAAAGATCATCTAGTCCAACCCCCCTGCCAGAGCAGGATCACCTACAGCAGAGTGCACAGGAACGCGTCCAGGCGGGTTTTGAATGTCTCCAGAAAAGGAGACTCCACAACCTCCCTGGGCAGCCTGTGCCAGTGTTCCGTCATCCTCACAGTAAAGAAGTTTTTTCTCATATTTTTATGGAACCTCCTATGTTCCAGCTTGCACCCATTGCCCCTTTTCCTGTCAGTGGACGCTGCTGAAAAGAGCCTGGCTCCGTCCTCCTGACACTCCCCCTTGACATATTTATAAACATTAATGAGGTCACCCCTCAGCCTCCTCTTCTCCAGGCTAAAGAGCCCCAGCTCCTTCAGCCTTTCCTCATAAGGGAGATGTTCCACTCCCTTCACCATCTTTGTGGCTCTGCGCTGGACTCTCTCAAGCAGCTCCCTGTCCTTCTTGAACTGAGGGACCCAGAACTGGACACAATATTCCAGATGTGGCCTCACCAGGGTAAAAGTATACACCTGTATAGTGTGTATAATACACACACCTACAATAATGCCACACATGCAATGCACTCCCTATATAAAAATATAGTCTATATATGCTATTATACTACTATATATAGACCCTAAGCAATTATACAACACAGATGAGATAGTACGTACATTATATTGTGTTTATAGAGAAGCTCCATGTACCTATATATACACATGGATCCATCCATGTGTGCAGTATATGTGTCTATATATGCATTTACATTTTTCCGTGGAGGCAGGCAAGTATTTTAAATCTGTTCTTAAATAGCATTCGAATAGAAAATTCCTCTTCATGACTCGCATTTGCCACCAAATGCTCACTGCTGCCACAACAGCCATTTCCCCAACCAAGATTTGAGTCGTTGTTTCAGTTCACTTCTACTTGGCCATCTTCCTGGAAAAGCACAAATACTTTGAATACCTATTTTTAGTTTGGTGAGATTTATATACAGGTATAAGAGATAGTAGTGCCATAAGTAACATGAATAACAAATTATGCTGCAAACATATGCATGTTTATTTTTATATATGCATATGGGCATGTGATAACTCATTATTAATCCTGCCTCAATGCTGTGTATTTACTCTCACAGCTAAACAAAAGAGAGCAGCACCCTTCCTTCATAAGCGTGGGAAAGATGAAACCACAAGCTCATGTGATGGCAATCTGGTATTAAAGCGGTAAATTAACTCTATTTGCCTACACTAGTGATGTGTCTTGTGTTGCAGTTCCTCCTGCATTGCTGCCACAGCTGCTGCACACACAGTTCCCTTGTTAATGATTACTTGCCACTAGTTAATGAAGAAACAGCTCTGAGGCCGGTCCAACTCAGAGGAGCGACGTGGGGTACGGCTGCGCCGCTGCCAACACCCATCTGGGTCCTCATGTGCCTCAAGGTGCTCAGACCACAGGGGGATGTGGGGACCTCATCCCAGTGGTCCTGCCTACACCTGCAGGGCCTTGGCTGGAGAAGCCTTGGTGGCCTTCAGTGCCACAAGGAGTGTCACCACTGCACGCCCAGCTGCCTGCGAGGCAGGAGGAGAGAAGGAGAAACAGCAGGGACATGGGGATGAAGGGATGCAGGGATGCTCTCAGTTCCCAGCTCATGCCCAGAGGACTCAGCTGTGGACACAGTGAGTGCCCCGAGGCTGGGGCACACAGTGCCCTGTGCTGCTCTTATCTAGCAAGTGGCACACAGGGTCAAATCAGGGTGAGGAAGAGGAAGGGCAGCGGGTGATCAAAGTGAGCAAAGCGCTCACCAGCAGCAGGGTCACGTCAGAGGCAAGCAGTGCCCTTCTTCCAGCTGCTCAGCCCGGTATGGCGAGACACGGGGGAGAGGCTGAGCCGGTACACAGAGCAGCCCCCTCCTTGGCTTCCTGACACAAAGACAGCCATTCGGTCAGAATTAAACATCAAATTTATTGCATAATACTGTACTATGTACACACACATCGAAAATAAACATTTGATATAATTGTATATTTGTCTTCAATGCTGCATTAGAAAGAGGCTGGAGAGCTCTCAGTGTAGCACCCAGCTTGTCTTTAAAAAAAAAAACAAACCCAGAAGCCTAAAACCTTTTGTTATGAGGTGCAAAGTTCAATACTGTATATTGAACACGGTGCATAAATACTACGTATGTCCTAATACCAAGTCAATGTCAAAACCACCCTAGGCTTAAAATGAGATTTACATCAAGACCTGAAAAATAGGGGGGAGAGGGAAAATCATTCAAACTTCATTTAATGGCGGGGTGAGACTTGGGGAAAGAGGATCAAAGCTCTCCAGTCTTACAGGGTAGATTTAGGTAATGATTTTGTCTACTCAAGTCTTAATGTACATTTCCAGTCTAAGTCATACAGATTGTCCTTTACAGCCCCCTCCAGCAAAACAGCCGTCAAGTGAAAGGGCCTTCTCTCAAACAGCAAAATAAAGTAACCCTAACTGAGAAAATAAAACCAAAGCTCCAAACGGAGGGTTATCACTCAAGTGTGGATGTCGTGCTTATTTCTTTTCTCTGACCCGATGAGAGAGCTCATACACACCTCATACAACTCACTCACACACACCCCCCACATGCTCACGTCCACACACACACGTGACTCCTCTGGAGAAAGGCGGCGGTGGGAAAAGCAGCCACCTTGCCTCATACTGGGATAACAGGTCTGCTCGGATGGAAAAACCAGGTTCAGCAAAGCCCACCCGACTAACCTGTAAACTTGCCAAAACAGAAACACATCACAGGAGAGATGCAGTTTGAGAAACCCATGATTATAGGCAGGGTTTGTCCTCCCACAAGCCTGAACGCAAACCCCACTCCAGAGGAATCTGAGGCTTCTTTAAGACAACATTGCTTGGAAACAAAATTCGAGACGTGAGGAAAAATGAGCCACCCCCCTACCCCATCATATTCTCCATGAGACACCCTGGTGCAAAGAGACAGAATATCACTAACAGACGGCTCTGGGGGGCACAAAGACATCCCAGCCAGCACCATCCGTCAAGGACCAAAGGGCAGAGGGGTATTTCCATTCAAAGCAAGCAAGAACCAGCTTGCATTTAAAAAGGGCGGAAAAAAGGATCGGGAGAAAATCACAGTTTTTAAGAAAATGAGACCACTATTTCATTCTCAACTTCCACCATAGCCTAAGAGCAAGGAACATCAAAATATTTAAACTGGATTAAAAGGAGAGGTAAGTGTGTGTGTGTAGGGGCAACCTAAGCAAACTACAAGGAGTTGCTGGGAGGGCAGTGATGTCAAGTCGAAGGGGAAACAACGAAAAGGCCCACTGAACCACGTTTGTTCAGCAGATGAGAAAATTTAAAGCAATAGCCTCTCCCTGCTGAAGCCCCACAAAACGCTGGCAGCATCAGGCTGAGACTGCATCATCTCAATCCAGGATTATTATCATCATTATTATTAACTATATTTTCCCCCCAAAATGTCCCAATCCATTCCCTTACAAAAATAAAGCCAAGCCTATTGTTTTCCTCCTCCGTACTCAAGTGTCTGTGCCTCTCCCATGCCAGTCAAGCTAAGCTAAAGCCCTCGTAGTGATCGATGGCTTGCACCAGCCGAGCGCTGAGGATCTCCTTGCTGCTGTACTTGGGCAGATCCAGGAGATTGTAGCAGGTGTGTGCCACGGGCAGGTACTGCTCCCCATTGGCTGTGGACTGGATGACGATGCGCAGGCTGGACATGCCGTAGATGGGAATGCGGTCGCTGCCCGTCAGAAACACTAAGGAAAAAGCAGAGGGAAGGTCAGGTAGCTGGGGCAGGGGACCTCCCATCGAAAAATGCACCTAAAGGCAAACTCCATCCCCACCCTGCCTGGCGGGACACTGCCCAAAGGGGCCAAAACACTGACTGAACTCCATGCAGGGCACGGCCGGGCTCACAGAGGTGCGGGAGAGTAGAGGCAAGAAGCCAGGCCACTGCTGGGTGCACACATCATAGAATCAGTGCTGGACTGGAAGAGACCTTTAAAGGTCATCTAGTTCAAGCCCCCTGCAATGAGCAGGGACATCTTTAACTAGATCAGGTTGCTCAGAGCCCCATCCAGCCTGACCTTGGATGTCTTCAGGGATGGAGCCTCCATTAACAAATAAAGTAGCCTGTGGGGTCCCCTTCCCTGATAAACTTCCTCTTACGCGCAGGCAGACTCAAAAAGAGCAAAGCCAGGGCTGCCTGATGCCCACAGCGGGGCCACAGTCCTGGATAGAGGCAGAAGGTGCCCAGCATCTCAGTGCCAGGGCCAGGGTTGGTCCCATCTTGCTGCTCCCAAACACAGTCATGCTGCCCCCGAGCGTGACCTTTATGCGCTGACCCTGCCATGGCAGGTTGAGCAGGTGGGGACAGTTACCCACCAAAGCCTCTGTTGTGAACCAAGACTCCCAAGACTCTCTCTAACTTCAGCATGCAAGTTTTGGCTGAGACCCTTTTCCAGCTCAAACATGCAGTACAACCAGCTGAATGCTCATTTCTTTGAGGGGGGATGGAAAACTCATGTAAAAACAACAGCCTTTATCTTCCCATCAGTCACAGAATCACGGAGTGTCTTACTGAAGGGACCTCCAGAGGTCCTCTGGACCAACCTCGCTTCTCCAAGCAAGGTCACCTATTGCAGCATGCCCTGGACTACATCCAGCTTTGGATTATCTTCAAGCATGGAGACTCCAAAATGAACCTGGGCAGCCTGTGTCACTGCTCAGTCACCCTCACAGGGAAAAAGTGTTTCCTGATGTTCACAAGGAACCTCCTGTGTTTCAGTTTGTACCCATTGCCTCGTCTTGTTACTGGACACCACTGAGAAGAGCCTGGCTTTGTCCTTTTTGCACCATGCCTTCAAGTATTTGTACCCATTGATGAAGTCCCCTGTGAGCCTTTTCTTCTCCAGGATGAACACAGAATCATAGAACTGCTTGAGTTGGAAAGGACCTTAAACACCATCCATTTCCAATCCCTACACCGCCACGGGCAGGGACACCTCCCACTAGACCAGGTTGCTCAAAGCCCCATCCAGCCTGGCCTTGAATACTTCCAGGGATGGAGCACCCACAGCTTCTCTGGGCAACCCCTTCCAGTGTCTAACAAACAGCCTGAGCTTTCACCGCCTTTCTTTATAGGAGAGATGCTCCAGTCCCCCAAACACCTTAGCAGCCCTTTGCTGGAGTCTCTCCAGTATATCCATGTCTCTCCTGTACACTGGAGAGTCCAGAACTGGACACAGCACTCCAGGTGTGGCCTCACTGGTGCTGAGTAGAGGGGAAAGGTCACCCATATGACCTGCAGCCCAGGCTAACATTCATCTTCTTGGCAGCAAGAGTGCATTGTCAGTTCATGGTCAACTCAGTGTCCACCAGGACTGCCAAGGGAGCAAAAGTTGCTGGCTGTAGCAACAAACTCAGAATCACTTGCCCTTAAAACCATGCAGTTCTCCTTGTCTCCCCTTTTGTCCCTAAATAAAGTGGCCTCTGCATAGCAGCCCAGATCTGTAGGTGGCTAGGACACTTGAAGCAACATGCACACATGCTTCCCATGGCCAGCTCTGCAGGGGATTTCTTCTCCTTCTCAGCACATCACCCACCATACTAGCACAAGGAGATCACCATGAGGAGGGGAGGTATCTGCTATCCAGTCACACCAATACATGGTTTCATTTTTCTGCCACATTACACGCTAGCTTCTCCATTCAGCTGTCACCCAGTGATGTTGAGGGTGAAAATGAACACAAAAGAAAAAAAATAACGAGAGGGAAGAAAACAGATTATCTGACTAACAGATAACTCAGGAGATGTCCATTCACGATGGATCATCTTCTAACATTTGATGCAATGTATCAAAACCCTGGAGCTCTGCAGACACTCCCACAAGCGTCTTCAATTTCAGGGTATGCCCTGCACCACTGCAAGATACTTACAGAGAAATTTCTTCTTCTTTTCCAAGGGAAATGCATGAAACGTTTCCCAAAACATTCTCACGGTTGGGTGTGTTGCAGTGTAGTCTCCCTTGTAGACAGCACTCTATTGAAAACCAAAAAGTCACATCATTTCATCTGGCACTACAAAGCAAAGACTAAGCAGAAGCCTGGCCCAATCTCTTCTGTATGTGACATCAGATTGATATCTGACAGGTATGAAATGGAGCATAGGATGGGCCACAGGCAATTGCATGGCTCAAAGACTCAGTAAAGGGCTCTCCTCAAAAACACGCAGAAGGCAGGGATTAGGCTGCTGGCTATGCAGCTAATTACATGTGTCATGAGGAATCCTGGATTACCTGATCACAGGCTAGATTCATGAACAGGATCATGAGCTCTGCATTGCAAAGCCACTTTTACTGCTGAGGCTGAGACAGAGCAAGTAACTTGCTGATCTATGCATTCTGAGAGGTCACAACTCTTACATTGTGTCCACACTCCCCTGTGAACCTTGGCTGTCCCTTGCGCAGTAGAGTGAATTTCTGTAGATGAAGACCCCAACTTTGTCTCTTCCTTTCAGTCTTAGGTTTCATCCCTAAAAACAGTTGATGGAAGCCCCCTTTCCCTTCTTGTTTTCATTTTCCTCCCTGAGCTCTATCATCAGCAGGACAGTCCAGTATGAAATTTTACATGCGAATAACAGCAAGGGATACAAGGAGCAAAAAAACCCAACATTTATGGCTTATCACATCTCATGTCCCAGGTTAGTGCCCACCTCACGCAAGTGTGCAATCCTGGTACTTGTGAAAAAAGAGGAAAAATACAACAAGAGGGAAGCTTTACCTCCTCCAGTTCCTCCCAGTTGTAGTTACTGTTTCCAACTATCATGGCCCTGAGCTCTGTGGGCTGGAAGAGTTCCAGGACTTTCCCACCACACACTTTCAGGAAGCCAGTGGAAAAGGCCGTGTACCACTCATGGATGGAGAGGTTGAAGATGTAATTTACGTAGGCTTCAACAAATTCTTCCCTAGTGCATTGAGAGAGAGCAGGCAAAGAAAAGCACTTTTAATTACATGCGTAAGCAGCAGCACTGCTAAGTTTTCATGTTTCTGCCTGTCATTCGTCTTGCAAACCTGAGTCTCCAACAGATTCAACGCACTGCCCTCCTCTGATCGAGCTGAGTCACTGCAACATGGGCAGGCAGCCAGTAGCGCCATGTGTCGGCTTATTCCCCAGCAGCAGCAGCATGGGAGGTCCCCCAGCAGCCCAGGCTCTAAGCTACCAGTAAACCCACCCAGCAGCCTTGCACACAGTTGCCTACAGGGCCAGGAGGGAGCCAGAGGGAGCCAGAGTGACACAAAACACTGGGGAGGTGTGAGGATCAGGGCCCTCTTCCCTACGGAACCAGTGGCCTGCACAGAGGTCACGTTAAGCAAATACCAGGATTCAGCCATCTGAGGAACGTGTCCACTCCCTGCAACCGCACATTTAGGAAGTACAGGAAAAAAACTACAGCTCTTCTCAGTCCTTGGGTTACTCAGCACAGGGCTCTGTGCCCACCCACAATCACCTTGGACCGCCAGGCTGCTCTGCTTGGGAAAGGGAACAGACGGTGCCCAGAAGACCACCACTTCCAAACCCAAGCGCCTCACGGAGCCCTAGCCAGCTGAATTTTCAGAGGCAGCTCCTGCTGACTTAGTCCCCACCCAATGAGTCTTGCCAGTGGTTCAGCACTTCCAAAAGCAAAGCTGTAGTCCAGGGGCAGACTGAGGAAATCTTGCTCTGAAAAGTCTTGACCTGAAAGTCATCAAAAGGAATCAAGGAACACCCCTGGCTACAGAGCAAGAAAACAGTCTTAAAAAAGAACGGAAACCTCCTCTTCAGACTTCACACTCCAGTCAAACAAATATGGGACCCATGCCTTTGGAGTATATGGCAAACAGAATGACTCCTCCCAGAATGACAACCCTGTTTTGCTTCAAGGGTTTCCAAGAACATCATTAAGATAAAAAACAACGTTCTGCAGTCATTGGCAAGAAACTTGCTGCAGGCCTTGGCCAAACTTTGTCTCTGGATTTTGTTAGAAGGTTAAGCATCTTTATTCTTTATTCTACTCTTTTTTCTGTTCTCAAAGCACCATGATCCGAGGGCAACACTAGAATTTTATATGTGCAATGACTTAAAATATTTCCTAAACTTTTTAACTTTTTTTCTTTTTTTTTTACACCTTGCAATATGGCACTAGGCTGTGTGGCAAACTGGGACACGAAACTATTCTGTGGGTGGAGGTGTCGTTTTTGCCTGAAATTTGAGAGCAGCTCACACCTGCAGTCAGAGGATAAGCAGACCAGGGAACACCACAGAATCTGCTATCTCAGTCTCTAGTTGAGGAGGTCACAACTGAAAGAAATATTTTGACCTTTTGGTGGAGGAATTCTCAATGCATATGCTATGCAAAAACAGCAAGGGATGTGTGAGGAAATAAAAGAGAAAAATAAAGAAGCAGACTGACAAATACGAAAACTTGGAATAAGACATCACATAGCAAAGGGCAAGTTATTTTCCAGCGCATTTGTTTTACTGTCATTTTCCTGATAGTCACCTGAGCATTAGCAAAATCCAAGCTGATTAAGCACTTAACTGTTGCTTAATACCTTGCTGGCTGTTACGGTCATGAACCCTTTATCAAGAACATTTTATATTGTGACACCCAATATGAACTCCAAAGGAGAAAGGAAAAACACGGGCATTTCCTACTCAGCATTTTTCAGTCAAAGCAATCCTGCACATTCTTTGGTTCCTGGTGAGATGTCCTCAAGCAGGAAGGGCAGTGCCCAAAGACACGCACACAGCAAACTAGTCAGTCCAGGAGGGCAGCAAATTGGTCTCTGGCTTCTAAATGGTGGAAGTCGTTAAGCACTGTAAGGTGGATGAATTGACAGCCACGTCTAGACCTGGATTTAGAGGTTAGCTTGAGTTCAAAACTCCGGTCAAGATGAAGCAATTGCCTTTTGGAATGTGTTAAGCCGGTGGAGCTACACGCTAGCCTTTCTCCTTTGGGATTTTCTTCTCTTCGTGCCTATCCTGACTTTGTAAACAGTTGCAGTAGCAACCTTGGCTGCTCCTCCCAAACATTTGTTCAGCTAAAATCTTTGTTCCTTCCCTTAGGCCAGTATGACACAGACTAGAAAAATGTCCGTCTGTCTTCTGAGTGTACCTGCCCAGCCTAAAATCCTAAAGGGTACTAACACTGGCATTATCATCTATATTTTACTGTCAGAGATTGTCACGTGTACATTAAATTCTCCTCTATTTACCTGAAACCCATCTTCTCTTTGCAGGGAGAAAGAATTAACACTGCTCCACCTCCACATGAGTTTTGCATGGAGGCAGCTTCTTATCTGTAAAATAGCCCCCTTTGGGGCAGCAGTAACATACGTAACAAGGTAACACAGACCAAACTTTTGTTTCAGCAATGGCTTCAGACACAATTAGAACCCTTTTAGATAATCAGATTAATAGAAAATGACTTAATCTCCAGGCCTGCCAGCAAGGTCTTCAGCAGCCCTAGCACAAGCCCCTAACCATGCTGCTGACTAGTCACTGGATCACACTGTTTTGCCAGAAGAGAAAGAATTTGAATGCCACTTCAAGTAATAAAGGCATTTGTAGAAATCCAATTACAGGCTTACCAGAAGAAAATAATTCAGCAGCTGGAAAAAAAAAGGGGGGGAAATGGTAGCTGTGCTAGTAATAACTCTCAGGTGTTCAGTCAAATGGAAAGGAATCTATGTACAGTAGGGCCTTATGGCTCTAATCAGGGCTGGTGGTCCTCCCTCTGGCGTGCTCAAAGGAAAGCGCTTCCGGCTCCAGAATTAATACTATAAACAAGTTTGCCAGGCTCAGTTTTCTTAGTCACACACAGTTCCCTTCTAAACCATCAGGGACTTTAATCTTCAAGGGCCAAAATCATGTTCCAATCTCTGTTTACCACGAGAAAGCTGCTAAGGGTCTATCTAAAGACCTTTTACAGGAAAGTCTGTGGTACATTTCCCAAACATCAGCAGAAAGACGACGAAAACTTGCTTTTTATTTGCGTGCCACTGGCATCCAGTAACCTTTGAGCAACTGGTCTTAAAATCTGTCGGCAGTAACTTCTAATTCTCTCCCTCATTTCACCTCGGCCAAATATTTTGTGGCATCGCACCTGACCACCACAAGTATGAGTCCACCCCCACATACACCCCACTAACCTGTTGTCCTTCTGCACCAGAATTTTATCTCCATCTTCAATCAGGTTCTTCTGCTCTGTCACACCGTAGCTTTCTCTGCAGATCTATACAAAACAAACAAAAAAAAAATTTACCAGAGGTACTGTTCAGGCCATATGCCTGCAGAAAGATACCGAGTTCTCTTTCACAGTCAATGACTGGCATGTGAAGGGCAGGCCAGAGAAAAGGGTATATGCAGAACACTTTTCCTCTGCTCCAAATGCCCTACATGTTTCAGCACCTTCTATCATTTACATTTGCTGTAGGACTGCTATTAAGTCTAAATGCAAAGTCAGAAAGGAAAAAAGTTACTTTTTCAGGTAAATTTCCTGTGGAAAAAAACAAGATATTGAGAACTAAAAAACTGTATTTAACCAAGCCCACATGCTCTGGCAACAAAAAGGACTCCCTTTTTAATAACAGAAGGTCAGTAGGTTAATTCATCTGCTCTGACTGCAAGAAAGCATGACCACAGCCAGCCTGCTGCTTTTGCCTGGCCTAGGATGGCACCAGTACAAATGTATTTTCTGTACGTACAAAATTGGTCACGTGGAAAAAATGCCAAAGGGTCCATTTTCAATTTGCCACACGTAAAAGACACTTGGATTTTGACATGCAGGATGAATTACTATTTCAATGTTTGGGATATCAGTTATTTATTCATTTCAATGTTTTAGCAGATATATCTGTCTTGACACATTATGCAGTCAATAACGCAAGAAAGAGTAAGAATGTTCCTTTGTGAGGAAGAAGAATGTGGAGAAAAATCTCTCATGTTATTTACTTCAAAGGTATTCTTTTTTTTCTTTTCTTTTTTTTTTTTTATAACAGTCTGCATTACCATCATCACGCCTTCATGACCTCATCCTGAATTGCATCTCTGACCTGCATGAGACACGGTCAGACCCAGGACTGACTCACTCCAGAGGTAAGTTTGATCTAAGCGACTTTATGTGCTCTCATTTATGAAACAAGGAAATGGACAACACTCTCCTAACTCAGCCAGGATTTTCTTCAGTGTGTAGCAGAGTTTCCTGATACCTTGTTTTTAGCACAGGCAGGCCTTGGACAGAGTCAAGAATCCAGATCAAGCTCAGGATGAACCCTCACTCACAGCCTGTTAGAGCACCAGACTCTAACGCAAAGACATTGAAACATGGAAGCCCTTACCCTGCCTAAGTCAAGAGAGCAAAACAGAGCTTGGAGAGTAACAGTGCTGTATCTTTTTGTGAGGTTCTAAACGTTTGCACGTGCTGAGAGACGTACCCAAGATTTCGGTGCACATCGGGATTGAACTCTTAATTTTGGGGAATCTCCATTGTGTAATAGAAACTATGGCACTTAGGTTACCAGCTAGAAAAAAAAAATACTTGGTAGCACAGGCAAGCTGACTGCCTCAGCATGTTTCCTAGCAATAGCCTCTGCTATTTGGTTTCTAGGAAAGTCTGAGAGCAAGGAGAATTCTAAATTGCAGTAGTATGTTGAGAATTGACCTAGTGATGCCAAAACCTAACTTCTATTTTCAAGGAGGGTATAGAAATTTACTTCTCCCTCTCTACTGTGAGAAGTTGGCCACTAGCATTTAAGTCACGCCACAGTGACAAAGCTATTTTGAAAATCACTCTGCTTAATCTACTTACTATCTCAGTTTTCATGACCACATACAAAAGAGCAAGGGATTTGACAGCAAAGAATTTTAACATTTTATCATTTAACATTGCCATGGGGTATGTGCTACAGGCATAGTTTGGAATAAAACATAATACACATGAATAAGTAGAAGTGCTCCAACTGTACCATAACAATCATGGAGTTGATATGTTAAATGTGTCTTACTGTAAAATTCAAGCAGAATGTCTCTTCTACATCTTCCCCAGGATAATCTAAAAGTTGCTGAAGACTCCTATGTAACAGGTAGGGAAAGAAATGAGAAAAAAACCCAACAACAGAGATTCAAAAAGCCATACATTTAAAAGGAAAAAGAAATTTAGCAAAAGTAAACAGCATCATACATCTGAGTAATAGGATTGCAAGACAGAGAATCTCTGAGTCACTTGAAAGAGGAAGAAAGAAAGACATCTCAAATAGAGAGATGCTTTGTCAGAAGCAGGATAAATACCAGTCCACATAAATTATCAATACAGCCCATGCCTACCCAGCGGGATGGATCCCCTTTAATGATCCTGGCCTTAGAACAGAATTACATTTCTGCTTCTCAAGGACTGTTAGGTATTTATGTCATCATAACACAACAGTCTGAGGGAGCAGAAGAAGAAAGAGTAGTGGATTATATCCGTATCCCCATCATGTAGAAAATATTCTTCTCCTATCCCTCTAAATCCTGCTGCTGTCTTTCAGGCACTTTACCTCATTACTGTTAAATGCAGCTGTTGCTTTGTGCGGATAAATCAGACCGCAACTCAGAAGAAAAAAAGACAAGAGCAGCTGAACAGTGGGCTTTTAACCTCTTAGTGTCGGAAAGAACCAACAACTCCATGCAACTAGGCAGAAAAGATTCAATACACCATTTACAAAAAAAAAGTTATTCCTTCACACCATTCAACTCCCTTCTTTCTGGCACAGGAGCAGGTCAGAGTTCATCAGTTCAGGGGTGGGACGCGCGACGTCCTACACACAGTTCCCATCCTGGGAGGGTGCATCACAGGGCATACAGCAGACCTGCTTGCTAAGCCAAGCCTGGCTCGAGGGGAAAGGCTGAGATTAGGATCCGGGATCAAGCAATTGCACAGCAGAGGGACAGGCCCCCATCCCTCTTTTCAAAGGGATGCGGGAGGTCTCTTTTGGCTGTGTTAACACCCAGTTTTTCAAGGTCAAGATGGGTACAGAAGTTAGAGCCTAAGCAGATGGATACGATAGCCTGTGGAAGAGGAGAAGTCTTACATGAAATTCACCAGTGGGTTATGTACTTTGCTAGGATCACAGCCCCCTGCAATTAATCAGTCACTCAAAAGGATCAGGAGGTGTGTTACTGAACATCTTTTACCAAGTTTCTTGTTCTCGGTTTCTTCCCAGAAAGGCTACTGATTTTGCTTTTCATACCTTCCCTCCGTAGGGGATAGTTCCTTCAAATCCTCTAGGCAGGGCTTCACGTTCAAGAGTTTTTTGTACAGAGCCAAGGGAAAGTGAAGGTCTACCACTGTGAAGTTGTATATTGCAAGACCACATACGATGCCAATCAAGTGAAACCAGTTGTGTTCTACAAAGCACTGCAAAACCACACAGAGAAATCCTGATGAGACACACTGTCACTGGTGCAATGCACAGCAGCATCCTTTCCTCCACATACTAAAAAGACAGCCCCTGCTTTTCCAACTGGGACAAAATCACCCATCCTATTTTCTGTTAAAAGCTTATGCATAACCACAGTGCCAACATGCAAATATAGGTGTTGGTGTACAGGCCTTTGTTCCTTTGCATATTTCCTCCCACATCGGTATGTCAGTCAAAGACTGGCTGCCTAGATCTGTTAAATGCCGCAAATACGCGACTCATACTTTGACTGCTTAGATTACCATTCTTGGTGTCAAAAGACTCGTTGTTTTTATAGCATTAACATGAGGAGTAGTTGTTCTATAACACTGTTTACAAGTTGCAAAAGGTAGCATGTAATTTGCTCCCTTGCAAAACGAAATTAATAAATGAAAAAGAACCCTACAGCTACACCTTAAGGGAAGACTGACAACATCATCTCCCATCCTGCTACCTAGGAAGGTGAAGAAAAAAGGACATGAACGACCACCTTAGCATAATGCTATCTGAGGGGTATGAACTTGCACTCCACACTCTTCCAAAACCAAAAAGCTTTCACTATAAACTGTGTTTCTTGCTGTTTAAGAGCCTACTCACATAGGACATTAACAAGTTCAGACCCTGGAAATGATAGTGACGCGTGATTAAGGGGATTGATTGCAATTACACGAACAGCAAGTGAAGCACAGAATTCCAATGTCATTATGACCCAAGCCTCTGGCTCTGTGAATTAGCACAATTCTCACATTCATGATAATAAGAGTTCTAATAACTGACATCTGATACTTAATACTAGTTTTATTATGGGATAAAAATAAAGAGCCAACTCCTTAACGGGCACAATCACCGTTGTGCTAAAGTTAATGGACCTATACTAATTTACACAGATTGAAAATAGAGCTTACATTGTATCATGTGTGGAAAAATGAGAGGAAGATAATTTCTTTCCCATATTTTGCCACTAACTTTCTTGTCATTCAAAGGCAGCATATTATTTCAACCTGCACATAGAGAGGGCAAGGGCTTACAGTGTCTGAAAACCACAGCAGGTTTGACTCTGGGTAGTAAGTGAACATGCCATAGATGGGGTTGAGAAGTTCTTTTAACAACAGAAGGAAAAATTCCTTTGTCACTCCTCCAGCATCAACAGCTTCCTCACCATCAAAGATGACCTGTAGAAAAAATAGATCAGTAGCACGGATGCAGAGCTAAGTGAACCAGACATCTTTCTAACTGGGAGCCATGCAAAACACTTTGCCTAACATGCCCAAATCCACTGGAACCCCCAGCCTGTTTCAGTGCTCTGCTTGCAGAGAGGGAAAGGGAAGAGGGGGTGGCAAATGACATAGTTTGAAAATGTTTAACTCTTTATGCAAATCATAAATAATCGCCTATCCTCCCATCAACTGAAGCAGCAACACTACAGCAGCTGTGGAATTTTGTAGCAGTCTCTCAGAGATAAAACATGTCCTACTGTAAGTGGCCTGTTCCTGTAGAAGAGCAAAATAGAGATTGCACAGTATCACAGAAATGTTTCCTCCCCTGTGCTTTATACAGCAGGCACACCGGGATGAGAGTAAACCCCTTGCCTGCCTTCTTGTGAAATGTTCACTGCCAAACCATTCCAAAAGTCAGAGAGGAGAAGGACTCAGCCTTCGTATTCGTTAGACAAAGTGTCCCTGTGTGCTATACTTTTGCAGAAGCCACTGTATACTGCTGAAGCAGCGATGGGAATGGTTGAAAGGCTGCAGAAATGTCAGCTGAGTGAGAGGGTGCTAAAGGTGTGGAGAAAACTTACTTTAAGAGGCTTTTTCAAATCAATGTCTGAATGGATGCTCAGCTCCCTTAAAGCATCACCAACTAAGTTACTCCTGCGAACATGAAGTACCAGGAAAGGGCTTCTGGCCAGCAGAGGTTCCAGAGTGAGAAGCATGAAGACATTCTGCAAATTTGCACCATTTATTGCAACCTGTAATAAGAGAGGGGTGAAAGACAGCTGCTGCTCAGCCCCTTTCTTCCTGTGGAAGAAAAACAGTTAGCAACTGTATGACTGATGTTCTTTTCCTCCTTAGTCTTTTAGTCTGGTTTCCTCAGGGTACAAAGATTACATGCTCACTCTGTACAAGTGTGTGTGCCTGCACACCTACCTGTCCCTGCCCCATTTCCCACACCAACACCTTTTGAATCCACTGATCAATTCCCCGGGCAGAAACTTGAAAAAAGTGCCCACTTACCCGAATGCTTGTCTACTTTTCCAGCCTTACAGCTCCTCTAAGAGATCTCACCTTAATTCTTATCCTTAGACTACCATAAACAGGTAAGTACTCCCTTGCTACATAGTTAAAATTTCCACCACATGCTCATCTGGCAGTTATGATGTTACCAAACATTTTGAAGTGAAAGATACCAAGCTCTACCTCTGCAACACCTAGAGCAAAAAGTTCTCCAGCTACTCTGCTCCCCAACAGCGCTGCACCTTGCAGGCACCAATGCAAAAGGCAGAAAAAAATAAATGGAATGGGAAAATTGGAAGAGAGAAGGATTACCTGCATCTGTAGTTCTGCATCTGTCTGTAACATCTTGGTTTTAGCCTGAGCATCAAAGATGAAAGGATAAGAACAAAGTGTCACGGCATCCTGCAAGAAAGGCAGGCAGATTGGTTCCTATCTGCAGTTTACACAGCACTTATTTAAATAAGAGTAATGAAAAACAATTTTCATACCTGCATGATAGATGGTCTTACTTTCTGTGAAGGAAAAAGAGAAATATGAAAATCTCTCTCTTGATTTTGTGTCTTGTATTTTTTTGGATGGACTAATTCAAAGGTGACACAAAGAAAATTTTTCTCCTCTGGGACCAACAACTCATTTTTTTCCTCTTAAAGCAAAGCATGGGAACTTCCTTCTCAAGACTAATCGAAAATTTGAACATCAAATATTTCTAAGGGGACTAACTGGCACAGAAGCCTGTATTAGCTTGCCATAGGTGAAACTTCTGAGGAAAACCAAGAAAACTACTCCCAAGGTAGAGACTATGTGAAACAACAGGAGAGACCATAAGGCTACATGACTCCTGCAATGACTCCTTTCATTAGCCATACTGATAAATTTTAAATTAATTTAAGCTATCAGTGTTACAGACATTTAAGTCACTATTTTATTGTTCTGCTCACTAGAAGTAAGCACAGAGTAGTACTATTTAAATGATGGAAGGGAGGGGAGGAGGACACGGCACACAGAACATTGAAAAAGTCCATGAAAACACACACATAGTCTTGCTACAGCCGGGTTTTACTCTTGCAGCATCCCTTGGTGGATGTTTTTTGATGTTTTCTCACACTTGGGATTCCTTTCCTTGCTATAATGAATCAGTCTCCCTGGGTTCCTACACAGCACATTCCAGCTCTCAGTTTAGTTATCTCTTTTCTTACAGATGGGAAAGCGAGGCATAAAAGAGGTGAAGGGTCTTACCCAAGATCACCCAGCAGGTTACTGGAAGAGCCAGGAATAGAACCCACATCTCTTGAGTCTTGGTTCAGTCCCCTAGCCAGAACGCCACACTGCCTCCTCTTACAGAGCAACATTTTAAGATCACTGGCTACATTATTCACAATACCTGCCTAAACAGCAGAAGTAAAGGGTAAAAATTATAATTTTAGAATATAGGATTTGGCTCCTGAGGTCTCGATTACATAAAGGATCCAGTGACTGAATTAATCCCCTTGTGCGAGGGTTGAATGAAATTCACACAAATAATCACAGAGATTGTTGCCATCATTAGTTAAATATTATTAGCTCCAGCTCTTCTGACAGCCCTATTTTAAGTTAACTTTGTCAAGCCACCGCGTACCCAAATCTGAGAGACTTAACATATAGATGCCCCTACACTGAATACGTTACACTTTCATTAAGGATATTAAAAATACAGATCTATAACCAGAGAAACAAACATGGACAGCTATTTCATGACTATACATAAAACCTCTTACCATTCCAGCCTGATGTAAGAACCACATGAGATAATCCTCCTGAATGTCCACCAAGCTGGAAATCTCAGGGATATAGAACTTATCATATTCTACGTGTTTAACCTTCTGATTAACCTAGTGAAGAAAACAGATGTTTTTTAAAATACGGATGAGTTCAACATTTTCCTCAGAACACGCAGGTTTGCTTTCATAAAATCAATTGTAGTAGCTTGCAACAACAGGATCCAGAAAGTGTCGCAGAAACACATGGTCCCTTATATTTTAGTACGAACAAAGATGAATCTAGACAAACCTCTCGCTTATTTTAGTTCCCTCTCCTTCCTCACCCAGACTACCCAGCACCAACACAGTGGGAGCAGAAAGCATCAAGGGACAGGTATTTGTGACACCACAGTTTGGCAGCTTGGCAGCAGCATTCTTTCGGGCAATTCTTTCCTCGTGTTTGAGACAAGATCAAACAATCTTCAAGTGTCCAGAATCCAGGCAAACCACTAACATCTTGCCCTTGTGGTGTCTTGGTAGGCAATGGCAGAGCTCACAAGCCAGAGCTGTGACCACTCTGCCCCTGCCAATTGGCAAAGGATAGACAAGACTGAATCATATTGAGCCAACATGCACCCAAGCTTATCTCTTACCTTGTGGAGTTTCTCCAGAAGCCTGAGAGCAGCTGTAATGTAGCTACTGAACAGAACTGGGATTAGTAGCGTCTTTCTTCCGCTGAGGAGGTAAACCACTGCGCCTTTATAGAGGTCCACGAGCCTGAGGAAATATCTTGGGCACACTTGAGACCACCAGTTATCTGGAAAGCAGAGGAACATCAAGATAAATCCTGAATTAAAGGTCAGAGTAACCCCTGAATAAGGGGCTACAGATGAAAATAGGGGAACATACCTACAGATTGTTTCAAAAAATTTCCCTGTTTCTGTCCTAACTGTACCAAGAGGAAAGTGAGCAAAGAGTCAGCTGGATACCAGAAATTGATAAACTCTTCTCTTTCCACTCTCATACAACCACCTCAGTCATTACCCAGCCCCAATCCACGATCAGTGTGAGAGTCTGCACTCAAGGCTTTTCAACCTTCAACTCAAAATACTGTTTCAAGTATCTGGTATTCAGCATCTTGTGATTTTGCAGGCAAATTACAGTCTCTCATGAGTGAAAAGAAAGCAGTTATCTGGGCAATTCTCTGTAGTACCACATACTTTACTAGCAGGTGTTATAGCATGTCTCCTGGCACATCTGCAAAACTAAGAGAATCCTTCTAGTATGCTAACAATCACAGTGGACTACTCTGAGTAGAGGAGGAAACTGTTCCAAAGCCTCTTTGGATAAATAAATAAATAAATAAATCAATCAATCACTACACCTCAAAAACATTTCACTGGAGCAATGCTCCTGGAGGCCGGAATGCATTACACCGCATTTTACATGATAATGTGAGATTAAATACAAGACGACCTTTGGAAACACAGTAAGATAACAAGAAAAGTAATAGTTTAGTAAATATGAACAACAACCGTTAAGCAGCCTATGTTCTGTTTAGCTTAAAATGAGCTCATAGGAAATAACAATAGCAGAAAAGAGAAGATTCAGAATGGGGAGAAGCAATGGGATGTTCAGCTTGGTCACAAATCAGCCAGTAGGTTTTTCTGCACTTAACACAAGACAAAGCAACTTTATATTTATTATACTCTTGTATTTACCTTATACAGAAAGGATATTCTAATGTGAACAATATCTGATGAAATTTAAGGGAGTAAGATCATTTAATCTTGATGATATACAAAATCTATCACAGAGCGGCACGCATATTTATCTGGAACTGAGTCTCTGAATGTAGGTAAACTAGGTAAGGTAAACTAGATTAACGTCCCTACTACACATTCTTTGAAATGATATTTTACCTCTAAATTAGAAATTCTTAACCTGAATTTGCTTTTTCATTTATCATCCACACCACCATATATTTTATAAGTTTTATATTATTGCAACTAACTTCTCATATCTTACCTACACGGCATATTGTTCATTTCCTTATAGTATGCTTTAAATTAAAATTTTATGTTTATAATTCTTTTACAGGGGAACAGAGGTTTCAGGGGGAGGATTCCTTGAGTCCTTTTGGTTCCCGGTTGTTTTTTGAGGCAACTACTTTGTAACAACACTATATCCCAATTAGCCCTGCTGTTTTAACAGAACAGAAAAATGAAACTAATACAAAAACCCAATTGAAAAACCTAAAGGCAACACTTTGTGACCCAGACGGATACTGAGAGCAATGTGTATGTTAAGTGTCAGTCTCTTACCAAGAACTTTGCTGGGGTTGGTATCTAGGCGCAGAATAGCCATTGCCAGAGGAAGAGTTAACGTGATATAATACTTGGAGTCTTGGAAGGGTGGGAATTCAGGGAGAATCAGATAGATCCTCATTGCCTCGACATCTGGTGGTGAGCTGGACAGTTGAGGAATCAAAAAGCTCTCAAAGCTCTTCAGTATCTAGAGGAAAATAAGACAAAAGAAGACAACTTATCCTTGGTAATAGAGTACCTTCAACATGGATGATGTGTAAGAATTGATGAAATGGAGTACACTCAGAATGGGTGTCCTTAACAGCTTTTGCTGATGCTCTCTTCGAAACACTCTACAGGACAGGACTAAACTTTAATTTTTCCAAAATGCATGAATGTCTGGATAGGTTTTTCCAGGGCTGGCTAAAGGTAGCTAATCTCTCTCATTAAGGTCACATACCTGTTTTAACAGTCAAACCCAGAATACAGAAAAAGAAAAGCTATAAAAATTATAGCTAGACAATGGCATGGGGAACACATAATATTTTATCCCACTGTGAAAGCACTTCAGAAAGCAATCCTTCAAGTTAGACTAAATTATACAACCATAAATACTCAATTCCTGACAGGGAATTAATGAGCACATTGTCATTGGTTACAAGTATAACGTACACAGAATTAATTTCAGCAGCCATTTCTAGTAGTAAATGCCATTAGATAAAACTTTTTTAAAACCAAATTTTAGATACACATTCTGAGAAGGTGAAACTCAATGCAGGTCAATGGAAAAATATCCCTTTTTACCATGAAGGATCTGGCCTGCAGATTTGCAGTACAAACCTGTCCCCAAAAAAGCTGCTGTTACTTGCATGTTACAGAGAGACAAAGCCTTTATTTCTCGTCTGAACACCCAAAACCCCAGAAATGCAATACCTGATCTAGAAGAATGGAGTGCTGAGAGTTCATCAGCTTCTCAAACAGCACTCTGGTGGAATTCAGATCAATCCCTGGGATCTTTGGACTGGTTTTAAAATGTTCATCGATTCTTTAAAAAAAAATAAAAATCCCAGACAGACAGGCATAAGTTTAAGGAAGCAACACCATTACCTGTGCATAGGAATGGCCTGAGAGCAAGCAATGGAGAAATGACCTCTAGGGACTTACTCAGACTAGAAACAAAGCAGAAGTTGGAATCTTCTTGCTAAAGACAACTTCTACAACTCTCCCTTCTGAATTCCTCTCGGTCTTGGTTAAGGTTGGGATTCCTGCACTAAGTCTTTGATTTCCCCAGGACTCCTCACTGACCTAAGAACGTGTTTAGACAGGCTGGGCTGCTGAAAAACCTATAAAATACGTATCTACCCTATCCACCAGGATCCTCTGTGTTGTCTTCATATACACTACTTGTATAGCAAAACCTCATGCATAGGAAGAAACAGACTGCTATACAAGGGGACATCAGATGGGGTTTTCAAAAGAGAACACGCAAAGATATTCAGAGTAGCTTCTTGGCAATTCCACTCACAAATTTTCTACAACTAAACAATGACCACAGTCATAACACAGCACAGCTGAGAACAGTCTTCACACGGTCTTCAGTTGTAACAAACATGTGCAGTGCTTGCTGCTGTGCTTGAAAGGTCACAATTTACTCAGGCTACCTGTGTAAGAGGGATAATGAAGGCAAGCCCGCAGAGGACAACGCTCTAACAGTCAGATTTAACAACAGTGAATGTCCAAGCCCAGCAGGTAAGTTACCCAGCTCAGCACCTCAACTACAATCTGTAGCAAAGGCTCTTCAGTGCAGATGTCTGCAGTAAAGCTGCACATAAAACCTTGCAGTTGCTAGTGAAAAGAAGTCGTTGCTGCCATTCCATCGACCTCAAGGATTTCCTGAGTTTCTCACCACTTATCTGAGACTGTGCTGCATTACACAGTCTGAAGGAAAAGACAGGCTATGTTTGACAGCTTGCTGGTGTGACTATAATGACAGCAGAAGCTAAACATAGCCTGCTGTAGTAGAATGGCTATTTGCATACAAGCACGGACACCAGGCTGGAAATCACAGAATCACAGAATGCTAGGGATTGGAAGGGACCTCGAAAGATCATCAAGTCCAATCCCCCTGCCAGAGCAGGAACACCTAGATAATGCTACATAGGAAGGTGTCCAGGCGGGTCTTGAATGTCTCCAGAGAAGGAGACTCCACAACCTCCCTGGGCAGCCTGTTCCAGTGCTCCGTCACCCTCACTGAGAAGAAGTTTCTTCTCGAGTTTAAGCGGAACCTCTTATGTTCCAGTTTCAGCCCATTACCCCTTGTCCTATCAGTGGTTGTCACCGAGAAGAGCCTGGCTCCATCCTCGTGACACTCACCCTTGATATATTTGTAAACATTAATGAGGTCACCCCTCAGTCTCCTCTTCTCCAAACTAAAGAGCCCCAGCTCCTTCAGCCTTTCCTCATAAGGGAGATGCTCCACTCCCTTAATCATCCTAGTTGCCCTGTGCTGGACTCTCTCCAGCAGTTCCCTGTCTTTCTTGAACTGAGGGGCCCAGAACTGGACACAGTATTCCAGATGGGGTCTCACCAGGGCAGAGTAGAGGGGAAGGAGAACCTCTCTCGACCTACTAACCACCCCGCTTCTAATATACCCCAGGATGCCACTGGCCTTCCTGGCCACAAGGGCACAGTGCTGGCTCATGGTCATCCTGCTGCCCACCAAGACTCCCAGGTCCCTTTCCCCTACACTGCTCTCTAATAAGTCATTCCCCAACTTATACTGGAACCCGGGGTTGTTCCCACCCAGATGCAAGACTCTACACCTACCCTTGTTATATTTCATTAAATTTTCCCCCGCACAACTCTCCAGCCTGTCCAGGTCTCGCTGAATGGCAGCACAGCCTTCTGGCATGTCAGCCACTCCTCCCAGCTTGGTGTCATCAGCAAACTTGCTGATAGTACTCTCTAGTCCCTCATCCAAGTCATCGATGAATATATTGAATAATACTGGTCCCAGTACCGACCCTTGAGGGACTCCACTGGATACAGGCCTCCAACCAGACTCCGCCCCATTGACCACAACTCTTTGGCTTCTTCCCCTTAGCCAGTTCACAGTCCACCTCACTACCCGAGAGTCTAGACCACACTTCCTCAGTTTAGCAGCAAGGATGCTGTGGGAGACTGTGTCCAATGCTTTACTGAAGTCAAGGTAGACCACATCCACCGCTCTGCCATCATCTATCCACCTTGTTATATCCTCATAAAAGGCTATGAGGTTAGTCAAGCACGACTTCCCCTTGGTGAAGCCATGTTGACTGTCTCTAATGACCCTCTTATCCTTGATATGCCTTGAGATGGCACCAAGGATAAGTCGTTCCATCACTTTCCCAGGGATGGAGGTGAGGCTGTCTGGTCTATAGTTACCTAGGTCCTCCTTCTTGCCCTTTTTGAAGACTGGAGTGACATTTGCTTTCCTCCAGTCCTCAGGTACCTCTCCCGTCTCCCAAGACTTGGCAAAGATGATGGAGAGTGGTCTAGCAATGACATCAGCCAGCTCCCTCAGCACCCGTGGATGCATCCCGCCTGGACCCACGGATTTATGGATGTCCAGATTGCTTAATTGGTCCCTAACCCAGTCCTCCTTGGAGCCACGCTGTGGTACATGGTGCTTCAGGCTGTGATGTGCAGAAGTAGCACTGGAACATGTCCTGTCACACAGCCATGGAAAAGCTGCAATACAGGGTTAGGAGGAAAAGCAAACAGGCCTATGTGGAGTTAGGATACTGGAGGGATATACCAGCGTATTTCTGTCAAGTGTACCATGACACAAGGCTTCACATATGTACATGGTAAAATACAGCCTCACTTCAGTGTACGGTAGCTTCAAATTCTATCATTTGTTTGGTGAAATATTTTCTGAAGGAGTCCTGCACTACCTAGGACATCACTAAATTGGAAGGAGAACTGCATTGGGGTAATGAAGTCACAAACTCCACTCATTTCCACATTCAAAGGAGATGTGGGACTAATTACAGTGACTCAACAACTTGGACAACTCAATAAGTGTTTTAAACCGACATGACACAACTCTCCTGATGCTGTAACATGCTGCCTTGCCACAATGATAGAGAAGAAACCATTGGACAAGCAGAAAAACAGAAGAATAATAAGCAAATTGTTTTCTTTTTCAAGTTGCTCTTGGAAAATATTACTCAAGGTTACCCAGAGTAACTAAGCTTTTCTACACCTAGTCACAGGTCATTTACTGATCACGCCACCATAAAAAAAAATTCTCCTCCTCCTCCTCATCTTATGCTGTTACCTCCCCAACATCTACAGACACAGCCAACACAATCCTTCCCAACCCACAGCCTTTGACTCAGCTATGCATATTACAGCCTTGTCGTCACCTGTCATTGGTTACACCCATTTGAAATTCCTGCTTTTGTAAGCAGGAGCACAAAACTCTCCATAACTGATGTCACCTAAAAGGAAAGCGCTTCCATGCTGCCCGACATGTATTTTTCAAGAGTAGCCTGTGTTGAAGTATACCTCAACACACACCAGCCCCCACCAGCTAGCTCAGCTGGGTAAGATAACTGGCATCACTCATTTCCTTTAATGTCGTATTCCTATCCCTCTCTTTTAGAGATGTTGATATTCACTTCATAATGAACAATAACAGCTATGACAACTCCAAGGGATCTGTACCACTTACAGTACATTCACCATGCACTTTCTTAATTCGTTTGCCTTCCTTACCCAGTTCTGACCAGGAACCTCTTTAGTGGACACTCTCTGCCCCTGTCTCCTGTCTGACCAGAAGAACCAAATCCCACCGCAGCAGTGAGTGACGTAAAGTGATTCCCGTCTGCCTCAAGGTCAAGCCACAGTTTGCTACTTACTTCTTCTCCAAGAAGCTTCCATTCCAGCAAGCAGCTGAGGACAGTATCTGAACAACGTTACTGTTGGCAGCAGGAAGACAAAAGAAAACAGAGACAGAGGTTACGGACAGATGTCCCAGCAAATCTCTTCAGCTCTCTTCCCTTCCTTCTATGGGAAACAATGTCAGGATCACCCCTTCAGAGGCACACAGGGTAATCAGTTCACTGAGGATCGTGTAACGTCCCTCTTTGAAAGGACGGATGTTAGCAGTGCCTCCTTTCCACCTATTTGGCCCTTCTCATGACAGGCACAGAGGGGAAGGAATTTAATCAGTCTGTTCATAAGTTCTTGCTGCTTCTCATGAACACTAAGCATATAGGGACAACTTTAAAATCCACGTCCCACCCACCATTTGCAATGTTTTGAGGGAGCCTCAAATTCCTCTGGTTCTGCTCAGAAGCTCTAAACCTGGCAGCCTTGTGACTGGTAACTGTCCTCCCCTTGGAAATGATCAAGAACCACACTTGAAAGGGTTGCTAAATTTCAAGTGAAAGCATGGCACGGAAGCCAACAAAATTATTTAAATAAAACTTTCAACAAAAGGCTTGTCCAGTGCCACAATACCTACTTGACAGAATTAGAACTGTTCTTTTCTAAAAGCTTTTGCCTCCAGACATCTATAGTTTCATCATTTATTAAACAGGTGTAACGTGTTTCATTTATGGTCCGGAAATCATCAGCAGGCAAGGAATTCTGTGAGAAGATACAGATTTCAGCAAAGACAGCTTGTAAAACAATTCCTTCTTATCCATAATCTCTGTTTTCTATATATAACTGATAGCTTCCTCAGTGTGGTCTCTGACCAGGTTTGGTTAGGAAGCTGTGGCATTACTAAGAAGTCCAAAGGGAAAGGCATGGAAAGGTATGGAAAAAACATGAGATCATCATCAAATACATTATAAAAGAAGAGAGATAAAAAATCAAAATATTTGCTTAAATGTACCAAAGCCCTCTTAAATACCACCATATACTACAGGCTTAGTACATTCATTCTAGACCTACTTCCATGCCTCGAAAGCGTATGTCAAACACTTCTTGAAAGAAATAAGAAGGCAGAAGCAGAAAAAACAGTTTGGCATTCAGCCTTCCATCCAGCATATCTTCGCAAATCCCTAGTGTATGGGGTCTACGGCCCTATGGTCTAATACCCTGGTGTGTCAGGAAGAAAGCAATCCCTTGCTTTCAGTCCACGAAGGAGACTGGACTCCCCTCCCTGCTGACCAAACTGGAATCAGTGTCTTCCCAATGGCTCTTCGACATGCCTCTGTCTAAAGGAAGGCAGCTTTCAGCCACTCCTCTAAAAAGCTGTAAATCCTTGTAACCACTGTCATCATTGATAAGGTTTGTAAGGCAGTGTGGACTTCGAAGCAACACTTCATTTTCAGGAGCTATTATCAAAACCAAAAGATGCATTGTGAAAGCTGGGACAGGGAAGCAGACTTGAGAAGACAATTCATTTGTTTTACCTCATATTTGGAGCAAAGCACAAACGTTTGGTCTCCTCCAGAGAAGATATGTTTAACAATGTGGTATTTACAGGCATCTGTTGAAAAAGAGACACAGTTGTTTTAGAGGCTGATGAACGCAAGTTCCTGCTCTGCCTCTTCCCCTACATTTGCAGTGCCAGCGCCTCGGGTTTTACACTACAAGGAGCACCTTGGTCTCTTGAAGGCCAGGCTGAAACCAGATGGAATTCAAGCACTGTAGCACTTTCTTGAGATACACGGGGCCTGTCAGGAGGGAAAAGTTGCAATTTGCAAACTGCAATGGGGTTTTAAAGAGAAAACAAAATCCTTGGAAATCACTGTTAGTGCAATTTCCTGAAGGTTCAAGATCACCAAATGTTGAGCTGTGCCATGAAAAGAGATAGGGAGAGGGCACACATTGACAGAGAGAGCAAGAAGTCACCCAGTGATTTCCATAGTGCAATTGTCAAGAACCTTTGCAGAACACTGTCAGGAAGTCTTTAGACAGCCATGGGTGAAATGGCATTATTTATGTCCATTTGCAACTCCAAATCACACAGAGTACATACCAGGTTTCCCTGAGAGTTGCCCATTGTGAGCTGCCCAGTGACCCTTGACGGGAGAGGGACACTTAACATTACAAGTGTGTCCTGTTCCCAGCTGGCCTCTTGTTCCACAGCCAAATGCATAGATCATTCCTGAAGAAGGCACAAAGGCTAAAGTGTGATGTCTGTAACAGAGAGGGGTACAAAGTTTTGGCTTTGTTTTATAATTAAAAGAAAAAAGAAAAAAAAATACAACAACAAAACACACAGCCTACATTTTATCTCAGTTCCCCTAGGCCAGAAGCTGGTACAAAGCAGCATCTTTACACTAACACCAATGCCCAAGTCTTGCCACCTGATGGCACCAGTTTATGGGATGATGCTCTTTAGGTGGAAGTGACAAAGAGCAGCTTGTGCCAGCAGCCAGCTGGTATCAGGCTCACAGATGGAATTAGCTTAGTCATTTGCTAAGCCTGTACTTATGAAAAGGCAACACCACAGCACCAGTGTTACTAACTCTCTTTTCATGAAAGAGGCTGGAAACTTGTGACCAAAGGGGCTGCTGCACTAAAGCCTTGCTGAATTATTAAGATGGAGAGGTATCTTTTACCAGGTTAGAGCACAGGGAACAACAACAATTAAAAAACAACCTCCTTTAGAAGGCCTTAAAATTGTCATGGGAAGAAAAATTTAAATTAACTTAGTTTTGACACGTAGCTTGCAGAAGCAAGGATATTCTCTCTGTTTACAAGACTCTGTGTCAGCATTAACCTCCATCAAAGAAAATTTCTGAACGCACACAGGACTTACCTGCCACAAGCAATTTGAGATACTTCACTGCCCATTAACTCAAGAACTCTTCGGGGGTTCACTTCATCGTTCATGGAATCATGTCCCAGTTGCCCGCAGGAACCTGCACCGAACGTGAACACCCCTCCACTCTGTTAGCAAATCAAACAGCATATTCTCCATTTAGGGACCCATAACCCAGCAGTAATTCTCTGACTCCCCAGTTTAAGTACGAGCCCAAGCTTAGGCAGAGACTGATGGGGATTTCCAAAGGATTCAGAAAATAAACTTGGGTTCTGCTAATGCAGCTACCTTGCTACCCGCTACCCATCAGAGACTAACAGAATTATCTTTAGGTACGTCCGTGTTAGAAAAGCTTTCCCCCGCAATCACCAGATGAATCTGAAATTCCAGTGTGTTTACGCATGGTTGAGTAGCACTCGTTTCTGCCATCTTTACCCCCACCTCTGCCAGCTGCTGATCAAAAAGACTGTAACTTTTTTCCTTTGAAAAAGAGCTTCTACAGAACCAGTCTTCTACAATGGTGTTTTTTCCCACAGTAATCCCAAAGCCAGCTGTTTAATTAATTTTACAGTGCAAAACACTGAGGCACCAACAAAAGCAAGCAACATCTAGGAAGTGTCAGAAGCAAGGCAAGAACTGAGCAGAGATTTTTCAAGACCTAGCCCTACGCTCTGGCCACTAAACTACACACCACTCGTAAACACCAGGTTTGCAACTGAAAACCTCTTGTAAATGCAGTGAGTGACTGCTAATGTTCCTTTTAAACACCCATTTGTTTTCACTTGCATTTTATTCTGATGCACAGTATCACTCTCTTTTTATCTTTTTAATCTTTGGAATGTATGTTTGCTAATTTTTTTTGCTCCAAGCTACTTTCTTTGAGCAATTCACCTGAGTTTTACTACTCATTGTCATGAATTTCTAACATCTTCATCTTCAAAAACAGCAACGGATCATGTTGGCAATGAATCTCAGAAGAAATCAGAGTAAGACTATACTTTCCATTTAGTTTCTTTTACTGGGGTCGCATGGAATACCATATCTGTTCTTTTTTCCATTACCCAGGAAACTAACGCGAAACTATTAGGCAGGCAGGATAGCAGCCAGGGTTTCCAGGTTAACATCTTTACCTTTGTCAGAACCGCCGTGTGTTCCTCTCCACAGCTGATGTAAACAACCTTCTGAGACCGCAGCAGCTTCACATGACAAGGGGATTCCCGGTCTGCATTGAAGACAAAGAAAATAAAGGAGCTCCTTCAGAAGCACAAACCTCAGTGTTTGAGAAAGCCACTGACAGTCAGACATTCAGATGTGGTTTATGTGCGCAACAGAAGCTTTAACAACTGGGGGAAAAAAAATACGTCCTCAAGTACTCCACTGCTGCCTTCCCTGTCCAATTCTTAAAAGATTTGTCCTGGCTCAAAGAAAATTGCCCAGAGCAAGAATGCAAATACTGAGAATTTTGTATAAACGCAACATGCACTTGCAGTTTGGGAGGTATGACTAGTGCAATCCAGCTATGCCCACCTGCAGCTTCATGCTCCTCACTGACCACTGCAAACATTTGCTTCCAAAACCTTGCTTAGACCTATTCCACACAGAACAATCCCAACACATGGGAGACACGAGTGCAACACACTTGACAAGCTGAATCCCAAGGCGTATTTAAATGCCTAGCATTCCCTCTGTTGTCATCCTTTAAGAAGATCCTCCTACTTGAAAACGCTAATCACTGGCAACCCTTAGATGATGCTTCTCTCCTTCACTCTGATGTTTCATTCATTAAAAGTGGGTCTCCCAAGGATGAATACACCAAGCAAGGTTACAGGTTTTACTAATGTAAAAATAAAATTAAAAGCTAAGCATTTCAAGGAGCAGTAGGCACCCCAAAACAGTTAGACATTAAGGGGAGCAGCTGCTTACTTCATACTTACAAAAAAATCAGGTTCCTACCTATAGAGGTTGTCCATTTTTTAAGACTCTCACTCAAGGATTTGATAGGTGCTTTTTTTCTGGGTAGTGAAAGGAAAATGGTCACATTTTCATGGATTTAGAAATGAGAGCAAATTTTTCATTTACGTTGTTCTGTATTTTAGGACTCTGAACTTTATTTTGACAGGAATGACACTTCTCTCTATAGCGTAATTTTTTTTAATAACAGTGCTGCAGAATACTCACATTTGTTGACTTTGCTATTCATGTTTACTAAGTATAATCCACACTGTCATACCATAAATATCACATAGTTACTAGTGTGCCATGTATTAAAGGGTATGCAAAATACAATCCCTGGACAACACAGCCTCACAAGCAGATGCCCCTTATATGTTCATTTAAGATTTACCAAAGCAAGCCTCTCGCATATATAAACTGCCTTTGTTGAAATTAGAAGCATTTATCTGCCAGTCTACATGGAAAGAACATGGCTGCTCTTACACTAGATCATCTCTAGCTTACATGCAGTACGAGAGAACAGACCTGCAGCATTTATGTGAGAATACAAGATACGTTACAAATCTTACCATTGTGTGTCGTATTTCTAAAAGTGTAAAGCAAGATGTAATGATGCATACAATGATGCTAAACTACAGGCTGGTTTTGAGTAATAGCCTTAAATACATTTCAGCTGGTAGCGTGGGTTCTCAAAAGGCATCATTCCATTATAGGTACACAAAACGTGAGGTAACATACAGGTACGGTGCAACATAGAGTGTTTATATGCTATTATGCAACATAACATTTACAAATATGTACACCTCAGGTACTCGCCCATGCAAAATAAAACTATGAGCGCATACTAGATATCACATTCACACTCTTGCCTAGATCCTTAAAGCCATTAAACTTGCCTAGATCCTTGAAGCCACTCAGGAGCTTCACAGAAAAGGATAAAGAGGTTGATTTGAAGCTCCAAAGAAAATCTTTCACTTGCTTTTGCAAAAAGTTAAGAATGTCTTAACAGCAGAGGAGATCTGGGCTTTTTAGACTAGTGGTAATGTCGTATCCACCCTTCAGCCTCATTTATAGACCTACCTTCAAGTCCGTTGATGGATAGGCTTCACTGAACACAGCCACCTGAAAAAACTACCCTTAGCCCTATATGTCTGGAAAATTGTGCAACAAATAAACCAGACAATATTTTACAATACTGAGACACTGTGTGTTGCCATCATTTTGTAGCATACAGATGCTCACCAGTCAAAAACATGTTGGCAAACAAGGGGGTGTGTTCAGCCTGCTGTTCCACAGGGAGAGCTTTTGCTTCATACCAACTTCACACCAACTACAAACAAGGTACAGCCAAAGCATTTTTGAGGAGAAAGAATATGAGCACTTGCTTCGATGCTTGCATGTTGACACTCACATTTGAAAGATCCTTCTCCTTTTTGACCTTTCTTACTTCCACTAACATCCACAAGGAGAAAAAAAAAGTGTTTCTGCTCCTACTGAGTATGAAAAGCCTGTAGAGTCCATCACAGACTCCTTCTCTGCCCTCTCCTCCCAAGATGAGTTCCTGAGGGTTATGTATCCACTCAGTAGAAGCATACTGTCAGTGAGAAAAGACACACTAAGCCAAAAAAGTCTATCCTTCTTCCACCTAGGAGTATAATTTAATACCTCGTTCATCACTTAGTCCCAGCTGTCCTGAGCTGTTCTTCCCCCAGCCAAACACAGCTCCTGAGAGAGAGAGGGCAAAACTGTGGGCTCCGCCTGCAGCAACCTGAGCCAAGGGGATCCCATCAAGAGACTTGACACGTTGTGGACTGGCTTGGGAGGGACATTCTTTGCCCAAGCCCAGCTGACCATAGCTGTTCTGCCCCCATGTGAAGAACTGGCCATCTGAAACAAGGAAAGAAAGAGAACGGTGAGTAAAAGGTGATCAGCAGAAAAGCAAGTTTGCGAAAATGAACAAGCATCAGTGCTGGAGGCTTCACTCCCTCCCAAGCCTCATGAAGGGAAAATCAAAGAAGACATTCTTAGCTAAAACAAAAGTACAGTCTGAAGCTACTGGGAAAATAAAAAGACATGCAACTAAGTGCAAAATACAGCATCATATTGCTATAACTTCAACAGCATATAATAAAGAATGGTCCACATATTGCATACAGAAGAATAATAGCCAAGGATAATTTCAACACAAAGAAATTAATTACACACATTTTTCCACATCAAGATAGAAGGCTTTTAAGTGGTCCTGCTATCCTCCACCAGTGAGACAGTGGGTGGCCTGTGTGTAACGTTTTCCTTCTTAGTAGCATTGGCTCTTCTTCAATATCCATGGTACCTGATCCATTGTATAGCCCCCTTCCCAATTTGGCCTGAAAGCAGTTGGCACAGGGATGGCCTTGGTTAATTATGTAGAAATACACAATCTCGGACATTGTGTAAAATAACAGCTCAAATCTTGGTAATGAATATTGAACGTTACAATACCTGCTGCCAAAGCCAGGCAGTGCCAATTTCCACAGGAAACCTGCAGTATCGTCTGTTGGTTCAATTTCTTTATCAGTCTAAAGAAGACAACATTATTTTAGAATAAGTATCCACAAATACAGTATCACCTTAGGTCAAAATTATGACTTCCATTCAGATATTCATTCTAAACGTACACATAACCTATGGTTTTGAGACTGAGGAATGGAGCCTTGAAGATGATACAGATCGATACATAATAGATGTAAATCTGTGGAGAGCTTCACACACTTGACTACTAACTTCCAACTACATTTTCTGCCATAATGCTGAATCCAGCCATGCGGAAATGGTTAAAATAGACGGCTCTTGGTGTCTCTCTCACTATTCTTTTTCAGACAACAATATTTTTCATGCTGTCAGAGGTCTTGAAGTTCCTCTGAGTTACAGCATCAAAACTTCTTCAGTGCTTTGGGCAGAGAACAGCAAGTCAAAAGTTCAAGTTATTTCACAGAAATGTTATTTCAAGTTATTTGACAAAAAAGGCACTATCACATTGATATGTGAGCATGTCTCTCTCTGTTATATTGGGAGTGACCTGCAAATTAAGGGCTGTCTCCCCACAGGGCCCTTCAGCTCAAACATAATGTTTTGCGACTTCCTTTAAATATCGTTTCAACAATAACAGCCACCCTAGACATATGTCACAAACTTCTGCTCTGCACTGGATCTGCAGTAACAGACCAAATAAGAGACTACATCGGTTATTAACGTAGCATGACAAAACACCATGAAGTGTTGGGGGATCAGTTTTCCTTATCATGGCGATAAGCTGAGACCTATCATCTACGAACTGCTTTAAATGGAGGAGTCTTGGTGTCTGCCACTGGCCTCTGCCATTGCCACCATATATATGTTCTTGCACTTCACCCTATTAGTGCTTGACACAGGTAAGGTATATTAAACAAGTAAACGAAGAAAACAGAGCACTATCCTAAGTTTCTGAGCAACATTCACTATCCAGCACTGTAGCAGGCTAGTTTAATAGTGCTGCTGTGAACATGCAACACTGCAAAAAGTTCAGACCTGAAGTGTCAGTTCATGCAGCTATATATTTTTCTTCCTGCTCTTGAAATACTATCTCCTCTCTCAGAGGATTTCCTAGGGACTAGAATAGAAACAGGTATCACACACAGCATTTCTATTTTTGGGTCCCCTCTTGTGCACCTCTTTGCTCTATACAAAACATGGTGGCATTTTTCACTGAGGAAGCTGAGCATGCTCTGGCTTTCTTTTCTGTGCCCCGAGCATACATGAGCTGGAGGCTCTTGTCCTGTCCAAACCTCCTGAGGACTTGTCCGTGTACGGGACAGAAAAGGAGGAGGAACCACCCTTGTGAGAACTGCCTGACCACTGCCCCTCTGAGGAGCAACATCCCCACCAACTCCAGGCTGGCAGGCGAGCAGCCCTTGAGGCATCACCCCAAGAATCCACCTGAAGGAAACCTCAACCTGTTAAAAATTTACCTTGGCACCATCACTGCCTCCTCAACAGTGGTGAGGCCCAACTGCCCATCGCTGCCGGCGCCCCAGGAGAAGAGCTGGCCCTGGTCGCTGAGCGCCACGCTGTGAGCCTCTCCGCAGGCCACATGCACGATGTGCTGCCCAGCCAGGGCTCCGATTTGCTCTGAGGAAAACAGAAAACGTCTCCGGTCACAAGATTCGTCTCTCAGTGACATGCAGACATCAAGTCTAGGCAAACTTCTATGCAAAGCCATTCAGATGGGTGCATCGATCCCCAGTTTAGTTTCAAGACACTTCCTACAAAAGGAAAGCACCCGGTTTTACTGAAAACATGTAGCTGCTGAGCTCACTGGAAAGCCCAGTATGCAGATCATAGGAGAAAGGCAGGTATGTGCCCCCAAGCACGATGGTCTACACACAAACAGCTTCACAGACACAGTGAAATCTGTCAGGTTATTTAGGAACAACCAGTCTTCCCAGATCTGAAGTTTTCTCGATGTGAGTATCAGCCAGGATCCAGAAGTTGGCACAACTTGTAAAACATATTTGACCTTCCACAGCTCTCACATCCAAAGAAGACAAGTCATCCACAGAGTTAATCACTCCATCTGCACATAAGTGTCAGGACATCCCCTGTGATAAGCTTAGAAAAGGTTTGAACCTATCAACCTATTACTACCACTGTCAGACAGTCAAATAAGTCCCATAAAAAGGAAGTAAAGCAAGAAGTCATTAGGGAAGAATAAAAGAGAAAAAAAAAAATCACTTAGTCCTCTGGAAGATCACCATGTTAGGCAACTGAAGTAAGTTTGACAATTGCTCTTATTTTTATTATTTTCAAATCTTATTTGTTAGTCAGAGTTTTTACAAATGGGCATGAAAAAGTCTTGTTTCGCAATAAAACATTTGAAGTGGTACACATCCGAAGGAAAAACTCCCCACAAGCCAGGCAGAGGCAAAGTTGGTTTTCTTTTTTTCTACCCTGAATAAATACAAATGTTTCAGGTGGATTAAGAACGACTTCACCCTGTAAGCCACAAGGCAGTCATCAGTTTTATTAAAGCCCCTCTTGCCTGCAACACGAGAGAGAAGGGTAGTTACATGTCATTCTGTGAAAATGATACCCCACGTCAAGGGTATCCAGAAATCATTAACATGCCCAGCACCAAAACCTGCATACTGATCAATCTAAACGTCTTAATTTAAAAGGAAGACACCCTAAGTCTGGGAGTCAGAAAATGAGGAGAAGAATCCATAATGAATGTTATGGAAGGGAAAGGCGCCAACCATTTAACTATGTATTGCACCAGAAGAAAATACTGCCTGAACGTGTGCTTCCTTTCACTCCAAATAATTAATGGTAACAGAGGTGCAGTTTACAAGTAACAAGCACACAAATGAGGACTGGGCCTGCCAGCCATCCGACATCCTCTAGCCCTGCCATCTACTAACGCCCTTTGCCCTGCAGCTCTTTCAGCAGGAGTAATTTCACCCAGTCCCACTGCCAACTCTACACAAAGACACAGATAGGTTTTGAGGGTAACTCAGTTTACAGATTCAGTTTGCATGCTTAAGCCCATAAGCCTCTGCTTGGCAGCACTGCGTGTCAGCCTGTGACTCTGAAACACCAGCAACTGATCAGACTGGTCATGGTCAATCACAAACAACAAGGTATTTTAATAGTACATGTGGCTATGGTCTCTTCCTCTCAATCAGCCAGCAAGACAAAAAAAAATACCCACGGCAATGTGCCCGACACACGACCTAAGTTCAGCCAAATGGGTTTCTGTATTAGGACCTGAAGACACAAAACTAAAGCTTCTGCTGGAGATGATCTCACCATCCTAAGAGAAAGATAGAAGCCATCCTCACCTCCACAGGACATCTCTTTGATTCAGGGACCCATTGTTTGGCTATAAGGTTCCTGGTTGGGATGCACTGAGGTTGGCCATTAAATGGCACACCTGAGCTCTTAAAACTGATCACAGACCCACCAGCCTGCCCTTCTTCCAATACTGGTGCCTGCACACTGCCCGACACTCCAGGGAACAACACGAGTCTGACAAAAGATGGAGGCTGTGTTTTACTACCTGGAGGCACAGCCAAGTTAATTTCTTCCCTGTGAAAGCAATATTTGCCACATTAAGTACACATCTCATTTACTGTGGAGGGACTACTGCGAGCTGCCCCTGAGCCATCAGAACAACTCAAGGAGCTGACAGGAGACTCCAGTGACCAAAGATGAGCACTAGGAGCTGGAGGAAACAGGACTCTGACAAAGTCAGAGAAAAAGTGCCCTGGGGTATCATGAGCCTGTGGCAAAGGCTACGTAGCAAGGGCTTCACACACTGGGTCACAGAGAGAACATTCAGCAGGTTTAGAAATATGGAGTGCTTGCTTCAGTCTCCACGGACTCAACCTTAGGTTTAAGTTGGCAAAGCAAACCAGACCTTGTTCTATGTGCCATCCCAGGGGATCAATGAGCACTGACTTGTTTTGAAAAGCTGCTCTGTGTCACTGAAAGCCTTCACTGACTGCACTGCTCACCCAAGAAACAGAGCATAGGTTCACCTGGACTTGCTGGATGACCACAGACAGAAAAAACATGTCTTGAAGGCGAGGATCTTTGCCTTTAGAAATACATACATACAGCCCATCTCTCTACAGTACATTCTTAATCCCCTGTATATTGCAGCTTGCCTGCAAAATCGTGAAGAAACATAAATGTTAAAAAGCTTTATACACTTACACATATCTCTTTCCAGAGATGGAGAAAAGCCGGCCTTCCCTTGGGGGCACAGACTGCTCAGGTAGCCCAACAAGGGTTCCAGTTCACTGTCAGGCTTGCTAAGCCACCCAATGTACTATCTCCCTGCTAACACGGGTAGTATTATCAAAACATCTAACAATTACTTCTTTGTTGCCCCCTCATCCCTTCCTCATACCAAAATACAAGGTCTTTTAGAGGATGGTACATGCTTGTTTTAATTTCCAGAGCACCACAACACCATTATTCATTCTTTAGAAAAGATGCATCACTATACTCATATGAAAGATGCAAAGGGTGAAGTTCATTCTTAGTACTGTGTCTACAGTAACTGATGAATAAAATCAGTCAATTGGAGTTTAATAGGTACAATTATACACAAAGCTAAGCAGAACATAACCCTGAAAGCAACAGGGAAGAGCTGAAGGAGTTATGCAATACAGTGTTTCAACATGCCACGAAACTTCCAAAAAACCAAATTAAAAACCCACAAGTTCCAAGAAGTACACACTGACACAATCTTTTCTTTCTGAAACCGCCAGCTGTCTCAAAACAGCACGAGTGCTCAGAGGTCGTTTAAAAGTTCTTCGCATATGGTCGAATTCCTCTTCTCATTTCCCTCTTCTGTCCCTTTTAACTCACGGATCTCAACATAAACAGACATATCAAGGTTTGACTTTCTTCTGGTCTTAATCTTCTGTCTTGGTTTCACTGGGACAGAATCACAGGCTGGCCATGGTGTGCAGGCTGTTAGCAGTTTTGAGTCAGACAGGAGCTTAAACTGGGAAGGGTAAACGCCGGGGCAGCTGACCCAAGCTGGCTCACAGGTACATCCCATACCATAAACATCACGCTCATTATAAAAGAGGGAGATTTGCTGATGACAGTAGTTCTCTCTTTTCTTCCTCCTCCCCATTCCAGGTTCAGCATCTCTGGAGGGGCTCAGTAATCATTGTGCTTCCCAGGGCTGTTTTCCTGTTTATTGTGACTGCCATACATGCACTGGGCTGAGTATAACTTTACATACTTTATATCAGCATTAGTATCAATATTAGCTGTGTCGTTTCATTAAATCTATTCTCATTTCATCTCATGGGTCTCCTCTCTTTTTCCCGATCCCCCTTCTCAGCTGGGGAGGGACCATCTGGTGACAGAACAACTGCTATTGTTTAGCTCTGCATACAGGCTAAACATAGACAGCTTATCTGGCACCCAAAATTTGAGGGCTGACTTAAATAGCCCACTCAGGAGAATCAGGCAGAATTCTCTGCTATTTGTTTTTAGAGTTGCTTTTGGAGCTGTGGAAAGCTTTACTGCTGTTTGTTATTTGGTTTGTGCAGTTTATCGCTTTGGGGCATGGGGTTAGAGGTGCTGCTCTGCTATGTTCTTTGGCATTAGGTTGTGGTATTGTACTTTCTTGTGTAATTACACCAGTTTCTGACTTCTACGGAATGGTAGTGGGCAAAGAGAATTCAGGATACACATGGAGATGCTTCTACCACCTTGCTATATTATCAGGTCTTTTGAATGCCTTTCAGTTCTTGGTCTTACTTAGAGTAAAGCACTGGTACAGAGATGGGTACCACGCAGCTGCAGTGCCAGTTAAAGCAGCAGTCTCAGTCCCTGGCCATGGGTGATGCAGGGACCCAACCAGAGAAGAAGTGTTCAAGAAGAACAGGTCATGTAGGTCTACCAGGGATACTTGCAGGGGGGAGAATCAGAGGTCACCCCTCAATCTCTGTCCCGAAGTGACGTGCAAGATATATGTAAAGATTACAGCCAGTGAAGGCAAGCATCTTGCTACTTGGGTGCTCCTATGCTTGGATAATGGAGTCAATGGTTTGGACTTAGAGGGTAGAGAAGCCAAGCACTTGACACCGATAGCAAGAGAAGCAGGTGTTGACAGGGGTCTCACAGAAGACGCTGTCATGGGCTTTTGTCTGGTGGGTTTTTTTCGTAGCAGAGGGAGGGCTGGGAGCAATGGCTCCTTGCGAAGCTTCCAGAGCCTCTCCCAGTCCAGGTAAAAGTCAGACCCACTTCTTGCCAAGGCCAGGCCATTCAGCACCTCTGCGATCAATACATTTAAGAGGTGAAACCTGCTGGGCCAGGCTTTTTGCCTTTTTATCTCTTTGTCCTGTCTTTTGTGCTGGGGAGTTGTTTGTTTGAGGAAGGGGAGGTGAGAGGAGAGCAGAATACATGGTCAGTGAGGAAAAGCGGGGAGAAGGGCACTGGAGTGGAGGTTTCCCCAGAGACCAGTGGTGAGATGGCCCGTTAAGGTCCCGCAAACTGAGATCAACAGCAGTGAAACATCCAGGATACAGCAGCACATGGAGGACCCCATGCCAGGGAAGAGAGACACCACACAGGAGCAGAGAACATGTCCAAAGCAAACCATAACCCCAACAAAAACCCACGTTGGAACAGAGGACACTGCAGCCCACAGGTGGGAAGGATTTACATGGAGAAGGAAGACTGTTTCCCATGAGATGGACACCACATAGCATCAGGGGAAGACTGCAAGGACAAGGAGGAAGGACTGCCATGGGCAATGAGTAATGGTCAGACCACACCATCCATCCTCTGCATCAATGCACAGGAAAAGGTAGCTAGAAAGAAAGAAGGGGAGGTGTATATTGCTGCATATCGCTGCTCAAATGCAACCAATATGCAGACAATCTCTGTTCCTCTGATCTAGCTGATTTGGTGATGGTGAATTAAAATTTATGTTTTTCTCCCCAAGTTTACTTTGTTTTTTGCCCATGACCATAAGTGGTGAATGAACTCTTCCTGTTCTAATCTAAATCCTTGAGCCTTTTTGTTGAATTTTCTGCCTCCCCATCCCTAAAGGGAGGGGAGATGGGGGTGAGCAAGCAGCTGCATAGTTCGTGTTCCCAGCAGGGTAGGCTCACACCATGACAGAGGCACATCCCCTCACTCCCTGAAAGCAACTCCTGTGGAGCGTGAGGAACAGGTATCCCTTTAGGGACAATATCAAGTATCACCTGGGCAAGTGGAGAGCTACTGAGAGAGGGCAATAGCTGTGCAGGAGCTGATTTTTGCTGATCTGGACAACCCACAGACTACACTGGACCCAGATTAACTCAGAGTTACTGTGGCACCAGTGGGTAACAGCACACCACTGTCATATACCAACACATCAGCATTATTCAAGCAGAAAGATGAGGCACTAGTGGTGGGTGACACAGATGCTCAAATGCAGCAACATGCAGACAATCTCTGTCCTTCTCATGGACCAGCATCTCCGCTGTGGTAAAAACACGTGACGAATCTGCAGAACTACTCCAGAAAAAGTGCTGCTCCAGTATCCAGCAGGCAGCCCCCGACAGTATAGATGGGTTTATGATCCTTATTTATGAGACACAACAGCAATGGAAGTCTCATCCACAGGGGCCACTCGGACCCATGTGTTGACAGTGGGCAATCTGCTCAAAATTAGAAGGTCTCTGTCTCCAGCCAGGTGGGGACAACCAAGTTTATTGGACTGTGTGGGTTCGATGGCTTGGTCACAGGAATATGAGGCTCTAGTGGACACCATGCGTGATGCACCCTGGTGTCCTCACACCATTAAAGGGACAGAATCCATCTGTATTTCTGGAGTGACAGGGGGATCCCAGGAGCTGCCTGCAGAGAAAGACAAAGTGAGCCTGACTGGCCACAAGTGGCAAAAGTACCCTGCTGTGACTGGCCCAGACACACCACGCATTCTTTGTGTAGATTATCTCAGGGGAGGGTATTTCAAGGATCCAAGGGGGTACCAGTGGGCATTTGGTGTAGCAGCGGTAGACACTGAGAAAATTAAACAGGACCACTATTTGCCATGGACTGATTCAGTCTGCACTAGGGAAGAGTGGAGCTCCCAAACATTTGCAATACATTGATGACATCTTATGTGGCAATACAGTGGAAAAATTTTTTTACAAAGGGGAGAAAGTAATCCAAATTCTTCTGAAAAATGGTTTTGCCATCAAAAGAGGCAAGATCAAGGGAACTGCACAAGAAATCCATTTTTTTAGGAATTAAATGGCCAGATGAGTTCATCAGGTGATAGAACAACTGCTATAGTGTAGCCCTGGATGTGAGTAAAATGTAGATGCCTTGTTGGATCTTATCATAAAATACATATTGCACCAAAGAATGAGGTCCAGGCAAAACACCTTCAGAACAGCCTTTCTCTAAATGGTGACAAGCCTCGTTCCCAGGACTGCTCTTGTGTTTTCTTACTTACTTGTGGTTCACAGATACACTCCAGCAAAAGTTGAGGACAGGTGCTGTATGTTTCTACAACTGCATTTTGACACTCAGCACATTTAGCTTGAAGGTGTGGAAATGGTAGTAAAGCTGGGACAAGGACAGAAAACCCACCTTCAGTTTGTAGCTTCACCATTTAAATAAGAGGGTTTATATTTTGTCCCAACAGCACCGGACAGCTATACAACATCTTCAGTGCCTGCAACTGCTGGAAGTACAAAGCACTTGCTTATACTGCACTGATTAGAATGCATAGTCAATGAATGATTAATTAGCTCTCCTACTCGTAGTAAGTTTTTTAGACAGTTGGCTATACAACCTTCCTATATATAGCTCCCAGCTACCCACAAGACAAGGGTTTTGCTAGAGGACATGACAGAATCCTTCAGCCATATGTGTACCAGGGTGTACATGAACAGCACCAGATGGCTTCTGCTGTTTGAAAACGACACAGAAAAACTATCAGCCCTGAGGTAACATCTTCAGTGGCAAAACCTGGATTTCTTCACTGGTGAGAAGCTGTGGCTTGGAAGAGCTTCAAATGATTTCAGTGTGCTTGGACACCTGGCCAAAACTCCTCACTACCTCCCCAGCTTGACTATAAGCAACTCTGCATTTGCTCATCTTGGTTGCTGCTGTCTGCTAGGAAAGCACTCACAGACTCTCCCAAGGTAGGTGTCTTACTGGATTGCCTGGAAAAGAAACAGATTGTGGTAGAAACCTAGGGAAGGAGAAACTGCTGTTGGCCAGAAATTCCTCTGGGGTAAGTGCTAGCAGCTGCTAAGTTTGAGGACAGACAAACCAATTTCCTTGCATTGCCGTGCTTGTTAATACAGTCCACATCCACACTGAAGATGCCTGAGCATTGTGCAACCAAGATCTAAAAAATCAGACTTGCAAGATAAAAACATTTTCATGAACAAGGCAGCTGAATATTTAATCAAACAATAGCAAACAAAACTTCACCCATATGGTCTTTCAGTTCTTTGAGTATTGAAAAGCCTTAATTCTTTGAGGAAAGGAGTCGAGCTCTCTCCTTTTGGAGAAAAATTACACCAACACATTAAACCATCTAACAAGGTGACACTAAAAGCATTAGCACTTGTGGAAGCCTGATCCAAAAGCCAAAGCCACCACGAAAAACCTGGTATTGCCTCCAATAGGTAATATAAGAAAATTAGAAAAAAGCTATGGCTCGAGCTTAGTCACTAGCATTTCATTAAATCATTGTACAAAAAGCATGTAAACAACAGTGGATCACCAAGCTCTGACAAGGTTTTTATACATTAAGTATTTTCAGCTGACTGCTGATTCCCCACATCCTTGAGATGCTTCTGTATTGTGTACATCCTGGTTGTCTTTCTAACCTGTGATGAGCTTCATGATTTCAGTCCGAATGAAGTCAACCAAGCATTAAAACATATCTGAGTGTTTTAACAAAACTGGAAGGAGGAAAAGAAAAAAAAAAAAAAGTGAAGCAACTCAAATGCCTGCAATCCAAAGTGCACTGAGAAATACACCCAAGATTTCTCCCTGTTTTTATGGCAGTTTCTTATTTTGTCAGCGTAACTGCACAACATCTTACCTATTCAATGTTTTCACCAGCATTAGCAGCATGAGTACACTCACCAACTTTTCCAGGAAACATTATCCCCAGCAGAAGTATGATTCTGCCACTTGGAAACTGGCAACTGGGGAGGGGGAAATTATGTTGTTTGTCAGGGCCTTTTCCCTTCCTCTTCCTCTCTCCTTTAAAGTCCCCAGGAATGAGCCTCTGATTTCCCTCTGTACGCTTTCAACTCCAGCCACCTAGGCATCTTGTGCTCACACCTGCCATGGACATCTGGAGCCAGGGACTGGGAGGAAGAAATCAGACTCTCTATAAGCCACTTAAGCAAAATACAGACTTTTCAAAGCTATCCGGTGCTTTTGAAAATATAGTCTAACTCAGCCAGCTAAAACTGCTCCCGTCACTTCACTCACACCACCTCTTCAGGCTGCGGTTTGCCAGCAGTAATGACAGAGGAAGGCTCCCAGGGAGGAGGCAAGGGCTGCAGGAGAGTTTCAGGAACACACCCGCAGGACTGCGGAGAGCCTCTAGCACGGCCAGGGTAGGACACGCACAACACGTAGGCAGCTGGAACCGCCCTGCCTGACACCAGCCCCACAACCGTGCTGCCACCACCTTGCTCCTCCCTAAGAAAGCATTACTTGCTTGTTGTGTCTTGCATTCAGACAACATGAGACTACCGTGTGCAAGGGTGTGGGAAGCATGTTCTACACATGCACGGCACAAGGCTACGAAGAGCAAACCCCATGGGGACACCACATCCCCACTGCACAACACCTACCCACACTTTCTGCCTGCTCTTCTCACCTGTGTACAACAACCCACTTCTTGCTCAAACTTCTCTTTGGGCAAAAGCTTTGAAGCACAGAGCAAGTAAATGTTTATATCAGTGTGTAACCTCCAACTTCCAACAACTGAAGTTTTCTATATCCATCAAGAAATCTTGGGGTTTACAAGCCCAACTTGCAGATCTTCCTTTCATGAACTTCACAAACCGCTGCTAGGCTTTCAGCAGAAAGCAGAGCAGTACCAAGAGCAGCCTGACTAGAGAGACTGACAACAGCAGCACTGAAGCCGATAAAGCCTGGATAATTGGGTTAAAAAAGAAATGTAAACATAAAGCAGACTCACTGAACAAAAAAACCCACACAACCAAACCCAAACTCCACCACAAATAGAGAGGGGGGAAGACAGTAAAGAACGGAGGACAGACCAAAGCAGGTAACATTCCAGGTCATTCCAAGTGACAATCCATTAGTCACAGGAGTAGGAACACTGTCCACAGGTCAAGGCTGAGAAGCTCCAAGTAACAGAGACAACAATTCTGCAGTCTACAGACACTAATAACACTTAGAGATGACTGCTTCCCTGCACAACACGTACAGTACTGCTCATTCATTTATTTAGCATGGCTACTTACAGGCTTAAATCTAAGAGAGGCTGGTTTAGTTATTAGCATTGCCTTCACTTCATAAAGCCACCTATGGTCATGTCAAGGCAGGAATGCAAAAGCAAGAGGCCACCATGACACCCCAGGGTGTCACTTCACATACACTTTGCCAGCTACTCAGCTTCACAGCTGTGAAAGCAGACCCCTACTGTGAGAAAGCAAACCCCTTCCTTAGACACAGCCACAGAAAGTCTTTTACTTTCCCACTTTGCTGCCTTTTGTCTAGGGGACACAGGCTCCCTGAGGAGGCACAGGCAGACCGACATGGGTACAGCCAGCCAGGGAAGGCTCTTGGAAAGGGCTGAGCAGGCAAAGAAGGCTTCGGTCTGACAAGCATCAGCTGACAGAGGGAAGAATCCACCTTCAGACCCTGGAAGTAAACAAGCAAGGGCAGCTCTTTCAAAGAAGGAAGGCATGAAGGCTTGTGAAAGACACACAGGAAAACCATGTGTTTAGGAAACCCAGCAAGTGCCTGGTTTCTTCTCCGGGTTACTGCAGAGCTGTAAAGGTGGTCACTCAGACAGGCTTATTGGCCACTGGCAGCACAGAAGCTGCCCCTGGGCTGTGACTGCTGAGAAACCCCCAAGGTCCATCACACATATCCTAGCAAATGCCACCAGCCCATGGCAGCAATTCCAGCATGGTCAGGATGCACTAGACCTCAGGGTGACATGCTGAGGATGGACATCAGAGGTGGAAGGAGGAACTGGGGAGATGAGTGCACAGATACTGCATTTGATGTGCTGGCACTACACAGTGCAAAGCTGTAATTTCTCCCTGAGAAATCCCAAGAAAAGCCACAGCAATCTTGAGAGCTGTTACAAAGGTCGATGGCAGTAAGCAGGAACAGCAGGCCAGGGAAAAGGAAGAATAAGCCCTTCACTACAGTCCGTCATAGTCACATGAGGAGCCAACACACAGCCCTGCAGCAACTATTGAGCCAACTTTATAAACACAAAAGACAGCCAGCATAAAATTGACACTTCTGTTTAAAAAGCAGCACTTTCACCTCCTAGCACTGCAAGAAAAAGATCTGTTCGTTTCTTGCCTGCAGTAGGCCCCCAAACACAGCACCACTCTCTTCCCAGCTGCCTTAACACAGCTCCTTCCAGCATATGTGCTGGCAAACCACAGCAGATTTAAAGCTCGAAGATCCAGGAACATCTACAGCTTGTCCTTGGGGCTCAGTCAGTTACTCCTCCAGGCAGCAAAGTCACTGCCCCACGAGGCAAAAGAAGAGTTCACTATTACTCATCTGCTGTGCTCAGTCCTGTAAAGCACTGCCATAGGAGTGTCCTTCTGCAGCAAGTGACCACGTCTGAGCTCAAGGTGAAGAACCTCCAAGCGTCTACAAGACAGAGATCACTGCTGCACACCATACACCCTGAAAGCAAGCCACAGGGCTTCAGCTCTGCTTTTTGCCTCTGGACAGATGCCATTCTGCCATGTTTTCACATTATTGGAGCAGTTTTGCACTGAGCCTTCACATGTGCATTTCCTATTTTCTTCCAGAAGGGAGGCTACATGATCTAGGTAGCTGCACTTACGAGTCTCACTTGTGGCAGCTCCAGGCTTGGACAAAGCAGCATGTGATTTTTCAAAAGCACTTGTGTGCTCCTCACACTCTGTTCCCATTTATTTCAATCCTGCAGTGATTCGCATGGGAGCAGAACAGAGCCACCCATTCCTGACAAGCCACACCTGCACAGCGCAGACTCAGTACAGCACACCCTTGCCCTTGCTTTCAAGGACATCCCCATCAGATTCACAAATACTGCTTGAAAATACATTACTGCAAAGAAGTGTGGTGACTGGGAAAGGGAGATAATTAATGCACTCCTATTAAACATTTACAAAAGTTTATTTATTAATTTTCTCTACTGTAAGATTTGAGGGGAACTCAAAAGGAGATAAGAGCATCTGTACACCCCTTTTGGTGAGTTTACACAGACAGGCAGCTGTTTAAAAGGCAGGTCAGGTGTTAAGAGAGTGAGCTCTTGCTGCAGAAACAGCTTTCTGCTACCAGGCTTAAGTGTCAAAAATACTTGATTTCTGAGAAGAAAAGAAGTTGCATGAAGACCTTTGAGACAAATTCCTCTTTCTAATACAGTTTAAGGAGGAGTATCAGGCTGTTTAATGTCGACCAAGTCAAACTTGAAATCAGTCAAACCAGAAACTAGTGTCATGCTGCCCTGGGCTCACTCTTGTTTTCACCTCTCCAAGTAAAATCAAGGGAGGACTTTGGTGACTGTAATAATACATGTGTTTTTAGAGCCAGTGCTTCAGAGTTGCATCTTAAAACACATCACAGTTATTTCAGGCTTGGACTATAAATTTCTTTACTGTCAAGAGACCAGATTTGTACTGGCTTACATTCTCCTAAAGAGCCTTATCTAGCCTCGATTTAGGCTCTGCTAATCCTGCAGTCTCAGACAGTATTGGTAGAAATCAGCTCTTATGATTCAGACCATGCAAATTTTAAAAGAGCCCACTATAAATACATGGCATATTCAGAGCCTTCAGCCAACCAATGCAACATGACGCGTGCATATTTAAGGTATCTAAGGGAAAGCACTTCCTTTGATTTTATTTCCCAGTCATATACTCATTGTTTCTAAATGAAGCAACTTTTAAATCCAGCCCTGCTAATTTTGAAATCTAAAATCATTCTGAAGCCCAAACTGCACCCATTCAGCCGAGATGGATACACCATGATGCAAGCCCACATTGCTGGATGTTGCTGCAGTCACTAGCAAAGGCATGACAACCTCAAATTGCTCGGTCAGATCCCGTGAGTGATCCAAAGAGGGAAAGGGATGAGTACAAATGAACATATACAACTCTCTTCACCAACATTTACAATAGGTGCTGTAACAAATCATGCCCTAATCCTTCCTTTATTATTTTCTACTTTAATATCACCAAAAGTGTGACCCTGCAAGCGCCTCTCTGTACCTCAGAGGGCTCCATCCCTTCCCACAGGTACATCTTCTCAGGCTTTGGTAGGACCAATGCCTACAAGCAGGGCTGCCATGCCTCTGTTACGTCTTTTACAGCATGAGGCTTTGTGGGTGTGAAGAAAGTGTGATGAACACGGAGCAGCGCTCTCCCAGACCACCGCATTTGGGAAGCGTTGCAATAGCTGCAAGCTGAGCCTCAGCTCCACACCCAAACAGGGGGACAAAACTGTCTCAGATCCTCTGATCTTAATGGAACCTCCTGGAGTTACTGATGTTTAAACTCTTTTCTTTTTTTCTTATTTCACTCCTCATGCAAAGAGGAGGAAGCCAGGGGGAACAAGTCGTTCTGCCACTGTCATCCCACCTGTGAGCAGCTCTCATCCTTACCTATTCAATGCAGCAGCCACATGTCCTTACCTGCAACCTGCTCTATTCCATGGCTGCTTCCAAGAAACACAAATCCCAACACTTCTCCTCCTCCTGAGCAACCAGGGCCTCCTGGCTGACTTCTCACCCACCAGGAAGAAGCTAAAAGAGGAAGATCTATACAGACCGTCCTTCCAAGCAGGCGGCACGTTTGAATTCTCAGCTGTTACAGGGTTTATGATTAACAAGCCCGCCACAGCAAGCACCAAGATCTCTGGTCACTGTAACCCTGTGATGAAGTTTAGGACAAGTGCATTGATGGCTGAAAAGAAAGACCAGTGAGTACAGAGAAATCCAGGGGACTCAGATCACATGTTTGGTGGGGTTTTTTTGTTGTTGTTTTGGTGGATTTTTCTTGCTTTGTGAAAGAGAGCAGATCAAGTGATGTTATCTCTAGCCCTACAGGTAGGAGCAGGCTGATTCCATGATGCACACAGAAGCAACGCTACCCTGCACATTTGCATGCAATCAGAAAATCTGGTAAAAAAAAGCATGGTTTTGTCTGTTGCATATTACCAGAGGAAAGATTCGAGGCAAATTTGACACCAGACATTTTCCCGTAACTCTCAAAACACTTATTACCAGAACTCAGGTTTTCTCACTAAAAGTAGTCAAATGAAATCCAAGTGACTTGCAGTGAAAAAAAATCTCTAGACCAGAAAACAAGATCGGCATCTCAGACTCAAGCACTTTTTTAAAAGCTAACAACCAGCTAGTTATTTCACACTCCTCTACAATTCAGCCCTGAAGAAAATCACTCCAAGTGAAATTATATGGCTGAAGTGGAAATTTAGATATAGAGAACAAATTTCTTGTTTCCTAAAATTATTGCAGTACAAAATTATTACTTTCCATTAGAGACATAATGTATGTCTGATGATGCTCAGGAAATTAATCCAACTCAGACTGTTTTAACAAAACAGTGGACTCAATACTTCACAACTAAGACCACCAAACTGCTTCTCCTAAGGTGTTGTCAGAGACTCCGAGGACTGCAAGTGCATTACAACACAAGTAAAAATTAGGACAGGTCAGACAGAAGCTTTATTAATTATGGTCATTGTGAGAGAACACTGGGACAGTGTCTCCCCTCTGCATCCCTGCCAAGTGACTGCAGAGACACAAACTATAGACTGCTTTGGGGGCGGGGGGGGGGGGGGGGGGGGGGGGGAGAAAAAAAAAAAAAAAAAGGGAGAGGAGAGAGACAATCATTCCAATACTAAAGTCAAGTATTCATCTCTGAAAAGGATGGACCCCTCAGGTAGCTTGTTAACCACCACAATTCAACAGAATAAAACACTATTTAGATAGTGTGACAATGTGGGGAGATGGCTCTTGGTGGAGCCCACAGGGCTGGCACACTGAGTATCACCCTAGCTCAGGTTAGAGTTGGAAACAATCACAGGCTGTTAGTTTTTAGTCAAAAAGGAACGTTCTTTTACTTAGGATAAACGTCATAGATCCTTTTAATATTAATTTTACCACCACAAAATAAAATCCAAGGAAAGGGCACTTCCAGAAAATAATCCACTCCCGACTCATATTCTTTCAGTAGCATGTACTCCCCCAGTAATTTCTGCTCTCTCTGTGGAGAGGCACAAGAATCACTCTGCCAGCTACTATCCTGTCTCTACATTACATCCACAAGCTCAGCTGATGTGACAGCAAACATATCTTTTTAATTAAAAAAATTTCATTTCAAAAGGTGCCCTCTAAAGGACTCCTCTACTAGGAATTGCCTGAACATTTATGTGCCCATCTGATGTTTTCGTGAGTCTGAGAAGCAAAACTGAAACCTCCTACTAGAGATGTGTAAATGGACAGCAGAATAAGAGAAAAAAATATTTGGAATACATAGTAAGGAAAAAAAAAAGGGAGAAAAGTCTTCAGAAGCATTCACTGCAAAAAAAAGCAACTCTTCTCCCACTGGAAGTCATTAGTAAAACCTGCAAGCTTTGCAAGGAGAACAGAGTTAGCTCCACGTTCGGTGCATTGCAAAGTCCCAGAATTTTACTCACAAGCAGACGTCATCCTGGGAAACAATCATCTCTGATTAAGCAACACCATCATATAGTCTGAAAATTGTAATTGAAGATTTTAGCACGCTGGCAGCATAAGCCTCATGTACACACATGTACAAGAAAAAGCAAGAAAGAAAAGGGAGTTTCCTCTTATGAGCACAGACCTGGGCAGCACAAAGGAGATCACTCCACCCCTCTGAAGCCACCCAGCCTTCAAAACATTCAAGAGTCCCAGCATATTTTCATGTCTTGATGTTACTCTCGAACACAGCCAAGCCACTCTCCACAGTAAGCATTTCTGAAGACCAGAGGGTGCTCTCCAGGGGCTGCCTGGAAGGGACTGCGGGCGTTATCACTGCCTCAAGCAGCAGGAGATGCAGCTCACTTTCTGAGCTGGGCAGAGGTCAGACACTTCTAGCTGCTCTCACAGGCCAGGCAGAATCAAGCCATAACGCAGCAAATCCTTAAGAAGCCTCAACCCTCACTCCAGTGTCTGACAGAAGCTGAAGACTCTGCAAGACTCTCAAGTTTCAGGCATTTCTCCCATTCTCTACCTCAAGCAAGTCTCCCAACAGTCTTCCATCATCTTCAACAGCCTAGGACTCACATGCCCTACATGTGCACCTTCACTTCTTACCAGATGTGGCTTCATTCACAGATCCACAACTAAGATAGAGTGAGAAAGATTATCTTTGACACACCTTCCTACACAGAAGGTGTAAGGTCATCTTAATCCCGTGCAGGAGAGGTGAGGGTAAAAGAGGACTTGATTCTTCTTGTTCACATTCGCAAAGGGGAACTACGAAATTCAGTTCCCACTGCCACAAGTTACTGCCACGGCCAAAGCAGTGCGTTCGACGATGCTCTCCCCCAGTTTACTGTTGTCATAAAGACTGCCGTGACTGTTCACCATAAGCTAAAAAAAGGAAGCTGTTCCTTACTCTACAGCACACCCCTCCCACCTGCTCCAACCAGCAGAAACCCCACTGCAGGGATAGCCAGTGGTGCTGTGTCAGTAGAGAAATGCTGTTTCTCAAGGATGGTCACAGGTTCCTGAGAAAGCAGCACTGCAGAACCTTTTTCAGAATAAAAAAAAAAAAGCTGCAGGATAACTGGGAGTCAGTGTCACATCTTAGTGACACATCTTAATTTATGGGCTAGAAGATGATCACTTGGGATCAAATCCAAAGAACTTTTTATTTTCTTTTCCAAAGCTCAGACTGTCCCTCTTCTAGAGGCCTAGCTGAAGGCAGTATTACCTAATCGCTAGAGGTCTGCACTTCAGCATTGAGGATTCATGAGATCGATTTTCAGCTCTTGATCTTCTACTCGCTGTGAAGCCTCCATTTTTCATTCTCTGCTTATGTTTGCTTTATTTCATAGGTAAAGGGCAGGCTAGCCCAAAGATGTTTCTCAGACTGCAGCACTTGGAACAGTACTGAATTTCTGGGACCTGTGCACTAGAATCATGCACCTTGTTAGGCAATTTGCAGGATAAAGCATTCTCATCAGGTTGGACAGAATATTCACTAGGCTTGGTTTCCTTTTACTAAGCATCTCATTTATTCCAGGGCCTAATTTTACGAAGTCCTCAAGAAGATGAGCAGTGGCTGTACACAGAAGCACTCCTGACAATCCAAACCTCTTTTCTGTAACTGTCTGGAAACTCCTTGTAGGAAAAGAAAGGCCAGATTCAAGGTCAACTCCTGACAAATCTGGTCGCCTTCTATGAGAAGGTCACAACATCAGTAGACAAGGGAAGAGCGACTGGCATATTTTACTTGCACCTGAGCAAAGCCTTTGATACTGTCCCGCACGACGTCCTGGTCTCCGAGCTGATAAAATATGGGTTTGATGGAGGGACAATTCAGTGGATAAAGAACTGGCTTGATGGCCACACCCAAAGAATGGCTGTCAATGGGTCCATGTCCAAGTGGAAGCCAGTGACAACTGGAGTCCCTCAAAGATCAGTACTGGGACCAGTCTTGTTTAACATCTTTATCAGTGACACAGACAGTGGTATTGAGTGCACCCTCAGCAAATTTCCTGATGACACCAAGCTGTGTGGGGCAGCTGACACCCTGGAGGGTAGAGATGCCATCCAGAGGGACCCTGACAGGCTGGAGAGGTGGACCCAGGCCAACCTCAGGAAGTTCAACAAGACCAAGTGCAAGGTCCTCCATCTGGGTCGGGGCAATCCCAAGTACCGATACAGGTTGGGCAGTGACTGGCTTGAGAGCAGCCCTGAAGAAAAGGACTTGAGGGTTCTGGTGGACGAGAAGCTCAACATGAGCCGTCCGTGTGCACTTGCAGCCCAGAAAGTCAATCGTGTCCTGGGCTGCATCAAGAGACGTGTGGCCAGCACGTCAAGGGAGGTGATTCTCCCCCTCTACTCCATTCTCATGAGGCCTCACCTGGAGTACTGCATCCAGTTCTGGAGCCCACAGTACAAGAAAGATGTGGATGTGCTGCCGCATGCCCAGAGAAGGGCCATGAGGATGATCAGAGGCCTGGAGATCCTCTCCTATGAAGACAGACTAAGAGAGTTGGGGTTGTTCAGTCCAGAAAAAAGAAGACTCCAAGGAGACCTTATTGTGGCCTTCCAGCATCTTAAGGGGACTTACAAGAAAGCTGGTGAGGGTCTTTTTAGGATGTCAGGTAGTGATAGAGGACTAGAGGGAATGGATTAAAACTAGAGATGGGTCGATTCAGATTGGACGTTAGGAAGAAGTTCTTCACCATGAGAGTGGTGAGACACTGGAACAGGTTGCCCATAGAGGTGGTGGAAGCCCCATCCCTCGAAGTTTTTAAGGCCAGGCTGGATGGGGCTCTGAGCAGCCTGATCTAGTGGGGCATGTCCCTGCTCACGGCAGGGATGTTGGAACTAGACGATCTTTAAAGGTCTCTTCCAACCTTGGCAATTCTATGATTCCTCTAGCCCAGCACATTCAGCATCCAATGTCTACCATCCCATTTTGAGAGAAAGAAACAGAAAGACACACTGACAGACAAAAGGAACAGAGAAATCAGTCAGGTCAGATTTGCACCCACTACATAGGGAACCATGGCTATTTTGTACCTATCGCGCACTAACATGGTATGCCGCAGAAGCCCCGAGCCCTACAGAGGGTAGTCTGCAGTTTAGAGCAGTAAGACATCATCTCTCCTCAGTAACACACAGAGGGATTTTTATTGTATTATCGAAACAAATACCTGTATCTTTATCACATGGCAAAACCAAGAAGTTAAAAGAAGGTGAATTGGAATGCCAACATTCAAAAGAAAGTCCATAGGAAAGGCTTCAGCCTTTCTCAAAACAATAATACATGTCTAAACCACTCCTTCACTCTAGGAAGGAGAGGCATTAGCTACCTGTGAGTCTGCACACACATAGGAACTGCTCATTGGAACACGCTGAAGAAAATGTAATTTGAGTCGGAGAAACACAAGACTACAATGACCTTCTACATTAAGAAAGCATGAAGGGGTGAAGGCTCAGGTCAACAAGAGATTTCTAAGAGGGGAAAACAAAATTTGGCCAAACCCAAGTTTATTCTCCACACCTATCCTCAACGCAGATCTGTGATATAAGTGGCAAAATTCCCAACAGCAACTGAACAAGTGTAGACATAAGGGTACTGTGCAATTGGAAAGATAAAGCAAAAGACACTTGTGACTATTGGCTCTCTTCACTTTTATAAAAAAAGCAACGTAAGGCCAAATAACAAAATCTGCCCTGAGACCATCTGCACTCACCTCTGTTTTGAGGCATTTCCCAGACAAACTGAGCAGACCTGTCTCCCCACCCATGCTACTCAGTTTTAGCTTTCCAGAATCAGGAATTATTATTCAGCACCACTACTGTGTTATCACACACCATCTTCAGCCCTGTGAGCTGCTCCAGCTCTGGAGCAATCAACACAAAGCAGTTTCCATAATCTTCCCAGCCCACCAGCCTCACAGCAGTTTAAAGCACATACAAAAGGCAGACTTACCTGGCTTGCTTCCTTCACAATCATGCCCCAGTTGGCCTTTGGTGTTCAGGCCACAGGTGTACACTTCCCCATCTTCCAACAGGAACACGGAGTGGTTTCCTCCACATGCCACCTCCTTGACATTTCTGTCATGAATGAATCCATACACCTGCGGTTCAGGAACGATGACCTGGAGATTGCTACCTATCCCAGGCTGTCCAAATGACGAGTAACCCCAGCATAGCATTTTTTCTCTTTTCAGCAAGTCATGTATCCTTCCTGGGCAAGAGAAACAAGGGAAGGAGCAGTGAATGAAGCAAGTAGTCAACAACTGATCCTACAGAGATAAGCTGCTCAGAGTAGGAGGTGGAAACAACCAAAAAAGGCATTTCCTGCATGACTGTCAGGCTTGTGGACTGCCAGTAAAAAGGGATTTCCACAATTACGCAGATAAGAGGAATCAAGACAGCTCAGCTCAGGTACTGAGTCAGCGTCTTCACACCCTGGCCATCTCCATCTGTAAGGCAGTAGAAGCGTTCTGAAACACAGCAGACCTGAGCTTACATCAGCAAAATCACTCTGCTTCAAAAACCAAAAAGCAACCAAGCTCCTCAAATAAACTGTAATGTTTTTTAAACTAACAGGTCCAAACCTGATTTTTTTAGAGTCATAATGTCATATTTCAGACCATTTTTTAAAAAATGTCTCATCCTGAACAGACCAACATAGGTATTTGTGGTACAGTGGCCCGAATCTGGATTTACTGGGAACAATACAGTAGTATTTTGCTCAGCTGAACATATTCTTGCAACCCAAATATGCATGTTTATACACACATCCTAAACTGTGGCAAAGATGTCCCAAGAAACAGGAGTTCACATGGAACAGCACGCTGACAGCTTGGCCCCAACAGGCAGCAGACAGATAATGTTAATGCAACTTGTCAGCAGTCAGGTGTTATCTTTTGTGCTGTGCTCAGTGAAAGTCAGGGATTTCAGAGAGTGAGGTAACATGGGAAGGGTAAAAAAACCCACACCAATCTAGAAAGCTCAAGAAATTACTCTGCCTGAACTTGATAACAATAACAAAACGCTAATGCATCAGAAGCTGCAGGGAGGGAAACCGTTCTCGTTCCAGTAGAAACACATGAAAGATTTTTACTAACTGTCCCTTGTCACTCCTAACCTCCATAGCTTTGGGTTGTTTGTTAAACATGCTGTACTAATAAATCACTGAGAACTCCTGCTTGAACCAGGAACCAATTAAAGCCTTTTTTTTGTAAAAGGAAGAAGAAAGAAGAGAATGAAAGACGCAAGACATCATGACTCAACATGCCAAGTTTTAAACTAAGGTAATTTACACCAGCAGCATTTACTGTCTTAGCACAGGATCGAAAAGCAAAAAGCAACCCTTGAAGCACCTCAAGAAAACAAGATTCCTCCTCCCGCTCTGAGTGGATAGGAGACACATGCATTCGGTTTGTTTCCAAAGCTTGGTGCTAATTCAAGCTCCAGGTATTAGCAATAAAGCCTTCCCTAATCTAAGCCCTAAGCAATGGGTGTTCATCTCTTACCCCGCTATCCCTGCCCATCAGCTGTGCTCCCCTCCACTGAGGCAGAGCTGAGCTGGTTGGGGGAGGGAGAGGATTGGATTTTCCAGTTGTACCTCATCGGTGCTGCAATTTCCCACCACAAATCGTTTACTGTGATCGCTCATTAGGTGCTTTAAAGCATGCTCCGAATCCTACTTATCTCTAGCAGCCCTTGCCCCTTTATAGCATAATTCGATTCATTCGCATCCACACGTGTGCTTATCACTGGCCAGCTCCAAGGTACCCAGAGGGAAAAGCAGGAGGTTACAAGGCTCTGTCTAGTTAAATCAATCACTGGGTACACTCTGTACTTGGTTGCCCTCAGCACAAAAGCCTGATGTAAGATACCCTCTACGCTGACTACACTATTTCCTACACTAAGAATAGGAATGCCGTGGGACGCAGTAAAACTGAAGTGCATGCATGTGCTTTAAATGACACAACTGCTATATTTATAGTGAACTTCATGTTCCGTCTCAAAAAAAACACAAACAAACAAACAAAAAAGGCAACCCAGCATAAGCAACACCCTGAAGGTGGCAACGCTATGGCTGGGAATCATTTCAAAACTGACATCTGAAACAGCAAATACCTGGAATTGCCATTTCTCTCAGCCTGGGGAATTACCTTGTTCCAAAGATAAAAGCAGCACAATAGCAGCAAACCTGAAGACCCAAAGATCACATTCCCTGTAAGTGGATGCTGCCTCTCAGTTGAAAAGATTTTACCACCATACAACTTGAACTACAATGACATTGTACAACATGAGCTAAATACTAATTTGGGATATATTTCTAAAAGGGCTCCTGAACATTCTGCTCCCCATAGACTACCATCGTCTTTCCTAGTGCTAATTTCATTTAAAATGCTAAAAATATTTTAATTACTTTCCTTGTGTTCATATTCCACACAACATGCTGCTTTAACATGCAGGGGGATGTGCCGTGATTGGCAAGAGATGTTTTTCCTCTCCAGGTATATAAAACAGGAAGAGTTCAAACTCCCAGTAATTCAGATGCACACTAGGGTGGTACTTCAAAGGAGTTCAACCCCCACCCATCCTAGCAGCCACACTTTCTGAAGCACCCTGAAGTTTAACAAACCCTACAGCAGGAGACGAGGCATGCCAGACCCTTCAGAAAATCTGCTCTTAACCGTATTTTTGGTTAGTTTTTTTTAAAGCATCTCCCCTGAATCCCACTCCTCATCCTCCAGACATCTTCCTGATAATTCCCTGTGCAGCCCTATTCCAAGGGGACAGAGCAGCACTTTCTGCCCAAGAACAAAAACCAACACAGCCACTTTCTATCTGAGCATATGGGCACAGCTAAATACTTTACAATGACCCGATAAGCCACATTTTTAACATACTTATTCTGAAGACATAGCACATTTTTTAAACCACAATGTTTAAGGTTTTTTTTTATTCCTCCCAGAAAAGCTGCTGCAAGTCTTAATACATCATGTATTCAAGTAGGAGCTGTGTCCTGAAACACAACGAGGCTTCAAATGATAATTTCACACTCCATTTCCAAATCTGGTACAGGCAGTTACTCTCTTTTGACATCAGCAGAGGAAGTAAAAATGCCCACTGCACTGCAAACTACCTCTATGAGCTGCATATACTGAAACAATTATATGAAAAGTTTTTAGTGTGGTAGACACTAAGACAGACATGTCTGCACATACACATTTATATATAAAACACAGGTAAGACTTATATGCACTTACCTGATTTTAAGTGACTAATTAACCCTAACACTCATCTTAATACACCTTAAAGAAAAGGCTGATTTTTTATCTTCAGATGACAAGCACTTAGGGTGTTAAAGTTCTCAGGTCCTTTTAAAAATTGAATTGCAAAAATTGCAAAGAGCTGTAGTACTCAACAACATCACCTATTCCTGTTCGTCACAGCTCACAACACAGTTAGCTTGGTATTTATGTTTTAAAGATAAGAACAGATGCGATGCAGCAAAGCTGGTCATTTGCAGAGACTGTCCACATATAACCAAAAAAAAAAAAGGTGGGGGAGAAGTATAACAAAACATCCTCAAGCCCTGACATTCCAGGAATAACTCACCATCAAACCAGTGAAGGATATACACAGCACAGTCAGAGACAGGAAAACCTCACACTGTGGGGTATATTTCGAGGAAATCTATTATGAGAGTAGATCCGCCCTCCGCTATAATAAAGCTCAGAGGACATGCTAAGTATATATCCTTTGGTGAGAAAACAGCCCTGGTGGTTTGGTAAAATAATAGCACTGCATGTAAGATTGTGACAGAATATGATTTATTTTGCCTTTTCTTAAGAACTATCATGACATACACAGTGTGCGAAGGCACAACCGTACAAGCATATTCTAAAGCCATAGCTGCTACTACAACTGCACAATTTCTGGGCAAGTTAGGCAAGTAAATATTGTGCTTGCAACAAGCAACACTCGAGGCTGAACACTCTCCAAACAAAAGAGATCTGACAACTGGCAGGGCATGATAAAACAAGCTTTTTCTTTTTCTTCTCTGTTGTTTGTGAGATTTCAGCTAGCAAACGTGTTCCTTTTTATCAGCATTGCTCAGTAACGAAGGGATTTACTGCTTCTTTCTTGCACTAAGCCTCCGAGCCCACTTTCTTCTTCCTTTTGCCTTCATTTTACTCCATCTCAACGTCCCAGAGGGAGCGGGCTATAAAGCGAGAGAACGCAAGGTGTAACGCCGAACGAGCTAGAGCAGAAACAGCATTCCTGTGGTACAGCCACACGCCCTCAGCGAGAGCTGCCCCCATAGAAAACATGAAAAAAATATTAAGTTACATTAATCGAGACCGGCATCATCTCCATCTTGCAATCGCCATAAGAACATCTTGGCCCCAGACAACCGGGCTTCTCGCCCCCCGTGAAGCTGCTCCCTGCCGCCGCTTCCCGCCCCCAACACACCGGCGGCTTCAGCCGGTTCTGCCGGGCCTGGGGGTAACGCCGAAACGCTGGCCACCACAAGGACCGACGGCTGCGGCCCGCGACACCCGCTACCCCCTCCCTTTCCCCCGGTAAGCACCCCGCAGCCAGGTGACGGAACGGCAGCGTCGACCGGGGCTCCCACCGCGGCCCGGGGAGGCCCCGCTCGGGGACGGCGGCGAGAAGCGGGGGAGGGAGGGAAGGGAAAGGGGAAGCTCCGCCGCGCTGCTCCGCGCACCCTCACGCCGGTTCATCCCCCCACGCACCGCTTCGGTACCGACAGCGCTGCAGCCCCACCGGCAGTGCCGGACTTTCACACGCCGCGCCTGGCCGGGCCCGACTCCAGCGGCACAACGGCTCCGGGCCCACGCCGGCGGGGCGGGGCGCCGAGCCGAGCCGAGCCGCGCCGCCAGGGGGAGCGAGGACTGCCGATCCCACACCTCCGCTCCCGTTCCCCGCGACTCCGCTCCTCGCCGCTCACCCGCCGCCGCCGGCCCCGCCGCTGCCGCCGCCACGGCAACGAGGAAGTCCGGCCCCTTGGTACCGCCGCCGACGGCGGAGGTGACGGCTCAGAGCGGCCAATAGCAAGCGCGGGGCCGGACCCACGAGGACAAATCGGCGGCGGGCGCTTTGCCCCGCCCCATCACGCGCGGCGTGGGGCGGGGCGCTCTGTCAGCCCGTGGGTCGCCGCCGGGCCTCGCGGCTCCCGCCTGCTCCCGCGGCCCGGTGCGGGAAGGAGCCGGTGAACGGCCCGCGGTGCCTGCGCGGGGCGGCTCAGTGAGACCCGGCTCCCGGCGCTGAGGGGTCGCTCGGGGGAAGCGGCGGTGAGGAGGGAGCGCGGCGGGTCTTCGTGTCTGCACGACCCTGCTGGGCCGGAGCCCGCTCCGTGGGGCTGGGGAGGGGCGCTTCCTCGGGGACGCGTTTCTGCCTGGTCCACCGCGATGAAGCCGTTCGGGGTCAGAGCTGCCTGCGGTCTGCTGGCGTCCCGGCGTTTCCGCCAGCAGCGAAATGCTGCAGGAGCCGAGGCTGCTGATGAAGGCTGGCCCCTTGTGAGACCCCGCCTGGAGTGCTGCGTCCGTCTCTGGAGACCCAAACACAAGCAGGACATGGATCTGTTGGAGTGGGTTCAGAGGAGGGACACAGAAATAATCAGAGGGCTGGAGCACCTCTCCTACAAGGACAGGCTGCGGGACTTGGGGTTGTTCAGGCTGGAGAAGAGAAGGCTCTGGGGAGACCTTACAGCAGCCTTCCAGTACCTGTGAAGGGGGCTACAGGAAAGTTGGGGAGGGACTTTTTATAAGGGCATGTGGGTGATAAGACAAGGAGCAATGGTTTGAATCTACAGCAGGGTAGATTTAGATCAGACATTGGGAAGTTCCTCACTATGAGGGTGGTGAAACACTGGAACATGTTGCCCAGAGAAGCTGTGGATGCTCCATCCCTGGCAGTGTTCAAGGCCAGGTTGCATGGGGCTTTGAGCAACCTGGTCTAGCAGGAGGTGTCCCTGTCCATAGCAGGGGGTTGGAACTAGATGACCTTTAAGGTCCCTTCCAACTCAAGCCATTCTATGATTCTGTGGTAACCAGTTTCCACTGCAAACTGCGACCGACAGCTGTGACTGCAGAGATTTAGCGAGCTTCACGGGCCAAGGAAATCAGTAACCGCACTAAAGATGATAGAAATCAATGGGCAAAGTTAAGCATATACAAATATTCTCGAATTTAAGCTATTCTAAATGAAGGTCTCAAGGGAAAGCCAACTTTCCACTTTTAAAGTGACCCTCTCAGTTTTGTGAAGCATGAAATATGACTTATTCATAGCAGTAAGTCAGTTTCTTTCCCCTCTCCTTTTTTTTCATCGTGCATTTTACATGGCCTCTAGGCACCTGGCAGGCTTGTTTGTTTAGGAACCCATACATTTTATACAAAGTTTCAATCTTAGGAAAATACTTGTGGTCAAAGGATAAATCTCTGGAGAAAGAGGCGGAAGGAAAAAAAAAAAAGGCCAATGAGCAAGCAATTATATAACTCCAAAGTACTGATTTTCTGTTTTTAAATGCCATCTATTAGAAAAAGGCTGTGCATGCCACAGGAGCACTGCACAAGCTGGATCCCGCTCAGATCACTGAAATGACAGACAACATTTGAGTAGATCACACAGAGATGTTTGCAAGGGCTTGGGGTGGGGGGAAAACATCCCTAAAGCAAGCCCAGTGTCCACAGTATGCTCCTCATTTATGCTACATCTCTGCAGCCTGCAGTGTTTGCATACTTAGCATGCAATGTGTCACATACCAGACAAAACTTCACCTGGATTTGCATGGGTCAAGCATGTTTAGCTTAAGAGCCACTCTCTAGGGTAAAATTACACATGTGACATAATAGCTTTTACTTAGCCACTGTTACGAGCAGCTTCTAAAATAAATAAAAGCACAGAGGGGGAAAAAAAATATTTCCTTTGTTTGTTTGTGGGTTGTTTTATCCATTTCATCATCTGGAGGCATTTGCAAAATAATCAGCATTTGCCTTTACACACGGTTTCCTGTTTCGGAATCAGTAACCAAGGAGGGGAAGGTACACGCACAAAATAATGAAATAATGAAGTAAAATGAGCAAAAGCTGCAATTTGTCCGAGGCAGACAGTAGTCTCTTGCTTAAAAAACAATTTCTAACTGGCTACGTTTCAATTTCACAGAGAGCTTTCAAGGCTGCTCCTTAATAAATGGATAAATTTTTAAACCAAGGCACGGAAACAAACTCATTCTGTCTGTGTCACTGCACTGCTCCCTCTGGAGGCCGCTGCCACTGCAGATTTCTTCTGGAGAACCCAGGTTTCATCGAACCGCGGGTCTTCCTCACCTGGGAGTGAGTGGTCAGGCTGGAGTCCACGCCTCCCTGCGGCTAAAGGCTGCCCTAGGCAAGCCTCTGGTGAGGTCGGACCTTTACCAGAAGAACACGTAGCTCTCCACGTCCTTGGTGAGTTAGGTCATCCAGAGGCCAGGTCTGAAGACACCCAGTGATGATGAAATCCGGAGCTCATCCTGATTTCCAAAGCACCTGTCACCTCCGGCAAGAGGCTGGCCCTGGTCAAGAACCACGTGGTGAGGTCTCCTGAACGTCGTGGTAAGTTATTACTCATTTAGAGTTATCTCCACAAGGGAAGGACAGGGTGGCATCTTTCACTTGCCCTGAGAACTACCTTCTTGTAGGTTCCACCAGGGTTCTTCACAGGATGCTGTCGGTAGCCTTCTGCTCCAGTGGGCCATAGCACAGACATTTTAGAGGGCCCGTGCAGAGGTAGTGATGTTTTATGCCTAGTCAGTCCTGCCTGTTGTCAGAGCTTGTCACCCATATGGCAACCTGAGGAGGAGGACAGCCAGCCGCAGAGCACACCACTGCGTGGGCCACAAGCGTCTGGGCCAGAAAGCTGTTGTGGGTAGGAAACATCCTTCTATGTGGCCACTGGTGTCTCTGTGTTGCTCTTGAAGCAATGAACTCTTCTGTAGTTTTTAATTTTTTGGTCCTTCTCACATTAGGGTTGGGCTTTTCAAGAGAGGCTCAGCTGGGGATTAGCCGTCCAAGACAAAGTCTCACTACCTCCCACAGAAGTGGTGTCCTCTCCACAGCAAATCCGGCACAAAGCTCACCCCAACACACTTTGCCAGGCCACCTCCTCCTTTTCTTACAGCTTACAAGCTGCCGAGGTGTCCTGGCTGCCCCAGATCCACCCTGGTTACATCAGCCATTCCACCAAGTTCTTGTGCTTTTCTACAGGTGATGTTCAGATCAGACAAGCAGGCTGAAAAAAATTTCTCCCACGGGTTCAATATACTTTTGTTGCCTGTGTAAAGCCTTTTAAACTCAGCTCTGAGCACAAGGCTCACTCACGATGTATTCCTCTGTATATTTTATAACAAGTGCTGCTTGAGAAAATACAGACACAGCTTGGTGCGAAAGTACATTTCAGAAAATGACAGAGGAGTGCTCTACTCTGCTCCCTCTGAAGGTCTTTTTTTTTTTTTTTAATGAAAGCGGAGCTTATTTGAGGACAAATTAAAAATAGCCTTGAAAGTTACTCTGGGCTTTAATCTCCCATGTGACATTGCATCATACATGATGAGAAGGAAATTCCTCCAGGCTCTCGATAAACCTATTATCATTTAATCTCTAATGGGTTATTTTTAAATCCAAACAGAATACACCTTTTGTGCGCTTGCACAGCACCGAAGATCACTCTGGATTTCCAAGCTTTAACGGAGGCTTAGAAAAACATTAAAAAGGAAACAAGCAGCCAGTAGCAGGCTGGTGGAAAGCAGCAGGCTAAGCTGCCATGACAGAGAGCTGTGATGGTGCAGCAGCATCAGCCGGGCATGGAACAGGGATGCTCTGCCTCAATGGAGACAACAGCTTGGGCTTCTGCCAGTTCCCTCTTTCCACAAAAACACACCTGCAGCAGGTGTTCCTCTGGTGTCCTGCCTGCCCCAGGCAGGGGAGTGGGACAGGGGTTAGGTCTGCATGGGCCATGCACCCCCTCAGCTGGCATCCTCCAAGGTGCTAGCTCCTCTCTTCCTGTCACCACTGCTGTGGCATCTGCTTTCCTCTGCTTCCCTGGTGCCTGAGGTGAGTGCTTCAAATTTTTCTTTACTAACCACTATACCGTAGCTTAAAATGAAGCTTTCTTTTTCTTAGTACATAGTAATATCCTTTTTACCGAGCTGGAAATTCATAAATAATGCCTCTGTCTTTTCTAGGAAATATTTACTTTCCTAAAGAAAAAGAAAACCAAACAAAAGCACTACCCTAACAGTCACTTCCAAAAAAAGGTTGATATAATTTATCAGCACTTCAAAGAGGCAAACCTTCCTGGTCCAAGAAGATGTGCATGTGATACCCAGCACAAAATCATGACAGAACAGGAACTAAAAATCACCGTCGTCTTCTTGGTTTCAATCTTTACATTCATCTAAAGCATATTCTGAACCAAACATGAAAGACCCTGCCTTGCTCAGCTGATGCAATGCACCTATCTGAAATACACCTATCATAGAATCATAGAATCATAGAATGTTAGGGATTGGAAGGGATCTCGAAAGATCATCAAGTCCAATCCCCCTGCCAGAGCAGGAATGCCTAGCTTATGCTACACAGGAACGTGTCCAGGCAGGTCTTGAATGTCTCCAGAGAAGGAGACTCCACAACCTCTCTGGGCAGCCTGTTCCAGTGTTCCGTCACTCTCACTGAGAAGAAGTTTCTTCTCGAGTTTAAGCGGAACCTCTTATGTTCCAGTTTCAGCCCATTACCCCTTGTCCTATCAGTGGTCGTCACTGAGAAGAGCCTGGCTCCATCCTCGTGACACTCACCCTTGATATATTTGTAAACATTAATGAGGTCACCCCTCAGTCTCCTCTTCTCCAAACTAAAGAGCCCCAGCTCCCTCAGCCTTTCCTCATAAGGGAGATGCTCCACTCCCTTCATCATCCTAGTTGCCCTGTGCTGGACTCTCTCCAGCAGTTCCCTGTCTTTCTTGAACTGAGGGGCCCAGAACTGGACACAATATTCCAGATGGGGTCTCACCAGGGCAGAGTAGAGGGGAAGGAGAACCTCCCTCGACCTACTAATCACCCCCCTTCTAATACACCCCAGGATGCCATTGGCCTTCCTGGCCACAAGGCTACAGAATCACAGAATGTTAGGGATTGGAAGGGACCTCGAAAGATCATCAAGTCCAGCCTTTGACTCCTTGTGAATGGCTTCCCGGCACCAAGCAGGACAGAAAACACCGACACACTGTCCTGCACAGGCAGCTGTATAACGAAGGAAGAACACAACTACAGGCATGGAAATTCAATCAATCGTCATTTAATTCAAGCCACTAAAAGTCTTTATGTACGACACCACACCAAAGGAAAGAGAAGGCTGCTGAAAAATCATCATTGATGCCTTTCTGTACTTTTACACAAAGCAAAATAAACAGAAAAAATATGCATCCTGCCTTTACATCCTGCCTGCCACTGTCAATATCCTGCCAGTGCTATGCCTATTTTGACAATGAGTTTCCAGCAGCCCTGCAAGCCTCATGTCCACAGGCCTCTACAGACAGAGCTGTTCCACAAGCCTAAAATTTTAATTGCCAAACAACTCCTTAGAAGAAACATGAGAAATTACACAGTGTTATCACACTAGGTAATAAAAAATCCATTAATGCTTTACCAAAACAGCTTTTGATGAAGACTATGATCAAATCCTCATCCTAAGAATTTCTGTCAGACAAGCCAAAGGCCATACCCAGGTGAGCACAGATTGCTCCTTCAGTTCACACTTTGTGGGAACAAGTCTCCTTAGCTTTAGTTGTTCCCCAAGAGAAACCTTAACTAATACAGAGGAAAACTTTACCCTATAGTTTTCTCTTGTAACAACAACTGCTTGTGTGTCTGGTAACATACAAATCACAGAATTCCTGCTGCTTAAAGCTCACCAACTAAACAAGCCCAGCACAGGGCAGACAGGATGCACATAGAATGTAAATACACTTGGTAACCAGCTTGATTCTTGGAAGCGTGTTAAATAGGATTCTTCTTTCCTAACCTCAGAATCTCACATGAGGTATCTGGTCTAATCACATTTTTATAATGAGTATAAAACTCCAGTGAGTATACACACCCAAGGTTTTACAAAGCACAGTAGAAATAAGGCAGAGCAGAAACGAGTAAATTGGACTTAATAAGAGAAAAATATGACGAGTGAAACAAAGACCTGTTCTCTTGTTTTTGCTTTCAGGTGCTCCCAAGAGTCAGAACAGCTCAAAACCTTCATTATGCTCTATGGCATAGAGCAATTTTTCCTTGAGTATTCTTACACTGCTGTTATCCGGGGAAGAACAAAATGTAGTGTCAGGTATTCGTATAAGGATAGCGCTCATCTAGATTTTCTGTTCGAGGTTCTTCAATACGAAATGCACCATATTCCAGTCATAGAATGTCCAAAGGAATCAAATTCAATCACATTTTGACAAAAAGCTGAAGGAAAGGGGAAAACAAAAAGAAGTTAACAAATTTTTAAAAACCCAAACAATAATGTTATCAGAGGATGAAAATCATGATGGAAATAGTAAAAGCATGGCTATTTCCGTTAGCTAATTATTTTGCTTTTTTGAACTTGTACATGAATATGATAAAGTCTCTTGATGATTCATAATAAGTACTCCTCTATTTTTAGTTATATAGACTTTGTAGATAAGAAAGGCTATGCTAGGTTTGACCTTCTACATTTAATGAGGATGAGCTAGCTTCTACAACCTTTTGAGAAAGCAAAACTACTTACATTGACAAGTGGAGGCTTCTGACCAACAACTGACCACAAAAGGAAGGGATAAAGTAACCGCAAGGTTCAAGGCAGTCAGATGCACTCAGGCAAGCTTAAAGGGATCCAAGGAAGGTTGGAGCTGTGCCTGTACAATTCTTCATGTCACTTCTTTGTGGCTTTCACTAGAAAATGTGGCGGGGGGCAGGGAACATGTTAAAAAGCCATTTGGAATTGTAGTAGTTTAATATGCAAGCACCTAAAATGTGTGTTGTGGGGGAGAGAAAAGGGCTATGAAAGGTTTAACATGCTTGATATATTAACAAGAAACTTTTTCTTTTTTTTCTTCTGGGAGTTTGTGAAACATGGTCCAAAAACTCCTGATGGTTTGATCTAACTTATCATACCATCTGTACATCACATGCTGTCGAAGAGATAAAAATAAAATGGGCCAGTTAATCCTCACTATTTCCATTTTTTTTTTTAAACTGAACAGTTTATCTGATAAATTTTAGAATCCTGTTCATAGATGTTCAAATCTTCTTAACCTCCGGGATCTGCTTGTTCATTTGTTTTTCAAGGATGACAATACCTGAGCAACAACCTGATTTTCAGTTCCCCTTATTCTTGTACCTGATGTAGGTTTGAAACAGACACAAAACAACAACAGAAATCAAAAGAGCACAAAGTTCCTTGAGCTTCTCTTTCTTCTGTGCATAACTTATACACTCAACGAAAGAAAAGTCAGAAGTTTACACTCAGCACATATAGCAGAAGTACACTCTACTGGTATCCAATACCTTTTCCCGCAGATGCCAGTCAATTTCTGTGTATCCCTGAAGAGCAATCTGGAGCTCTGCTGGGAGAAACATCTTCCAATTTCTAGTTGGGCAGCCTCTTAAAAATCCTTCCATCAAGTCATTAAATGGCTTCTGCATCAATTCATTGAACACGTAACTCACATACAAGTCAGCAAATTCCTTCCTGAAAAGATATTTTCAATCAAATCAGCAATGAAGTAGGTGCTTTTTTTAAAGGAGAATTACAGAGAACTTTAATGCTTATTCCTGTATTCCATAGGACCTGTTCTACTGTAAAGACTCAGGCAATTATTTATGCACTAAATAAGCTGAGAGGATCATTACAAACAAAAGAAAATGCTGGCCAACATGCATTAATTTTGATAATACTCCTCATACTTCATATGAACGCTCCAATGAAATCTTACCAGATGCTTTGCTATTAAGATGGAGCCTCACAGACCTAAATGGTGTAAATTAATCAAAAATCCCACTGAACGTCCAAGAATTACTGAAATCAAAATAACTATTTGCACAGCTGCTAATCAGTATGGTTTCACTCTTCTATTTGTGATGGGGGTTTGTTTACTGACATTGTAGTTGTACAATAAACTCAATGTAAACACTGTACTTCAAGCTTCCTAAACAGCCCTGTCACACATTCCCACGGGGCCTCAGATCATTTGTATAACCCATGACACATAATTTCTCTCTGTCCCCTGTGCTAAGGTTAATATTGACACAGTATGTTATTGATAGATTGCTCCTTCTCTGTTATATACAAGATACATTCTCTACACATAACTAAGTAAGAAACATTTTGCTTGTAAAAAACCTCACCTTAGAGAGGTGTACCTATATCTGGATTTCCCAGACAAGTTGTCTATATTTCCCTGAAAATATTGTTCAGAGGTATTTTATACATTTGTTAGCAATTTCTCCAAAAAGGCCAAGCATCTCTATATATGCAGATGCCAGGATGTCCCTTTTTATCCACTGCTTCCACAAACTGCCAATGTCTGGCACATATGCAGCATGTACAGCAAGAACCAAAAGCATACAACCTATTGGACCGAGCCCAATGGTCTGATGTTCAATCCTTTCTAAGAGTATGGAGATGGGTATAGATATGGTATTTCATATAATAAGACAACAGGGCAAGAAAAACAAAAACAACTCGTTATACTTAGTGACGGGAACCTTGGCACCATTTTTGTTTTAAGTTAAGCAGGAACCGTGGAACCTCCTTCTTCCATTATCTACAAAAATAAATGAAAACATTGGATGCTACAGCTACATATAAGAGATATAGCTGCTATATCTATCATTCTTTCTTTCTGCAGGGCCTGATATAGCACTCTTAATAGTCCGAGTTTAGACAAATTTTGTCACTGCAGTGGGACATCGTCTTGCTTGAGTACACGCACGGTACGCCTGAATAGCACAATAATGTCTTACTGTGAAGTCCTTGGCGAATCTCTCAAAGACATGATCACATTCCTCATCCAAAATTCCCTGAAGTCTCCTTTTGAAAAACAAAGGGGAAAAAAAGAGAGAAGAAACATGCCCATTCAATGCACTTTCAAATTCTGCAAAAAACCATCCCTTGACAAGTACTATTTAAATACATATACATACAGAACACCTGTATGCATACAGAACTTTTATATAGGGTCCAAACTGATCTATACACTCATGTCCCATTGCTGCCATGAGTTGAGGGCAAATACTTTCACCGTGAAGGATTCTAGGCAAGTCCATCCCACACCCTGTGGAGTCAACTTCACAAAAAGTTCAGTGGCAGCAGGCTTGGACCACAGTCCTGTTCTTCCAGACATCATCTAGGGAGAAATTGTGGAGCAGTGCAATGATCTGGGAGAACTGTTTTAGGGGCAGTACCTCTCAAAGTATTATGGGCAACCTGATGTTTCAGTCCACTGAGGACTCTTTTGCACCTCAACACAGTCAGTGGCTCGTGGGAAGGGGTTCTCACCTTCTTGGCTGTTTATAGCATTTGCATGGAAACCTGGGCTTCAGGGGCCTAGAATTTTCAGGGTGGTGGCAGCTGCACCTCTCCCTGCTAGATCTGTCTGAACTCTTCTTTCCAAGTGCACAGAAACCCTGTATGTGGGTTCTCAGACTTGGCACAACGACAGTCTATCGTAATACTGTGCTTGTGCATAACAACATAGTGGAACCTGATAATTAGTAAATCAGAGAAAACACTAACATTAGCAATTGGGTGCTTAGTTCTTCTAAGCCCAAGCTACAGCTCAGAGTGTTTTGAGCTATATATTCACAGTGTGGACTTCAGCTCATGTGGAACAGAAATCCAACCTCTTCTAAGCCACAGGGCTTGGCCTTTTATTTTGGTGATGCCAGCCTCCGTAAAAAAGCAACATTCATGACATGGACAAAGTAACTTTGGAAATCTATAGCTTTTAGCAGCTCTGCAAGGGCAAACACAGCTGCTGTAGGCACCCCGAATGCAGCTTAGGGGATCTCCATGTGCATCCCCAAGGTGCGGGCGCCAGGCCCAGCAGCTTTTTGTAGAGAGCTCTGGGGAAGGGGATGGGCACCGGGCACCCGTTAGACAGGGCCATTCCGCACAGCGTCCCGATCTGGAAGAAGATGTCCTCACAGCTGGAGGCCTGGTTAAAAACATGAACATGAATGAATGAATGAATGAATGAACGAATGAATGAAGCAGCAGCAGTCGTGAGGGCTTTTTCGCGCATACAGGCTCCCCACCGGCCCCTTACCTGGCTGAGGAACGACACTAGGCCAGAGGAGAAGCGGCGGAAGGTCCCGGTGCCGGGCTGGCAGAGGATCCTGGCGGCCGAAGTGTTCGTTGACGGGCCCGACTCTCTCCACTCCTCCCTCGCCCTCGACCGACACCCGCGAGGAGCACCGAGGCACCCATCGCAGTGGGAAGAGGGGAACCGGAACCGACCGTCCCCGCCCGGCCGCGCAGCCCGGGGCGGGTTGGCGGGCGCACCGGAAGCGGGGTGGCGGTAGAGGGGGCGGTGGCCATGCTGCGCGGAGCCGCGTCCGTGCTGCGGCGGGCGGCGAGCAGCGGCGGCGGCGGGCAGGGGTGGGGCCAGCGTCGAGACTCGGGTTCAGTGCGGCCGCAGCCTTTGGAGCCGTCGTTGCTGCCGTTCCTGGTGTGCCCGCTCTCCAAGCGGCCGCTGAGGTGAGGTGAGGTGAGGGGCGGGGGAAGAGCGGCTCTGGCCGCCCGCCCGCCGCGGGCCTGCTTCTGCAGGGTCACTCGCTCCCGCTTTTGATTTGGGCTCTTTTTTCTTTTTTTTAACCCTCCTTACACCAGATACGACGAAGCCACCAACGAGCTCGTTAACGAGGAGCTGGGCATCGCCTACCCCATCATCGACGGCATCCCCAACACGGTCCCGGAGGCTGCCAGGATGACTCGGAAGAAGCCCCCAGCTCCCGAGGGCTCGGAGCAGCCCTGAGGACCCGCCAGCCGCAGCAGTGAACGGGGACGGATGGCGGGAGGAGGGCTGCTCCCCTCCCTGCCCACGCTGACTGTGCTTGTCCCCCTTCTGTCCCTAGCAGGTTTGTTTTACTCGGCCAGTGTAGACGAAACCTTCCCACAGGGCTGCACCAGCACCAACAGCTTGTGTTTCTACAGCCTCCTCCTTCCCGTTACGATACCGGTTTATGTGTTCTTTCACCTGTGGACCTGGATGGGGATTAAGCTTTTCAGGCACAACTAGTGAGGTGCATTTGCTAACCCTTGGGCTTCACTTAAAGGAACTCCGTTTATTTAATGTCATCAGGTATTGCAGCTGATGAGACAGTTGCCTGCTGGCACTAGTAACCATCATCATTTTCCTAGTAGTGTCTGGAACTGTATGAAGTTCTCTTCAGCAGCCTTTTTACTTAATTACCACTAAGGCAGATAAAGAAGAGGAACAACAAGAAGCACTATTTCCTTCTAGTATAACCCTTCAGGAGTGTTTTGTGTTTGTAGTGGCACTAATGGAAAACTTCTGCATGGTGGTTGTTTGTACAAATGAGAACTGTTTCCTAACTGAAATAGGCAGTGACAACATGCAGCAATATAAATCTCTTTGAATGAGTTATGACTTTTGATTTTGTTTTGAACTGATGTGTGTGTACTGAAACTTACTTGTGTCACTGTCAGAACTTTTAATTGGGCTGATGTGTAATAACAAAACTAGAAAAAATTTAATTAGATGATAGCCCTGTGTGCTGTGCTTGCTTGCCCTTTTTTTTTGTTTTTTAGGAAAAAAATGGGGAAATGATACATCAGCAGCAAAGATGTATTTGTGCATTTGGCAGGTTTGTTAGAGCAACCTCCATCACATCAGGAGATGTGTGTTCCTGTATTATTTGTTAAATTTGTCTGAGTGCCCAAGTTTTATAGCCAGGCTGGGTCACCTCTGTTCAAGATGCATCTCCTGACAGGTTAGAGGAAAAAAAAGTAGCTCCAACTGAGCTCAGGATTTGGTAGCCAAGGTTGGCAGCTACAAATGCTTAACAAGTTTGTAGAGTATCTTTCCCCTTAGCACTATCTTCTCAGTAGAGAGGGAACAGAAGATGCTTCTTCTAAATACTTCAGCCTTCCCTGTTTCTATGTACAGCGACACTAGAGAGTGGAGTGACAGCCCTGTGTAAGGATGTCACATGCAAAGTTCTCAGTACAGTCCAGCAAAATGTCTTAATAGGACACAGCTGTTACGGGAGGGGGTTAACACTACAATAAGCTGTTACAAAGGTTTCTTTTTTGTTTCACTGCTGGGTGGTTTATACCTGCAACACAGACACAAAAATGCCCTTTACCTGCTGAAAAATCCTGAAAACAGCACCAAGTTGTCAATATCACAGACCTCGGTGTCCCTCAGTGGGATACTAATAATGCAGTCAAATCGATGAGGCTGCTGCGGGGCAAATAATGCCGTTGATGCTCAGGGTGAAAGGCAGTGCCCACGACAGGTGTGTTCCAAGGGTGGCTCCAACTAAGCGCAGCTGTTTGTCAGAGCAACTTGCAAGATCAGTGGGGAGAGCCTCTAGATCATCTAGAGGACCGTAAAAGGATAAATAAATGCCTCTTTTAGCTGATGTAGCAAGGAGGGGGGAAGGAAAGGTAGCTCTAGATTCCGCCATGAATCTTCTGAGCTTTTGCAGGGCAGGGCAGAGGCCAGCATTGCAATACCTGAAGAAAACAACAGCTGCCAGAACCTTTGGGTTTGTGTGGAAACCACAGGCTAAAGCCACACAGAGACAGCAGCATTATAATCAGCTTTTCATGTCTTTTGCTGGCACTACCCTTCCTTCAGGCAGCATCTCCGTTACAGAAATGGGTTTTGTAGCTGTGTTGCTTGCTGGCCTCTTGAGGCTGGCTCCCCAGCCAACGAGGTTTTTTGTGTACAGCAAACTCACCGAGACTCTGTAGTAATGGGCTTTGCCAGCTACCAGTTCCCTCAGCAATCCTGTTACACTACCCCAAAGCAACTTCGTAGTAATTAGCACTGCCACTTGCATTTAACTTATGGCAGCAAAGCTTGATGGTTACCTGGAATAAGAATGCAAGATACTGCCCTCCAGATTTATCCTACATTCCCAATGAAACATGTTTTATAATAATTTGTTGAGTAGTTGTTTTGTGTACACTTGGTGTACACTGAAATCCTTTTACCAATACTTCAGTAACACTGACAACCAAAGAACACCACAGTGATGTATTCAGAGCTAGTAAAATTTGATATCTTATGTCTAAGATCTCCCTGAATTGCTGGGCTGGTGTGTCATGTAAATGGGTCCATATGTCTTGCAGAAGGCACTGTCTTCTGATGGGGAAAAAACCCACAGTTCCTGGTCTATCAGTATTGCCTATATCTGAAGGTTGAAGTTAACAATCTATGTTATCATCCCTTCTAAAGTGTAAAAAAATTGGCCACAGTCACACTAAAGTAGCTGGGTGTTCTGTTAAATGAACAGACATCTTGTTTTTCATACCAAAGATGCATGGATATTCAGTCGGCTTCCATCGGGCCATCTGAAAGGATAAGGGAGAAAGAAAAAGACATGTTGATTTTCTCTTGCAAAATCAGAGTTTGGCGGTACATGTGCAGACTGACCCATCGGTCCATCACCTGGCAAACTGCTCTATCTCTGAAACGTGTCCTCATTGCGTGCATGAACACCACACCAACAGAGGCAGGCTTTCTAAAAGCAGCTTCTGGAAACTTCTGTGAACTGAAAACCCTGTCAGAAAGGCATCTGAACTGTCTGTTATGGGACACTGTTGTTAAAAATTGTTGGGTTTATTATCTGTAATACTGTAAGTAGATACTGGTACACAAAATAATCTAATTCAAAGTGTTACACCTGCAGTATGATAAGGCAGCAACTTCAGGTAATGTCTTATTTGGCTTTTGATTCTATACTGTTTGCCAAACCTCATCTTCCACTCTGGTTAACTGGTATAAAATTAGTACGTTAGCAAATGAAAGCTTATGAAAGAATTAGGAAGTTGCCCTGCGAATTCCAGCCAAGTTGCCAGAAAACTGCATTTTTTGCCTAAGGAAGCCCCTAATAATCCGCATTCCCATTTCATGCTGCTACCTGTTACATCAATTACATTTGGTATTTAATTTTCACTCCTCCACATCATCAGGAAAAGATCCCTTTCACAGATTATTTTCTGTTACCACGACTTTGTTTTTAGATGTAAACTGAAACGCTCGATTGGGTTTCTACATAAAAGTTTAAAGAGACCTCACAATTTTTCTGTTAATTAAACATAATAAAATCCAGAGTAACAACAAGTACAGCAACGATCCCGCATGGTGCTATTTCACACTGATCACCAGATCAAAGCAAATAGAATCACAGAATCATAGAATCATTAAGGTTGGAAAAGACTTCTAAGATCATCAAGTCCAACCGTCAACCCGGCACCACCATGACCACTAAACCATGTCCAGAAGTACCGCATGTACAGATTTTTTTAGCGACTCCAGGGATGGTGACTCCTCCACTTCCCTGAGCAACCTGCTGCAATGCCACTCAGTAAACAATTTTTTCTTAATGCTCAATCTAAACCTCCCCTGGTGCAAACTAAGTCCATCTCCTTTCATCCTATCGCTTGTTACTTGGGAGAAGAGACTGACCCTCACCTCACTACAGCCCCCTTCAGGTAGTTGTAGAGAATGATAAGATCTCCCCACAGCCTCCTCTTCTGGAGGCTAAACAATACCAGATCTACTTAAAATGCTGGAGGACAGCACTGACTCAGAGAACCAGGGATTATTTTAGGAAAGACACTATAGTAGCTGCTAAAATACTGTGATGGTAAATGGCTTGCATAATTTAGACCAGCTGGAGAACTAGGGAAAATGCATTGTCATTGAGGCAATGTACTGGGTTAGAGTCTACAGTTGACTTCAGTATATCAATCCTTTTAAATAAAATAGGAAAAAAAAAAAACCCAAACCAAAACAAGCCACCCTGTTTTGCACTGCTGTTAAGATTTTATACTTATTTCTGGTCTACTAAAGACCCAACAAAATACCATAATTGTTTTCACTTCAGACACACAGAAGTTGTCTTCTTGTAGTCTGAAACCACTTCTGGAGTTCACCTGCATTGATACACACAGTATGAAACGGGGTGTCAGCAGCCCCAGTGAGGTATGCATCTGTGTGTCAGGACAGGACTGAGGAGTAGCAGGGCTCTCTGCAGAAAGAGCTCTGAGACCCTGTGCAGAAGTGGAAGGACAGAAGTGCTACAAATGGCACAGCACTCAACAATGAGAAGTCTCAGAAAGCTTACATAAAAACCAGCAGGAAAGCAATTTTCATTTAAAATGAAGATCCCTTAACACAACTCCATCAGGAAAGGTATGTTTCACATGTTTCACATGAAAGACGTTTCTTGTTGCAGGACAATCTGAAATTCCCTATTCATGTTCATACTTGTAGTTTGGTAAAGATATGATTTGGGGAGGGGACAATGAACGTGTAAAGCTCTAAATGATGTAGCCAATTCTGGAGGAGTAGGCACTTCTACTTACCTCAGATTCAAGAGTCTAAACTCCAACACCCAAACCTTCAATCTCATCCAAAAGAATACTAAATTCCGAACAACACTTAACAACTTTCTGATTCATCCTAAGTGTGTGCTTGTGCTCTTGATTACCCTTAATTTTGAATATTTCAGCAGGAGAAAGGATAGCTGTCAAGAAGAATACACTTATTTCCCTCTTTCTTCCACTTGTTTGTGTGCAGCTAAAGATGCCGTAATTCTATTATCCCAGAAAACTGCTTAGGTAACAGGCTTGTAAAGCATCACATGGTGTAACTGTAGGAGCCACAATGTGCCAAGCAGGTGGGTTGTCTTTTAAAGGCTGTAACCAGTTTACTGGGGTGAGGGATCTCACCAGCAGAAAGAGGAGCAAGCGCACTGCATGATGGACACCATGTCCGTAGCTCTCTAGGCTCCTCACGCCACTGCAAGCATCTCTCTCCCTGCCAGGGACTATAACATACTTCACCTCCTCATTTCTAGAGGGTTAGCCGAGCACAACTCAGGAGGAGAATTCCTTCAAAGCTCTGCTGGTGTAGTGCCAAAGAGACTGCTGAAGCAATGTCAAATGACCAGGCCTCATGTTCTCTTGTAAGATGGAGACACAGGGAATTCAACAAGTAAAAAACATTAACTTTTACTGATATATCTTCTCTAATCAGGATCCAAATATTTTCTCACCTGGAAAAGAATCTGCAGCATTTGTACAGCCACTATTTCATGCAGGTGCAGAGATTTCTTTGCCCACTTCTGACGTCCTTCACAAACTGAAACAGGTTTTTCTGAGAAAGCCTCTGATATGGGATTACCAGCTCCTTAAAAAAGGGTGTTTCTAGATTTGACTACAGGCATCCTGTAAAGAAAATAGCTAACAGGTAACATGCAAATAACTGCATTTTCTGTTTTTATCAAATGAACTGAACAAACAAGCAAACAAACAAAAGCTGAGTTTTGCACTACAAAAACTAGTAAACCTCAGAGTGAGATTATTTTTTCTTATGTTTTGCTCTGGAACAAATTTCACCAGCAATACTAACTCTTGCTCCACATCCCAAAATGACAAAATCATTCAGTTCTGTCACCATAAAACCCTACCAAGAGTTTGCAGGTCCTTTGGCTGGAGCCACATGATGGCTTGTGCCAGCAGCCCAAGAGGATGGCAAGAGCTGTCATCATCTCCTTGCAGAAGAAAAGGCAAGAACAAGTAGACTCTGAAATTTCTATGTGAGATAGGAGAGGAAAACAATGATGGCAGTAACTTCTCAATTTCCTTTTGCACCTTCAGAGGGGAAAAAAAAAAAAAAAAAAAAGAGAGGCAAAGGTTAAAAATGCAATTATATTTTGCCAAAATCATCTATGAATTAAGTGGCATGAAATTCCCAGGTTTCAGGCACAAAGCCAGAGCTTGTCAGTATGTGTGTAGTGAGAAACCTTAGCGTCTGAAAGACTTTTGAATTTCTGCTGACCTTCTTGTAAAAATGTTGCACTTCTGACATGTCTACCCCCAATAATTCTTCGGATGTTTTGAGGTGTTTGTCTCTATCACAAAGGAAAAAAAAGAACACCAAGTGATGTGAGAAGCTGCTTTTTATTACTAACTGATTAGTGGAGTATCCTAACATCAGAAATTATTTGGAAAGTTCAACCCAAGCTCCAGCTGGGTGTAATTCCATCTGTTCTAAAAGATACTCTCACTGTGGCGTGATTAATATTCTGATCTGATTAATATTCTGTCCACCCTCTGTTATGTAGCCGTGCACTGTTAATGTTCCCTGTATTTCACTCTAAAACAATTTGCACTTCAGTGCTGGGAGGAGCTAATGTGGATCCTTTGGGAGCTGTAATATTGCCTAAAGGGATTATCATCATCTGTCAAATGTCACTATGGGATAATCTGCTAGAATGTGTGCTTCTACAGCAATTTTCGGTAGGACTAGGGGGATAAAAAACTTAATTTTAGCTTAGGCTTTGACAAATATAGACTTGCATCTCGCAAATTCAAATACAACTAATCTTCTCTACATGTATGGGCTAGGATAACACTTTCTGGTCAGTTTACACGCAGACAATATATTCTAAGTCTATGTCTAAGTCAGTGCACACTCCAGGAAGCTTCTGTTGATGCAAGCCTCAGATGAAAAGATCAGTTTGATGTTCCTGATAGCAAAAACCAGACCCAAGTCAATCCCTTCAACATGAGCAGCAGCTTCAGGATTTTAATTCCAAGAGAACAAAAACTGTGTGAACAAGCGTGTCTGCATTCGACCACATCAAACTTCTTATCACTGCTTTATTGAGAGCATTGTAGAAGACGCTGTATTTGAGGAGTTAGTGATTTCTGGCAAGCCACCTCTGCTCTCCTGCATCTCTGGGGGGAATCTGCTCAAGCACCCCGTGAGAGCCTGTGCTGCGTGCTGGTGGGTGTTATGATGGAGATACCTTCTCCACACAGGTTGGGATGTTACCTGGTTTTGTCTGTTGCACAAAATAGAAGGTATTGCAGTGTGGGAGGGAGAAGGAGCCACAGCACGGATGGGATCTTTGTAGCACAGTGGGGGAAAATCCATCAGGATATCTATTTGCTGCTTCACAAAAGCTAAGTTTCCAGCTTTCTGGCATCTTCATCAAATTTTTAAAGCCTTCTGACAATACAAGGTTCCTGCTAGAAGTGCATGTCTAGCTATCTACCCAGAGGACATGTCAGAACAGTAAGAAGAAGTGCAAATCTTACTTGTTAAATGAATGAGCAGCAAAAAACTGAGGTAGAAGATGAGTACAGAGTTAATTCTTGAATGAGCCACATTCATCTTGATAGGACATTCACCTGCAAGTTGTCTGTCCTGCAAAGGGCTGGTGCTGATCCTCACTGCTTTCTCCTCATCTCTGAGACTAAGGTAGCACCCAAGGCACCCGGTTCCCTACAAGCCATCTTTCTTTGTGCCCCTCATCAGCCTGTTCACTGTAAGCCTATAGACTTTCATTCAACCTTTGTTAAGGTTTTACTTGGGCAAGTCCGAGTAATTTTTCAAACCTGGTGCAGATTTGTCTGCGAGCTGGACTGGCGTCTGTCCCCAGTTTTCTGCTGCAGAACTGTGTCGTAAGTGGTGAGCTCCGCATGGCTGACACCATACAGCAGAAAAGGCACAGTCCTATTTTAATCTTTCAAAATATACCACTTCTTATCTCCCACGAAACCTTCATTCTATCACATTCCGTCTGATTCATAGTATAAACACTTGATGTTTTCGTGTATAAAGTCAGCTAACAACCACTTTCTGCTCTCTGCATTTTTTCTGTATCTTATGTCATTAGCACATGAGATAAAAACATAAATCATCCCCATCCTCAGCCTTCTTCTTTCAGTTGGATATTAACCCGTTCTCTTCTGTGATCATCATCATGTCGTTGTTTACACTGGATTCAAATGCTTTTGCCATCACTAAAAATTGTGATGATTAGGAGCTAGCACAGGTCTTCAAAGGTTCATCAGGCTGTGAGCTGCACTCACCCCCTGCTAACCTTGTGGCACCTCTTTTCGGACACTCTTCAGCTCCTCCTGGCACCCACAGCTATGTCACATCTGCTTCTCAGGAGGTCTCCATCCTCCTGCTCCTCCAAGCCCCCTGCCCAGCCCGCTGCTCCTCAGGGGGCTTCCAAGGGCTCTGGTCTCCCATACGGAGACTCGGGCTGGATTTCCTGGCCAAATGTCACAAGCTCAGAACATTGCAATAAGCTGCGTTCCTAGTGGCAATTACTTAGGTTGCTATAAATTTAAATATGATTAAATGGCTAATTGTATTTTTTTAGCTCTTTCTCTTCCGGTAATCCCCTTTGGTTTATATGTACATTTATAGTTGTTCGGATGTTTTTCTCTCCTTGCCATCTGTCTATTTTCCATTTGAAATTATCTAGGCGAATATATAAGCATTACAACATGAGCATGAAAATATTATTCTGCTGTCTGGGAATTCTTCTGATGGGCTGTTATGTGGTTGAGTTCAGTGCTTACTGCCTGCTTCAAGTGCATTATTATTTAAGTTTGCTACTATATAGCTTACTCAGAAGAAAAACATTTTCCATTCCAGTTTTAACCAATTTTAAAAATTGGTTTTGTGGAAATAGTCTCTGTGAACCGGAATTTGCTATGTCGATACGGTAGTTACAACTGCTTCTTAAAATTTCAGCTTTACTAGGGAAACCCTGTGTACTAATCTCGAAGTTTAAGGAAGAAGGCAGACTTCCAAAAATTCTTAGAACATATTTGGGCTGAAGAGCTACAGGTTCAATATACCAGTCAATTTAGAAAGAGCAAATCCTTCCAACATTCAGAAACAAAGAGATGAAATTCTGGATAAGAAAAGATGAGGTTTTCAATTCTAAGGAATCTATGGTAAATACTGCAAGTAAGCAGTCGCAGTTATTAAATCTGAATGTTTTTCTGAACGTTATTTGAACATTTATGAAGTATATGTAAAATCTGTGCTCTGAGCAAACTTATTAGTCCCCAGACATGAAGACAGGCCTCTGCCCTGAGAACACAAGCGTGTAAACACGTCCGGATGAAATAATCTGCCGAGTAATTAATTCTGTGGTTGTTACAAGCCGTGTAGCAAGTGTACGAACACATTCTAGGTCTAAATGAGTCGCCGAGACGAGTTGCTTCGCAGCCTGCTGGCAGAAATGGGAGCTGCAGCAGATTTGACGGGGGGGTTTCCCGAAGTTTTCCCGAGGCGGGATGACGCGGGGCGACCAGGGGGACCCGGCCGGAACCTGCAGCCCTGATGAGACGCTGACGAGACCTGGGCGTTGCTGGGGCAACGGCGGGAGATTTCAAAGACCGTTAACGGTCAGTTGCCGAAAGCAGCCTCTTCGGAGCCTGCTGGCGGAACTCGGAGCAGCAATTCTCGGTGTGCGGGGTGTTTCCCCAGGTGTGATGGAGGCGGGGAGAAGAGGGCAGAGCACAGAGACCCAGCTGAGCTCTGCCGGGCCAATGGCAACACCATATTGACCTTAATAAAAGGGCTCAGGGAGGGCAGCGAGTGGTCCCTGTGGCCAGAGCTGAGTGGGCAAATGGCTTGTGTGCTTAAGCCTGTGTATGGCGTAGCAGAGTCCAGGAAGCATGGAGAATATGGGGAAGAACTGAAGCTCTGACAGCCTGATAGTTGAGTCTCAAAGGTGGTTGTTGCCTTGGTAGGAGCCCCGCCACGGTCTCTACCAAGCAGAAGGTGGTGGGCCCAAAACTCACCAGAATGGATGTGGTGGAGCTCCCACGGAAACATCCAGCTGTCTGGGTCACGGGCTGCAGGGCGTCCCAGGGCCTTGTCGCTGGTAATGGGTAGTGGCTGTGAGAATGGCTGTGTGAGGTGTGAACAAGTGGATGACCTGCTCAGCGTGGTGGCAGAGCTGAGAGAAGAAATTGAATGGCTAAGGAATATTGGGGAAGCAGAAAGAGAGAGAGATTGGTAGAGCCAGATGCTGTCTTCTTTGAAACAGAAATGGGAGCACCCTTTGGAAAGCACCCAGTATCCATCCTGTGTCAGGCCAAAGGCAAAAGCCTAAAAAATAAAAATGAAAGGAATGAGCGGAGGCAAGTTCGTGCTTGGGGAGGCAGACGAACTCCCTCCTTGCTCACCTCAACCCCCAGGTGCCTCCATACAAGAGGTGTGAGGCTCTGGCTCTGGCTGAGGAAGGCCAGCCAAATGAGGATGTGAATCATGGGCAGCCTGTGCCAGAGGTGTCTCACTGGTCAGTTAAGCCCACTGCTTGTATCACAGCCACATCCAAAAGGAAGAAAAGGGTTATGGTAGTAGGTGGCTCTCTTCTGAGGAGAACTGAGTGTCCAATATGCCAGGTGGACCCTCAGCAAAGGGAAGTATGCTGTCTCCCTGGAGCACACGTTGGGGACATCACTAGGGAACTTCCTAGTCTGGTAAGGTCCGCAGGCTGTTACCCAGTAGTAGTCTTCCATGTAGGTGGAGAGGAAACAGACTTGTAGTCCGAGAGCCATTGAAAGGGACTTCAGTGCCCTGGGACGGTCAGTGGGGGAATCTGGGGCACGGGTTATGTTTTCATCTCTCCTTCCAGTCATGGGCAGTGACATTGGGAGATTAAAGTAAATCCAGTCTATTAATACGTGGCTCTGTGACTGGTGTCACTGCCGCAACTTTGGATTCTTTGATGATGGGATGGCCTACACAGCACCGGGCTTGCTAGCCTCAAATAGGAGTCACCTTTTCCAAAGAGGGTAGAGTGTCTTTACCCAAGAGATTTCAGGATTGAGCAACAGGGTTTTAAACTACTTGTGAAGCGGGAGGGGGATAACAATATCAGGCTTGTCTGTGACAAGCTGTGGGGTGACACAGCAGGGTTAGAGGGACAGGGTACTGCTAAGGGCCTTCGACTGGTCACTGAGGTGAGCTGGGGAACTGTGAGGCAGCACAGTTCAAGTCTTACAGAGATGAACCAGGGGCTCCTAGGGTAGTAGGAGGCAATGGGAAAACATCCATAGAACACCTTGAGAGAATTAAGGGGTGTTCCAACAAGAAGGTGACATGGCTGACAGCCCAGCTGAAGTGCCTCTATGCAAGCGCATGCAGCATGGGCAACAAACTGGAGTTAAAAATCTGTACGATCAAGGGGTTATGATCTGGTGGCAATGAAAGAGACATGGTGGGACAGCACACATGACTGGAAGGTGGTCATGGATGGCTAGGTCCTTTTTAGGAAAGACAGGCCAACAAGGTGAGGTGGTGGAGTTGTTTTTTTACATGAGAGAGCAACTGGAATGTATTGAGTTCTGTCCAGGGGCAGATGAGGAGCGAGTTGAGAGTTTGTGGGTGAGAATGAAGGGGCAGGCTAGCACAGGCAGTACTGTGGTGGGTGGCTATTAGAGGCCACCTGATCAGGATGAGGAAGTTGATGAGGCCTTCTACAGGCAGCTGATAGCAGCCTCACAATCCCAGGCCCTGGTTCTCATGGGGGATATTAACTACCCAGCTCTTTGCTGAAGGCCTACACAGCCAGCTTGTAATGGTTTGACCCTAGCTGGTGGCCAGGTGCCCACGCAGCTGCTCTGTCAGCTCTGCTTCTCTGCCAGACACGGGGGGGAAATATATCAAAGGGCCCATGGTTTGAGATAAGGACAGGGAGATCACCCACATCTACTGTTCCGGGCAAAACAGACTTGATCTTGGGGAAATTAGTTAAATTTATTAAAAGAACAAGTCAGAGAAGAGTAGCAAAAAACAAAACAGATCTTAAAAAATAACACCTTCCCCCCCATCCCTTCCTTCTTCCCCGGCTTAACATCAATCCTGGTTTATCCACCTCTTTCCCCCGAGTGGCACAGGGGGACAGGGAATGGGGATTGCAGTCAGTTCATTGGATGTTGTTTCCACTGCTGCTTCTTCCTCCAGGGGAGGCCTCCTCACTCTTCCCCTGGGCCATTGTGGGATCCCTTTCATGCGAGACAGTCTTCACACACCTTTCTCCAACTTGAGTCCTCTCACGAAAGGCAATTTATCACAAACTGCCCAACGTGAGCCCTCTCACAAGGGACAATCCACCCCAATGTGAGTCTGAGGTGCAGTCCTTCAGGGGAAACTGTTCCAGTGTGATTCCCCAGTGACGTCACAAAAGTCCTGCCAGCCAGCCTGCTCCAGTGTGGGCTTCTCTCTCTCTTCACAGGCTACAGGCTCTGGCAGCAACCTGCTTCAATGCAGGCTTCCCATGAGGTCATACCCCCCTTTAGGCATCTGCCCGCCATGGCATGGGGTCCTCCACAGGCTACAGGTGGACATCTACACCCTTTCTGTGGGCTGCAGGGGGATATTCACCACTGCCTGGGGGACTATCTGCTCCAGTGTGTGGAGCACATCCTCCCCCCGCCCCGCTTCCTCACTGACCTTCGTATCTTCACATATCCTCTCTCCTGTCTCTCTGCCAGTTGTTATGTGGTGTAGTTCTTTTCTCCCCATTTCTTAAATATGTTTTCACAGAGGTGTTCCCATCCTATCATTTTAGTGATAGGCTCAGCCTTGGCCAGTGATGGGTCCGTCTTTGGAGCCGGCTGGCATTGGCTCTATTAGACTTATCAGACTTCTAGCAGAAACCACTCCTACAGCCCTCCCCTCCCCCCGCACTGAAATCCAGCCAGACAAACCCAAAACACAGCCATTCACAGTCCAGGAGGTTCCTCCAGTGCACTGATGGTAACTTCTTGATGCAAATGGTGAATGAGCCGACTAGGAGAGGAGCGCTGCTGGATCTCATACTAACAAGGAGGGTCTGGTTGAAGTGGTGAAGGTTGAGGGTGGCCTTGGCTGTAGTGACTGTGAGATGGTGGAGTTCGGGATCTTGTGCGGTAGGAATAGAATACTGAGCAGGATTGCAACCCTGGACTTCAGCAGGGCCAACTTTGGCCTTTTCAAGCAATGGCTAGGGGAAACCCCATGGGACAGTGTACTAGAAGGTAAAGGGGCCCAAGATAGTTGGTTAATATTCAAGGACCACTTCTTCCAAGCTGGAGCATAGGAGGTTCCACAAAAACATCGGGAAAATCTTTTCCACTGGGAGGGTGACAGCCCTGACACAGGCTGCCCAGAGAGGTTGTAGAGTCTCCTTCTCTGGAGATGTTCAAAACCCACATGGATGTGTTCCCGTGTGACCCGCTCTAGGTGATCCTGCTTTGACAGGGGCTTGGATTAGATGATCTTTCGAGATACCTTCCAACCTCTAACATTCTGTGAATGTGTGATCTTCTGAAAGTTATTAAAAATGTCATTGCTTTCATGATGGTCAAGAGAGCTACTTTTCCACCGTGTTTGAAAAAGAGATGAAAGCTCTGCATTTGTCAATGCCTATTTCAAACATTTCTTCTTCATGAGCTATCCATATCCCAGAACTTAATGGGGAGGAAATTAAATTTATCACTGCCTCAATTCCTTGAAGTTGCCTACAGAAAAGAGTTTGAATTTCTTCAGCGCTGGTGCTTCATGAACATCATTTGTACTCAGTGAAATGTAACATCTAAATGTAATTTCCATACTTTCTCAGTACAGCTTAGGTTAGATGAGATTCTGCAAACGTAAGTCACAGGCTCTTCCATTTTCTTGAAGTGCTGCCCTTTTCTGATTACTTCTTTGCAATAATTACAGCGTGGTGTGGTATCGGACTGCACTAGTCAGTGTCGTGTCTTCTAAAGTATTTTACTACAATTCTGGCCAACCAATTTCATTATCTGACATCTTCTGTTGCCCAGTGTAAGCACTGACTTCAACTTTCAGATGATGGCAATACTAATTAACTGTAGATCTTCTGCCTCTCGCTGCTAGGCATATTGTTTTCTAATTGTTTAATGTTTCTGCGACTTAAAGTGCCATTTTTAGTGATGCCATCCTGTGCTAAGTCAAATACATTTCTAGATTATTTTCTTGAGTAAATGGTACTTCTTTTCCAGTTTGTAAGGTGTTACATTATTTTTAGTCTAAACCACAGAATCATCAGAACTGTAATTTCAACTGCATGAATTTCAAATGGTGCTTCCTAGCACCTTGTACTTGCTCATGGTCAGGTAAGTTAAGGTGCACTTTGTTCAAATTATTGCATTTCTGGTAAGGAGCTTAAGTTCTTTGATATTTCTTTTTTTTGGTATTAAGTCTCTCCTGAGTTTTTTTACACTTACGTTGGCAAAACAAAGTGGCTCTGTAAAGTACAAGAGCACTCCCCTGGGACCTGCAGAACTCAACAGCATGTGATTCACTTATCCTCATCTTTGATGAATTTTTGCAAAATAACATGTTTTTCTTGTACTGTTTGTGGCTGCTATCACCAGGGAAGCAATTCCACTGTCAGATGAATGCTAGGTCAGGCCTTGTCAATGCAGATGAAAATCTGCAGTTAGAATTCTCTACCTCGCTGCTAATGAACTGTCTAATCAGGAAGTTTCTGTCTATACCAGTAATCTTGTGAGTGTCAACGTTACAGAAGTGTATAGTACTAGGGCCTGAGTCATACCCTGCACTGAAGTTGACCTATAGATGAACCTCACAACCCCACACGATATAGTATTAATCACATATGTAATGTATTGATAATGTATTTTAGCGTATATGTGTATATTCCAGTGCCAATCTGTAAAAGCTTTACTGTAAGACTAAATGTATGGTGAGAACCAGCAGGATGATCTTTCTTTAGCTAAAGGCCAGGTGCAAGGCTGGGAAACTAGCTGCCTCTTGTTTTGTTAGAAGTATGTTACAGGACCGTGAGACCAGAGGCCTGGTTTTGGTGAGAAATAAGTGATTAAGGACCCAAATAGATAGGGACACTCCCTTGTATTCTTCCTGTAGCCCTGGCCAGGCTGTGGAAGGAATCCAATGGAGTGGATAACATCAGATGTTCCCGCATTCGAAGATATGCAAGGTTGTTTATTTAATAGTATAAAAGCTGGACCATCTTACAGTGACTTTGAAGAACTCACCGATGAGTGGGTGCACTGTGTAGGACTTCCCAACTGCCGGGATGGCTCTGCAGAATCCTCACTACAACAGGGGATCCCCAGCGACTGCAGAGCTGGATGATGATATTGGGCCTATAGGTGGTGTATCTTTCTTAATAACTATTGCTAAACCTATATAGTAATGATTAGGTGCATTACCCTGCTTGTTCTCCTTGCTGCTTAAAACTGGAGTATAGTAAGCTTTAATAATCAGCAAGCAGTAAAATAAGCCAACCCTTCTGTTGGTGTCTGTGTCCTTTTTTGTGGGACAACCCACCTCCCTGGGCCAATTAGCAAAACGGAGTGCTTGACAAAATGAGGCAAAGCATATTTTTACAACAGCATGGATGTATTAAGTGCTAAATGAGTTGTAAATTTACTTGTTACCTCTATGCTTTCCACTCCAGCAGAGCAGATACATTAACAGACATACAAATCCTCTTCTAAATAACTTATTTTTTTCTTTTTCTTTCTTTCAGAGTGAGATGATTCATGCAACAAACAAGAAGGTCCTAAAACTGTAAGGATTGGAATTAAATGAAGAACCCACCTGTTCTGGAGGAGATAGTTGTATAGGTAAGCAACAGTTTCAAAGATATTTGGAAAAGGTTTAAGTTAATATGTGTAATTATTTCACCTTATCAATACTAAGTGGTTTCTGAAGGAATTCAGACCCAACTTCAGGAGGCAACAGTGTAAAGGAGGAGAAGGAGCAAGAATCAGGAGGGCAGGATTAGTAACCAAGGTTGCTTGATTTTAACACACACTATATATATACACATTTTATTTTGTTAAGTACTGTAACTGTCCTAGGGATAGGGCAGGATAATAATTACAGTCAGATGGAGAGGCTGGAAAGAGAGAGATGGTTCTAAGCTTTTGCTGGAATTGTGTTCTTAGCAAGCAGAGAAAGCTGACAAGCTACTTTGGCTTGACAGGCTAAGCTTTGGGCTGGGGGCCAGGAAGACAGTTCTTTCCCGAGTTTTGCCTTGCTGTGCTTCAGGTGAGGTGAGAAATACTTGTTGAGAGTGATAATTCATTTGGAAGTACTACAATTTGCAATAGAAATACAAGACACAGTACGGATCAAAAAGTAATATTGGTAGCATGAAAAAGAAGGTGATTTTTCCTGATGTCTAATAATCCTTATGATGTTTTACCTTTATTCAATCATTGTATTTATTGACAGTTTATGATGAGGTTTGGAAAAGCATCTGGTTGCCCAGATGAGAAAGCTCGCCAGGAGCAAATGTTCGTGCAGTGCTGTGCTCTCCCCTGGATGCCTTTGGCATCCCACTTGTCCCAGGGGCTGGGACCTCTGTGGTTCTTGGGAGAATTCCCCCAAAATAACTGCAAATTTTGGGTGGGAATTCATGAGTGTGGTGTCATGGGTGTGGCAAAATTTGAAAGATATCCAAGAGCCAACTTTGGTGAGGTGCTATGCTTTACTTCCGCATCACACTGTCCCTGAGGCGAGGGGGCTCCGGTTCTAAGAAGGCTAGCACTCAAAGGTTAAGCATAATGTGAGACAAAATTAATGACCGCGGGGTCATTGGGAGGGGCAAAATTCGCAAGTTCTCAACAAGACAAGGTTAGTGCAGCGCCGTGCTCTCCTTTGGCTGCCTTTTGCACGGCAGTTGTCCTTGGTGCTGGGGGCTCTCTAGTTCTAGGATTCACAGCCCTCAAAGTGGCAGAAGAAATTTTGCCAAAAATCGATGACCGCGGGGTCATCGGGAGGGGCGAAATTCGGAAGTTCTCAACAAGACAAGGTTGATGAAGTGCCGTGCTCTCCTTTGGCTGCCTTTTGCATGGCAGTTGTTCTTGGGGCTGGTGGCTCTCTGCTTCTTGGATTCCCAGCCCTCAAAGTGGCAGAAGAATTTTTGCCAAAAATCGATGACCGCAGGGTCATCGGGAGGGACCAAATTCGCAAGTTCTCAACAAGACAAGGTTAGTGCAGCGCCATGCTCTCCTTTGGCTGCCTTTTGCACGACAGTTGTCCCTGGGGCTGGGCGCCCTCTGCTTCTCGGATGCCAAGCCCTCAAAATGGTAGCAAAATTCTTGCCATAAATCAATGACCGTGGGGTCATCGGGAGGGGCAAAATTCCCAAGTTCTCAACAAGACAAGGTTGGTGGAGCGCCGTGCTCTCCTTTGGCTGCCTTTTGCATGGCAGTTGTTCTTGGGGCTGGTGGCTCTCTGCTTATCGGATGCCCAGCCCTCAAATTGGCAGAAAAATTTTGCCAAAAACTCAATGACCACGGGGGTCACGGACGGGGGCGTAATTCACAAGTTGTCAACGAGGCAAGGTTAGTGCAGCCCTGTGCTCTACTGGGGTTCTAAATGAGTTTTTTTCTGCCCTTGATTTTCGAGGGGAGACTCATGACGCATCGTATTCCTCAGGTTTCAGTATTTGGTCCGAGGCTGTTTATCATCTTTGTTGGCCACATGGACAGTGGAACTGGTGGCACTGTCAGCAAGTTCACAGATGACACCAAGCTGTGTTGTAGTTGACACACTCAAGGGAACTGATACCATCCAGAGAAACCTGTACCGACTGGAGAGCTGGGGCTGTGACACCCCTGTCAAGTTCAAGAAGACCAAGAGCAAGGTCCTGCACCTAGGTGGGGGCAATCCCAAGCACAAACACAGGCTAGGCAATGAGTGGATTTAGATCAGCCTTGCAGAGAAGAACTTGGGAATGTTGGTGGATAAAAAACCTGAATATGAGCCAACAACGTGCGCTTGCAGAAAGCCAAACTCATCCTGGACTGCATCCAAAACAGCAGAGCCAGCAGGTCAGGGGAGGGGATTCTGCCCCTCTACTCCACGCTGGTCAGCCCCCCTCTCACGGCCTGAGCCTTCAGGACTATCATAGAATCACAGGATGTCAGGAGTTGGAGGTGACTTCTAGAGATCATCTAGTCCAATGCCCCTGCCAGAGCAGGATCCCCTAGAGCAGGCCACACAGGAATGCGTTGAGGCAGGTTTTGAAAACCTCCAGGGAAGGAGATTCCACAACCTCTCTGGGCAGTTTGTTCCAGTGCTTGGTCACCCTCACAGTAAAGAAGTTTCTCTTCATGTTGAGTTGGAACTTCCTATGTTCCAATTTAAGCCCATTATTTCTTGCTCTGTTGCTGGGCACCACTGAAAAGAGATTGTCCCCTTCCTCTTGACATCCACCCCTCAGATATTTACATATAAGATCCCCTATCAGCCATCTTCTTTCAAGGCTAAACAGCCCAAATTCTCTCAGTCTCTCTTCACAGGAGAGACGTTCAAGTCCCTTAACCATCCTCATAGCTTTCCGTTGGACTTTCTCCAGTAGGCCCCTGTCTCTCTTGAACTGGGGATCCCAAAGCTGGACACAGTATTCCAGGGCGAGTAGAGGAGGAGGAGAACTTTCCTAGACCTGCTGAACACACTTTTCTTAAGGCACCCCAGGATTCCATTGGCCCTCTTGGTTGCAAGGGCATGTTGCTGTCCCATGGGCAACTTAATGTCCACTAGGACTTTGTCCATGAGGCTGCTTCCCAGCAGAACGTCCCCTAATCTGTACTGGTGCCTGGTGTTATTCCTCCCCAGAACTTATAAATTTGTGTGAGCTTTCATTTCTTAAAAAAATCAGTTTAATTACACTTGTGGATTAACTGAGAATGGAGGCACTACTCACACTCAACCACTGGTGGCCAGGATGTGAAAGTTGTGGAAGGATCAATGTTAGTGCGGTGCCATGCTCTCAGTTGGATGCCTTTTGCATCCCAGTTGTCCTTGGAGCTGGTAGCTCTGTGGTTCTCAAAACCTTATTCCTAACCTCAATTGTAATCAAATTGTCAAATTTTAGGTAGCAGCTAATGACCCCAGCATCATCAGAGTGGCCCAGATTTGAAAGTTCTCGAGGAACTAGTGTTGGTGCAGTGCTATGGTCTCCTTTGGATGCCTTTTGCATCTTAGTTTACCTTGGAGCTGGTAGCTTTGTGTTTCTCTGAATTCTGAGCCTTACCTTAAATTCCTATTTTCAGATTTTTTTTTGTGAATTCTCACGTTACTCACCCATCAGTGGCCCAGATGAGAAGGTTGTGGAAGGATCAATGTTCTTGCAGTACCACACTCCACTTGGCATGCCATGCATGCCCAGTGTCCTTGGAGCAGGAGGCTTTGTGCTTCTCTGAATCCTGACCCTAACGTTAATCCTCTGTTGTAGTCTTTTCTGTGAATTCTCAGGTCTCCTCCCACTTCTGCGTGGGACCATCACCTTGGATTAGGGAGCTGTGCTTAATCTGTGTCCGGAGCTGGATGCTTTTGAGCAGAGCAAATGCTGAGCGAAGGGGCTGTGTAGCAGAACAGAGACGCCAGCGTGTGGCAGTCACACTTCACAGGGAGTGGACAAGAGTCCTCCAGGGTGGCTTTTATTGGTGGCTCTGCCTCGGGGAGTGCCCTGCCCTCCCTGCCTGAAAGGCACAGAGAGCTCAGAGAGATTTTTCTCCTCCAGTTGTGTAGGAGAATTTCTTGTGGAGCAGAGGCGTGGTATCCCTTTAAAAGGTTTGGACAACCCAGCTTAGGCCTAAACAAAGCCTCTGTCCTTGAAGCTGCCTTGGGGCACGGAGAGGAGGAGGTTTTATCTGTTTTGTGAGAGCTTTGCGAGATGCTTGGCTGGAGGTGCTGGCCCCGGGGGGAGAAGGGGGGGCGAGAGCCGCCTGCATAGTTGAATGGCACTACCCAATAAAACGCTGGCGTGTGTAAACCTGTAGCTGATCAGCTCTGTTAAGGGGCAGGCGCGGGGACACTGCTGAACTGTATATATTGAGCTGTCCGGAGCAATAAAGGGAGGATGACTTGTAGCCATATTGGTGTGATGGTCGTTAACTTGGCCGACTCTCCGAAGGGACCCTTCTAGACAGTTGCTTCTGGAAGGTGTGTAGGGAGGAGACTGGCAGCACTGCTGGGGCTTCGTGGGATCCCCTTGTTGTCAGGGAGTAGTGTTTGACCTGGCAGCGGTTTGTGCCAAGGTATTTGCAAAAGGACTAAAAATTGAAAACGAAATTTAAAAAAACCCACAATGAAAACACGATATGGCAGACAAACACACATGCTCTTTTGCAGCGCAGCTTGACTCTGTGTAGTTTTTATGCCTATAGTCACCTGGGTAGGAAAAGAACAATATGTCAGGAAGATGTTTGGTGGTATTTTTTTACCAAGGACACATTTATTTCTGTGTTGTGTAACCATATTTGCAAGGGGGTTTGCTCTTCCACCCTCTCCCACCTCTCACAGATCTGTTTCTGTGGTGGTATCATGTGAGGTGATTTACAGGAGACTGGATGAGCAGGACCCTGTTGGAGGATCTGGCCCAGACAAGCCCCCTCTGTGTGATGTAACCCTCATGGTTGCATGTTCAGGTGGCTGTCTTAAGTGGTTTATTTTGGCACCTGCTACCGTGTGTCCCAGGCCGGTTTCATGGGATGAGGGGGAAGGTCAGCAGCTGTTGTCAGGCTCACCCCCCAGCTCTCAAATCCCAATTCCAAGAGGCAATGCTACTGTGTCCCAGGAGCTAGCTGAGCTCTCTCCCAGGACATGGTGACCTAGTGGTGTGACCCTGGCTTCAGCTGTGTGAAAGTGCTACTGGGCAGGCTGTTCTCCAGCCTTGCTGATGAAGTACAGCATCTAGATGATGATGGTCACATGCTGCCATGCTCCTGTCCTGGGCGTTAGAAGCAGGAGCAGTAGAAGGGGCAAAGATAGTCACTCACTGCTGAGACAAGGGGTGTCGCTTGTGGTGTAGCGGCCTGTGATATGAGGAAGAGTTCCTCCTGCCCTGCAGAACCGCTGTTGGTTCAGTGCACTACATGGGACAAGTTTGAATGAAACCCTTTATTGATAAAAGTGTTTTCTCAGGAGAGGAGTCCTTCCAGGTCTCAGCTGGGCTCAGGAGCACTGGCAGCAGTATCAGCATCAGTGAGGTCCTCGTTCTCGCCTCCTCGTGTCCTACAAAGTGAGGGTCTCCCGTGGCTGTGTCCTTCAAAAGAGCAGGACGCTGCGAATACTGAAATGTGGAGAGGAGGAAGGAATTACACATGTTGCAGTTCAGGAGCAGGTAGAGGGGCAGGCAGGTGTGCCTGAGGACCAGCCACCTTCTTTGTCATCCAATCTCTTTCTAACTCAGCTGCATGAGACGTGTAGCAATGAGGCAGCCTTCAGAATGCTGCTGAAGGGAACCCCTCAGGAGCTAAGGCTCTTTGTCCCTCCCCAAAGCTCTTGTGCTGCTGCTGCTGTAAGATATCTTGTTCCTTCCTTTGGTTTCTATGCTCTTGTCACCAAGGACACCCCTTACTCCATTGTCTGTCCTGCGCTTTCAAACAGTGCCCTGAGGTGTGATATCTGAGGGCCTGTGCAGGTTCCTGTGTGGTGCTGGGGTCACAGGGTCTCAACTGCGCTGAACCACGAGCAGGAGGGTTCCCTGTGCTGAGCGTGGGCTCTTCCCTCTGGGTTATGGCAGATGCTCCCAACACACATCTCTGGTCCCTGCTTCCTCAGAAGGCTTGGATGCTTTTTGAGGAGGCAGTATTGCATGCTCTGCCTGCCAGAGTGTCTGGGCTGTTTGAATTTTAGGGGGAGGTGGTATTTGCTGTACCTCACTCCTGCTAGACAGGCTCTCACCTTTTTCCTGCCCGTAACAACTCAAGTCCCTCATTCACTTTAGCAATCGGCAGCGTGTGTGTGATCAGCAAGTCCAAGTTGATTTTCTTCTCCAAATAACTGGAAACTAATTTGGGCATAGAATCTCTCATCTTCCAACCTAGAAATGGGAGAAAGTGCAGTGAATAATCAGAGAAATGCTGTTTGCTAATGTAAGGTTTGTAGAGTTTGCTGGTGTCAACAATGTAGAAGCTGCTGTCTGAGCAGAATGTTAGAGCTGCCCAGCCTGTGATGACCAGTGCGATACACTTGAAGCTGTGCCCTTGTAAAGCACAGTAGCTACTTCTTGGCATACATCAAAATTAATAGGATGAGGCTAAAAATCTGAGAGAGTCCCTTTGATCTCAGAGTATGGCTGGAGGGAGTGAGAAGATCCTCGAGATGCACCAGATTCTTCTCTGGCACAAGACAGAAGCACTTAGATCGGAGTGAAATGTAAGCTGAGATCAGTTGCAGGGGCTTGAGGAGAGTGTGTATGAGTGGGCACCTCTGAAAGGCCAGGTAGTGGGTGTGTGTGTGATAGAGGGGCAGGGATGAGACAAAGCAAGAGAGTGGGGCAGGAAAAGAAGAGTCTTGTAGAGGAAAGAGAGAGCCAGGTGCAACAGGAAAGTGTTAATGGGGCAATAAGGAATTACTTTCATAGGACAGTATGATCCTCCCACACATATTGTAGGGTCAGGATTGAGTGACCCGTACTGGTGCCTTTATCTTGTGAGAAATCTTCCTCTTCTCGGAAAGAGAGTGATTTCATCCTTGTTTTAGTCTCTGTTTACTGCAGAGAATTTTGTGTGTTGAGCTGTATGAAATAGTTACAGTTTTATTAGCATGTTTCATGCTTATATATACAGTGGAAATGCGGCGCTCTCCTTGGTTATGTTTGTTTTTTTCCTGGAAAGCCCTCTCAAAGAGGCTTCCTGGGACATTGCCAAGCTTGAAATATTCTTGCTGACCAGGAGGTTAGTGAATAACACCTGTAAGGAAAAATATCTTTTGTCTTACTGCTGAGGACGTTGCTCAGATGTGAAAAGTCATTTCAAGGGGAGAGGTATTCATATGCCCTGAAAGGTACCTGTTCCACAGACGTTAGTGACAACTGACGTGGAGAAGGCTGAGGTACTCAACAATTTTTTTGCCCCAATTTTCAGTGGTAATCTCTCTTCCCACATCTCTCCAGTGGGAAGGGACCATGGGAACAAAGTTCCTCCCATGAGTGAAAAGTGGGTTTAAAAACACCTCAGGAAAGTGAATATACGTAAGTCTGTAGGACCTGATGAGATGGATCGCACAGTCCTGAGGGAACTGGCTGATATAGTTGCCATGATACTCTCAATTATATTAAAATAGTTGTGGCAGTCAGGTGAAGCACCCAGTGATTGGAGAAAGGAAAACATAACACACATTTTTAAAAAGGGTGAAAGAAGGACCCTGGCAATTCCTGACTCATATCCAGTAAGATGATAGCCTGGTAAGATCATGGAACAGATCCTCCTGCAAGATACGCCGAAAGATACAGAAGACAGAGAGGTGACATGGCTCACCAAGGGCAAACCGTGCCTGACTAACCTAGTGGGCTTGTATGATGGAGGGACTACAGCAGTGGAGAAGAAAAGAGCTATAGTTGTCATCTACTGAGACTTCTGTAAAGCCTTTGATATGGTCTCCCGCAACAATCTTGCTGCTAGTTTGGAGAGAGAAGGATTTGACAGGTGGCCTGTTAGACAGGTAAGGAATTGGCTGGATGTCCTCCTCCAAAAATTCAATGTCCGAGAGGAAACCAGTAATGAATCATGTTTCTCAAGGTTCTGTGCTAGTACCAATTCAATTTAATATCTTCATCAGTGATATAGACAGTAGGATTGAGTGTACCTTCAGCAAGTTTGCAGATGAACCAAGCTGAGTGGTGCAGCTGAGAGAGAGGATGCCATGCAGAGACCTTGGTAGGCTTGAGGAGTGGGCCTATGGCAACTTCATGAAGTTCAACAAGGCCAAATGCAAGGTCCTGCACTTGGGTTCAGGCAATCTCCTCTATTGACACAGAGTGAAAGATGGATGGATTGAGAGCAGCCCTGCAGAGAAGGATTGGGAGATACTAGTGGGTGAAAAATAGGATGTGAGTCAGCAATGTGCACTTGCAGCCCTGAAAGCCCGTCATGTCCCTGGTCACATAAAAAGGAGCATGGCTAGCAGGCCGAAAGATGTGATTCGTCCCTTCTGCTCCACTCTTGTGAGACCCTACCTGGAATACTGTGTCCAGCTCTGAAGTCTCCAATACAAGAAGGACATGGACCTCTCAGAGTGGGTCCAGAGGAGGACTGTGAAAATGGTCAAAGGGCTGGCATTTCTCCAATGAAGAAAGGCTGAGAGAGTTGGGGTTTTTCAGACTGGCAAAGAAAAGGCTCTGGGAAGACCTTGTTGTGGCCTTTCAATGCTTAAAAGGGGCCTTATAAGAGAGATGGAGACAGACTTTTAAAAAAGGCCCATAGTGACAGGACAAGGGGTAATGTTTTTAAACTGAAAGAGGGTAGATTCGGATTGGACGCAAAGAGGAAATTTTTTATGATGGAGATGGGGAGACACAGGAGCAGGTTGCCCAGGGAAGTTGTAAATACACCATCACTGGAAATATTCAAGGTTAGGTTGGGCCACATTTTGAGCAACTTGTTCTAGTGCAAGATGTCCCTGTGCACAGCAGAACAGTTTAACCAGATGGTCTTCAAAGGTCTCTTTCAACCCAAACCCTTCTGTTATTCTATGATTTGGAAACTATCATGAAAATAAAAGGCTGAAATGTCTAAAATGTCATCTGGAATTTTGTACCTCCAAGCAGAGTCCCCTTCCATGTACGCCCAGACAGCAGAAGCATAGGATCAATGGAAATTGCTGAACCAGAAGGCAGTAACCCAACCATCACGCAGACACCAGTGTTCATGTTGCAGGAAGCCAGAGCAGCATTCTGATGGGACAGGCGGGTGAATTAGACAATGTGCTGATGAGTTTGTTAAAAAGCATTCATTTTTTTCTCTCTGCCTCTCCCTGGTAATCTAAAAACCTGTACTTCCTTGTGCAGCAGAGAGGGAGAGCTCAGTGCCTGTCTTGAAACTGTTTTGAAAAGCCAACAGATTGCCTTTCTGAGCAAAGATGTGCCCAGCAGTGCAGACTATCCCTGTCATTAAGGGATATGGTCTCTGAGTCTGCTGTTTATTGGTAGGAATACAAACTGTTAGAAATAATTTGCTAAATTCAAAGTATTTTAAGACATATGTAAAACTCAGTATTGCATCATTTAGCCAAAAAACAGAAAGGCAGCAGACACAGACGCATTCAAGTTAAATTCCTCTTTGAAGTTATTGCTTAATAGTTCCAGGCAAGGAACTGCCGGCCAGGGTGAATTTTGCCCTGAGGGGAGCTTGTGAATGAGGTGGGAGGGAGGCCACCTACCATGGTATCCGCACGCCCAATGACCTCAAAGGAGTAGTCCACTCCATGGCCAGTCACCTCGGTGATCACCTCTTCAACGGGCTTCGTGAAGTCTCGAGGGTTGATGCAGTCAGTGGCTCCCAGCTCCTTGGCCTTGGCAAACTTGTCCTTGTTGATATCAATGGCAATGATGCGGGAAGCTCCAGCCGCCTTGCAGCCCATGACAGCAGAGAGGCCAACTCCTCCAAGGCCGAAGACAGCGCAAGTAGAGCCTGGTTTTACCTGCACAACATGGGGCCCTGTGAGTCTCCAGCGTGAGGAGGAGGCTTCTGCTGCACAGTGCTGGTGAGGGTGCGAGGGTGGCCATGGAGTGCTTGTGCTCCACATGCCTGAATACCAACCTTGGCAGTATTGACGGCGGCCCCATAGCCTGTGGAAAACCCACAGCCAAGCAAGCAGACCTTGTCCAGAGGTGCAGCAGCATCTATCTTGACAACGGTGTACTCTGGGATCACAGTGTATTCTGCAAAGCTGCTGACCCACAGGAAGTGGTGGATCTTTTTCCCTTTGCAAGTGAACCGGCTCGTCTTGTCAGGCAGCAGGTTTTGTGGTTCAGAGAGGCTGTTAGTAGGAGCAAGCATTTTGTTTTTCATCAAGTAAACACCCATGGGGTTATCAGACTTGTTGAAAGACAGTCGACCCTGTTTAGGTGTAGGGGAAGGAGAATTAAACTCACTGGGATTTGAGGCAGTAGTTGGATTCGGGATTCAGGCAGAAGCTGCATTCCCCGCAATGAGGAAGGGGAATGGGGATGACTTTGTCTCCTGCAACAAAGCAGATCCCTGTTAGGTGCCTCTCACTCAGCATGCCCTGGTTGGAATGCCTCTGATGAGCTTTCCAACAGCAGCACCTTACCACAAACCCTCTGCTTTCTCTGTCAGGAGGAAATGCTCAGAGCCCACCTTGAGTGCATGTAGAATAGTCCAGGGAAGTGTATCTGACAGTCCAGTGCAATGAGTGCCTACTCAGGTTATGAGCCAATGAATGCAGGAACAGGGGGCAACTTCTGAGCTCCAGGCAGCCTCGTCTGCTTTGAGAGCTGATTCCTGGACATGTGCTTGTATATGTGTGTGTCTTACCTGGTTTCACAGAGGTCACTCCTTCTCCAACGCTTTCAACAATCCCAGCTCCTTCATGGCCTGGGATAACTGGGAAATCCACATTAGGAAATTCACCTTTCAAAACATATTCATCTGTGTGGCAGATGCCAGTGGCCACAATCTATTTGGAGTTGAAAGAGTAGATGATGAGCTTTAGAAATGGTCTGGCCTCTGTTTAATTCAATTTGTGGAAGGGTATTTCACAGGGGTTCTCTGGGCAGTTAAGGGCTATTGGTGAACACAGATCCCTGACAGGTATATCCAAGCTACAGCCACAAGGGAGAAAAAAATAGTGAAACATAGTTTTACCTTGATACGGACTTCACCTGCCTTTGGAGGTGCAACCTCCACTTCCTCAACAGAGAGTGGTTTGCCCACGGCCCAGGCAACAGCAGCTCTGCATTTGATAACCTGGAAGCAACAGAGGGGATAAGAAGAATGAGAGTTAACCTGTTTTCCAAACTCAACATTCCATTCTTTTGGTGAGGAATAAGGGAGGTTTTGCCACAACATGTGAAAGTAAGTGTAATTTAAATACACTTTTGCTTTAAATAAACTTTTGCTTTGGAATGTAGAAGCAACATGGCTTACACTTCCATGAACCGAAGCATTAGCATACTAGCACATTATCTACTGAATAATTTTTTACTTTGCCAAAGGGATGATTTGTGTGTGACATCCCCCAGACCCCAAGGCAATCAACTCAAAGCTGTTTTGGCATCAGTAAGATTTATGGCCTGAAGAGGATATTCCAAAGGTCAAGGTTGACCACAGGAGGTGAGCGGCTGCAAGACTGCATGTCTGCGTTTCCCTGCCAGAGCAGGAGCACAGAGCGAGGCTGAGCAGGAGGGTCCTTTTCAGAGTGGTACAATTTCTATTTTCATTCCTGAGCTGCTGGGCGGAACAGGAAGGGGAATGCACTACCTCAGGCAAGCACCAACACGTGCAGTTGTACAAAAGCAGAAGCTGGTGTCGTTCAAAGGAGTTTGGATGAGTTGAGGGAGTAAGGTTGGAGAAGAGAGGGTGCGTGGTATTGGTGTGCAGGCTGAGTCATTTGCACAATATTTCCCAAAGAACCGGGTACCTCATAAAGGAAGGTGGGAAATGCGTTGTCCTTACTTTTCCAGAAGTGGCCATGATGTCTTAGCAGAGCTGTTGTTGCCACTGCAGCAGGCTGGAGGGAAGCTGTCGTCTGTCTGAAGCCCTGTGTTATGAAAAGTCCCAGCTGTGGAGCAGGAGCAGCCCTGGGAACGTGAGACCGTCACCAGAGAGTGGGGAGCTGTGGCTAATCAGCAACCAGAGCTCACTGTGCAACTGGATCGGAGTCCTCCAGGGCGGCTTTTATTGGTGGCTTGGCTTCGGGGAGTGGCCTGCCCTCCCTGCTTCCTGAAAGGCAGAGATTTTTCTCCTCCAGTTACTTCTGGAAAGTGTGTAGGGAGGAGACTGATGGGGCTTCATGGGGTCCCCTTGTTGCCAAGGAGTAGTGTTTGACCTGGCAGTAGTTTGTGCCAAGGTATTTGCAAATGGATTAAAAATTGACAAAAAAAACCAATTAAAAAAAACCCCACAAGGAAAACACGGTATGGCAGAAAAACACACATGCTCTTTTGCAGCGCAGCTTAACTCTTTGTGGTTTTTATACGTATAGTGACCTGGGCAGGAAAAGAACAATGTGTCAGGAAGATGTTTGGTGGTATTTTTTTACCAAGGACACATTTATTTCTGTGTTGTGTAACCATGTTTGCAAGGGGGTTTGCTCCTCCACCCTCTACCACTTCTCACAGATCTGTTTCTGTGGTGGTATCGTGGTATACTGGGTTCAGCTAGGATAGGGTTAATTTTCACTAGGGGCTGGGCTAGCCAAGGTAGCTGAACCAAACTAGCCACTAGACAAGGGATGTTCGATACCACCATGACATCATGCTCGGGGTATATAGAAGGAGCTGGTCGGGGCAGGGGTCTCTCTCTATACACCCCGAGCATGACGTCATGATGGTATCGAACATCCCTTGGCTAGTGGCTAGTTTGGTTCAGCTACCCTGGCTAGCCCAGCCCCTAGTGAAAATTAACCCTATCCTAGCTGAACCCAGTACACCATGAGAGGTGATTTACAGGAGACTGGATGAGCAGGACCCTGTTGGAGGACCTGGCCAAGACAAGTCCCCTCTGTGTGATGTAACCCTCATGGTTATATGTTCAGGCGGTTCCCTGGAGCGGTTTACTTTGGCACCTGCTACCATGTGTCCCAGGCCGGTTTCATGGGGTGAGGGGGAAGGTCAGCAGGCTCAACCCCCAGCTCTCGAAGCCTCCAAACCTCTCTCTGGCTTCACCAATGCAGAGTGGCATTGGTGCACAGGGACATTTTGCAGTTTTTCCCAGAAAATCTTGACTCTTTCTTAGATTTTTTTTGCACACCTTTGGTAGCTTCCATCAGATTGTGAGGGCTTGTATTATTCAATTTCCCAGAAATAAGGATTTTTAGGATGAAGTTTTTTTATGTTTTCAGTCTTCTGCCTGTTTTTCTTCTGCATTTATTTTTTTTTAAAAAAAAATGCAAGAACGAAAAAACAGAAACCAAATCTTTCTTGCCTTGTGGTATGATTTATGTATTTTGCAAGAGAAAAATTTGTTTCACTTGTCCTGAGCTGCTTAAGATGCGATAGCCCTTGAGCAAACATGGATCCATCATTTCCCAGTTATCTCTGTAGCACAGTTGTTTTTTATTAGTTGGATTCGTGCTCTCCATCTGATAACCTGGAAGCAGCAGAGGAGATTATGCTGCATGGGAATGATTATTTGCCTGTGATGCATGTCAGGGAGAGTGATCTTGGAAGCACATGAAACCAGAACTGCACAGCATGTGTCTCTGCACACTAGAACTACACAACTGTCCTGTGCTGTTTCTTGGTGGGCTTGCTGGGTGGGTGGGATGTGATGGGAAAGCAGAAACTTGGTAGTGCTCAGCTGTACATGAAGCCAAGTGATGTTCAATAGACACTGGCATAGTTTAAGGTCTGAGAAAAAACATTTGTGCTTTGTAATACAGAGAATTCGTCTTTTGGGAACTTATTGTATTTTTCACAGCCTTTGTGGATTTTTCGTAGTGCTGTTGTGCTAATAGGCAGATTGTGCTCTGATGGAGAATGTGGAGCCCTGCTCGTTCACAGGAAGGCTCCTAAGTGGAGGCTCATGCAGAGCTGCTGTGTGTGGCCCTCAACCCACCTGGAGTACACCCAAGTCAGAGAGACACTGGGAAGGTCCGTCAGAAACATGCTGTCCGGAGCTGCACAACCACACAAACAAGTTAATGTTCAGCTGAGTGTGGATGGGAATCTGCAGGGAGAAATACTCCAGGACAGTATGAATTACTTGTCATTCCCCAGTCAGAAGCCACTTCATTCCCTCCTTGTGAAGAAAGAACTCGATTGCTTACTTATAAAATGTCCTTGATAGGAATGATTTCATGAGTTTATTGTTTTGGACCCTGGCAGCTATAATAAAGATACTAACAGACAATTTTTACTATGCTCGGCAGGTTACGACAACAGAAATGGGCTTTGCGTAATCCTGAAGGGGACAGAAGTGAGAAGGTTTATTGTACCTTATTGTTGTACTTTATTCTCTACCTCTTTTTTTTTTTTTTTTTTTCTTCTACTCTGAAGGCTGCTGTTATATTCTCTACCATTCATGCAATAAGGAATGCCTTGGGAAAAAACATGTATCTGGCGTATGGAGGATACATTACCTCTCTGTACTCCTTATTTCTGCCCTCACAAGCTAGGTTTGAATAGGCCTTCTTTGGCTTCTGTTTAAGTCATGAGTTAAATGTACCTTGGGTGGTACAATAAACTAGCTTGGCCTCCACGGAAAACATTTTGTGAGAATACTCTGAGATTTGAGATATCGTTATGCTCTTTTTTTCTGCTGAATCCATGTTGCTACAGATGAGGTCAATTAAGTGAAATTAAACCTCCCTCCTTCTCTTTTAACAGGGATCCAGTTCACACTGTTGATTCAAACACCAATTGCCTTTTAAGAGATCAGAACTCTTCAACTGAACTGCACCTGAAGAGAATTGTTTTACAGTGCAGAAAAAATCTTTAGACTTGGCTGCACAGGTAACCCCAGAGAAACAAATGACTGGGCTTTGGATCTTAGTTGCTTAATTGCTGTGTTTATTATGCACACGTCTTTAAGGATCTTCCAAGTCTAATCTCTTGGTAAACTTATCCTCAAATAATTAACCTAGTTGAGCTGCTCAAGGACTCTTTCTACCAAGACAAACAAGTCACCATTAGCACACAGGTTCTTCTACCCAGCTACTGTGCCTGTGAATGCCTCCAAGTTCTGATCAGTTCTTTAGAAAGATATGCTAATGTTGATCATGATTGCTAAGATAGAAATAGCCTCTGTTCCTACTTCCCTGTTGCTTACTTTATGGAAATACTTTATATTTGATTTCTTGCAAGCTGTTGCCAGTCACCTGTTTTTTCCCGTTTACTCTGTATTCACATTTAAAAGTTAAGAGCCCTCCCCTTTACTTAATAGAAACAAATAACAATACTTGATGCACATTCATATTGCTTCACATCGTTTGCCAAGCATTAGATGCACTTGTATAAACTGACCAAATATCTAAAAGTATACTGATAAACTAACTAAAATATCCTCAAGAAAGAGGTACAAAAGTTTAAAAAACAAACAAACAAAAAACTAGCAACACACCAGTTTTATTTATGTATTTTATTTATATAAAATGCTTGAAAGTGTTAATTTGGTAAAATATTCAGTGTTAAGACATTCTCCAGTACCTAAGTCCATGATTTACTTAAGTATCATTTACTGAAATCATTAACATGGTGACACATTGTCACCAAAAATTTTAATCTCTGCAGCACTTTTCTTGCCTATCAGGTAATGGAATGGTAAAGTAATTCAGGAAGGATACATATTTTGACTTAGAGATTTACTGTGCTGAGCTGCATGCACAAATCTGTTAAGCTTGCAGTGTTACAAAGCCCCAAAGAAAGAGTTTTCTTGATTTTCCTTTTATTAAAATATTGCATACTAAAATCTATTTTAAAAAATCCAAAACTTTCATAATGCTTATGAGGGCATCAAGTTGTGTAATTCATAACTGGCTATTAAAAGAAAACTGCAGCACAATACAGAGAATTTAAAGCAAGTATCAAGAGAAAGAGGTAGGAGGAAAAAGACTATTTAACTCAGTGTGCTTGAAGTCTGCAGTTTGAGCTTGATCCTTTTATTCAAGGGTGTTGGTGGTAGATCTTTCCAAAATGTCTTGGTTTGCATTTCGTATGAGTTATATTGGAGGATAATGAAGTTTGGACCAGTGCTGAACCATCTGCTGCCTAACAACTGGGAATCCTAAAACACCAGGACACTGCGAATACTGCAATATAAAATGACAAGTTAGTGACTGTAGAAAAGCCCCATGGCTAACATCAGCAAAATGCTGCTGTGTGTTTCTGAAAATCTAGGCTACTGCTGTCAACCAGGGTAGTCCCTCCCTATCATGTGTGTGTCCCTCAAGACCCAGCTTGCAGCAAAATGACAGAGCAAATGTGCAAACCTTGCTGTGGATGCAGAGAACAAAATTCATGCAAGACCACAGAGCCTTCATTCAGGAAACCCAGGGCTCCTGGCATGAATTCATCAACAAATACAACCTGGGAAATCCTCACAGGGGGACCTAGGCACATCTTTACAGTTGCCAATGGCTCTAATGAAAACCTGTGAGTGGTACAGCTGAGCTGAAACACTCAGTACAAGTGGTCAGCTGCAACATGCCTCTGTCTTCAGGCATCTCTGTCCTCACCGCTTTCCCGTTTGTTACACTAAAATCTGAAATTAACATTTAAAGCACATCCAAAATAAGGATGCATATGTAGAACCTGAGAACAAACCTCAGGGGCTAAGTTCTTCTGTTACACGCTTTTTATATTTAGAGTGAGTAACACCCAGAATAACTGCTAGCAAATGACAATAAAAAGAAAACGAGTGTAATTTTCCAGCCTGTGTAAATCATAAACAGCTAGAACTTTCAAAAAGGGTATACCACACACCTGCCAAGATACACAAATTTATTTGTCATGTCTGCCAAGGAAAATTTTTTATTATTCCCACAGTGATTCTTGTCAAATCTAGCAAACGATATTTCTGATTTCAACATCCTATAAAAACAGAGTGAACTGAACTTGAGGAATGAATGAGAGCTAAATTTTGAGTTTGCAATGTATATATACACCAAATACACTTTTTTCAAAGCTCTGAAGTTCAAAGTAAACTACCCAGTAATTTTAGGACTAATAGCACTGGGACTCTATTCCCTAACTCACAAGAGGAATGGTGAGTTGCTCTTCCACTAATCATTTGTGTGTTCTTGCTCCTCATCCTAAAATGTTTCTTGGAATGCGATGTCACTAACCCATGGCACTTTTGGCATTCCCAGGCTTCCCTGGTCGTGTGCTCTTTTCCAACGGGTGGTGGACAGAGACTTCCTCATTTGTGTGGTCTTTTCTCCCGCTGCCACCCAGAGCCTTTGCTCAAACTAGAATCTGAAAGTTCTTCTTCAGGGGAAGACAGGGCCTGATGCTTTTTCAAAAGCCAAAGATTTGCGGCTTCGTTGCTGCAGTTGCAGCTCATGGCTACACACCAGGCGAGATTACGGGCCTAGTGGATTGCCTTCCCCATTCTCTGCCATAAAGTCATACTCTGTGTTACTCTACAGTTCCTTTAGGTTATTTATATAGAACCTCTACAATTAAACAATGTTTACCTCTTCCCTGTCCTTAGCAGATCAAATCCTTCATTGATTTTAGTGAAAGGAAGTGTGTGGGTTATTAATGGCTCCAGAACAAATTTTTTCTTCATGTAATCAGCAACCAGTTTAGGGACTGAATCTTTACTCTTCCAGCCTGAAAAAAAAAACCCAAACCAAAACAAAACATGGACAAAGAGTAATGAAACATTAAATGCTTGTGAAAATGGATAAAACTCATGGCAGCTTAAATTCTTAGATAAACTTTCTATAGCAGATTAATATGATGAAATGTTGCAGCATGTCTTTACCTTTGTGCTTCTTTGTCAGCAAAGCAGCTGTTAATATTAATAACACTTCCAACAGGACAGCCTAAGCAATGAATTTAGATAGATCCTATTTCATTCAAGTTGGTTACAAGTTCCCCAAGCCAGTTAAATCACAGCTTTTCAAGTCTTTACCTCCAAAGACAGACCCTTTCCAGGTACGACCAGTAAAGAGGAGCATGGGGTCAAAATTGATCTTCTGTGCTGCAGGAGGCACTCCCACAATCACACTGACTCCATAGTTGTGTTGGCAACAGGCCAGGGCTTCAGTCTGTGTTTGGAACAGAGGGACACACCAGAGTCAGGCACAATTTGCTGCTGGGACATAAAAGTTTGACTTCCTTTTCCTCTTCTCAGGGCTTAGCTTGCAATTTACTTTTTTTGCAACTGAAACCACATCAAACGATTTCCACTGTATCTGGTCATACCATTGTATGTGCTGTCACAGGTTAGGTACATGCTAGCTTTGTTCTCCTTCCCCAGTTTGTCCTAAGCCACTAGTGACAAGTCACTGCTGGAAAGCAGATTGTGGGCTATGTGAAATCTAGCCACTACACTGAAGTCTCCTTTCTGAAATTTTGAGCGTGTGTGTGTCCCTGTGTCTCAGTGGCAGATAGCTGGACACAACAGGTTTGAAATAAGCTTGACACATTGCAGTAGCTCTCAGCTCCTCACACTTGGTGCTTAGCAGGTTGGCAAGGGGAGAGCTAACAAACCTAACCTCATTTGACCACATCTTTTGGTTGCATACCATGGTTTCGATGCGGCCGATGACCTCAAAGGAGTAGTCCACACCGTGGCCGGTCATTTCAATCAATACTTTGTGGATAGGATCCTTAAAATCTTTAGGGTTGACGCAGTCTGTGGCTCCCAGCTCCTTGGCCTTGGCAAACTTGTCACTATTGATATCAACGGCAATGATACGGGAAGCTCCAGCTGCTTTGCAGCCCATGACAACGGAGAGGCCAACTCCTCCAAGGCCGAAGACAGCGCAGGTGGAGCCTGGTTCCACCTACAATAACCATATAAACATACTGTTTCAGTCTAAGTAAAATACAAAACATTTTCTTATTATCAATGTGTTTTCCCTTAAGCCGCTTCTTGTAGTTTAGACATTACCTGCTGAGAAGAAATTTGCACACACATCTACTAGCACAGTAGTCAGCTATATTGTTATAATTCTACATGTGACACGTCCCTAAAATACATTTCTGAGACGAGGTTTTCATTACACATCTCAACTTCAGGTTTAGAGATGCATTGTTTTTACGATGATTTATATTCCAGTGGTGTTAAGATCTGTAGTGTCACTCCACTGGGGACAGTGCCAACTATAATAGTCACATTCATGTATTGCCACAAATTATGAGTGTTGCATAGAATCACAGAATCATTTTGGTGGGAAAAGACTTTTAAGATCAAGTCCAACCATTATCTAACACTACGAGGCCCACTTCTAAGCCGTGTCCCTGAGCACCATATCTAGAGAGCTTTGAATCACATCCAAGGATGATGATTCAATCACTTCCCTGGGCAGCCTGTTCCAGTCTTTGATAACCCTTTCAGCGTAGAACTTTTCCTAATGTCTAACCTAAACCTCTCCTGGCGTAACTTGAGGCCATTTCCTCACATATAGAAGCTTCCATTGATTCCTAGAGTTAAGTTACAATAAAAGAAATCAGCTCCGTTGTAATATTTTTATAAGGGTGACAAAGCTATGAGAGAAAATTTAGTAGATCATAATAAGCTTTTTTAGTGGACTTTGAATTGAAGACTCCTGAGTACCTTAGAGACAGAGAAACTGAAGTGGTCAAAGAACTAGTATCTTCTTTCCACCCTGAACTCAACAGAGTCTATACCTCCTGGCTGCCAGGCTGGTGTCCCACTCACAGGCCCCACAGTCCTGAACAGACCCCGTGAGATACCCGGAAGACCCACCATGGTTCTTACCTTGGCAGTCTGCACAGCAGCTCCATAACCAGTTGAAAATCCACAGCCAATTAGACAAACTTTTTCCAGGGGAGCAGCAGAATCGATTTTGGCTACAGCAGATTCATGCACTACTGTGTATTCAGTGAAGGTACTTGTACCAACGAAATGGTGAACTGCTTTTCCTTTACAGGTGAATCTAGTGGTGCCATCAGGCATGAATCCAGCACCTGAACCAAGACTGTTTGAAAGATGACCAGAAATAATATAAGTGAATTCTGTTGAATGTGATCAGGTTTGTATAAATAAAAATGAAATAAGGCTCAGGAAAACTCACTCAGTTTTACTGCACAGATTACCCTTGTGGCTTATGCAACTGCTGCACTCCCCACACTGTGGAACAAAGAGTGGAATAACCTTGTCTCCTAGAAATAAAGCAATAATGTCAGAGGATTAAAAAAGGCAAACACAAAGCATGCAGGTAAAAACATGAATCAGGTGTATTTAATCCCTACACAAATGTGCGCTAGGAGTGCAGTGGTGGTTTTATTTCCTTCTGCTGCCGTTAGAAGGTAAGCCACCTCTCTGTTATAAAGGACATCCTCAGGACAAAGTTATGATGACTATTTTCAATATGCAAAATTCCTGGTGTCTTTCATAGAGCTGAGTCTGAGCTATGTCATAAAACCATGTTAGCTACTGATATTCACAAAGTACTCATGCAGAAGTTTGTCTTCTACTTAAAAGGAAAATAGTATTAATTACACAGATAAGGAAACTGAGATAAAAATTGACATCCACTAGCATAGCAGATTGGGTAACAAGGCTGTAAACTGTACATACAAAGAAGGGGAAATTAAGCATTGATTTGCCAGACCTCTTAAGTCTCTTTCCTATTTCCAGTCCTATTATTGCCACATTGGAGTAAAGGTTAGCAAGATATTTGTCAACCCTCAGAGTTGGAACATATTCCCTTGCAGTACAAGTACTGACATGTGTAATTATCTGTGACTTAAAGAGGAGTCTGGAAACTCAGTGCAGGGCTGGTGTTCACTACTGTTTCATACCTGGTTTGACCGAAGTTACTCCCTGGCCAACACTCTCCACAACACCGGCTGCTTCATGCCCAAGAATTACTGGAAAAGGTGTAAGCAGTGCACCAGTTATCACATGGTCATCAGAACGACAGATCCCTGTGGCCACAATCTGATTTAGAGGAAAAATGAGAATATTTCAGGATTTAACTATGTCATGTCATATGCAAAAGTGAAATGATATCAGATGTTTGGAGAAGTCACTTGCTTCTCTCCAAAATCACATGTGCGTACAATAAATCTACACGTTAAACGCTTTTGGTTGTGCGATTCATGATTTTCATGGCTTGTATTAGTCATTACTCTACAAAGCAAGTCTCCTTTGTGAATGCTTGCCATGCATGACTGAGCCCTACAGGCAATCTCACTATTATCTGCAGAACTGATGTTCTAGCAGCATAATCATATATGAAGAACAGAATAAAATAAATTACTCCTAATATTTATATATAAGCAGATAAATAAAAAAGGTTGTAATATTATAAAAATATTACAAAATTTTGTAAATATAAATTAACAATCACATTATTTATAAGCATATAAACAATATATAAATTCATATTTAGATTACATTACAATGTAAAATATTTATTATACAATGATATATATAATAACACTTATTACATAATTTTTGTATATTTTAAATGTCTACAAATGTATATTTTAAATGACTACACATGGTATTTTTGCATCACATCTTGCCTTTTCTTTTAGGTAGCAGAGCAGTATTTCTTTTGAAACATTTAGGTAGGTCTTTGTAACTTTTATTCTGACAAATAGAGTTGTCAACCCCATGAGAGGGTTCTCCTCATTTATGTAACATTTGAATCTGCTCTAAAATGATAACAGCTGCTAAACTCCACTGAGGAAATTCCTGAAATGGAACAATACTTGGTTAAAATACTTGGTTAAAAAAGGAAGCTACCAGCTCTATTGAGCTATTTCCTAGCACAGATTCAAAGTAAAAGACACTTTTTGCTCCAATCCATAGAAGATTCAGATTTCTGCTGTGTACTGTAAGTTTTTCAGCCTATTAGAAACACAGATGTCTCAGTAAACAACAAACCAATGCTGAAAAACATTTTTTGTAAAGAAAATCCCCCAATCAAATTCAGGGCTTGAAGCACAGGAGCTCACTGAATAGTAACTACTCACCTAGCGAATGTTTTCCAATTGAATCCTACAGATCTAAGATCTATAGAAATAATTATGATACACAGCAAGACAGAATGCACTTCATAATAGTTATTTTAGAATTTATTTTTAGTACCTTTATGCGAACTTCATGTGCTTTTGGTGGGGCAACTTCCACTTCCTCAATAGAAAATGGTTTATTGGCTTCCCACATTACTGCTGCTTTGCATTTAATAACCTACAAACAGAGAAAAGAAAAAGGGAACGTCACTTGCGTTTTCAGGTCACCACATGGACAGACTCTTACATTTCTGCAGGTGAAACTCCTGCTCATGTTTGGAGAAGGAAAACTACTGGAAGAAGTTCCTCAAACCCAAAACACAGCAAAACAGCCAATGCCAAAGCACAATATAAGCCCTTTCCCGCCCTCTTCAGATCATGTCTGACTTTGTTCATACTTCTGCAACGTGTAATAGTCCCCCTGGGATAACTGGATACTTCATCCATTCTCATTACTCCTTCTCTGTTTTTAACTTCCATGGAGAATTATTTTTGCTGTGTTGGATTATTGGTGTATATTTGTGCCACCTTGGAGGTGGCACACTAAATGATGCTATATATCAGATTGTGATAAAGTCTGTATTGCCTAGAACCACCTGTGTCAGGAACTGACACAATTGCTAAAAATGGAATTCAGAGCCTAATACAGGTTTGTAAATGTTTTATTGCAGCCCAGCTCAGCTATGTGGTGACAACTGAGAAGACATCTATGTGAACTGACATAGGACTACGCAGAGGTAATCTTGAAGAAGCAACATTCCCTGTAGTGCAAGATTAGCCATGCTAAGGTACCTTGCTTCTCAAAAGGGATACTCAACTCAGGTGGGGTTACTTCCGATACCCAAGACAGCTTTTTTTTTTTTGTCTGTTAGGCTAAAGTTTGTCCATTGGTTCTACAGACTTTGTTCAGGTGCTGACAGGCCTCTGGACTCCTCTGATCATCTGCCACTGAGAGAAAAACACACTCAGAAGAGAGAGGAGTGATGTCCACTCCTCATCCCACGCTCACAGACAGAAGGTAGCCCTAGTTTTCACGCTGTGGGCTCACTCCTTGTGTATCCAAAGCTCGGGCAGCCTCTCTGTTCCTATATTCATTCCTGTTCTTCCTTGATGGTCTCTGTGTATCCCAGAGCTTTTAAAAACTCCAAGCTCTGCAATATGATTTAACATGTCACCTTTATGGGCAACACTCTATACTTAATCACTCTATTAAGTCTTATTGACTGGAAACATTCAGGTGGCATTATCTTGAGAGGGAAACAGAGGCAACAACTTAACACCAGTGTGCCGTGAAGTTCTCAGGGGAAAAAATTAATAATGCAACCTTTCAGTATCAAAGCATTTGAAGTAGAAGTAATGTCTAATTATGAACAAACTGACAACTGGTAACAAGGAAAATAAATACAAGGAAATACTAAACATGTGAAATAAAATAGGACACTTTGAGCAGCCAGACCCAAAGTGGGAGTGAGCACAATGCTTTGAAAAAGACAGATCCAGGAGAGGTTTGCACTAAATTTAATGTTTCATATGTCAAATCCAAGTGTGATTAGTAAAAATTTCACAAGTGAGGCCAAAGATCACATTTTAAAGGGCCCCATTTAGAGGAAACTTACTTAAACTTTTATAGGAAACTTTTAGAAGAGGCAGGGGGAGAGGCTGGTGTATAACACAATCACAATTTCGCAACTCATACACCCAGAGGACACATGGTGTTTACAAACCGCAGATTGCTGAGAACAAATAAAACTCTCAGTTAACTGTGTATTGTTCTCATGGCTGAGTCCCCGTGAACTTTCACTGACAACAGCACACTATCACCAATATTTAATCTATTAAGCCAAGCACTAGCTGGGATCACAAGAGTTTTTTTTCTGTTCGTGTGTTCTACCAGCCATATAAGTTGCAGCAACAGGCTGGAGAGGGAGAGGAGCACGTGTAGAAACACATCCATTAGGGGAGCATAAGGATTAAGCTGCTCAGTCACATAAACATAGTGAAAACAAGGCAGTTTAGTTACATCACAACATTTCATTCCAAGGCTGGGTGGGGGAACTGAACTTAGTGAATTTACTTACAAGTGAACTACAATTTATTTTGCATTTGAGGTAGCTCAGAGTTAAAAGATAGCATTATTTTTTCTCTTCTTTTCTTTGGTTCCAGCCTAAGCAATTCTATGATTCTATAACAATATTGCTCAGTTAGCACAAGAAGCAACATATACTGTCTTCAGCAGTGATATAAACCAAAATCTCTCTTGTCTCTTACTTCCAAGCAAAGATGTAAATACTTGTTCCAGTCCCAGCTCAGTACTGCATTGCATGTGATACTTAATTTTGGTCTTCATTAACTTAAGCTACAGAGCAGTTATACACATATTCAGATTTAATGACTGTCCTAACATCAGCACAATTACACCCTGAAATTTAACTTAACTATGTCTCTTTTTAAAGAAAGCAAACAGATATGAATTATAAAGAAGCTAAAAATAATTTAAAAGTCAGAATGGAAACTGACACAGCTCATAAACACATTGGTCTGAATACTTACTACACTGTATCGTATTTTAAACAGTCCAATCAGAGATCAAAAGTAGTCTGCTAATCCTGGGGGGGGGAGATTATGCATATTTTGGTGCTGTTATTTTACGTTGCCTTAGTGTTCAAAAAATGAATAAATTATTGCCTCAAAGAGTGTAACAACCATTTCCTAGAAGAGTACAGTGACCTGTGAGTAAAGGCAGCTCTCCTGTAGCAACTTCTTCCTAAACTCATCTGCACTATATCACCAGGACTTAAGAGTGCTCCTGCAAAGAAACTGCATTTAAAAAATCATTAGTCAGCTGCAGCAAAACAAAACTTTTCTAATAGAAACTTTTGCTTACTTTGCCTGCTGTGCTCATGTTGATGGGTATGTCTGTTTCAAATCTTGCCAGCACTGATTTCTTGCACCAAGAATTCAGTCAGCTGCAAAGCAGTCAGGTTGCTGATGCCAGAAGTCCTGTCCAATACATGGGAAGCTGGTCCAGTGAAGTGCTCCTGCAAGTGCACTGCTCAGACCTTTTAGTCAAGCCTCTCAGCTCAGAGTCCCACCCCTTAATCAACCAAAGAGCCACAATAAAAATTAACCACCCATCTGCCGAAATCTCACTCTTTACGATGCTTCTGTCTTCCTGATTCCTTTGTCATGTTCTTCTCCACCCTTTTCACATTTCACCTATAGTTGCCCTCAATAACACGGGGGAAAAAAAGCAAAAGCCCATGGCTGGAAGCTATCCCCTCTTTCCACCTCCCTGGCTGGCTGCCCTCCAAACCCACTACTCTCGGTGGCACTGTAGATGCAAAGAGGGAAAGGGAGAGTGGCTCTTGAATTCACAGCAGCAAAGTGAGGACAGGAAAGCTTTGCTGAATTACTTTGGTGATACTCACAGGAGCCCAGCTGATAGATTAAAACATGCTGTTGTTCAAGAAGCTTAAGAAGCATACACTGCCTGTGTGCAGCTGTACCTGCTCCTGCTTCTTTAGATACACAGTCCAGCTAATCATTAATCCACTGGAACAGCTTTCAATGAACAGTGACCAAGGACAACATGATGATTGTGCTGATGGGAAAACAAAAATTAGTAAGTCAGCAAGAAGTGCCACAAGATGATGCATGTTTCTTACCATGTACATCACCCTGCTCAACTTGCTTGACCTGTCAGTTCCATCAACACCAGCAAGCTCAGGCCCCATCACTGCTCACATGCCCGCATACTTCCTCTTTTCTGGCACAATACCCTGATGCAAGGGTGTCACGGGTTAGGGCTGGGCCGGCCACTAACGCGGACAGACACTCTCTAACCCCCTCTTCCCCCCCCTAAATGGGAAAAGGGAATGAGGCAGAGAGACTTACGGGTTAGGGAAGAAAAACTAGAACAGTTTTAATGAAAATAATGGAAATAATGGTGAGAAGATAAAAGTAGAGAACTATATACAACTATAGATAGTAGCCCGATATCAAACCCAACTCACTCCCCCCATAGCAATCACCACTGGTGCTGCAGAGCAGGAGGCACTGGGGAAAACCCAGGCTCCGCGGCAGCAGGAGCTGGATACAGGGAGCTGGATTCGGGAACTCAGGGTCTGGATCAAAATCAGGAGGTCAGATGGAGTCCTCTCTGGACACCGGCCATTGCAGAAAAGGTGAAATGAAGGAGGAAAAGGATGAAAAAGGGATGAAAAAGGCAGCGAAAAGGGAGGAAACTCTCTTGATCACTCAATTTATACTAAATATGACGTACATGGGATGGAATACTCTCGTTGGTCACCTCTCCTGTCTATTACCCCCCGGAGGTGCCACCTTTTACTTCCTTGTGCCCCCCTCTTACTACCCGGCACCCCCAGCGTGGCACACAAGAGCCAGCAGTGGCCTTGGTCACTATAGGAATAAGTGTCAGCAAGAGCCTTTCTGCACACCAGTCCCAGGCAGTAACTGTAACCATCAGGTGTTATCACTGCCAGTAGCACACACTGTCTGCAAAAACATGCTGCTGACTTCAGAACGTGCAGCCTTTTAGAAGACACCAAACTGGAAAGTAAAAATCACTAAACTGGAAAGTAAAAATCACTAAACAGGACTGAGTTTTTAGCTAAACCCAGGACAGAGGGGCTGGGTGGCAGGCAGCACTGCATGCCTTTGATGCGCATTTCAAGTCTCATCTATGTTCAAATTATGCCCAGCATTCTGAAATCAAGACTTTCCCTTCAGAAATAAGAAAAGAAGAGATAAAATACTGCATATAACATGACTAGTAATTACTAAGTGTGGCACTCTCTCAGGTTTACCTGTACGGTTGTATTTAATTTGAGACAGGAAGAGGAAGCAGGGAGAAACATAGTAAATGCGTGTAACCTCAGGCAGGTACTTCAGGGACAGCAAGACATTCTAGTGGTCTCAGAGATGCAACTCCAGACCCCCAGGGACATGAGCTGTATTTGGCCAGGGTTAGAAGAACAGAAGTTAAAGAGCCCCTCCTAAACAACTTCAAAGACCCACAGAGCAAAAAAGAAGAGTCTGGCCTGAGGCTTCCTACAGAAAACGTCTTAGAGAGTCCACAAGATGGTGACCTGTCTTCCATCTGGAGAATGTCTGCTCTGCTCCTTAGAAACTAAGCTCCTCTCCCCATCCCCCCAAGACTTTCATAGAGTCACAGAATCATTTAGGTTGGAAAAGATCTTTAAGATCATTGAGTCCAACCGTTAACTTAGCACTGCCAGGTCCACCACCAAACCTCATCCCTAAGCACAGTGTCTAAATGTCTTAAACACCTCAGGTGCTAGTGACGCAACCACTTCCCTGAGCCTGCTCCAATGCTTGACAACCCTTTTGGCTGAGAAATTTTTCCTAGTGTCCAATCTAAACTTCCCCTGGCACAACCCAAGGTCTTTTCCTCCTGTCTTATCACTTGTTACATGGGAGAAGAGACCAAACCTCATCTTTCAGGTGTTTGTAGAGGTGATAAAGTCTTCCTTCAGCCTCTTTTTCTCCAGGCTCAACAACCTCAGTTTCCTTAACTGTTCCTCGTAAGACTTGCTCTCTAGACCCTTCACCAGCTTTGTTGCCCTTCTTTGGACATGCTCCAGCACCTCAGTGTCTTTCTTGTAGTGAGGTTAGTGTGACAGAATGACAGAGACTTCGCTGCAAGGTTCAAACCAGCAATTTATTTGAACTTCATTCACAGGTGACTAATGCAGGTTTTATGGATACAAGGGAAGAGTGCGCTATTGCAATTTAAAATGCAATACACACAATATACTATTACAAAACTAAGTGATTCTTGGAAATGTACTGGTACAAATTAAAATACAAATTAAAAGTGTGCTAGATATTAATATCTTAATAACAACTTAAAAGCATGCCAAATACCACACGTGTGTCTCAATCACTTACCCTCTCTCAGATAAGGTTTCTCAGTCCCAAGGGAAAACATCCTCATCTGACACCTCGAACAAGAGGGAAATGATCTCCTGTAGTCCAGCTGTATTGTTGGAAAAAACTTCAAATTCTACCCAGAATCTTACCCTTTTTATCCTGTAGGGATGAGATGGGGCAGGGGGGCAGGGAGAGGGGAGCGCAGAGGTATGCCTAAGGAGATTGGCCTATCTGGAATGTCTGGTTTTGCTGGTGTGATGGATTAGGTTTAGGGTTATCTTTTCATAGGCACCTCCTACTACTTTTGCTAATTTTGTGATATCTAGCACACGAATTATTTACTCGGCCAAATTTATGTATCTCAAGAACAGACAGTGGTTGAAATGACACTCAGGGCAAAATGCTTGTTATTTGGCTTTGGGTTCCATTCAGGTTTCGGTCCTTTGTCCCCTATTTAGTTATTCTGGATAACTCAGGGCTAGGTCATTTTTCACAACTCCCCATGGGTCATCACAGATAATGGTCTGTCAAGGCAAGACATAGCTGAGCTGAATTAACACCTTGCCTTTATTCACCGAAACCTGTTTTGCAGGTATCAGCACAGTTAGCCAGGACTGCTGGTAAATGATTGAAAGTGAGTTAGTGAGCACTTCACCAGCTCCCTCAGTGCCCTTGAGTGGATCCTATCCAGCCCCATAGACCTCTGTTTGTCCAAATGGTGCAGCAGGTCACTAATTTCCCCTTGGATTACTGGGGCTTCATTCTGCTCCCCATCTGTCTTTCAGCTCAGGGAGCTGGGTACCTCAAAAACCAACTGGTCTTACTATCAAAGTCCGAGGTAAGAAAGCATTAGGTAACTTGAGCTTTTTCCTCAGCCTTTGTCATTGTGTTTCCCCCTGCAACCAATAAGGAATTGAGACTCTCCTTAGCCCTCCTTTTATTGCTGATGTACCAATAGAAACATTTTTGTTGTCTTTTACAGCAGTAGCCAAATTGAGTTCTAGTTGAGCTTTGGCCCTTCTAATTTCCTCCTTGCAAAAGCTCACGACACCCTTGTAATCCTCCTGAGTTGCTTGCCCCTTCTCTTAACCTTTTTTCTTGCATTCCAGCCAAAGCTCCCTCTTCAGCCAGGCCAGTCTTCTTCCCCACCAGCTCATTTTTCGGCACTTGGGGATGACCTGCTCCTGCGCCATTAAGATTTCCATCTTGAAGAATGTCCAGCCTTCCTGGACTCCTTTGACCTTTGAGACTGTCTCCCAAGGGACTCTGTCAACCAGGTTCCTAAATAGGCCAAAGTCTGCACTCTGTAGGTCCAAGGGGCAAGTTCTGTTCATCCTTCTCATTACTTATCTGAGAACCAAAAACTCTGTCATTTCAAGATTGCTGTGACCAAGACAGTCTTCAACCATCACATCACCCAGTGTAATACAGTGTATTATAGTGTAATAACATATTTCTGCTTTGTACAGCAGTGGTCATAATGAATTTCTCTTGCTGCTTCTTCAGAGTACAGAGCTAGTGATGGCACAGAAATTACACCTGCTAAGGTCATCTCAAAGTTCACAGGGAAACTGATTTCATAGATATATTGATTTATGGTAGTGCTGCAGATAAGCTATGACTCCTGGCAGTACCGCATATACTACACACTATGCTTACAAACACATGGCATGTCGAAGGTAGAGGAACCTCAGATAAGTCCTGTGTTGGCCAAGTTCATATATGGACACTACGACACTAATCACATGGATTTTATCTACATGAAAGGAACAAATTATTTCTCCTGTATACTGTCTATCGTAGTGAGCTGACAAAATATACCGTTTGGTTATACAAAATTGGCCAGTTTAACTTGTGTTATCCCTCCAGAAGTGGCTTGAACATGGGCTTGTTGCCACCTTGCTCTGGCTTCCTTTTCCCATCAGCCATCCTGCAGACACTTCATGCCTGACACATCAGACTTCATCAGCTGAGAAAAGACCACACGTACAGATGACCAGCCTCAAAAAGACAAAAAAACCAACTCATTCCTCCCTCAGCTAGAGCAAAAATCTGCTGCCTGCACACCCCATATTCCCATACACCTCTGACCTGAGAATACAGTGATGGCGAAAGGCATCAAAGAAAGCTGAGGACCTCTGGGAAAATGTAGGGAATACCACTACCACAGAAGGTACCTTGTCATGTCCAGTTGAAAATTTGTGAGGTACAGTGTAATTATAAGATTGGCAGTGTAAAACAAAAACCCTCTAAATTCTCCCAGTAAAGCCTTTGAGGTAGAAGACACATTCTGCATACTCTAAGTTGAAATAGAATCATAAAATCATAGAATGCGTCAGGTTGGAAGGGACTTCTAAAGGTCATCTAGTCCAACCCTCTTGTAGTGAGCAGGGACATCTTTAACTAGATCAGGTCGCTCAGAGCCCCATCAAACTTGACCTTGAATGTCTCCAGGGATGGGACCTCCACCACCTCTCTGGGCAACTTGTTTCACTACCCTCATAAAAAATGTCTTACTTATATCCACTCTAATTCTACCTTTTTTTAGTTTAAAGCTATTATCCCTTGTCCCATGTGACTTACCTTCCTGTGCTGACAGTTCTACAGAGCCTTAGGAGGCCAGATCTAGTGACTACAGTTCATAGAAAAATACTGTATCAGAATGAAGTATTTCTAGTTCAGTCTACTCCTTGACAGTTATCTTTCTCCTTTCCTCCCTTCTTCTAAAATTCCCATTCCTTTTCCTTATCAGTCTCTTTGATCCCTTTGTTTCCCTTCCTTTCAAAACTCCCCTCATCTCTTTAGCTAGATGCAGATAAAGTCCATGAAATGTTGGGTTTTTTAGGGAATGGAGCTGAGGCCATCTGGAAATCATGTCCTTTGACCAAAGTGGGTGCCTCCAAGTGGGAACACTGGGCAGTGGATCCTGTCTGCAGCCTGCGCAGAGGTAGATGGCACGATATTTGCTAAGAAGGTGGCACGAAAAAGGACCACACGTGGCACCAGTGAAACACACGCAGACTTGAATAACTGTGTTGCAGAAGCTGCTTTATTTGCATTGCTCTGCCAGATTGCTCAAGCTGGCAAGCCCTCCCAGTGCACAGCAGCCCTGGGCACGCAAGGAAACTGCTCTATGACTAGCTCGCACAGGCCCTTGGGCTCAACACTTTGCTCCAATACTAGAAAACGCATAACTGATCCCTAGACACCATCCTCTCCACTTTTAGGGCAGTTCACCATGAAGAGAATTTTTCTTTATGCTTAAGCTACATATTGTGTGCCTTCTTATGCAATTAAAATATGGTACATAATTCCTTTATCAACTCTTTATCTCACTTTGTCCAAGTGAACATGTGGCACTTATATTGTCTCTCCAGTGATTTATTAACCTCAGTAGATCCTAGTGAAATGTAGCGACAGAAATCGAAGAGAAAGTACACACTGGAGTCGTTAACGGCTGGCGAGCTCGCACACAAAAGAAGTTAGGAGCAGCGAACAAAGGCCAGTTCACGAAACTCCAGTTCCTCTTCACTTGGGGGCTGTAACTTGGGCAAAGGACATGAAACATTGACCGTTCTTAGCAGACTGTAGTCACAGCTACAGATTGTCAGGCATTTGTAGTGGAAGGTGGTTGTTTTTTTGCTTCCACTTCACAGGCAGCACAGCCTGCTTCCCTCTCCTCACTCCTGTCAGAGCTAAGCAGCCTTGCATTGCTTGCTTTCCTGAACCAACACATGAAGTTGACTGTAGAAGAGAACTAGCAGTTTCTGGAACAACATTCTTTTAACCCAAGCAAAATTAGTTTTCTGCACTCAATGTGATCCAGTTTAACAGGAGAATATTATAATCACAGGTCAAGTGACTTAACTCATTACAGAGAAAAGCTTTTAAGGGTAGCTATGCATCACAGGTTTTAGTGGCAACTATATATTCTGCCCCACAAATTATAAAATGTGTATTAGCTTTAGCTAGTACTTAAGCATTGTTTAAAATAGATTACTTTTTCCTGCATGTACTCTGTTAATATTTATTTTAAAGCATATCAGTGTTAAATTCTATGGTCTGGTCCAAAGGGATAAGAGGGGGAGCGTGTAATGGAAATACCTTTAAATTGTTGTAATCTATGATACGAGTTGCATTTTATAGGACTTGCTATAGCAGGAACCACCCGAACCAGTGGAACACAAGTCTTACAAGAAGCGGTGCAAGTGCAGCAGTCACCCAACGTGAACTGGCTTTGTTGCCAAATGACTCCATGGAACACACCACCCCTCCCTGAGTGACCACCATAAGAGACGAAACTCAAGGTCATGGATTAAATTAACTCAGTGGACATTCTGTGGACATTTATGGCCATTTTACAGACATTTCACAGGGGTCAACCATAGAATAAGAGCATTCTCTTAGTCCCCTTATTTACATATTGTACCCAAGGATGGGAAAGGAGGTGGTAGTTAATGAGGAGGTACTGGATAGTGTGAGGCCTGAGAATGACATAAATGGTACGGACTAAAGGGTAGAGAAGGACTGTTGGGGTTCAACCCCAGCCAGCAACTAAGCACCACACAGGTAACAGGTAAATAACAGGTAAAACAAAAGCCATGTGTGCAAGCAAAGCAAAACAAGGAATTCGTTCACTGCTTCTCATGGGCAGGTGGGTGTTCAGCCACCTCCAGGAAAGCTGGGCTCCATCACGTGTAACAGTGACTTGGAAAGACAAACACCATCACTCTGAATATCCTCCCCTTCCTTCTTCTCCCCCAGCTTTATAACTGTTAAAATTACATAACTGTTTAAATTACATGCAAGAGACTAAATTTCTTCGCACTTTACAAAACAGGTCTGAAGCAAATAAAATGATTGTAAGTGACATTTACATTAGAAAGAGTAATGCTAACAGTTGTAAACAGTTATATATAGGCTGAGCATGACATCACATGGCACAGAACATCCCTTTGGTCAGTTAGAGTCACCTGTCCTGGCTGTCTCTCCTTCCCAGGTACTTGTGCACCCCCAGCCTGCTCGCTGGTGAGGTGAGAAGAAGGGCAGAAAAGACCCTGAGGCTGTATAAATACTGCTCAGCAATAATGAAAACATCCCTGTGTTATCAACACCATTTGCAGCACAAATCCTAAACACAGCCCCATACTACTGTGACGAAAATTAACTCTACCTTGGCCAAAACCAGCACAACATACTAATGTGTCTCTATCTCAACCCATGAGTTTCTTCACTGTTATTCTTCTGATTCTCTCCCCCAATCCTACCAGGGGCATAGTGAACAAGCAGCTGTGTGGTGTTTAGCTGCATTTAGTTTGGTTTAGTTCAGTGCAGCTGAGGCTAAACCACAACGGGTGTGCAAAGGATTAGGTACATGAAACACTGCAGGTGCTCATTAGTATTAAACACAGAGATAAAATGGAGTAGCAAGTAAGATTCAGAGCTAGCACAAAAAACAGGTCAAATTAAACTTGTTGAAATGGCTTAGGGACCATATCTGAAGAAATCTGCTCACAGGACAATGGCTTATTTATTTTAGTAAGCTGAAGAACAAAAGCCAAAGGTGGAAGCTGCTAAACTTCAGATCTGAAAGTTTATGGGTTTACAGCACGTATTCAAAGAATTTGAAGAGGAAAAAAATGTCTAAGGAGAGTACTGAATCAAGTATGAACACAACTTTTTTAAATAACACCTTTTATCTTCCTTTTGGGTCTCTGAAAGAATCACAGCCAAGTGACAAACGAGAACAACAAAGCACATCTTACACTAATTGAAGTAAAAATGGAGCGAAAGGGAATGGATATGAATCAACAGTTTTATTATTTACTGGCTTTAGGAATGTCAGTAGTAGATGCTTTTGCCCCAGTTAAAAGAGCCGCTTTCTTGGAACAGAGACAATTAAGCTGCACATTTCAAAGACGGGTCAAAGTTTAGTCAGTCTTATATTAGACAGTCATACTGAAGTCTATCTTTCAGAGTAACTTATAACACAAAGAAGGTGTGGTTTCTCAAAACTTATTTTAAAATTCCAGTGAGATGAACCAACATCAACAACAGTGCACTGACCCTATGATCTTCAGTGTGGTTACCTAACGAGCAACATAGGCTGAGCAATAAAAAGTTCTGTTTAAACCAAAGAAATGCTGGAACTCTTTGAATTTCTCCAACCTTATCCTCACGTTCTAAGGATTTTAGGAACATCACTTTCAAGATCTATTTTACAAGGTAAAATGCATTGGTAAATGCATTTACAAGGCAAATGTATTGTTAATTCATGTAAGCCACCTAAATTTGCCCAGTGCACAGCAGAATCTTCCGCTAGAAGTTCCGCAACAGTGCTCTTGCTGAGATATCGTGCCTTACTGATTCAAAACAGATTAACCTCCAGATGTGTTGTTACAGCCAACTACATCATTGCAAAGTGTACATCATACACTCATACAACAATACATGTTTACATCATTATCGATCTACTGATTTTCAGCTAACTATGTATTTAAATAATTGATACCTGATATTTCTCAAAGCTTCCAACAGAAAGTTTCGGGTTATTAAGCAGTTTCAGAAAAGAGACTGATGCCAGTAGGTAACAATATCTCAAAGGCAAGACCAACAGTCCTAGACTGTGCCTTAGGGGATTTTTCTTTTTCAGTTCCTTGGCTCTGGGGTGCAAGGAGCGGGCACAGCCAGTCTCCCAGCTGCAGCTGGCAGTCAAATTGCCCCAAGACTACCCTGAGCTGAGGTGCTGATATGGATTTTTTGGAATAACCTGTCAGCGTGGATCCCCTTGGCCAGCTACAGCCCTGTGCAGCATGCCCATTCACACTGCAAAAAACACTATCAGTGGCAAAAGTCTTGACCAAAAGCCCCTAAGGCAGGGTACTCCGACAAGCTCACCCACTCAAATAATTCAGATACCCTCCCACAGAGTCAAGTCTGGAATCGAACCCCATTGCTCCATAAACAAACATAGGGCCAAGGAGCATATGTAACACAGGACATGAGTCTATGTGGAAACCAAATCAGAGATAAATTGACCTCAATCCATGAAAAGGACAAGCAGTAGCACAGTGGGAAGTTGCCACAACACAGGTGAACACTGCTGGGGTCCCTGACCTCAGAAATCTGGTAGATTTGTCCCATCCCAAGGGTCTTTTCCAACCTGAACTGTTCTATGATTCTATGATCCCACCCATAACCAGGGGGACTGAGTCTCAGTGGGAATGAGACAACAGTCTTACTTCTAGCACCTTGTTGTGACCTGCCCGTTGCATGCCGATAAAATGATGTTTGCCCGTTTCAACCAGAAGGTTTGACTTTTTGCCATATCCCCTTCACATTTCCTGGCTCTGAGACTTTCTTATCAGGTTCACCAAGCTGTACATTCTTTATTGCCTTTCTAATGTTTTATTAGACTGGTGTAAAGTTCCCTGCATGTATTCTGCTGTTCAGCAGCTGCTCAGGATTGGTGAGTAATAGTTCAAAACATTACAAAGCTCAGCAATGAAAATCAGAGCTTTCCTAAGCAGAGCAATGGTGGTTGATGGTGAAACACAGCAATGATATTCTAGAGCTTCTGTGCAGCTTTTCTTTTTTAATGTTCTGTTCTCCATCTCCATGGTGGCCAGTAAAAAAATTGACTGAAGTTGAAACAAGGAAGAGTCAAATTACACTTCAAAAAAAACTTTCTCTAGGCATGGATAGCAAAAAAGGTTAGGCTGCTTGAAGATGCTGTGGCCCCAGCATCCTGGAGGTCTGGAAGACCCAGTTAGACAAGTATGCCAGAGCTGATCTTCTCTGGAGACAGTAGGGCAAAGCAGAGAACTTCTCTACCTACTTTTCACAGTTTTGTTAACTTTGTACAGCTGAAGCTGGGCTTCAAAGAAAGATCTTTCTTTAAGAAATACCCCAGAGAACTGCATGTAAATATTTGTCTCTGTAGTCAGAAACTAATTCCCGGTCTTTTCCTATTACAAAACAGTCTGGTAATTCATGTCTGCTTCAAGTGCAATGCTTTAGTGGGCCACACCTGAAATATGCAAGTGTGTACTTTTTGAAAATCCTGAGAACAGTATGGCCAGGCCTGCAGATTGCAAATAAGGACTAAATGTGCCTTCTTAAATAACAGGCCACAGGCTAGAACACCTGAGTGCCAATCAGTGCTATAACTTTTATATAATATGTAAATCCAAAAGGACAAAAAATTTAAAGTACATTTAGTGACCTCCAAAGCCAGCAGTAGGTATGTTTTCAGGACATTCAGCAGTTAAAAGACCAAATTTCAGACTAAAAATTCATGCAGACCCTATTTCATATCCATGATCTGTCATCTCCTCTCCCTTCTCCACCATTACTCTCTTGATGTATTTTACAGGGTGAAATCACTCTTTTCTTCATCTTATGTTTGCCAGTCTCCTTTAGTGGAAGAGGACTTTAAAGATATTTTTATTTAAAAAGTAATTCCATAGTTACAGAATTCACAGAATGTACTTCCATATTAAATCCATTCCTGAAACAAGTGATAAAATGATGAAATTCAGCCAGGAGGAAGCAAGCTCCAAATCAGTAGTAAGCACTGATAGTAACTGCTTTGCAGTGTCTTCAGCTGGCAGTTCATGAAAGGATTCAGATCTTAAAATGCTACAGCAGCCCATAACAGCCTGGAGATATGTGAACACAGAAAGATCACAGACTTTTCTCAAATTGGCTTTCTGTTTGTTTTGTCATGATTTACTCACAGTTGCTACTTATTGTCCCAGGTTGTTCTGCCTGTAAACTTATTGTAGCTAGTGACTGCCACGAATGCCATCCAAAACAGAAACGGTATTTCTTTTGCCTGAAGAACATCTGGCATTGAGGCAGTTATCTCTGTATCTTCATGATAGAATCCTGAATGCTCCTCTCTGTATCACTATGGGGCTGGAGTTGGGAGCTGTAGGAACAGAGACAACAAAGTGGTTCATGGTTTTACTTTACTGTAGTTCCTTATCTTTCTTTGGGTCATAATTGCAGAGGAAATTGCATGGAACTGCTGCTGGGACTGCAGTTAAAGCTGTTTACTCCATAATCTATTTTTTTAAAACCTAAAAGTTTGGTGCCACTTTGGAACAGGCATTGCATGTCTTCAGCTTTGACTAGAAGGCTTTCAGAGGCACCTTTCCCCATGGACACAAAGACCGCCCCTCCCAAGAACCACTGCTTTAAGAAACATTAATAAATTCTGAAACCAAAGAAATTGTTGGAATCACCCACCAACCCAGACTTCTTCCAATTATCTTTCACCAAGATTTTTATCAATAACTCACAAAGCACTTCCAGCCAGCCTTTTATTTCAAGATTTCAGCTGCTGTTTGATCCAAAGTTGGAACAAACCTGCAATGCTCTGCTGTATCTGCTTCTATTTTTCTAAAGTTCTGAGCTCTAGCTAGGTGCAAGGGCTAATGTACCTTTAAAAGTTAATTGTCCAGCTCAGTTTTACACTTCTACAGAACATCTTAGTTGTCTTATACAGACGGGCATTGTATAAATTATTTGATTTAATATTCTACATAAGCAAATCCCCAAATCTAGTTCTGAATTCTCCCTAAGTAACCACTTAGCTTATGTGCCAAATCTTTCTCACTTTCCGCGAGCCTCAGGCCTTTGAAAATAAGAATTCATATTGAGCCCGGACTGCTGGAGAGTTGTCCAATGTAAAGATAGTATAGATAATTGATCTGCAGAAGTAGATAGTAAGTCTGAAGAGTAACTTAAGGTCCTCCATTGTGTCTAAACTGGTGGACCCAGGCACAATTTCAAAATCTTTTTTCAACTTCAGCCTCAATTAACGTTTGGAAAATGTTTTTCGTAAGGCAACAAAATATATGTCCAAAAGAGCTCTTCCTTTTAAAATCATTTTTGTATTTTTATAGCCCTATAGTGGAATAAATATGGATCAGCTCTGGGGGAAAGAAAGTATGAAAAGGCAAAGTGCCAGAATTACTTGCAGATTCTGATACCTTAATAATACTTCATCCTTTTGTCTTCCATTGAAGTCAAGAGGCTGAGCTGAACAAGGGAACCGCACAGTATCCAAACCTCACAGAACAGGTGACTTTGGCAACTAACACTACTAGCCTTCACCTGACTCCATTAGTTCTCCCTTTCTCCTTTTAGATATGTCATCATCTCTTAACATTTAACACATGAATTTTTGTCTTGCAGCATCAGCAGTGGTACTTCTCCATGGGCATCCTAGCCACAGAATTAAATTGAATTTCCTAGCTGATGAATCTATCCCTCTGCCTTGTAGAAACCAAAACTTTTCCCAAATGATCCCTTTCATCAGTTTACCAAAGTTAAGCAAATTGTACCGCCTCTTAGGAAAATTCTTTTCCAGAACCTCACTTCCAGTCACTGTATTTGGATAAAAACCTTACTGCACTACTTGAGATCTTAATGGCAGCTCCCTTTTAATGAGTCCAGCTGGCTATTTGCTTAGGCTGCATTTATAGCAACTACTTATAAATCCCAAACAACTGTAGCTGCAGTACAATGGAAAAGCAAGGTTCGCAGCTTGCTCTCTGTTCTGTAGGCGGACAGTCGTGGTCCCCAGGAAGCCATTTGGTTGTCATATCTCACTTGAAAATTAACTGAATAGCGGTAGGAAAGGCTTCTACCTTGCAGTCTCTTCCACATCCTTTGAATTTCTTAATTTCTCCTTCTAAAAACACCCTGCTGTGTCTTACATGTAGCAAAGATGCAGGTATTTTCTGTTAACATTGGCTCTCTTGTGCTCTTCTCAAGTCCGTAGACACAGAAGATCCATGAGGAAGTAGATCCACAATTCCATGCCAACCCAGCTGGCTTTATTTCAAAAGAGTCAACAGAAGTGCTTTCAGAAACAAAAAATATCCATCTTGACTCATGCCCCAGTGGTCCTGACACATGGTGTCCCCATGTGTAACAACTCAAAATCAGGTTGTGCTTCACGCTATCTTTGTGCCTTCACAACAGCCTCTTCTCTTTATGGGCCTTACAACAAAGTAAATGGCAACAGGCCATTGTGGGCTGCAGGATCAGAAGCCAGTGGCTGCACTGACCCTTTCTTAGAGCTTCTGATATCGGCAGCCTTCTCTTCTTGAAAAGATTCAGCAGCATTTTAGCCTATAACATTTGTTGTAATGACAAAAACTCAGAGTAGTCACACTCCTCTTTTTCCCCTTGAAGCGTAAAAAGACCTCCCCACACTTCTTCCGTATCTTGCTTTTCTCTGACTTCTTGTGGACAACGTCATATATTCCCACTTCTGGTGAGTACAAAAAGAAACAGAATATGCCTCATTTTTTTCTGCAAGACCTTACAAATCATGTTGGGAAACTTAAATCTAACTTATCACTGACCTCAGAGCCAAAGCTTTTATCCTCCTCTTTGTTCCCAGGATGGTTTGCAAAACCCAGCAAAAAGTTAAATGAGTAGCAGCCACTCGTAGGTACAACGTTCTGAAATAGTTGCGCTTGAAGACTACAAGGTAATGGACCGCTACACCCCCCTGCTGAGAACAAAAGCACTGGTTCTGGTCCACTAGCATGGGGAGTGAAAAGTCATCTCTAATAGCTGCACCTTCTGGAATATGAGCAGTGGTAAGGAAACAAGAGCCTGTGAAACTCAGACACACAAAATATCCTGTGACCTAGTGTCTGAATCTATATAATAACTCTTGTAAACTTAAGCATTTCTAAGGAGACCTGAAAAGTGTACTGGAGTTGCAGCCTCAGTGTAGGAGAAATCTACTTTTTGCAGGCAAAGCACCACTGGAGACATCTCCAGCAATAATCATTGGCCGCATGGCAACGTAGCTTTCTAGATTTTCTTTCTGTTACTAGATTCAAACAGGAATTGTGTGACTGCATTCAAGATCTCTATTGGTCAATGCCTGAAAATGCATTTTTACTCTTACTCATTTAACCCCATTAATCCTACTTGATGATGACAATTTCGCCTGTTGAAACTATGTAGCACTGCCCTTGTACTTCATGAAAAAATCATCCATAAAATCTTGTCCAAAAGTGTGAATTTTCTTGATTTTATAGTCCTGTGCACAGCCCTTTTTTTCCGTGTCCACATGCAAATATTAATTCTCTACAGAAATGGGTTATTTCTGGTCATGAATATTTTCATATTAAAGAGGAAGAGTGCCAAAACCATAAAATGATGAGGCAGAAGTACACAAGCTCTTCCCTCTGCTAATGACAGGCCAAAGACATGGCTGGGCTGTTGCCATGGTGGTGCGCAGCTCCAGAACATCAATAGGAGCAGTTCTAGAGCCTCCGTCTCCCGGCATCACAAGCCCTGTGCTGGCCACAGCTGCTGGGGAGCGCAGACAAGCTGGGCCATCGCTCGCTCAGTCGAAGAGCCCTACTCAAGGAAGGACAGGGGGAGCACTACCTTCTGCAGCTACTGAAAAAGTGCCACTGACCTAGGTTGTTGCAGCGCTGCTTCTCAGGTACTTAGACTTTCCTGTTCACTATACCACCACTTCCACACTTCGTGGGTATAGACTGAGAACTAGTGAAAAAGCACTAGACAGAGTAAGTTACATTTTTCTTGAGAACCCGTTCACACAGTCAGATATGAGAATACTCTAAATACCTGCTGTACACATCCTTCATATGGAAAGAGGAAGCCTTTAAGTATTTTGAATACTGCAGTTGATAATCAACATTTGGGGTGGGATTTCATCTAAAAACAGTGCTGGCTGTTCTGTCAAACATCCAGTTGGTTGTAGTATCATTGCACTTAATTTTCCTAATTTAAATATTAACAATGTTGTAAGCTGCTATTTTGGTAAAGCAACCCCCTAAAATCCCTAAAACATATTGTCCTCGTAATTTTTGTGTATAATACTCTGAGGTTGCTAACTAGTAAGATTCTGAAATTATGTTACCTAAGACAGTTTAGATTACCAGAGAAAATCCACTAAACATTTTAGTAAAGAAGAGAACTCTCCCACATGAACTTAAGTTTTAAAAACTTCAGTTAGATGTAGTTAGTCCTTTATAGCTAGCCAACATAAAAACAGAAGTAGAATTATGCAGAAAATCAGAAGCCTCAGAAAAAAAGAAAGTACTTTCTGCTCCTACAAGTTACTTTCTACACTATTTTGAGTAAGCACTTAAGCATATGGAGAGAATATTTTATAGTAAGTTCTACACATTTAAAAAAATACAGGGCTTTGGAAAAGCTAGTATTTTTTTTTTTTTTGAAGCAAAGTTATAATAGTTGAGAAATACAAATGCAATCAGGATGTTACACACAATAGCCATTTCAACTGTTTCAGTTATTTCCATTATTGGAATTATTCAATCAACTCACTACAACCAAAATCAAAAGATGCATATTTTCACTTTTGATATCAGGAGATACAGGTATTTGAAGTTTGAAAAAAAGGATGAGCTTGCTATGAACTGTAGCTTCCACCCTGCCTCCTCATGCACTGAAATGTGATGATTCACAGGCAACAAACACTGACCTTGCACCAGGTGGTTTGTCAGGGCACAGAATAACCTTAATGCAAGGCCTTCAACTCTGGTATTTACACTTTTTGTTTTCAGATGGACAAGGTTCCTCATGTTCATTGACCTTCTGTGCACATTGCAAAATCTATCAGTTTTTCCCCAGTCAGACGTAGTTATGGAATAAAAATGCAACCTTGCAAAACATTAAGGGCTGCTTAAAAAGATGCCATGTCCTTTCCCAACTGTCTTCTTTCCATATAGTCCTTAAAATATGCTGGTTCCTGACCCCCAACAGACAACTGACAAACGCATATTTCACTCTTAGATCATTCAGACCCTCACAGCCAGCAGCTCTTATAGGTGAATTTCTTATCTCTGAACTGTAGAATGAATAATAGAATGAATCATAGAATGGATTGGATTGGAAGGGAACTTAAAGATCATCTAGTCCAATCCCTCTAGCATGGGAAGGGACATCTTCCACTAGATCAGATGAAAAAACCACCCTCATTCCAGAGTCACTTACAGCTGCTCCCAGGTCCTTGTAACCTTTTTCAGACAGCTCCTGGTTGTATGGCTTGTGCCTGCGTGAAAGTGGTGCCACATGTCAATGGTAGTAACAGCTACCGGTCTATTATTCAACCTCGAAAACCAAATTCCAGAGCAGATACCAAGTGTAAAGAGACATAGGACCGTCTCTCTACACACACAACCCTTAGTCAAGAGACAAACCAAAAAGGCCTGGACATCTCTTCTGCTCTTATCACTTGTCACAGAATCACAGAATATCAGGAGTTGAAAGGGACCTCTAGAGATCATCTAGTCCAACCGCCCTGCCAGAGCAGGATCCCCTACAGTAGGTCACAAAGGAATGCGTCCAGGTGGGTTTTGAATGTCTCCAAAGAAGGAGACTCCACAACCACCCTGGGCAGCCTGTTCCAGTGCTCTGTCACCCTCACTGTGAAAAAGTTTTTTCTACTATTTTTGTGGAACCTCCTATGTTCCAGCTCGTACCTGTTGCCCTTTGTCCTGTCACTGGACATCACTGGAAAGAGCCTGGCTCCGTCGTCCTGACACTCCCCCTTTACATATTTATGAGGTTACCCCTCAGCCTCCTCTTCTCCAAGCTAAAGAGACCCAGCTCCTTCAGCCTTTCCCCACAAGGGAGATGTTCCACTCCCTTAATCATCTTTGTGGCTCTGCGCTGGACTCTCTCCAGCAGTTCCCTGTCTCTCCTGAGCTGAGGGGCCCAGAACTGGACACAGTATTCCAGATGTGGCCTCACCGGGGCAGAGTAGAGGGGCAGGAGGACCTCTCTCGACCTACTTACTACTCCCCTTCTAATACACCCCAGGATGCCATTGGCCTTCTTGGCCATGAGGGCACATTACTGGGTCATGGGCATCCTGCTGCCCACCAGGACCCCCAGGTCCCTTTCCCCCGTGCTGCTCTCCAGCAGGTCAGTCCCCAACCTATACTGGTAGACATGCAGATTCTCCTGCACTTTTTGTCAAAAGTCAGAAGGCAACATGCTCCCCCTCCTTCTGTATAGTCTGTTACTATAGAAAGGTCTCTCAGATGTGCACGGCAAAGAGCAGCTGAGCTCTGGAGCAGCTGAGCTCTGGAGCAGAAACTGCAAGGAAATAAAGCAGCTGGAAAGTGCTCATGAGCAGCTTTGGTTCCCTGAGGTAATGATTCAGGAGGGGAGCAGCTGGTAGATTGTTTCCACCCTCCTTGCTTACAGCTTCTTCAAACTGCAAACAGAAGAGGTAAAACTGACAAGAAAAACAGTAATTGAAGTTTCTGCTACCTTTCCATCTATGTGAGTTCATGTTCCTTACCTCACCTGCAGTGTCTGGCCTCGGGCGATCAGCAGAAGAGCCAACCGGCTTTGCACAAAGACTCTCCACACGATTGTAAGAAAGGTTACACCACCACCACCAGTTTCGTGTCCGTGCATGAACCTCAGTTAAATCACAACATGTGGAAGTACAACCGGCGTGACTCACAGTCCAGCTGCTCGGGAGAAACCTACTACTTCTCCAGGAACATTCCCCATCCTAAGCTGGTCCGTCACATGCCAGGTAAGAGCTCCCTGAGGGATCACACAGATAGCCTGGATAACCACCCGGGGAACCACAAAGAGAAACACAAGTGCAATGCTGTTTTGTTCCAAAAGCACTCACTGCTCCCACTCCCTGTTGCGGTCTATAGAAGAGCATTTCATCAAGAAAGTGCCATCGCTTTCATTGCCACCAACTAAGCATCTCTCCCTGTCCTCAGCAATGAATACTCTCATATTGGTAACACAAAGGCTAGCAGCACTAAATTCTTTACATGCTGCCACTAAGACTGTTTCACCAAGACATTTGTCCTGAATTTCTTTTAAGCTGAATTAATTTCTTTCAAGCTAAAATAATCCTTTTCCCTTTCCATCTGGGCTCAAAAGTACAACAAATGTCAGAGACAGGTTGTAACAATTTTTTCTCTATTTCATTCTCACCTAAATAATTTTTGTACCTTCTGAGGAGAACATACTACATAATGCAGCCTTTAATAAAATTAATCTGATGTTCTAAAAACACCATGCTTCTCTGCTGTGTGCTAGATCTAACTGAACTGCCTACACCTGAAAGGAATATGGTCAAAATCAGTGTACCATCTGCACCTGCAGAAATAGTAGCACTTCTAGGCATGGGCTTTGGTTTCAGAAGCTGACCGTGTATGTTTGCACAAAGACATCTTTCTGGAAGTGGTTGAAAGAAAATTGTTGATACCCGGTCAGTTTTACACTGCAGAAGGCACAGAGGAGTCATAAAGACAAAAAATAGTCTCCCAAGTTCCTTGGGGAAAGTTGGAATAAGTAGATATTGCATCAGGATTGGTACTGTTGTTTGGTGAGTCTATGACAGAACTTTTGTTAATAAGGGATGAAGGGTGATGTAAGACCAAATCAGTTCTGAATAAAATGGAATTTTTTGCATCTCGGAGGGATGCCTTTCAAGGAACAAAGCAAGATCCCTCCTTTCAGATTGACCACCTAACGTACAATGACACAATTCAGTGTTTATACATATGTAAGTGTACATACAAAAATCTAACTCAAGTGAAAATACAGTATTTGTGTGTATCTCTTTTCTAGAACCTGATAGTAAAAACAAGCTGACAACAGCCAGTAAAAACCTGTCTTACATGGCTTAGCCAGAATTATTTGGTGGATATCTTTGTACTCTAAGCAGAGTAATGTTTAGCTGTAACTACTTTTTGATTAATATCTGTCTTATGTCAGAAACTAATCAGAATCAAGGTTCAGAAAATTCTCATCAACTTACTTCACAGCACCTCTTCAGTTTGACTTATGTTAACAATAAAAATAGTGATTGTTTATAAAATTCCTTTTACCCTGGCTAAGAAAGGAGGATTCTAGTCCTTCATTAAATGCTGCAACACTCATTGAAAACCACCAGCTCCTTAACAGAGATGGAAGAATGATACTTATCACCCAATTGGCACTGCTAAATGAATGTGCTTCACCCTACCTGGCCACTCTCCAGATTTTATCTGCAGTATCATCACTGTTCAGGCACTGGCTGATCACACTGTCCTGCACAGTAGAGTGCTTATGGCCCTCTGCCATCTATTCACACTTGCCAAGTTTATTCTCTGTTTATACACAACTCCATGAGGCCTCTACTATTACATACAAATTTCAGGTTTTATACCTGTGTTTTCTATTCTTCTGGGACAGACTGTCATTGGAGATTACCTGCTAAGTTAACTGCACATGTTCATTGTAGTAAAGACTGTACCTTGCGGTTTTGTGCAGGATTAAACAACGCTCCGATCTGCATTGTAAGAAGCAGCTTTTCAAGAGAAAACCGATCTGCTCACCACACACTCATCCCTGAGCAAGAAGCTGAGCTCACCAGGAATGTCAAAAGTAGCACACCTGCCAGCTGCCACCTGACAAAAAAGCTCGAGGGTTTTGCGCAAAGGGAGATCAGCACTTCACAGTCCGTGACACGTGAGTAAGGCACCAAAGCACAACAGGCACCTCAGCTGTTGAAGCTGCAACTGAGTCTCAGACAGGCCACAGCTCAGGACCAGCTAAAGGGAACACAGGGCAACAGATGTACTTTTAAAAAGCAAGGACTTCTTCCCTTCTTTTGCTGCCGGTCATCCCATCTGACAACATTTCTCCTCGCTAATTACCCTCGCATCTTTGTAGCACGTAGGGATTATATGCTCACGACAGATCTAGTAATTATCAGCATTTATACTGCACTAGTGGTTACACAGCACTACAAGCATGCATCTATGAAATATGTTTTCCAGGACTTTCTCCAGATTGCTTTGGCATCTCAGCTTATAATTGCATTAATGTGCTACAGGAGGTAGGAAAGGCAAATAGAGAAGGAAAGAAATACACTCCATTAGAGATATCTAACATATGGCTTGTGCATTCTTGTAACTAAAAGTGCCCCCCACCCCAATCTAATGTCAGGCGTATCTCGCAGCCTTTCATTTTCAACTTGAGAAAACACTCTACCTGTTGATTTCCAGAAGGACATGCCGACGGTCCTGAAAGGATTCAGAATAACCCTGCTTCATCTGAGAAGGTAAGGGGCAAAAAAGACACAGCTCTTTATTTTGGCAGGCCCTCCCTCTCTCTCACTTCCCAACACCGTAACCTGAATTGACAGTCTTAACCTGCTAAGGAGGACAGTGCAGAACCAAAACGGGGGTGTGAGGATCCCAGGTGTAGAATGTGAGTGCGTGGAAGGCAGACGGTGTCAAGGAGGGTGATAACCAAGCTGTAACTGTATCAGTCCCAGTGCTCTGATGTCACTGTGCTTTGCAAGAAAAATGGTCAAACTCAATGATGATGGGAATAACATTCACTTTGTTTCAAACCGCGAGGGAAAAAACGTCACACTACACAACACGCAAACTCAGGAAAAGGCCTCCTCCCCTCCCGACCCAAGGATTCTTTAGATTACTTACTGTCAACAGCTTTACTTTTGCTGACGCTGCTCTGCAGAAGCAGCACACTGGGGTTTAGATCTGACTTTGCATTTCTGTTCATAAATTCCAGTAAAAGATTCTTTCTGCAGTAACTCTAGTCTCAGGCTGCAGGCTATCTAATGACTCGCCTCTTCTACTGCAACTGTACGAGAGCTCAGGGCTAAGCCATTGTTCAGGTACAAACGGCATCACTCGAGGATTGTGCTCTGCAGAAAAAGTGCAGGTGTTGCTGCACTGGTGCTGGGCACCAGAGGGCACTACGAAGGCGTTTTGCACTAAGGATGCTAAAAATAAGGACTCGCTCTGAGCTTTTCGATTTCACCTAAAGGTGGGGGGGGGTCTATCTAAATGTTGCTGTTTGGTTCCTGAGCTAGGTACCGTAAAGACCACTCTTTATTTTTACTGTTGACTTATGCCTGCAGAACACAGTTTTTCATCTTTACTGTGTCTTGGCCGCAAAATAACAACATAAGGGACAGATACTGCGATGTGGCCACACACGGTGAACTACCGTTTCTTAATAGCTTGTAGCTGCCTTTTGCTTTTCCTCTGCACTTACAAACAGAACCTTCCGTCAGCCACATTTTGGCTCCTGGGCCTTTAACAGGCAGGTGAAGCCTGTGCAGAGAGAAATGAAGAGTAGTGGCTCAGCAGCACACTATAAACCCATGAGGGAAAAGCAAACAGACCACAGAGGTCCAGATTTAATCCCCATCTGATTTCCATCAGTAGTGACCCAGCACCACTTTCATTCTGATGCAATGTTACCCATTAAGCCATGGTTATTTATTATTATACTCAGTGACTATATATTAGAAGCTGGAACAATTAACTTCGGCAATTAACCTATAGATAGTCATATTCAACCAAGTAACAGTCTTCAGATGTGTTTTCTGCTGCACACTTTTGCTTGGGACTAGCATTAGTCATACTACTTCACACTGCCTTTAACTGCTGCTTAAATGGAGACAAGCTATTTCTTTATACACTATTTTCTACTTTGGAAAAGCTTTTGACAAAATGATTCCAAGCCTCTGCATAACCTGCAAATAGACAGGGAATCCACATTGTACCTCTCTCCCAGTCTTTGTCTCCATTTGTCAACTTGCATTACACAGAATCAAAGAATCATTTATGTTGGAAGAGACCTTTAAGATCAAGTCCAACCATTAACCTTGCACTGCCAGGTCACCACTAAACCATGCCCCATGGTCCTCATATCCAAGAAAATGTGAATTCTGACCAGAGCTACCTGTACCAGGAAATTAAGGTAAGACATGAGTGCTACAGTAGGCCCCCTTAAGTACGGGAAGGCTGCTATAAGGTCTCACTGGAGCCTTCTTTCTGCAGGCTGAAAAACCCCAACTCTCAGTCTGTCCTCGCAGCGGAGGTGCTCCAGTCCCCTGATCAACTTTGTGGCCCTTCTCTGGACCCACTCCAACACGTGTCTACTGGCAACTTAACCAGACTGCCATGACTTCTCAAATAAGATGGATAGTGTGGCTTAACAACTTCACCTGCCAGTTCCCCCAGGATCCATGGGTGCATCTCATGAGGTCCCATGGACTTCACAGAATGACATAACGTTAGGGGCTGGAAGGGACCTCAAAAGATCATCTAGTCCAGTCCCCCTGTCAGAGAAGGATCACCTACAGTAGAGCACACAGGAACACATCGAGGCGGGTTTTGAATGTCTCCAAAGAAGGAGACTCCACAGCCTCCCTGGGCAGCCTGTTCCAGTGCTCTGTCACCCTCACTGTGAAAAACTTTTTCCTAGTATTTTTGTGGAACCTCCTACGTTCCAGCTTGTACCCATTGTCCCTTGTCCTGTCATTAGACATCACTGGAAAGAGCCTGGCTCCGTCATCCTGACACTCCTCCTTTACATATTTATAAACATTAATGAGGTCACCCCTCAGCCTCCTCCAAGCTAAAGAGACCCAGCTCCTTCAGCCTTTCCCCACAAGGGAGATGTTCCACTCCCTTAATCATCTTTGTGGCTCTGCACTGGACTCTCTCCAGCAGTTCCCTGTCTCTCTTGAGCTGAGGGGCCCAGAACTGGACACAATATTCCAGATGTGGCCTCACCAGGGCAGAGTAGAGGGGCAGGAGGACTCTCTCAACCTACTTGCTACTCCCCTTCTAATACACCCCAGGATGCCATTGGCCTTCTTGGCCACGAGGGCACATTGCTGGGTCATGGTCATCCTGCTGCCCACCAGAACCCACAGGTCCCTTTCTCTTACACTGCTCTCCAGCAGGTCGGTCCCCAACTTATACTGGCACATGGAGTTATTCTTTCCCAAGTGCAAAACTCTACACTTGCCCTTGTTGAACTTCATCAGATTTCTCCCCGCGCAGCTCTCCAGCCTGTCTCAGTCTCTTTGAATGGCTGCACAGCCTTCTGGTGTGTCAACCACTCCTCCCAGTTTCATGTCATCAGCAAACCTGCTGACAACACTCTCTAATCCCACATCCAGGTCATTGATGAATATATTGAAAAGCACTGGTCCCAGCACTGACCCCTGAGGGACCCCGCTACATACAGGCCACCAACTGGACTCTGCCCCATTGACCACAACTCTCTAACTTCTTCCCTTCAGCTAATTAGCGAGCCACCTCACTACTTGGTCATCCAAACCCCACTTCCTCAGTTTACCTATGAGGATGCTCTGGGAGACAGTGTCAAATGCCTTGCTGCTATCCAGATAGATCACATCCACTGCATGGCCACCATCAGGTTCCTTAGATGGTTTCTAACCTGACCTCCTTCTGCATGTGCAGCTCTTCATTCTCCCAGTCTCTCCCTTTGCCTTTTGTGACTTGGGCGATGTGGCTGGAGCACTTGCCAGTGAAGATTGAGGCAAAAAAGTTATTGAGTACCTCAGCCTTCTCCATATCCTGAGTAACCAGGTGTCCTGTTTCCTTCTGGAGAGGGCCCATATTTTCTTTGGTCTTCCTTTTATCACCAGCATACTTACAGCTTTTCTTGTTCTCCTTGATGTCCCTGGTCAGATTTCATTCTGACAATCACGGTTTTAGCTTTCCCACCCCTGATCCCTGTCTGCTTAGACAATTTCTCTTTATTCCCCTCAGGTTACCTGTCCTTACTTCCACCATCTGTAGGCTTCTTTTTTTTTGTTTGAGCTTGTCCAGGAGCTCCTTCTTTATCCATGGAGACCTCTTTGCATTTTTGCCTTACCTCCTCTTTGTCAGGATGAATTGCTTCTGAGCTTGGAAGAGATGATCCTTGAATACTGACCAGCTTTCTTGCACCCCACTTTCCTCCAGGGATTTATTCCATGATATTCTGCCAAGCAGGCCCTTGAAGAGGGCAAAGTTTGCTCTCCTGAAGTCCAGAGTAGTGAGCTCGCTGTGTTCCCTCCTCACTGCCCTAAAGATCTTAAACTCCACCATTTCATGATCACTGCAGGCAAGGCTGCCCTTGAGGTTCATATTTCCCACCAGCCCCTCTTTCTTGGTGAGAACAAGATCCAGCAGAGCATCTCCCCTTGTTGGCTCCTCTATCACTGAAGAGAAGGAACTGACCATCATCAACACATTACAGGAATTTCCTGGATTGTTTATGCACTGCTGTGTTGTTCCTCCAAAAGACATCAGGGCAGTTGAAGTCCCCCATGAGGATCAGGGCTTATGAATATGAGGCTGCTCACACTCAGTCTTCCAGATTGGGTGACCTGTAGCAAACCTCCATTATAATGTCGCCTTTCTGTGCCCTCCCTTTAACCCTGACCCATCACTCTTGGTCAGCTCCTCATCCTTGCCCAGGCAGAGCTCCTTGCACTCCAGCTGCTCACTGACGTAGGGGGAGACATCCCCTCCTCTTCCCCCCTGCCTGCCCTCTGGCCTAAAGAGCCGGTACCCTTCCATCCCAACACTCCAGTCGTAGGAGCCATCCCGCCACATCTCCGTGACGTAAGTAACATCAGAGCCCCACAGGCACGCGCACGTCTCTGACTCCCCGTTTAGCCCCCACGCTACATGCAGTTGCACAGAGGCATTTAAGTTGGGCCCCCAATGAAGCTGACTTGCTGGCTGGATTTCCTTGGGACTACTCTGCAGGTGCTCTCCTGCTGATCTGCGATCCCTCTCCAGGCTCTGGGCATCTGCAGCTGGCACTGGCATCAAATGGGCAGGAGTGGGATGGATTGAGGTTCCCCTCCCCTGGCAACTTTAGTTCAAAGACTTCTTCACCAGCTTGGCAAGCCTATTGGTGAAGATGCTCTTCCTCTTCTCACATGGACCCCATCAGCCCCCAGCAGATCAGGTTTCTCAAGGTGAGTCCCATGGTCTATGAAGCAAAGCCCTAGCTGTGGCGCCAGTCACATAACCAATTGTTGATCTGCCAGATGGGACCAGTCGTTTCAACTTTGACCAGGAGGGTTGATGAAAAAAACATCCTCACTCCAGAATCGCTTACAGCTCCTCCCAGGTCCTTGTAATCTTTCTTGACACTCCTCAGACAGCTCCTGGCTGTATTGCCTGTGCCCGTGTGAAACTGGTGCCACGTGTCAATGGTAGTAACAGCTACCAGTCTATTATTCAACCTCGAAAAACAAATTCCAGAGCAGATATCAAGTGTAAAGAGACATAGGACCGCCTCTCTGCACACACAATCCTTAGTCAAGCGACAAAACAGAAAGGCCTGGACACCTATGTTCTCATCACGTCCCTGAACTTCTCCTCACAAGACAGAAGGCGACATGCTCCCCCTCCTTCTGTATAGTCTGTTACTATAGAAAGGTCTCTCAGATGTGCACGGCAAGGAGCAGCTGAGCTCTGAAGCAGCTGAGCTCTGGAGCAGTTGAGCTCTGGAGCAGCTGAGCTCTGGAGCAGAAACTGCAAGGAAACAAAGCAGCTGGAAAGTGCTCATGAGCAGCTTTGGTTCCCTGAGGTAATGATTCAGGAGGGGAGCAGCTGGTAGATTGTTTCCACCCTCCTTGCTTACAGCTTCTTCAAACTGCAAACAGAAGAGGTAAAACTGACAAGAAAAACAGTAATTGAAGTTTCTGCTACCTTTCCATCTATGTGAGTTCATGTTCCTTACCTCACCTGCAGTGTCTGGCCTCGGGCGATCAGCAGAAGAGCCAACCGGCTTTGCACAAAGACTCTCCACACGATTGTAAGAAAGGTTACACCACCACCACCAGTTTCGTGTCCGTGCATGAACCTCAGTTAAATCACAACATGTGGAAGTACAACCGGCGTGACTCACAGTCCAGCTGCTCGGGAGAAACCTACTACTTCTCCAGGAACATTCCCCATCCTAAGCTGGTCCGTCACATGCCAGGTAAGAGCTCCCTGAGGGATCACACAGATAGCCTGGATAACCACCCGGGGAACCACAAAGAGAAACACAAGTGCAATGCTGTTTTGTTCCAAAAGCACTCACTGCTCCCACTCCCTGTTGCGGTCTATAGAAGAGCATTTCATCAAGAAAGTGCCATCGCTTTCATTGCCACCAACTAAGCATCTCTCCCTGTCCTCAGCAATGAATACTCTCATATTGGTAACACAAAGGCTAGCAGCACTAAATTCTTTACATGCTGCCACTAAGACTGTTTCACCAAGACATTTGTCCTGAATTTCTTTTAAGCTGAATTAATTTCTTTCAAGCTATAATAATCTTTTCCCTTTCCATCTGGGCTCAAAAACACAACAAATGTCAGAGACAGGTTGTAAAAATTTTTTCTCTATTTCGCTCTTTGTTTCTTTTGCACAGGATTAAACAACACTCTGATCTGTGTTGTAAGCAGCAGCTTTTCAAGAGAAAACCGATCTGCTCACCACACACTCATCCCTGAGCGAGAAGCTGAGCTCACCAGGAATATCAAAAGTAGCACACCTGCCAGCTGCCACCTGACAAAAAAGCTCGAGGGTTTTGCGCAAAGGGAGATCAGCACTTCACAGTCCATGACACGTGAGTAAGGCACCAAAGCACAACAGGCACCTCAGCTGTTGAAGCTGCAACTGCGTCTCAGACAGGCCACAGCTCAGGACCAGCTAAAGGGAACACAGGGCAACGGATGTACTTTTAAAAAGCAAGGACTTCTTCCCTTCTTTTGCTGCCGGTCATCCCATCTGACAACATTTCTCCTCGCTAATTACCCTCGCATCTTTGTAGCACGTAGGGATTATATGCTCACGACAGATCTAGTAATTATCAGCATTTATACTGCACTAGTGGTTACACAGCACTACAAGCATGCATCTATGAAATATGTTTTCCAGGACTTTCTCCAGATTGCTTTGGCATCTCAGCTTATAATTGCATTAATGTGCTACAGGAGGTAGGAAAGGCAAATAGAGAAGGAAAGAAATACACTCCATTAGAGATATCTAACATATGGCTTGTGCATTCTTGTAACTAAAAGTGCCCCCCACCCCAATCTAATGTCAGGCGTATCTCGCAGCCTTTCATTTTCAACTTGAGAAAACACTCTACCTGTTGATTTCCAGAAGGACATGCTGACGGTCCTGAAAGGATTCAGAATAACCCTGCTTCATCTGAGAAGGTAAGGGGCAAAAAAGACACAGCTCTTTATTTTGGCAGGCCCTCCCTCTCTCTCACTTCCCAACACCGTAACCTGAATTGACAGTCTTAACCTGCTAAGGAGGACAGTGCAGAACCAAAACGGGGGTGTGAGGATCCCAGGTGTAGAATGTGAGTGCGTGGAAGGCAGACGGTGTCAAGGAGGGTGATAACCAAGCTGTAACTGTATCAGTCCCAGTGCTCTGATGTCACTGTGCTTTGCAAGAAAAATGGTCAAACTCAATGATGATGGGAATAACATTCACTTTGTTTCAAACCGCGAGGGAAAAAACGTCACACTACACAACACGCAAACTCAGGAAAAGGCCTCCTCCCCTCCCGACCCAAGGATTCTTTAGATTACTTACTGTCAACAGCTTTACTTTCGCTGACGCTGTTCTGCAGAAGCAGCACACTGGGGTTTAGATCCAACTTTGCATTTGTGTTTATAAATTCCAGTAAAAGATTCTTTCTGTAGTATCTCCTTGTCTCTGATGAGCTGTGTTCACGGCACTTATTACAGACTCGTGTTCTTAGCTCACACTCTGATGAACTGGTGGAATATCTTGGGTTAGGTGATTCGCACAGCTATAAATTAATACACTCACATAGATAGAGCTAAACTAAAACACACAAGGTAACTGTTGCAAATCAGTATCTCTGCCTCTATGTCTTCCAGGTGCTGGAAAAACTCCACAAAATTTTGCAGACAGATTCACTTACTGAGATCCAAAAATGGTTAGCAACAGCAAGTAAAAAAGGTAACAAACGCAAGCATCTGTACCCTTGTACCTTTGCACAATCCCCTGAAATTCTTGTAGACCCAAACTGTGTGGCGTTTCTGAGGTGGAAGGAGTTGGATCCAGCAAAGTTTGCTTGGCCCAGCTGGGGCTGTGCTAAGCAGTAAGGTGATGGTACAGAGAAATTAAGTCACTCAGACTGCAGCGCACTCAGGTTTGGCACAGGGTGGAAAAATGTGCTCTCTGAGAGGGGCTCTGGGCTGCTGTGGACTGGGGGAAGGCAGAAAGCAAACGAAATGTGTCTCTCATGTCTTTAAGCCTCTTGAAAACTAGGTAAGAGAACTCATGAATTCACCCCTAAACATCCAGATTGGCAAGTGGGAACTTCAATAAAATTCTTGCTACCTTCAATTTTCAGAGAAAGACTTCGTGTTCGATCTGATTTATTCAGAACTGACTGACGAAGGCATGTTGAATTCTAAGGAAGATACAGCAGAGAACATGAATAGCCCAAGTCTGCTCAAACCTGTACCTCCTCTTCGGAGAGGTTCCGAAAGGGAATTGAATCAGGCCAGGTAAAATCTGCAGCGAGGTTGCTAGGATTAGAGATAAGCTAAACCTCATAAGCAGGTATTTTTGTCTTCTCATCCCATGAAAAATGCAACTTTGCGACTGAAATTTACTGTGAGCAGCCATAAGCAAGAATGCTCGTAACCACAAACAACCCCACAGTCTTTGACACAAATTTAGTTATTACAGGAACATCACAGAGCTTTAGAAGAAGAAGACTTGAAAGACCTTTAAGAAAAGCCTCCTGTGCAGTGCAGTTTATACCAGTCGTAAAGTTAGACTTTCTTTCTTTTTCACTCAGGTCTTCAGCTAAAGAATCTGTGGCAAGTCAAAACATGGAACAGGGTAAGTAATGGACGTTATAAATGTTAAGACACCATGTGTCTAGTATGCTAGTCACCAAATAGCACAGGGACTGTGAATATTCAGAAGCTCTAACTTTTGTCTTTGCCACAGGACCCGAATTCGAATAGTGACAATATGAGAAATGACATTTAAAACCTAAATTTTAGTTCTCTAAGACCCCTATTCTTGCAGCCATTCAGTTCATTTCTCTTGAAATGACATTCATGTGTATCTTCTCCTAACTGGTGCAACTCAAACACAGTGAAGTGAGGGACATGCATACAACTGTATCTGCCTCCTGCTACAAAGCAGAGCTTGCAGCAAGAGATACTACTGACTTTGTCTCTTCACTAAAATCTGCTCCTGTAAGTTATAAGCTAGAACTCTTTCTTCCAACGAACTTTGGGATTCACCCTCGTCTAACATAACTCCCTGACTCTCTCCAGGCTACATCAGGCTTTCTCAGACTTTTTCAGCTACGAAAGCCCACTTTTGCATCCTCTCCCCAGTCAGGGCAAGCCAGCAATACTGGCACTCTCAAGAAACATCACTATTACCTCTCTGTGTCTCTTCTGAAGCACACAGAGGCAATAAAATTTAGTCCCAGAGTCCATTACCATTTTAACAAAGCCATCCACACCGGCTCTGATGCTACCTGCATTCACTGTTATTTGTAACTCTCCTGGAGGAGTGAGTGAAAAGTAATCTTAGGTAAGAACAAGAAAGAAAAAGATAAAATGTCCAAAGCAACAATCTCTGCTTTTCTAAGTGTTGCCCGGGGACGCTTCTTTGCTAGAGTGGATGTGCTTCTGTACTCTCAACTGTGTATGGAACAAAGACAAACCAGTCTAATATAACGCTAAGCCTAGCCTGATAACATACAGCTTTCTTTTTCAAAATGTTTTCCAGAAAGGGAGAAAGAATGTCTTTTGCTCCCACCACTGAGAAACAGAGATCCAGCACAAGCAGACACACTGTTCCCAGGGAAGAACTGCAACTGAGAGAATGCTATGGAAAAAAGAGACTGTCCTGCGTTCACACTCTTATCAGAAGTCTCACCTGTGCCATAGCCATCCCTAAACAACAGATACCCCCATTTGAATGGAGGCTCCCCTATTCAGAGCCACTTAAGCATACCCCAGTCACCCTCACATATCGAAAAATGTAATCTTAGCACTTATATTATAAAGACAACTGTTCAGAATCCCTGAATTTTATGCTCATTATATTTACCTCAAGAAATTCAACCAAACCATGCCGCATAGGCAAATGAGAAGTGAGCCGAAACAAAAAAGGTCAGAGGCAATGCTTTTTGGCATCAGATTAATCTTTGTGTGACTCAGCCAGGCCCGCACAAAGAGCTCTTGTGTGCAGACCTGACTCTACAGTCACAGTCATGGGGTGCAAGAAGAGGGGCACACACACATTACCTGCAGAGATGCACATCAAGCCCTAAGCACCAAGAAAGAAAAGACCCCGGCTTTCAAAACATTAAAACCACCATACAAATCTCAGGCCATTGAAATAGAGGCCAACAATGACAGAAATGTATCTGGCCCTTTTTCAGGCCTTGTGCATGAACTGTGAAAGCAGATTAATTGAGGTTTATCTGGTTTAAACATACCTCAGTCAATTTATTCTCACAAAACGAAAGGAAGTTGATAAATACAACCTACTTCCTTTATTTTCCAGAGCAAGATTATTCAGCGCAGACAAGCTCACTCAAAACATTTAGCTATTTGAGGGGGAAAGAGAAATCCTGTTAGCACAGTGTTAATGAAAGATGAGCTTAACTCAGAGCAGAACTCAATGTACCCTTTCTAAAAGCCTCTGTCTTCAAACCAAATCATGTCTACTGTAGTAACAACTACCACCTCTATTCCCATTTCCCGCCACCGGAGAGGAGTATGCTAAGACATGGAAGATGGTCTCACTCACTGCCACAGATGTCCAGCCATGCTAGAGTGCGAGATGAAGCAGCCTGGTGGCCCTGAATGAGCCAGTAGCCACAGATGAAGGAACAGAGGATTTGTGACTGGCCAGTAGAAGGCCAGTCACCCAGAGCATCATTACCCAGGCCACTTGCCAACTCAGGCCACAGATGGAGAAACTCATTTGTACAGAATTGTTTAAACGGTGTGAACTTCCCAGATGTAATTTCTATATAGATGTGCAAGAGTATGAGCCTGCAGGCTGTGGTAAATGGGCATGGAGCTTTGAGTGGGAGAGGAGTTGCCAACACTTTGAAATTTCCCTTGTGTCTTAGGTGTAAACACTACAAAGCCAGCTGGAAACCAAACTGGAAATCAAGTGAACTGAAAACCAAATAGCAGGGTTAAGTGACCACTCATTGACAGAGATGTGGTAATGACTTATTGAATGGGCCAGGTAATTGACCAAATGCTTTTGGGCCACACTCAGATAGCCTTAATTCCATACAAATCTCTGTCCTGAGAGCTTCTTATCAGCTGTCTCTCAGCATCATGCTAAGTTAGCTGAGCCTGAAAAACTTAATCACGTCTCAGAGGTTCACTACTGAACAGAATCAAAATTAAAGCAACCATGATTACATTTCCTCCATGAAGCTGACAGGTTACTGAGCAATCACCCAGAAGTGTGACAGTTTACAAGGATAGTTACAAGCAATTGCATCTTCTCAGTCATTTCCTTTCCCTAAGCACCCGTTGCTGTATTTGCTAGATGTCTGAAAACAAAACTCCCGTAGGAGCACTTCACCCATTCCAGCATCAAAGAAAGAAGGTTATATTCAATGTGTGAATCTCAAGATTAGAATTAAAGTTGTTTATGTTGGGAAGTGCCTCAGATATATAGTAACCTATCAATCCAGCCTGAACTTTGCCATTCCTCAATGCAGAAAGTGGCCAGTTAAGTTTTCATCCAAAGTTTAAGTTGTGCAGTGTCCTCTGAACCTTCCTTGATCCCACCTGCCTGCTTCATCAGTCATCTGGATTCCCTAGCAGGAGAAGCTAAGGCAAATTCTTTCAATCAGTCAGGGCACAGAAGGGATGAAGAAACTATTTAATACTACTCTGGTGAGGTAGCTGTGTTTCTATGTCCTGTAACAAAATTAGACACCTCATCTTCTGAACTTGTACCTACCACCAATAGCTGGCAGTCTGCAGTCTTTAGGATCTGTCTGCTGCTGCTGTTCAGACAGTACATCAACTTAAATGGTCATGCATCTTTGTCCAGTATTTCTAAACGCTTTGTGAAGTGCTCAGCTTGCAAACCAGTATCGCTCTGCAAGTATTTATTTCTATCCTTCTTCAGGGAAGTTATCGTGTCACTGCAGATCTGGCCCATTCAAGAAAGCATTGCACTGTGCAGTGAACACAGAAATAAGAATGAGTTATACACTTCATCATGATAATTAAATCTAGGGATGTTTACAGAGCTTTCAGGAAAAAAAAATGAGCTCAGTAAGAGCTCATTTAAAATAATTTCACTAAGCAGTTGAGAAAAAGAATAAAATGCATTAGAATAACATAGATTATTACCAACTCTTTAACTTATTCACTGTAGGTAAGTAAAGTAACACTAGTTACATCTGACAACAGCAGGAAGCCAGAAGAAATGCAGTAACAAAGTCCTCCAAAGAAAATAAATCATGTCACACATCTGGACTGCACAACTTAATCAGGGTGAACTGTCTTCCCCAACTAGCCCCCCACCAGTTTTATATTAAACAACAGGAAAAATATATAACAGATATTCCCTGCATCAAGGTAAGAAGAGACGAAAAATACTGAAAAGCTGAATGCCAGTCACAGGATCCCTAGAGGCCCCTCACTACAATTAAACAAACTTGAAAGCCACACTTGGACTCCCAAGATTTCTCACAAATACCCCAATAAAGATTTCTGGTCACTTGTCTGTTTTCAGACAGTTGCCCAGTGCCGCAGAGGTAGGAGATACTACTTGGGAACTCCGTGTCCTTCTTCACAGAGGCAGCCAGGGAAACTCAGGGGGTGGAAAAAAAAAAAAAAAGACACAACATGTGAAATACGTCAGAGTGTGCATTTTAGGATCAGAGTGAAATACAACACAAGACCAAGACTGCTCGGGATGCTCTTCCCAGGGATGTCAGCAAATGGCCATCCTATTATCAGTGTAACTATAGGTCTGCCAAGAGCAGCCTTTTCTAGACGGTTGCAGAGCTGCAGGATATGAAAGGCTGAGGACGGCAGCAGGAGTCAGGGGGCTGTGCCCATCAAACCCCAGTCCACTCTCGTTTACCACTTGCATCTCTCCAGCTAACGCATGCCAAAGGCACCATCCTGCGGAGGCAGCTCGTGACAAGAGGCATGAACTTCAGCCTAGTATGACCCGATGAAGTTAGCACAGAGAAAAGGCAAACAGCAGCAATGCCAACTACTGCCTAAGGCACCAGTGAGGACAGGAAGACAAGGTGATTGTGACAAGCAACAAGTATGCACAGGTAACAGCTAGTCACCACGCCGCTGTAACACTGCAGTTAGCACCAGCAGCCTTCCAAGAGCAACCCTTTTCTTCTATTTCTCCATAGATAGGTAAGCTTCAGATTTGCAAGAGCTCAATTTAAAAACGTGTGATTCTGTGTGTGCACATAGGGGTGTATGTTCATCTAATTTCACCTGTAAAGATATAAAACAGCCCATGCTTTAAGCTACGAAACAATTCTGTAAAATGCTTTTGACATCTCCCCAGTTTGTAGGGGGGTCTATGTGACCTGCTCTTGCACACTCAAGCTTGAGTAAATGAGGCACATGTATGAAATGGTCTTAAGAAAACTTTAAAGAGACTAAGGAGTCTTAGATCAGGTTTAAAAGGTGCTACGCACACTAACACACAGAACTTCAGCTGTAAACATGTAACTGCTCATAATTTCACTGCTTTACACATTTATATCAGAGAATCAGTGTAATACACAGGCGGTACGCTTATGCTGCATTTTTTGTTACAGAAATAAAAACAGCAGTGCTTTTATGAAAAAGCTGATCTAGTTTCTGGAACAAAAGCAATACCATATTTGTAAAGTCTGACCAAAAAAAACCCAAATCAACAAAACACATTACCTGAGCAACAAACTACAATCAAGAAGAAACTTTTCTATGGTTCTAAAAGGTACAGAGAGAAGTGCACTGGGTGTATAAAGTCATAATCAGCTGGTTGCCAAGCCTTTACAAGTCACATGGTGCCGTACGGATCTCACCTCGAGTCTCCATTCGAAAGCAGCAACAACAGAGAAAATGAAATGGGTACAAGCCAAGTATTATTTGTCTCAGCTCTCCAATTCCAGTTCGGCAGAGATGAACAGTTACAATGACGTGTTCTTACACTCTTCAGAGGCAGCTACCTGGCTTGTCCCTAACAAAAGGAATGGAGCAAGCTCAGTGGGATGATGTGAAGCCACACTGCCAAGGTGCCCACTTCAGTACTTTACAAAAGCACTTAAGTCACTCAGTAACAAGCTGAATCAGAACATCCAGCCGAGACTGAGACTATGATTTAATTTTTTTTAAAGGGAAAAATATTTGACAGACAATGCAATGCATACAGGATCATGTGATAAAACAGCTGTACTGTAACTGAGTGACTTGTAAGAAAGAGTTCCTGTCTCCTGATATTGTTCTGAGGCTGTGTGACGAAGTTTGCTAAGAGGATCAAGAAGTAATCAAAAGTGATCATGTCATCTCAACTCAGCATACACCACATGTCAGCCAAGGCATATGATTTGCGCTGGTGCAGACATCAATCCCACTCAATCTGAAGTATAAAGCACTGGCTTAACTCCATCCTCATATTCTATCTACTGACCCCAGCTAACTAAACACGGTTTAGAAATCAGTGTGGCTCAGCTGATTAAAGGTAGCTCTGTTGCCTGTGATTGTCTGTTAAGATGCTCAGGAAAATTAGATTCTTTCTTTGTTTGTTTTGAGTGTTCATGCACACTTTGCAACAGGCACTAGTGGTACAGGTTTTGAGGTCACAGGAATGCTTGTCATTCACTGCTTTTAAGAAAACTTAGAGCAGAAATGGAGAAGAATGCATACATTAAAATGGTAACTACTAATACTCTCAGGTAATACGCCTGTATTTATGCATAAAAATAATATTAAAAAAAATAAAATAAAATTATATAGCTTCCTTGGGAAACAAAATTAATTCTGCATTTACTGTTAATTTATTTTTTAAAAGGCTATTAATATGGAAGCTTCAGGGTAAAAATGGCATTTATCTTTACCCTTCATGCCCACAAACAGCTCTGGGCCAACTATGGAACTACCAAGCACTGAGACAATTCAGTATCACAAGAGCAGCAGATGGTCTTTGGAGTGTAACTACTGCACATCCCCATTTTGTCTCACAAACTGCATGTATCATCTTTCCCATCATCTCATTCTGAAGCCTAGTTGCTGTCCGAGTCACTGTCTTCATCTTCTTTTCCAGACAGATGATGTTTGGACAAATCATTGGCTTCTCCCAAAGGAACAGCCCCTTTCCGCTGTGGCAAGACACTGAAAAAGGCCTCCTTCCAGTCTCTCTTCTCCAGGTACGTAAGGATGATCTCAAACACTGCAACATCAAGAAAGACCATCAGCTCTTTTACAGGGAGAAGTGAACTGCTGGTAGGAACACACCCCCAAATCCATCTTTACAGAGGTTTACATGCATCTGGTTGTGGCATCTTCAGAGTAAAACCGAAGAAGTACAGGCAGAAGCAGACAAGGCAATTCTGCTACTGCTGCAGTGTAGGGCCAGTTTTACATCTCCAGTTGTAAGACAGTTAAAACAGCAGTACCTTTCTGCAGCAACTTCAGCTTGAATCAATTTTTCTCAGGGGCAGAGAAAAATGTCCCCCCAGTACTTCAGGTCTCACCAGTGCCTTCTATACAGGCACTGATGCTTCCCATGTTTGACAAGAATACTGCTGTGGATGCACTTTAACAATTACTGTCCCCTCCCTAACATACGGGCAGTCCCAAGCCTTCCTAAAACCTGCCAGAATTAGCTTTATCTTTCATTTCCACCTGAGCTTATAGCCAAAATCCTTATTAGCCTCCAGTTCTGTGACCCTTTCTTGCTGTTTCTGTTATGCCAACTGTACAGTCACCCTCCTCCTCTTTCAGCTCCTAAAACTGTTCCTGATTAACAGTAGCTCCAAACTGCATTATATACAAAATTAATCAGCAAATTATTAACTTAGAAAAACCTCAGGCTATCCAAAAAACCTCTCAACACAGATTGTGGCTCAGCAGCAGCAGGGAAGGCACAAGAAGGCCCTATGGCTGGTAAGCCAGACTTGCATGACAAATCTGGGACAGAGGGGTGGCTCTTCAGCTTGGGGCTACAGGAATAGTGCTAACACCAGTGGAGAATGCTGACTTCAAAGAATGCCTCCAGCACAAGCGTTCTCATATGCTGTCACTTGGCATCAACAAAGGATCAAAGGAGCTGTGGAGGTAAACAAAAATCCTTACAGAGCATTAGGCAGGCATTCAGAAAGGGAGGAGCAGCACGGATCTCATACTCACTGAGAATCAAGTTACAGAAAAGTGTCATATTTACTAGAGGTTTCCTGGATCCAAGTTTACTAGACAGCCAGCTGCTCTGTGACACTGATACTGAAGAGTTGGCCATTTTACTAAGAAGGTTATTCATCTGAAACATATTGTGAAGGTATAAGCTCTCAAAGGACTATATTAATATCATCGTAAGTTACTGCAGAAAGCACCTGTGGCAAAAATGCTGGCTTAAGAGACAAGAAGAGTTTAAGGAGCATATTTCTTCTCTGTTGCTTTGGAACTAACTTTATTTGCACAGTAAAAACAGAACCAACAGCAAGAGAGTGGCTTCCACAGGAGAAGAGCGGCTTCTAGGATGGGCTGCAATAGCAGCAAAAATATTTTCCAAGGACAGAAAAAGGCAACGGGAACAGTTGGCAGACATCACTGCAGACTGGAATGAAGCAATATGGTCATATAACATATGTAACATGTAAACATATAAAGTAATACGTAAAATATTAGCCTTGGGATACAAACTTGAACAGAATGAAACAAACTGTCTCAGCTACACTTGCAGCTGTGTTTTGCAATACAGTGGTTTACATGGATCTCAAATCTTCCAAGCTTTTTAATTAACAAAAAATAAGTCTCGCCTCATGCCATGTCAGTTTTCTAGCATCAAGTATTTCACACATGCCTGTGTTCCTGATGCCATTTTAACATGGCAATGCAGGCACTCAACTGCCTGTGGAAATATATGGAGACTCAATCCCAAGAAAGGATTATAACTAAATAAGTAAGTAAAAAGCAACAAGCAAATTTCCCTGTCAATGACACCGCCAATCTCCCACCACCAGAGGGCCCATTTAAAGAAACTGTTTCAAAGCCTGAGGAGGCACTTCAGAGTTTCTTCTACAGGACCTTCCAAATTCACACCTATCAAAAATAGTTCCACAAGGACACGGCAAGTCCCACAGTCTCATATGGCAAGCTCTGTACTTTACTCTGTTAGCTTCAACTACTGCACTGAGGGTGGGAACCCAGAGACCAGAATGACCAAATCAAAAGAGTGAGAAAAAAAAAAAAACAAACCCCAAAACCATATTCCAAAAATAACAACAAAAAACCCAAAACAAATCAAATGAGTGATGTTAAGAGACCCAAAAAAATGAGCAATCACACAGTTACACAAAGCAGTGAGGGCGATGTACTCACAGCAAAATACAGTAAACTAAGTGCAAGTATCATTCTCACCTACACAAAATGTTGTATGATAAGATTTGAGAGGCAGCTTGATTCTGCCCACCTTCCTCATGTCTTAGCCCCTCGAAAGCTGCCTTTTTGGATTTAGATTGTAAGCTATTAGGAATATAACATGAGAGCCTTAATTACAACTGCTACCTTAATTACAACTGGTACTTCTGCTTTTGATGGTGGCATTTTATTTCTTTGCCCAAAAACATTAAGCAAAATACTGCTATAGCAGAATATTTACCTTAAAAAGTGCCTGTGTGTTACGAGCCTTTCAGGTGCAATTTGAAAATGTTTTAGAAGCACAATGGAAAATCAGCTCATGCAAAAATCTCACCAACTAAACTGCAGTGAAATCAGGTGCTAAAAGTCTGGCACAAGAAACATGCACAAGACAATAAAGCAGATAAATGACAGCCTCAGTGTAAGTGATCCAATGTATACTCAGTACTCAAACACGTAGAAGACAGCCTCCAGTTGACACTAGAGGTCAGCATTAGATTGTTGCAGAAAAACTCCAGCAGAAACCAACAGCTATCGTTTCTGTTGACGAGCAACACAAAGTCCTATTCTTGTCCACTTAAAGCAACATTTGAAGTTTTAGAAATACGTAAAATCTTAAATGTGTAAAATACATACAGTTTGATAATTTCTAATTCCAATGATATATTATATTCTCCTCCACATTTAAATAATCTTTATTGTCATGCAAATAAATACCTCATCTATCAATGCCATTTTAAGAAAATAAAGTTATCATTGACCAACATGCTACAAAATAAAATAAACTTGAAATAAAGCAAGGTAAGACAAAATACACAGAACCTGGAAACATGACCAAGATGGCAAGAATGCCAAAATTACTCATGGGACAAGTTAGGAGAATAGGCGGTGCACTTTAAAGTGGCTAAGAAACCATCATTTGCATTTAGACATATCTAAAGTATTTAAAGGTCAGGGCACCTACTGTATCCCAAAGGCAAGTAGATTCAAGAAATACCAACATAATGAAGTAAGATTTAAGTATGTGTGCTACAGTGCATATTTTGATGGTTCAAATTCTGAATATGCCAGGTATATTCTATAATAATGTCATTATTTTGTGATGTAAAACTCACCATGATTGACGGCTAACACTTTCCGACTATTCATCTTGACAAAGTTGCCCAGCGGGAGCTGTGCATGACCAATTCCCTGTTCTACAGCTTTTTTGTAAGTAATTCCCTGTGGTAAAGACACCAAAACAATTGGGCTGAGAAACACTGCTTTAAATCAGCCTGTACAGATTATTACAAGTATTATTTTCTGGTAACACATTTGCCAATGCGGCCAAAATCTTGCTTTAGAAGATACTTAAAAAAAGAAACTTGGTCTGGTTAGACAGTATCTGCTTCAAGGGCTACCTTTGTAAAATTTATTACTTTGAACACACCTCACACTATGATGTATGGTTAAAAACAAAGTAAGTACAACTTGTTCATGCAATTGCAGCTCTAGAGCGTGTTAGCCATAGCCTGTTTTAAGTTCACGCTTAAGTACAAAGTCAATCAGATTGCAGTAACTGTGTATTTTTTCAAAGGAAGCTAGAGGATATAGAAATTTTGTTTGCTTTTTTAAATCTGGTAACTCCTGTGCCCAAAATGGGCAAAAAAAAAACCCCTCTAAAATTGTGTAAACACTTTATACCATAATGACCGGACAAAGGATCTGCTTTAGCTCCCCTCTAGCTTTTAAAAGTGGAATAACTGCTGAAGTATCATTTGGAAAGGCTTGAGATACATCCCTTTTTTTAGCATCACACTGAAATATTAAACATGTCACCAGAAATTACACCAGAGTGTCTTTGAAGAAAAGCAATAACAGTACTTTAATTTCCCAGACACATTCTCTACAACATTCCAGGTCCATATAGCATGAACCCCCATACAGGTATGGAACCAGATCCCCAAGGCATGTGTGTTATTTAGCCAAGTTCTTCTGACAAGCAAACTTATTAAAAAAGGACACCCAAGATTCAAGGGCTGTTCTTCATCTATATTTGGGAACGTGCACATACAAACGCACACATGCGCACACAAGCACTTGAGTAGAAACCAAACCCTTCTGTCTGAAAATACAGCCTTCAGTAAACTGAGCTGTGTTATTAATTCCATTCCTATATTTAAAATTAAAAGATAAAATCCTAAAAAGTTCAGCATGCCTGCACTCTAGAACATAAGCCACTGCTACTAGCACAAGTTTTTTTTCCTATTTCTTCCAAAATTTTTTGAAATAAGTCTTTTTCTGAAGAAGTTTTCTTGCTATTTATTTTTGTAATTTACACATGAAGAGCATTAATGTCAAACAAGATGCCAAAAAAAAAACCCACCAACCCATAAAAGAGCTGTAAAGAAACAGACTGATCGTTTACCTTGTGGTGATTGTGATCCACCAGTCCTCCAATCACATAAGCTTTCTTCTCATCGAGCTCACTGAGAACATCTGGGGAATCTGAGGTAAGATATACTAGGTCTTCTTTCTTTATGAGCTCACTATAGTGCTCTGTTCTAATTTGAATATCCTCAAAAAAAAGGTAGTTAAAAGAAGTTACATTCAATTGATGAACTGTCGAGCAAGCTTTACAGACCCAAGACGGAACCAGCAAAAATAAATCCAATAGCATGCAGTTGTTCCACATCTCTCACTTATGTTTAAGTACATAGCACAATGCAGACTGATTTCTGCTTAAATAATCCACAGTCGCTACAGCACTGACTTGTAACCATCATGAGGAAATTTTCTGAAATCCCCCAGAAAATTTACAAATCCTTGACTTCCTGCAATTCCCTTCAAACATTACGGTATTTCCCCTAGGGATCCAAATAATTTTCAAGTCCACCTTTCTAAAAAAAGTTAAACCAGAAGTAAATATTTAGTTAACATTACTTGTTTGATAAGAGAGGTTTATGCTATGCTTTTGCAAAGCAGTTATAGCACAAGGCATACTGAAAGTAAAACTTCTTATTTACACAAAGCACTCTTCATTTCAAATCACTAGAATACCGGTTTAACAGGGAACTGCAAGGAAAACCAACATGATAACCGTGAGACAAGCTACTTCTTTAAAGAACGATTCAGTGTTGCAAGGCAACATAATGAAGGCAAGGTGCACACAAGAGAATCAAATTATGACTTCAAAGTCCTATTTTTTGCAAAGAAAAAAGAACACTGTCAGGACAGATGACTGTCAGAATTGTCTAAATCAAGTAGTCTTGCTTTGTCTGTCAGAGAATGAAATCTGTTCAATATAAGGTGCGGAGTTTTTCACGAAAAAACCAATTCCAGATTCCAGACAAACAGTCTTTGGCTTATTTAAGTTAAATTAATTGAAAGCAGAGAGACACTATTTCTAATACACTATTTCTCTAATGTCTTAGAAACATGGGGAAAAAGTTCAGGTCCTTCACAACTAACAACCTAGTTAGCAACTCTGATCAAGACTTCTCTTTCCCTTTTTACAGAAATAGTTAATTATTCACCTTCCAGTTCACCCATCCTTTGTCATTTTCATTCATATTGCTCTTCAACTGTCCCCCATGGCTGGTCAAGTAAAACTTTGAAAAGAACAAACAAGAGGTACAAAATACTGAATTGTTAATATGCCAATTTGTTTCCTTTCTGTACAAGAATTTTTTCTACCCTTAACTATTTGCTAAAACTCTTAATTATTTTTTAGCTGAAGGTGGTACTGAGACCATACTCATGCAGTTAGTGACAAATTTTAAAAACAAGTATGCACTTATAGTCATCTTTTTTATTAATCTGTCACAGATAAAACTGACTCACAACAGTATCTTAGGAGATATACATATATAGGGATATACATATACACTACATACAGGGATTTTTACAACAATTTCTATTACAAAAGTAGTAATTTTCTTTTTAAAAAGAGGCAGCTTAAATATTTATTTTCTACTACAGTTCTCATGACTTGGGCCACAGCTGGCTTTCTCATACGCTTTGTATTTGGCAATACAGTCAGTGCTCAGTTTGTTTAAACATACCTGCACAGGATGAAATGCTTTGCGGTTTTCTGCGTAACATCTCTGAATTTGCTTGTGAAGCTTCTTAACATCCTGTATACAACACAATTTGTTTTTACATAGTCCTTCAGACAGACCACCACAAAATGCTTTACCATGAGCCATTCAGAAGCTAAAAGGGAACTTTCAAATGGCAAAAGAGACAACTGAGAGAGTGTGGACATCAGACCTTAAGAGGAAAAAACAGCCACTGTGAAGAGAACACAAATATCTTCCACAAAAGATAAGGTCTTCCACAAAAGACCCTAGAACAGTAAAAATAATTTAGTGGCTGGTATTTTGACCTGACAATTTGGACAACAGTTAACTAGTAGACTTCATTTCTAGCCAATTGTTTTTTGTAAGGTGCATTGCATAGTTTTATTCTCAGTACCCTAAAAGCAGTGTCTTGTAAATATCACTGATTCCCATTTTCAAATGAAACATCATTACATCACTTTGATTGATATAGTGCTTTGAGAATGTTTTGGTATCTCCAAAGGATTTCACGTCAACTAGACTTTATCCCTACAATATTGCAATGCAAGTTTTACAGACACTAGAGAAAGCATCTAATTAACCCCATTGCTAAAGGCTATAACCAACTTCATTTAGAATGCTTCACTCTTCCTAAGCACCTGCAGAAGTGCCAGTTTTTATATTAGGCCTAATGTGCTCCACCTGACAAAGGAAGGAAATACATTTTATGAAGGACAAACCTCAGCAGGAAACGCCCAGTCAGCATCTCCTAAACTACCAAGGGGGTCCTCTGGTCTCCTCTGAGGCACTGCTGAAGGGCTCCTCAAGGAACTAAGTTCCAAAACGCCTACTGCCCCAGAAACCAAAGGCTGCACTCTTACAGAAGGCTGCAGATTAATATACTTTCCTAGCAGAGTTAAAGCTGCTTTGGTATCAAAACACTGCATCGAACATTTACTCAACCCAGTGGCTGGGTATCTTTCTCATATTTACCTATCCTGCCATCATCTCACCTGTTCTTTCATCCATTCTGAAATTTTAGAGATGGGCTGAACAGTGTCCTCCTGTCTCAACTGCCTCTCACACAACTGAGAGAAAAAGCTGAGTAGCCTCAAAATATTTCCTCAGGTCCACTTTGAAAGACAAAGTAATTGGACGCAGCACTTGTAGCCCCTCTAGCAAAAATATTTTGAGGCAGAACCGCATGTAACTTCACGGTCAATATATTGCACAAACTTTTTATATTGCTGGTTTTGGAACCAAACAAACTTACCACCTCTCCATGAAGGCAAACAAAATCTTTGGCAAGCTTATATAAAGGGACATTCCAAACTCTAAAAAAATCCAGCAATTGACGTAAGCAGGCCTGGGATTCATCACAATCTGAAACACGCTAAGTGTTGTCTGCAAAGCTCCTCTCCACTTTTTGTGTTCTGACATTGCATCAACACCGTCACTGGAGAACCTTTCAATATCTGCATGTGATGGGTAAGTTTCTTTTACCTTTAGCACCATCAGGTCATCAAAGCTGCAGTCCACAATGAGGCGAAGCGTACTAGGAACAACTTCCCTTCGCATACGCTTTCTGTCATTCCCTTCGTTACTAGTGTCCAATTTCAACTGTCGTTCTAGTTTTCTCTTCTGGCGTTTTTCTTTTCGTTTCTGCCTAAACAAACAAACAAAGCTTCACAAAGCACTGCCAAATCTATTGATAAAACACATACTTCCAGGATGAAGGTGGTTGTCCCACAACTGTGATAGGTTAAACCTATCTTGTTGGTTGCGTTTGCACTAGGCTGACACCAGCATAAAACACATACCTCGCCTTTGTGAGGTACATACATACCTACAAGGACAGACATCTGACACAAATTCAATGAAGTCAATAGTGGGAGTCTCACTGATTTAAGGGTGTTCCAAGTCATGTCTCCTAACAGAAACAACCCAAAAGATTCCCCAAATTGCAGAATCAGAATATGGAAGGCAATTTACCTGCAGTTTCACTGAACAGTTTTCAAAGGGCTTCTGAAGCAATTGTTTCTTCTGCCTGCTCCCCCATGGGAGTAGGTCACCGAGAGATGAAATTTTGGTGACAGCAACTTTAACAGCCACCGTCTTGGGAAGGAACACTTGACATTCAACAGGACAAGGATAAATCACGATCAGCCCATTTGCAGATATGCTTTGTCTCAACAGAATAAAAGAAGCTCATCATCTTCCAAAACTATTTTAACAGGTTATAAGTCAACATAACTTATAACACAGCATTTCATATGTCCAAAGAAAATATTTTTATTCATTGTCTTTGTAAGATTCACCATGTCTGATGATACTAGTGAAAAAACGCACAATCCATGCAGAAAAGAACACGGCCACAAGTTATTTCTCCCTTCTGACAATCTCAAAACATACAAGTTTGAACTCTTCCCAATATCCTCTTCAAGCTGTTGAGGAACACTTCTAGTATGAAGAGAGGATGCTTACCTTTGTAGCTTCTTCATATGTAGATGGAGTAGCCTGTGACTACTGCTTTAAACCTGGCATGGGAGAAAACTGGTTCAACTGCCTTGATTTACTAAAGCAATCTACATGCAAATTCTGCTGGCACATAGTTATTATTAGTACTAAATACTACACATGATCCTAGGAAAGACACTTTGCAAACCGTACCTCCGTAGATCTTTCTGCTCTTCCCACTGTTTCTGCTTCAGTAGCTTCTTCCTCTGCCTCTTGGACATGGGCTCAAAGCATTCATCCTTGTCTGAGCCTGCCTCCTCTCTCTTTGCTGGACTGTCACCTGACTTCATCTTTCCTTCAACATCGGGAACTTCAGGGGACATGCTATTTTCTGTTGGCACCTCTGGATCTTCTGTTAGCGTTTCTGAGGACATTAGCTTTCGGCCAGGTTTACTGACTTGTTTCTCAACACGTGATAAATATTTCACTAAAAACAAGCTTTTCTGTCATCAACTCTGTAAGAAACAAAACAAAAGCATAAGTGTTATTAACAAGAAGTTCAATTAGAACAAACATCAGTCTATACCTACCATAAACCTGAAAAAATCCTAATGATTAAGAGATGGCCTTTTCTTTTGTTTAAAGCTAAGTTAGTGTCTCTGCAAAAAAAGTAACACAAAATACTAGAGGGATTATAACCTGTATTCAGGTCATGTATAAAACTGATTGTTACATCTGCAACTATCCAACAGTTTACAATTAAAACCTTTGTGAAAACACAAGTGTATAGAAGTAGGGAATCATACTGGATTAAATATAAAAGAAAAAACATTAACAGTACTATTAGATGTACACAAACTATTCCCAAATACACAAATAGTAAAAAAATAGACATAATCTCACATCACTATGGCAGCATGTTACAGAAACATAAAAGATTAAAGCCATTTTCGGAGGCGAAAAGCGTGAACAAGCTGTGTGTCTTCAAAATTAATTTTTATTTCATCTGAGAACCAAAGACACTAGCCAACCACTGACGCTGGTCACTGTCAGGGGACATAGCACAGCAAGTAAGGGCCTGAACAGACAAAACAGTTACTCAGCAAAACATTTTGCATTCAAATCATCTACAATCATACCCTCTCCTTTTCAACAGCAAGCATTATTTTTTCATTCTCATAGCTCCCTGTGCTCAACAGCCACACAGTTTACCCAAGATAACTACTTCACCAGAGAATGCTGCATCCACAGAGCCAATGTCTGAGCAGCCTGATCTAGTGGGGGATGTCCCTGCCCATGGTGGAGGAGTTAGAACTAGATGATCTTTAAGGTCCCTTCCAACCTTGACAATTCTATGATTCTATGCCAAAAAAAACCCCAATCCCCTGTAACATTAGAGCCAAAAACCACAGGATACACCACAAACCCACAAGTGCTTTGGCCAACGTGCCCCGAATTTGCTCTCTGGGGCTGTTGGGACATAAGGCCCCGGCAGCAGAGGTGGCCGTGGGTGCCCAATGGCACGGGCTCACGCGGCACAGGCCTGCGGGCACGGGCCGCGGATACCCAGCTCTACACGTACAACTGTGCACCCATATATATATATATATATGCATGTACATACACACACACGTGTCTATATATACACCTATCTATGTATACGCACGTTATATATATACAGAAATGCACACGTTATCTTTGCCCACGCGCCTTAGTACCTCGTAACTCAACAGGATCAGCCGCCCCCGCCCAACAAGGGCCCGGAGGGAGAGGGCGGGCGGGGGCGGATCGAGACTCCCCCCTCACACAATCGGCAGCGACAGCCGGGCATGGGGAGGGGGAGGTCACGCTCCCCCAGGCTATTGGGAGGCCATTTTCCGCTCCTTTCCCCTCGGGAAAGCCGACACCAAACCCCCGTCCCCGCTCCACCCCCTCCCCATACATCAACGGGTCACGGACACGGCCAGAACGAGCATGGGGGGCGGGGGGGGGGGGGGGGGGGAAGCTACAACGTACCCGCGAGCCACCACACGCGCAGAGCCGGGGAAGGGGGTGATAGGAGGAGAAGGAGGAGGAGCAACCGCGCTCCAGCGCGCACGCGCACGCCCCGTCCCACCCGCCACGACTTCAAATCCCGGCGAGCAACGGGCGGCGGTCACGTGCGGCCACCGGGCAGCGGCCCTGCGCTGACGGGAAGCGCTCCGGCACGCGGAGTGTCGGTGACCGGGTCCCGGCGGGAGCCGCCCCTGCCGGTGAGAGGGGAGGCGGTCGCGGAGCTTCTCTCATCGCGGCTCCTGCCTGGTATCGAACCTTGATGGAGATGTCCTGAGTCATCTCTGGTTTCGGCTGGAACAGCTTCCAGTGAAATCATAGAATCACAGGATGGCCTAGGCTGGAAGGGACCTCAGAGATCATTTAATCCAACCTCCCTGTCATGGGCAACACATGGGGACCCAGTGGGACTCGAACCTGCGACCTTCGGTGTTTCAACACCACGCTCAACCGAGTGAGCTAAAAATAAAAAAAATTAACTGAAAAACTACAACCGTAACAAATGCGCTTGAAGACTGGCCGCAGTTTGGGTGGGTTTCTTGGTTTCGCACCATTGCTTGTAACAGGTGCTGGGGAACCAATGTAGGTCATCGGTGTCTGCTGGTGGTGGCAGAGGCAGGGAGGGTGGGCTGGGTGCCCTGGCCAGGCCTGAGGGGCCTTTGGGGCCTGCTGGCACAGACAGGGGCACGGGTGAGCACCTTTCTTTGCCATCAGCCAGAGTAGGCCTCGGCAGGCTCAAGGGGTGTGCTCATAACGCCCCTGCTGAGAATCATGAGGAAAGCTGTGATCACCCACCCTGCCCCCACTGAGAGCTGCAGCAGCTCCGCAGGATTAAGAGGAGCGAAAAGAAAGAAAACCTTATTTTTATCTGATGGTTTTGATGACACTGTTGAGTTCAGGCAGGGGCCAGTGAAGTATTTTTAAGCGGTGGCATTCCTCGGAGAAGATTTCTAGCTCCAAAGGTCCCCCAGCAATGCCGTGTTCCCTCTGCCCCCTGAGAAGGGGTACACGCCATCGTGCTTCATATTTTTAAAACCCACTGCCAATTAGCTTTTTTAACTCTAGTGTCAATACTCCATGAAGAGCAATGTTCTTTCGCCTTCAGATAACTTCATGAAAGAATGCTCTCCTGGTACAGGAGTCAGTTATGGAGACCAGGATTATATTATATGAGAAAATATATTTTGGGCAGCCTAAATGTGTAGGTATCTGTTTGCCCCCAGTTAATGAGGCACACAAAGTTAGCAAGCATACAAGTGCATGCTACTATAATACCATTTCATCGGCATCAATGTTTATCTCAAGTTTCATTGGTTCCAGATATACACACTCTTTCAGTTTTAGTGCTGGTTTCGGGTTTACTACAGTTATGTTAAAGATACAAAACTGCATGGTGTTACTATAGTAAGGCATTGACCTTTAGCTGCTGTTGGTATTTAATATTTGCTGTAGTACTTGATTTAATTTGTGATTCTTATTCCTTGTGTTACTTTAAAAATAGCTAGATTTGTATTTGCTTTTGCTAGCGCCTATTTAAAACCTCACTCATGTTACTATTAATAACACACCAGCATCACACAAGTCCAAACACGCCACTGTCCCTATGAAGAATCCTTCATTTTCCTTTGGTCATTAAGAGGCTGCAGATCAGTTACTGATAGAAGCTCATTTGCTTGCTTGCTTGCTTTTTCAAGAAGATGAAGAGGCATTTAACAAATTCACATAATATTCAGACATGCTTTTTCTCAGAATGAAGAAACTGCTTACGCGTTTCGATTTATAATTCTGTTTTTCTAATACTGCATTTTCCAAAGCAGCAGTATTGCTAATCCAGACCCCTACGTCCTTAGACACAGATACAGGGTAATTCAATGTTTTCTAAAGACTGCAAAGTGATGACAAAGCAAAACTAAGACTCGAGCAGTTGCAAATACGGAGAAAGAGCCGTCTAACTGAATTCCATTATTTTGATAGCACCACAACATGACTTTTCAGGATTCTCATTTGAATGGTGAGTTCCCCCAGCAACAGAACAAACTCAGCACTCCATAGTTTTAAACTGCATATCAAAGCCTTTTGTACGAACAGGTCAAAAGGCAGAGTATGGAGGGAGGAAAAAAAGATATTCTGTGGAGGTTCAAGTGTGGACACAAACATCACTCCCTGTGGGCCAGGTCTGACTGCAGCGCTCTTGAGGCAAGCCTTAGGATGCAAATGCCACTCACAACTCACCTTTAACCGGTGCCTTGGCTGGGTATCTCCCTCTCCCTGCCCTCCCTGTGGCAGAAACAAGGGGTGTCCTCCTCACTGAAACAGTGGAAGCTGGGGCACACGGGCACCAGCTGAAGGGCAAAGGTGGACTTGGTACTTTGATGCACACTTCTGAAAGTTTGAGCTGAATACCAAAATCTTCAAACTGTTGCTCATGAAGACAAAAACATTTTGTTGACCTCAGAAGATGTGAGGAAATCTCATTAGTTTTATTAGGTCATATAAAGATATGAGCCTTATAGTTTGGACTCTGGAAAATGTGCAGCAACAGTAATACTTTGACCCAGGTACATATGCCAGCATGGTGTGAAGCGTACATTAGGGGCTGGTCCTGCACCCTCTGCGTGTAATGGACTTTGGTGGGCATGATGCTTCTTTTATGGACGTAATCTGATTTCAAGGAAGCCACTGCTGATTTAATCCGGCTATAACTGAGGCTTCCTCTTTATAAGACATTTGAAGAATATACCAAGTATGGGTTATTAGTGCATATATAGGTGTATATATGTATATGCACATGAAAGTGTTAGTACACTATTTCTTTACATGATGGTTATATCCTTAGTTCTGTAATTGGCACTACTACACTGGTGTCCAAAGAGATATGCTGATTTACCTCAGTAGGAGATCTTGCCTCTGACATTCTAGTGTCTAAGAGAGGTCCTTTTTTAAAGTAACTTTATTTCAAGGAAGAAATACATTTCCTGTGTCCCAAGAGCCTAAGAAGAGGACAATTGCTTTAGCCAGATTTCAGACTAACATCAACTCCTCCTCATAAGTGAAGCCTGAATGTTGCATTTCCAAAGCAGGATCCATATCTCTGGTGCCTCTCTAGCCAGAGTTGGCTTTTTACACAGATAGCATCCTTTTTTTTTTTTTTAAAAAAAAAAAAAAGCACAGAAAGCCTGGCAAGCTCCTTGTTTTCCAGACACAGCAAAAGGATCAGATCCCTTATTAACACTGAGGAGCTGGTGGCAAAAATGGCCCATTAGGAGCAGCTAAATGCAGCCTGGGGTGGCACTGGTTCAGTCGGGGTGTTTATAGCTCACAGTCTTGTTAAAGCAACCTCTGGAAGTGGAGTGAGAGAGTGTAGTGGTGGCTCACGGGTGTGCCTTCTCTACAAACAGGACCAGATCCTCCCTCCTGGAAGAGCCAGGGAGGCTTCGTATGAAGGGGGAGAGGGTGCCCCTTCACAGGCTCTGACACCCAGGGTGTGCCAACAAACGTGTCTCGGGGCGGGGGAAGTACCCTACTGCCCCACTGTCACTGGAGGGATATGAAGCCCCTTTGGCGAGCCCAGTGGCCGTGAGGCTTAGTGCAAGATGAACTGGGATTTAATCTCAGAGCAAATGGGGAAGCACATGGGTTAGCCAGCCAGGGCTTATCAGGGTAGGTGGTGAAGTACGCGTGAGAAAAGGGGAAAAAGGGGGCTTTGTTTGCGCTGCTCCCAGACCCAGCCAAGCAGGAACGCTTCACTGAGGTGGGACAGAATGGCTGGTTTATCTCATCTTTTTTCAGTCTCTAACCTCTGCCACTGCAATTATGTCAGGAGGGGGCTGGAGTTGCTGAAAGAAGGGGAGTTTGTTTGGTATGAAATAATATAGTAGAAGCTGACATCACACCTGAGTCTCCATGACAAAATAGCATCACTTTTGGGGATGGCACTGATAAATCCCGTGTACTTCTGCTTTGAGGAAGATCCTTAAAAAGCATCTGCCTCTGCGGTTGCTCACAGAGTTCATACAAGACAGTGGAGACAGTGGTCAGGATCTGGCCCCTGGCAGCAACAGACTTGATCGCCCTTTCGTTCAGACAGAGGAGGAGCAACAGGACCTCCTGGTCCTGCCAGGACTGGAGGTGGGCTTCCCCACTCAGGAATGTGGCTGCGTGGGCTCAGTATTAAAAAATGAAAGCTGAGATGATCAATAAAATGGGGTAGAAACCACCAGTTACCTTAGTTCTTAATAATTAACTGGAAGTCCCTTGATGAACTTAGTACCTGAGTGTGGAATTTGGAGTCTGACCTTTACTACAATTTAGATAAACAGTGTGGCCGGCCCGGTGCCTCTCTCTGCAAGCACCCTCCACTCTCAGCAGCTCACTTCTTAGAGGCTCTCACACTTCATGCTGCAGGCAGGAGCTCGGGGGTGTCCAGCATGATTCTTCTTACCGTGCTGTTCCTTTGCATCATTTCCACCTACTCCGCCTCTGTTAAAGGTAGGTCTGTACCGGGCTTGGTTCGGTCTTTGGCTCACTGAATGCATAACCAGAGTGTGTGTGCAGATCTGGTTTCCATCAAACATTATCTTTGCTCGTCTGTCCTTCAGTATTACAAAATGCATTTAGTAATTACAAAGTGCTCGTGGCATTTGTGTCAGCAGGGGGGATGGAGGAGATGATGTTTTCAGGTGCACAGGGCCAGCGTGATGAGCCAGGAGACTGGGGATCTTGACCTTGCTTAGTCAGGACGTGCTGGGGGGGGGCACTGACTGGAAAGGGACTATTCACATGCTCAGAAGCTAAACAGGCAGAAGTGCTCTGGTGGAGCAGAGCCAGGAAGAGCTCAGGGCTCAGCTTCTGAGCAGTTGACTCAGCTACCACTAAAGTCAGTAACAAGCATCCCATTAATTTCATGAGGAGCTTGCTCTGCAATAAGTCATGAAAACCTGGATGTCTGCACAAGCCCTGGGAGCAGGGCTTGACTCAGGTGTCCTGACAAAGGTCAAGGGTATGAAATCTGGAGACTGCCCACTTCAGCAGTGCCAATGTGTGAAGCAAGGAAAGGTGTCTTTAGTAGTGGCCTTTCATGTACAACCTGATGTGAAATTTAGAGGAGCAGCAACCTTAAGACATGAGCAGACACCTACTTTTTAGTTTAATGAGGATGTCGTCATCGTGCTGAGAAGCAGGGGGGCACACCATCTTAGGTTAAACCGTCAGATGTGCTGTAGATGTGCTCTCACGGGTACCTCCTCCTGCTTCCTGCAGTGGATCCAGCACACTGTATCTGTGTAAGCACAGAGCAGCAACCTTCTTCTCTATCGCCATATCCCCTTATGGCAGGAATTATAAAGCTGAGAAGTTTGCAGGCAGTTCCTCTACCTGTGAATGTATTTCACCAAGACTGTCAGGTAAGGTTTATGGCTGGATACTGACGTGCCACATTTCTGGTGTCTGCTCTTCCCTCCTTAATATCAATTAAGCAAAGCTCCTTCCTGATGTGAAGTAATATTTACTTATCACTTTACATCCCCAGGGTACTGAGCAAGCATTTTCGTATTAATTAGTCCTCCCTTCAGCTCTGCCAGGTCTTGTCTCTGTCTCGTGCAGAGAGATTGAGAGATAAATTACTGGCCCAAAGGCCACTCAGTGCCTCAGTGACAGAACTGGGATTAGGATCAGTGTTTTACCTTTACAACAGCCCATGCTGCCTTTTGCAAATATTGAAGAAATATTGTTTTCTTTTAAGTCAGCTATAACAGCACACATGAAACTTTCCTACTGGAGTTTCACTTGAAAAGTGTTTTCAAATAAGCGGATGGGTTTTGTTTTTTAAGCTATCCGGTATCAGAAACAGTGGCAAATATAATTTATGAAGGTAGATCCAGCAAGTAGTTAGAGACGCACATGCTGGGCATGCCATATGTATTAATAAAAGGCACAGGACTTGACAGCTGTCTCTACTCATGCAGTGTAACCTTCTGTATTATACAGTATCATGATTTAATTATAGACTTGGCATGTTACCCTTAATGACAGACACTTAACATTACTAGTCAAACTATGTGTTATGCACTCCATCTTGAAAGCAAGCACTTCTGACCCCAAGAGAGCATGGCCAATTGCAGTCTTTATGTCCATCTCTCCTCCATTCTCAGTCAGTGGGACATTTGCCATCAGCTGAAATGGCAACGGCTATATGGGCAGCAAGGATCCCACTGCTGGTCTGAATAGAAACCAAAGAACCTCTAAGGGCGGGAGTTTTCTTAAGAAAAGTTGGTATCACAAAGACACAGGACTATTCCTTTTTGAATAGTACCAGTGTTTTCTTCATGCAAGATGGCATGAAAATTTAGTTATGCTGTTTTGAATACTGGTCTCGGTCCCTCAACCACCAATATCCCCCCCTGCCTCTCAAACTGACCGTGCTATCCAGTGGCCTTCCCATTTCCACCAGTTCAAGTGCTAACTCCTTGGGACTGCCTTCAATACTGCCTTATTCCTGCTGCTTCTGTGATCATTATCTACCATTGGCTCCCCCTTTTCCATCAGTGACATCAGTCTTGCAACTACAGGTGTCTTCTGCCCTGGCTCCTGTAGCATTTTCCACATATGAAACAGTGAAAGCTTTCAGAACCTAGTAGTATTCTAGCTCCCAGAAATACTTTGCAAATATTCATGTCTTCCACAACACTTCCAAGAAGCTGCTGGATCATTTGCTCATCTGTTTGCCTCAGAAAGGAACAGCTCTTTTGTATGTGAGGACAAGAAAATGTCAAAAGGGAGGAAGCAGGAAGGAACTCTTGCAAAAGGAAAGATCTATAGACTGAGCTGTCAGAAAAGTAAAAGAATAGGCAAAAAGTGCTTTTAACCAAAAAGAGAGAGGGGGCGGAACCGCAAACATCCAAGCATCCAACTTAACTAATAAGACACGTGTCTCAGCATCCAGGTCATTTTTCCTGGACGTGCTTTCCTCCCACCTGTTATCTTTAGGTGGAACTCTCCCCGCTCTGTGTTTAGAAAGCGCCTAGTGGGTGGCATTTGTGAAAAGTCAGCCAGGTCTAAATCATTATAAACTGCCATTTCTGCTGCAAAAGAAGGACATTTTGAACCAGGAAGCAACCCACTCCGAGGTACTGCAAGGAATCAGGGGTGTCCCTGAAAGGCATAGCCATCTCTGGGCAGGCACTGCGCACCCTTTGCTCTCAAGGACAATGTAGCTCCAAAGCCAATAGGGGTGAGGGAAATTGGGGAAGCATCTAGGAAATTCACAGTAAAACCCGAAGGAAGGGCTGTACACCTCTTGGTGACTTTGTTTTGCAAGCAGAGACATGAGACACACAAAACCCAAAAGAGCCCCATCATGCCAACCTTAATGTTTCAGCCTCCCTGCAAAAAAAATCAACTGTTATAGCTTTGAGCTCTCATTTGCAAACAGGCTGTTTCCTCTGGCATTACCAAACTTGCTGTGCCTCATTTCCAGCTGATGAAAAGCATAAGTCAGCTCAGATCTGTGTATCTTTGCCAATCTACACAGCTTGTGCACCAAACTTAGTGGCGTCACCGTTTTCCTCAGGGAATGGTTCTTTGAAGCTGACCTTAATCTACTGATATCACACCTGAGTGAACAGGGGAAAGAAGTGAACAAAACCTTAAAAAGGGGGGGCTTGAGGCTCTTTGAACACTGCAGAATATATCCCTCCAGCCACGATGGAACTGTGCACCTACCTAATTGGAATTTAAAATCTGAGAGTGAAAGAAGAAAGATTTTGGTTTTCCTTTTTATCAGTGCAGTGATCTGAAATTTATTTAGCAGAGTCAAATGAACCAGTGAGGGACATGACATAAATCAAGACAGCCTGCTGATTCTCTGCAAGGGACTTAGAACACACTGATTACATTACAGCATGCTTAAGAATTTGTCTGAGATATTTTGATAGATTTTTCTTTTTTCTTTTTTTCCCTCTTGCTTTTGTCATAAGACTGAAATGCATCTCCCTGAGGACAGCACTTTGCTTTTCTTAGCCTCTGTTGTGAAGTTGTGATTTCTGCTCTGTACCTCCTGAACTCCATGAAGAAATTCCCAGGTCCAAGAGGCTAGTGCTGTGCTGCTCACAGATAGCACCTAAGGTCACTGTATGTGTATTTGCTTTGTGGATGTAAAAGCACTTTGTGTACAGCCAGCCTCTCCTCTCTCCCTTCCCTCTACTGACTTCATCAGTTTTTCTTGTGTGGAAGAGACCTTTGCAGCCACCTGCACCAGAGGAGAAAAGCCCCTGAGAGCAGTGAAAAGAGTCATTTGTGATAAAATATTTCTAGAGTGTTCAAGAAGAAAATTATTTTCCTTAGCCACAAATTTTAGGGGCATGGTCTTAACTCCTGTACCTGAAGCTGGGTAGAGAGCTGTGACACTGGTGCTACATATTCCCCACATGGCTTTGCATGAGGGAAAAGAGAAGATAGGAGAAGAGTGGGGGTGGTAGTAAGTAGTTTTATAAAGGAAAAATAAAAGTTTTTTGTATACTACAGATTTCATCTAGACTAACAAGAGTGCAACTGAATCCCTAGGGAACAGTCTATCTGAGTTACTGTTAATGCAGATGGAAATGGCACCATAAATTGGGTATGCAAGTTGTATTTATGCCAAAATGTAGCTCTTATATCCCTTAAAATACATCAGTTAGCAGTAGAGGCACAGCTACGGGGTCAATTATTTAGTTTAAAGAACAAGTGCTTAATTATTTAATCTAAAAAAAATATTTTCCCAAACATATCGTAGAATCATAGAATGGTTTGGGTTGGAAGGGACCTGAAACATCATATAGTTCCAGCCCTGCTGCCATGGGCAGGGACACCTCCCACTAGATCAGGTTGCTTGAAGCCCCATCCAGCCTGGCCTGGAACACGTCCAGGGATGGGGCATCCACAGCTTCTCTGGGCAATCTGTTCTGGTGTCTCAGCAGCCTCACAGAAAATAATTTCTTCATAATATGTAATATAAATCTAAAATCTAAATCTAAAACCATTGCAATGTCTTTATGACATTTGTCTCACCCCTGGGCAAGGCTCTCAATGGAACTACTCTCCAACAAATTATGTTGGTGCATTTCAAATTGCTAAGCACAAAAATTGCACACTAATTACATGTATTTTGATTTGCAAATCATTTTGGATTAATTCCTAATGTATCTAAAGTAAAAAATTTGACTCTATTTATTTTAATGTAGAGCTAGAACAAAGAATTGTCTTAAATGTCTGAGAATAGTGACCACTTAATCAAAAAAGACCCAACCCAAAAAAACAGCTTCTCCAGTGGAACAGCCTCTGTTATCACAGGTAGAAGGATGCGTCTCATAAATCTTTTGTTGGCACTTAAATGTTATATTTTTCTAAATATGTTTTTTAGAGAAAATGACAGATTTTGTGAGTTAGTCAATTCTAAAATACTGATTGTTTTTGCTTTCTAAACAGGGCACACTACTGGACCAAGCTTAAATAATGACAAGCTATACAAATTTGCTTACTCAGCTGAAGTGTATGTTGATCGGACGAAAGCGTCACTGCAGAAAAGTGCAGGATACCGGATTTCTTCTGGTGTGGATGTGAACCTCTTATGGAGAAATCCTGAGAACGATGATGACCAGTTGATCAAAGTTACGGTAATTAACACCATCAGACAACCTAAAACTTGCTCAACCTTTTCTACATTTATCTAACTGCTAATCCAATTTTGAAGAACACATTTTCAGAAGATGAACTAAATCTTCTATTCTTCCCTAGTCTCGTCAGCTAAAACCAGCTCTTTTGGTAGGCTGATTCCTATAGAATAAGACTTAACAAGGATATATCTAACATCATAAGCCAGAAATTCAGAGTATCTTGTATATTTTGAAGTTGCTTCATATGGTTTCTATAGTTTCAAACAACTGGTGTGTAAGCACCTACCTGAGGGGCAATAGGTTGTCTGGAGTCCTCAGCTCTAGCTGCAAATCATGACATTTTCTAGATATAAACTGGGTTGGGGTTTGGTGCTTGGTTTTGCAGTGAGTTTTTCTGCCACTTATTTCCCCAATGGTGAGTGCTGGTTTGTTTTGAAAATACAGACATAGTAATCATGGAAGATTAATGATCAGAAAACCAGAAATGAAGAATTAGATTTAGTCTATCTAGCCTACGCCAAGCCAATGCTAGACTGCTCTCTACATGTTTTTTTTCTGCTTTAACTTTGCTAGATAAGAGATGTTCAAGTCGAAAATGTGAATGAACGTCCAGCTGCTAAAAACATCTTCAAAGGAAAAAGCACAGTGAAGATCATCGGGAAAGAATATCTCGAAGCTTTGCAGAGGCCCATAGTTCTTGAGCTAGTCCGTGGAAAAGTAAGACCCTGTATTTTAAAATTCAATCCCTAAAGAAAGCTGAGACTAATCTCTTTTTTTTGAGGCTTGATGAATTTACCAATTCACTATTTTTTCAAGTGTTTTTGATATGCCATCATGTCCTATCTTCCTATACAAAATACAACAGTTAGAATAGACTGTAACTTACCCGCGAAAGGGACCCTTCCAGTCCAAGCCTGTTGTGTGCTGATAACACCACACTGTATGGAAGTAAACAGCAGATTGGCCACAAACATATGGGTACATATGTAGATACACACACAACTGCTGTGCAGATTTGTGCTGTTGTCATCAATGAGGCCAGGATTTTATCCAAGGTCTGAAGGCAGAAAAGGAGATACAGTTTGTCACGAGAGAGATTATACTGAGTGTGTGAGGAGCAGTGTTAATCACTTCAAAGCCTTATCAAATACTTTAGCATGACCGCTTTTCCCACCTCTCTGGCTTGCTTATTTACTTCTGTGTCACCTGCAATTTCAATAGTACCAAGTTAATGTGCTTGATGCTGAAAGAGCTACAGCCTTTCATGTTGTTCGTCTACTGGGAAATTGTCTCCAAAAACCAGAGGGACGGTGTGTCTCAGTATGTGCCTGGGTTTTACAGCCTGCCCTAAGAGAGCACCAAAGCACAGCCCCAATGCAGGAGCACCCACATTTAAGTGCAGGTCACAGAGTCCCAGTTTTGCTCAGAAGGTGATTCAAGTAAGTCCATCTGCCCCTCTTTTTCCTTACGGAGCTGCTCACTTGTCCCCTTATGCTCAGCTTATGGCTCTGGCCAGGGAGTGGCAAGGCTTTAGCAGCGGCTGCTTCTGACGACTCTCTGTGCTCCTTCAACCTCTCATTGCTTTTTCCATAAGCCCCACTCTCCCCTCTGCAGCCCAAGCAATGCTCAGCAGGTGGGACGTGGGTAGAGGGGCAGTGAGAAATGAGGAAGGTTGAAGGTCACACTCCCTTTTCTCTTCTGGGGAGCGGAGTGAGGGCTGTGACACTCTATCCCAGCAGGATCTTTACCTCCTGCTGTAAATAGGCACTGAGCACATACCCTGGCCGCCAGCTCAGCCTACTGAATTGCAGCTGCTATCAGGCCTGCTCGGTAACTTTCAGACTCAGCCTTGTCATCAGTTTTACACAACATAAAAAGAAACAGGACAGCACTGGCTCCCAACTGTACACATCCCTAAATGAGAACAGAAGTATGAAAAGAACACGGTCAGAATACATCAGCTCCTAATACATTAAGCAGTTCACATGCTAAGATTGAGATGTAGCATTAAAAACTTGGTTTTTTTTCTCAGGTAATAGGGTCTGTACACTCCCTTTGCAATTTCTCTGTGGTGTGATACTCTCATCCATGTCACAGTGCTTTCACTTTCCAGGGCTACCCCATGATAACATGCTGGATGTACTTACAGTTCCTGAAAAAAAGTGCAGTTTTAAAGCACCTTGAATGCAAAGTGGAGGTGCAAAGTCTTGTTACCAGAGGAGAGGCTCATGGACAAGAGTTGACCCATGAAGTGCAAAGGTTGTGATGTGTTTGACACGTCATTTAAGCCATCCTAGCTATGATTTATCTATGATTCATTCTGGATTTCTGTAATCTGTGATTAAAGTGCAACAAATATTATGCCTCTGTGGAAAGGGATTATCTGAGGATTATGCAGAAAAGTCAGTTGTGAAATTATGCCAAGTTTCCCATTTCCCTTCTAAATTCTCTCTAATTAACAGAAGGAAAGATGCTTACTGCACTGAAACCTACTTAGGTACAGTTGAAGCCCAAAACACGTTTGTACTGTTATTGACAGGCCCTGCAGCCCCTGGTGTTTGCCTAAATAAGGGCAACAGGTTCAAATTCAGCTTCCCGGTCAGAAAAAAAAAGGGAATTTTTCTAGAGAGGACCCTCACTATTCCTTTCTCTTTTAATCAGATTTGTTTTATACTTGTTTTTTTCTTTCTGCAGGTCAAAAACTTTTACTCCTACCAAAATGAACCTGTTTTTACTCAAAATATCAAGAGGGGTCTTGCTAGCCTTTTCCAGCTCCAGCTGCACTCTGGTGCTGCCCGTGAGGTACGGTACTATATCTGGCAAGATAATCATCATCAGGGAAACAGGCAGAGCCTAATCTGCTCTGAAAGGCAGACCTGCGGCTCCCACTGACTTCAGAAGAAATTAACTGTGACACAAATCAATCCTTTGATGGCATTTGTGGTTGGGGATGTAAAGACAGTCTTCTGAATATATATGGTGTAACAAGTCGAGCTGCTGCAATTATTGTAAAGAATTGGTGACATCCATTTAATTTAAAATGCTTTTATCAATTTAGCAGAATTTGGTGATAAACTGACTTAATTCAGGTCACTGTAAAAGAGATTATACTGATGGTTAAAGTCAGTTGATTCCTAAAGTCAATTCAAAGGATTAGAACATTTTAAATCAAACTGAGTATTCACACAAAGTTAGCAATGGTTTAGCTGCATTCATTTACCCTGCGTTACATTGTTAAATTTCTACATCTGTCCACATGAGCAAAGCTGGAATTTTACTCGAATTCATGAGTATAGCGCCAGCTGCCAGGTGTTTCCTGAATTTTTTGTTTAAACAAACATTGTTAAGCCATTGAATGCAAAATATCCCTGCCTATCCGAAGCAGGTAGTTAGAAAAACTGGTACCCTCAAAACTGGTAAGTAAACTAAAACAGCGCAGCATCTCAGGTACAAGATTCCAACAATGGACAAAATGGTTCATCTTTGAAAGGAGTTCTAGGGTTCCAAATATGAATTCAAGAACTTGTCCTGATCTAACTCTGTTTTCCAAGGTGGACATATCTGGGAAATGCAATACCACTTACCATGTGCGGCAAGATCAAGTGACTAAAATAAAAGATCTGGAATCCTGTGAAATAGAAAAACAAGGATTTACCAGCCACAACCGGGTAAGATTTCTTTAACAAAATTAAATCTGTTTTGCCTATTTAAAATATATTCTTAGTAGCTGTTACTCATCTTATCAAAAGTCCTTTCTTGCATTACAGAAAGAGAATTCAATCTGTACATTTTGTAGTATTGCTAGTACAGATTTCACATGTAGTATCTATGGGGAGAACAGCAAATGGGTTCTTTACTTGTTTAAACCACCTTGGCTCAGCTGACATCGAGTACAGCAAACCAATTAGCACAATTTTTGGATCTCACCCCTAAAATACATTAGTTTATATGCGAATTTACAGCACTTTTGCCCTGGCTGTACCGAAGTTCTAATCGATGCGAGGCTTCCTTTTCCTTTGGAGGAAAATACTAGATGAAGTCACAGTCATAGTGACAACAGTAACCTTTTACCTAGCTGCTAAGTCACAGCATTTAATATGCGCAATAAATACCAGGCAAGATGCTGACTTCTGGATGGAGCCCTGGAAGGTCAAAGGCTTCCCTAATGCACAGGTGTAATGTAGGAGATGTACCATAGAGGTAACTGAAGCCCTACTATGGCATTAATGGTCTTCCACTACTAGTAAGTGCCTTTCTAAGCAGTTACTACTGAGTGCAGGCTGGACGCATGCTGGAGGCACTGGGATTCTCTGCATCAGAAACAGACCATTCTAAGCTCAGAGAAGTACAGAGGTAGCACACACTTTGTATATAAACAGCCTTAACACTGTGAGTGAATTGCTGATTTTCACACTTGCCGCAAAGCCTTCATCCTGTTTACAAACAGATCAAGCAAGGTGGCTGGCTTTGCTTCCTGCGTGTGAACACAACAACCGTATTTACAAGGCTTTTCCTTGGAAAAGCTTCGCATCTTACTTAAAGTGTATTTTTAACTAAATATAGTATCGGGCATTTTCTCAGTTGCAGCCTGCTCTATAACTTCCTCCCCCTCTTTTTTTTTCCCCTGGTACATAACAAATTTGAAGCACATGGTGCAGAAGTGAGTGCCTTCTTCCTTCAGAAGGAATTCTTGAGAACCTGGTTTATAGGCTTAGCTTGAGATGTTGTCAACCCATATGCACCTTCCTTATTTGGCTCTATTTCATTGCAAGATTTGCCCTGATTTAGAACTGTGAGCTCTTTTCTTATCCTGTTGTTTACTGGTCAGTCCTTTTTCTTGTTTATTTTTAAATTATTTTCAGATTTTAGATGTCAATACAAAAGCCACATCTGCCACAATTTATGTTCTGGAAGACAGTTTCTTTAAATCCATTAAGGCAGAAGAAAATTATGTTTGGCTTCTGAATTCCCGACGAAAAACAGGTGCCAAAATAGTTTCAAAGTAAGTTGGGTAATTTGACTGTCATTGATGGTAGTAGGACTAGTGGTTCAAGTCAGATTATATGTGTATATTTTATAGCATTGAGATCTAAGGCTGTAAACACTCCAGGTAAGGATTTAGGTCTCTACTGTATCCATACGGTACCTCATCCAACTTTGATTAAGTGTTCCACCACGCCGCAAATAAAGAATAATGGCATTCATAAGAAATTAAATTAAAACAGCTGGGCCGAAACATTTTAAGCAGCACATTACTTCTATAGCTGTTCTGTTTCTGTGTCCTCTCATTTCTTAAGATATACTTCTAATGGATTTCCATTTCTAGTAGTGAAAGGTTGGAAGTATAGAAAGGAAACAACAGTGAAACCTAGATCTGTGTTAGACCTCAGACTCAAACACTGGAAGTTTGGAGATGCTCATGCCAGATTAATGGTTCAGGCATCTCCTTAGTATTATGATATTAAAACATGTACATTCAAAATCTCACTTTCCAGGTCTTCTTATGAAAAAATATATGAAATGTATGAAATATATGAATACATATGGTTACCAAAGGCTCTTTACTGGGTGCTACAAATTCACACTTCAGAAAGTCTGTTATTTAGGTATTTTATGCCACATACCTCTAGCAGTAATTCAGGTATCAGGTATTTCTCTTACCTTGAAAAAGCCATAGGCTTGCCACGTTTTGAACATTTTTAAATAAGACTTCAATAAGTCTGTGTTCTATATTTTGGTCTGGGGAGGGTATTTTTTTTTCCGCTTGCCATGATGTTTGCATTTCTGTTGAACTCTAACCGTGTCTTCACTGTATGGATACACAGGCAGAGACTGGAATTGAAGTCAGTCCAGGCTGGCCCTGGACTGATCGCTGGGAAGCAAGTCGCCAGCGTTATCAAGACCTTGGACTCCAGTTACATTACTGTGCCACTAGTAGCAGAACCAGTCCAGTCCGAATGCAAAAAGTGCCCCTCGGTGAGTAAACACAGTCTTGGTGGACGTCAGCTCAGTGAGCTGAGCAGAACAAGTGTGAAAGAAATTTCTGTCCGAGCAGCCCACTAGGAGAGGTCTAATATAGCAATATAAAACACACCCCGGAGCAAAGAACACGGTAGTGATGCAGTGGTGCTCCACCACACAAAGGTATTTTAAGATTTACCTCTAAGAGTACCAACCTTTTAGCTTCCTTTCAAAGATGGAGTGCAGTATTTCTCAAGGCCACTAGAAAATACAACATCTTCTTGATTGATCTTGTGTTTGCCAACCTTGAGTTGGCAGGACCTTATTTCCTCTGGGTGATAGAGTGGGAAATGCCTTTTAAGAAGGTTGGCCAGTGTTTATAAATAATTCTGTCACAAAGGAGCTGAACTGCTCCTAGAAATAAAAGGTAGTTAGGCAGGTTAAACATTTGTTGGCAATATATCTAGCCTCTTCTTACTGCCTGACCCTGAAGGAAGTCTTTTAAATAAAAGACTTTACAGTTATTTCATAAGTACAAAATGGAGCTTTAGTATTCTTGGCAAGACCAACTCTGTTCTCATTTTTCCCTTGGGGAAAGAAAAAAAGTACCTTGTTTTTTAATATTTAAGGCTTTGAAAGGCAACTAAGAACTTGGTACTGTAAATGCATCATCCTTTGTTTTCCTGATGCAATTCATCATAAGCTAATATAAATTGATACAGTGTTTTTAGCAAACAGTTTTAATGCTGTTACTGTTGTGAAGTGAATTTAGCAGTGAATGGGAACACTAATTTAAAGATTATTCTCTGTCAGTTTCTGACAAGGAAGATAAGGCTTCTGTTCAGCACATGTAATTTTAATACTCCAGAGATACTCCTTATGAGCCCAAATACCTTACTATATTGGAACTTGTGCTAGTTATCTGAAAGTAGCATTGCACTGTAATAATTTATCTTGTTGAATGCTTGTTGAGCTGCAGAGAAGATAAAAAAAAATGCTGGTGGAAATGAAATAGAAATGATGCTGCCTGCATGCTGGAGCAGTTCTGAGCAGGGAACATCAAGGGATCTTAAACAGAGCAGGGACAGGTTCTTTTCCTCTGGCTCTGCCCATTGGGGTTTGTACTGACCGATTTGTCACTTGGATCTGAGTTTGTCATAATAGTTACAGAGACGATTTCCAGACTTAGATAACAAACATAGAGTATAATTCCAGACCACCGCCTGGGAACTGAGCTATGTCATTATAAACTTAATGGCACAATGAGAATTAAGTCCTGCTTTCTCACTGTATTTTACAGTAACTGCTATGAAAAGATGGGAGTCTATAAACAGAACACTGTATCCAAAGCAGCAACACAACATTTGGTACTTATGTATCACAGTATACATTAATGCCATGCTGACATACTATGCCCTATGGTTTTGCATTTTCAATACCCTTTTAAAATCAAAACGGGCCTTATCTCCGTCTTTATGAATTTGGTGAAAAAATCATTATTATCCCCACTTCACAGATGGCAGCACTAGCTTCTGTGAGGTTATGACCAATATTTACATTTAAATGTAGGCCTATATTTTTGTGTTTAGATGTTATAAAGCACATTCTTTCCAGCAGAGCTCATGGTTCTTACATTTTTTTCAATGCTCATGGCTCCTATAGGGACAGATACTTGCCCCGTCTGAAACTGAGGTGGGTTTGCTCTGTCTTGTGCAGCCAACCTTTGTAGATTGGTAAAGAAGCTGTCAGGCACTGACATTCAAAAACAACTCCTGCTCAGTTTAGGACCTCTTGGTTTGGCTTGAATTTTCCTAGAGTGCCCACGAGACCTCTGGTCAGATCTCTCTTTGACAGAGAGAGAGAGATTCATGTCTGAGCTTGGTGGAGTTCATAGAATAATAGAATCATAGAATGTCTTAGGTTGGAAGGGACCTTAAATATCATCTAATCCAACCTCCCTGTCATGGGCAGGGATACCCTTAACTAGACCAGGTTGCTCCAGGCCTCATCCAACCTGGCCTTGAATATCTCCAGGGAGGGGACATCCACAACCTCTCTGGGCAATCCATTCCAGAGTCTTGCCACCTTTGTACTGAAGAATTTCTCCAATCTAAACCTATTCTCCTTCAATTTAAATCCATTTCCCCTTGCCTTATCCCTGGACACTCTGTGTCCATGTGGAAATGTGTGCATCTGTGCCTGAATCATTAGGGTTTACAGACTGCCTGACATTCACATTGGGAAAATAAGGGCCCTCACAAAAGTCAGTTGTGAATGCTAGTTTTTAAAGACATGGTCACTGCAGGACATGGCAGCTGCTCCTTATAACCGTTGAACGGTTAGAGCTCCCCTCCAAAGAGGAAGACTTGGTCTCTGTTCTGTTTTGCTTGAGACGACTCCAGCTCACATCTTCCACCTTGCTCATCTCAAGGGTAAGGGCAAAGCTGACTAAGAGCAACCCACACAGCTGGGCTCTGCACAGGAGAAAATACAGGATTAATGAGGTTAGATTTTTTTTTTTTTTCTAGGCTATGGTGCAACTTCAGCAGAGGGAATAGGAAGTGCCCCATATGTTTATCGAATTTCAGCTTATAATAGGCACACTGACCTTGGTGCTAAGCACTAATCACCAGTTGAGGTTAACAGACCTCAGAACATGCCTCAGAACATGAGCTCCTCCCAGCTGGTCATTAATCCTCAGGAAATATCCTGTGTCTCAATCATTGTTGCCTAATTATTGTTTGTTACAGTTGATGGAAGTTGCACTCTGTACTGCTGAATGATACTTCTATTTGCTGGCAGGTTCAAGTGTTATTGCCTAATACAAAAGCCATGAAGAGGGGAAGTATTTTAGTAAAGGTCAAATGGGTGCTAGTGTTAGTTCTCACTTGGGAAAGCTGCAGTAAACGCTGCTGCAAAGAACAGCTGAGTTTTCACCAAGGAATGTTCTTGATAATATGAGATAACAGAGGCAAAGGCAAATGAGAGAGGAAAGGTCAAAACACCGGCCCCAGTTTCTTCTGACAGTGTACCTGGAAGGACAGATACAGGTGCTTTGGTACCATGTTGGTCCAGTCCGGTCAAAAATGTGGTGTGTGGAATAAACACAGCAACAACATCAGAAGGAGCAGTTCTAATAGCACCTCACCTATTATTTTGTACGATAATCACAAATCATTCCCCATCTTATGCAGGTTTATGAATAAGAAATGGGAATTACTTATGGGACATTTATTCCTGTTCCACACTAACCACTTAGAAAATTTCTGTATTCTAAGAAAATATGATTAATATGTGAATTTGCATTTGTGCATCTCCTATTTAAAAAAAAAAAAATTACCGAGGAAAAAATGAAGACAGAAAGCAAACACTGTCTTCACTGGAAAGCGTGGTAATTTTACAAGACAAGAGAATTCACCTTTTTCCAGTTAAAGAACAAATAATTATGCTTTGTTCCAAAACAGATTTCATTTAAAACAATGTGCATTATCAGGAAAATACTAAAGTGTTGGAAGAAAGACAGCTACAGCTACAGAAAGGTTTCAAACATAACTTTGAATATCTGCTGAGACTTGAGATATATGCTGAGATATCATAAACTAAATAATATTTAGCTAAAAGATCACCAATCTATTGAATTTCAGCTAATTTGAGCAACAGCTGGCCCACATATCTGGATTTATTAAGTCTGATTTTGAGAACTGAAACCACAATCTGAGAGATTTGACATAATATGAATTCTTTTGCAGCTTTCTGAACATTGGCAGAGCATAAGAGAACAGATGTATCCTGAAAAACTTTCTAAAGCTGAAGCAGCAAGAAGCTTTTTGTCCTTCATTAAGAACATCAGAAAAGCTACAAAAGAGGAGATACTGCAGATTATCAGAAATGAAAAAAAAGAACTTCTGTAAGTCATCATCGACAAACTTTCAAAATATTTAAGCTTAAAACTGCAGAAAGGCAAACTGAATGCAGACAGGTTCAGTTCTACCGGTGATGCCCTATCAATGCAAACCCAGTAATCAATACTGTCTACAGGAAAAGGTCTCATTTTTTTAAAGCTATGTTTGTTCTTGTAGTATAATACATTTGCAGCACACTGTTCATCCACCAAGATTGTATCTACAGAAACAAGCAAACACGCTTTGTAGCTTACCTAAAGATTCTCATCCTGACTGCTTGCTCTGAAACGCTCTATAACTTCTTGTTGACTTGCCCGTTTGTTTCCCTGAAATGAAAATACAGCAAAGAAGTGGATGGTTCATGCCTGGATATTCTCCTAATATTAGAGTATGGGTGTGCACAGCACACACACCTAGACTTGGGAGATGGGAAGCATTTCCAAGTCTCACCATACAGTCAGATTTTTTCAAATAAATTCCAGCAGTTGTTATCAATATAGATAAACCTTAGAGTAACTCAGGCAGCATAGAAACCTGTTCTCTAGTCAGCACTGTGTGTGTAGAAACAAACTACTGTTTTCCATTTACAACCTTGTCCTGTAAACTTTAAGATGCTCTGGATGGTTTGGTTTTGTTACTACTTTTTTTGGTCCTGTATTTGCACAAATTCAAATATTATTATCCATAGATATGAATAATTTCTAGAGGTCATCTATAATTTTGAGGTGGAAGAATTCAAGGACACAGTTTTTTTTCCAACAAGGGGAAACAGGTGCAAGCTGGAGCATAAAAGGTTCCACAAAAACATTAGGAAAAGCTTTTTCACTGTGAGGGTGACAGAGCACTGGCACAGGCTGCCCAGGGAGGTTGTGGAGTCTCCTTCTCTGGAGACATTCAAGACCCGCCTGGGCATGTTCCTGTGTGACCTACTGTAGGTGATCCTGCTCTGGCAGGGGGGTTGGGCTAGGTGATCTCTAGAGGTCGCTTCCAACCCCTGACATTCTGTGATTCTGTGAAGAGTAAAATATCCTCTCTCTCACCAGCACAAAAAGATCTTTCAGCACACTAGCTTCTTTCTTCCTATATGCAGCAAAATCTTTTCAGTATTTTCTAGCTCATTACAATCATATGTCCGTTTCCACTTCTTTGTAGTCCGCAGATAGTGGATGCTGTAACCTTCGCTCAGACTCCAGCATCACTGGAGGCTGTACTTGAATTTCTTGACTTTAAGGATGCAAGCACTTCTACCCTGCAGGAGCGATTCCTGTATGCCTGTGGATTTGCTTCTCACCCCAGTGAAATGCTCCTGAAATCTCTAACTGTAAGTCAAAGGACAAAACAAATACAACTGAGTTAATACTCTTGAGCCTCGTCCCTGTCAAAGGGAAAGGGAAGAAACGACCATTTCTGTTTCCAGTTTTCCTTTCTTTATCCCTTCCTGGGTTTCCCTTTATGTGTGCCAGTAGCATATAGCCTGGAAACAACAAGAATTTGTAGGTCCAGACTGAAAATATATTTACTTTGTAAAAGTTATCAATATCTATTACTTGGAAGACAAACATAATTCTGAGTGCTAGCAAAATACTTTGAAGATTATTTGATTGGTGCCTTATCAAAGTTCTGCAACCATTTAATACTTTTTTTTTTTAACATAGCTTCAAAAGTAATTTAATATTTGAGACACTGAGTGTAACTCAAGGGGAAAATGGCAGTCAGTTATTTTATGCAATGACAGAGCAGTGCTCTGCTTAGCCTGCAGTTCATCATATTTAGACAGACTAACAGCATTACTTTTGCATAACAGGCCAAGTTCAAGGGTGATATCGCAAATGAAGAAATCAGAGAAACTCTTGTCATTGTCATGGGAGCGCTTATCAGAAAGCTGTGTGACAGAGAAGGCTGCAAGCTTCCCGTGAGTACCTTCTGTTCACTGCCAGCCAAATTCTGGTCTGCAACACACATGGATAATCCTTGCTGATGTTACTGGGAGAGCGTGAGAGACATGGAGAGTGTATTCCCCTGTGTTTTAAAATAAGCCCATAAACTCCAATGTTTGATAGAGGATTTTTATTGTTATTAATTATGACATTTACTTTGTCAGCTTTAGGCTTTAATCTGATGTCTTCCCATTTCTGTGGATTTCTCCAAGTTTGCTCTGGTTTGACAGAACTTTTTATTGCTGCCTAGTCTGCCAGGAGAAAAAGCAGTACTTGTGCTCCCTTGTCCAAAAGCTTTGCATGTCCTCAGAAAAACAGTCAGACTCAGGATCTATTTAATATTTGCAGTCTCCTTAGGTTATTTTGGCTCTGAAGAAAATCCATTGGCTCAAGTACTTAATTGAAGAGGGTCCCTTCGGAGAGCCGGCCAAGTTAACGATCATCACACCAATATGGCTACAGATCGTCCTCCCTTTATTGCTCCGGACAGCTCAATATATACAGTTCAGCAGTGTCCCCGCGCCTGCCCCTTCACAGAGTTGGTCGGTTACAGGTTTACACGCGCCAGCGTTTTATTGGGCAGTGCCATTCCACTATGCAAGCGGCTATCACCCCCTCTTCTCCCCCCGGGGCCAGCACCTCCCACCAAGCATCTCGCAAAGCTCTCACAAAACAGATAAAACCTCCTCCTCCCTGTGTTCCAAGGCAGCTTCAAGGACAGAGCCTCTGTTTAGGCCTACGCTGGGTTGTCCACACTTTTAAAGTTATACCGCACCTCTGCTCCACAAGAAATTCCTCTACATATCCCCCTTTTTCTTTTTGGACAACCCAGGCTTCATCCGCTAGCTTGCTTATCATTTTCTTGATTATATTTATCAAACAACTAAACATAACTAAGCCTATAACAATTAAAACTGCAATAACCAAAAATGTCTTAACTAAACTCTTAATTCATCCTGTCAAAGTTCTCACACCCATCACCCTAAATCATACTTTGATCCTTAATCACACACTTCTAACAAAGCAAAAGGCAGCTGGTTTCCCTGCCTTGCTTTTAGCTAAAGAAAGATCACTCTGCTGGTTAGTACATAAACCTTAACACCTACTATGTGGCTTTGATTACACAACCAATATAAGCTTCATTGTTAGTCACACAAAGAGGATACATATTAATACAACAGGTAACATTGAGAACAGTCACATTTTCCCATAATTGCTCTGCCATCAGCCGTAAGCATCTTCTGCCAGTCCAATCCATATCGTCGTTGGTAATCAGTACCTCAGGGTCCCATCACGTCACTGGGCGAAACAAAGGGATTCAACAGGCAGGCCCAGCGCACAGTCATGTTGCTGCTGCGCTGCTGAAGTGACAGGATGCTGCACAGCCGCATCATGCAGGATCATGCGGTTCCCAGGTCCCTTGTCCGTTATTAATAATAACAGGACACGCAATCGAACTGGCTGCTTCCCAATCTCCCTCTGTTATAGCGTCTCTGATGACACCGCTCCATCGCTATTGCAAAGGATCCTTTATGGTTCAAGCTTGAAAATCAGGCTTGAGTGAGGGAGCTGATGGTAATGGGGGAGCTGAACTGGTTTAAGGGTTTCTTCTATTTCTTGCTGTCTAGTTGATAATTCAGCGAGTTTGTTCAGCATCTCTTTCAGGGGTTCATCCTGATCTTCCTTCTTCCCCCCCCTCCTTTTTTTTTTTTTTTTTTTTTCTTTTTTTTTTTTCTTATTAGCTCAAGTATTACTTCAGTCACGCTGTTATCACACAGGGAGAGCAGAATTTCCCAGGTCTGTTTTGATTGTACTCTCCCGTTCACTCCCATGCACAATGCACATCTGGTGTACAAGAAGCGTCTTATCTTCATTCTCACGGACAAGCTCTCAACATGAGCTGTACCTGGCTGGTCAGGGTCTCTTTTCATAATTAGCAAGCAAGAGTTATGCACTTGTTCAGAAAAGAGCTCAGCTCAAGGACAAAAGTCTTAATTCGGCAATGCAGTGCAGTTTCTCCTTTTTTTTTTTTTTTTTTTTTTTTCTTCCACCCAGTCGGGACGAGCAGGGAGTTTCTCCCTTTACCCTTTTCCTTTCCTGCCCTCCCCCCAACGCTTCGATCGCTGCCGCAGCAACTTTCTTTTCTGCTTGCATGATTTCTAGAGTGCGTATTACAGTTTTCCAAACTGTTCCTAGTTCTTTCGCTTCCTTTCCTTCTTTTCCTCCCTCTAGAGTACAGTCCCACAAAAAGTCTCCTACTTCACGCCATTCCGTGGAACTAAAGATTAATGGCGGGTCGTTCATTTTCTCCCGTTTCCAAGCCCATGGGGCTAATACGTCTCGCTCCTTTACTTTTCCTCCTCTCTTAGAGAGTATACTAAGGAGGCGAGTTGCCGCGTCCGTTTCCATCGCGGTCTTACCTTGGCAGGGGCTTGATCGGCTGCTCAAGCTCTGGTCTCCGGTGCCCTTTTGGTCACACTCGGAACTCTCCTGCCTCCAGCTCTCCGGCTCCCAAATCGGCTCACGTCCGATGCTTCGGAGTCTTCCCGCATTTAAGCAATCCGCATTTAAGCGTCCATAGAGGGTCCCTTGTTCAGGCGCCAGATGAAGAGGGGGGTCCCTTCGGAGAGCCGGCCAAGTTAACGATCATCACACCAATATGGCTACAGATCGTCCTCCCTTTATTGCTCCGGACAGCTCAATATATACAGTTCAGCAGTGTCCCCGCGCCTGCCCCTTCACAGAGTTGGTCGGTTACAGGTTTACACGTGCCAGCGTTTTATTGGGCAGTGCCATTCCACTATGCAAGCGGCTATCACCCCCTCTTCTCCCCCCGGGGCCAGCACCTCCCACCAAGCATCTCGCAAAGCTCTCACAAAACAGATAAAACCTCCTCCTCCCTGTGTTCCAAGGCAGCTTCAAGGACAGAGCCTCTGTTTAGGCCTACGCTGGGTTGTCCACACTTTTAAAGTTATACCGCACCTCTGCTCCACAAGAAATTCCTCTACACTTAATTCATAGAACAACCCAGGGAGAAGTCTATCATCTTGACCATGGACTGAGTAGATGCTGGTGAGAGAGGATGAGGGTGATCAGACAAGGCACTGCTGCCTGGGGGATCTGTATCGTTCGGGTTTGCAGCTCACTGCTGAAAAGACACAGAGCACCTGTGGAATCCCCTTTTCCTTCTCTGTTAATTACCACGCAGTTTTATTATGTTATGAAGCAGTAAAGAACACTTTCCTTGTCTTTTTTCGTGGAAATATGTCGGCCCCACAAGTAAGACTTGTGAAGTCCCTGGGTGAGGGCAGAAGCAAGCAGCAAACAACAAATCTATGGGGCGGGTGTCACTGTGGCTATAGCCGCTTTGGAAGGAAGTCATTGACACACAGTTTACGAATGACACCTTTGCTAACCCTTTGCAATGATGCTTTGAAACAAAAACGTGCTAGAACCAGCCCTACCCCTCCTACTTCTGTGAGGCAAAAAGGTAGGTTTATGATCACCATTTAAGCATGCTGTTTATTTTCTTTAGGCTGTTGTGGAAGCCAAAAGGATGATTCTAAATAGGTTGGAGAAGGCTAAGAAAGATGACAATGTGAGGATGTACCTGCTGGCACTGAAGAATGCACTCCTTCCCGAAGCAATTCCAGTGCTTCTAAAGTACGCTGAGTCAGAAGAAGGGCCCATCAGCAATCTTGCTGCCACCGCCTTGCAGAGATATGATCCTTCTTTTCTCACCAAAGAGGTAAGAAAATATACTGCCCAAGAAAAGAAGTGCAAGAGACTGTATTAAACATGAAGTATAAATTAACAGACTTCATTTGTTAGTCCCACCGGTTTTAATGGAGACATGAGGAACATGTGGGCACCTGCGTAACCCCTGTTCTTTCTTGTGCTTTCACATAGCCAGGGAGAATGCATGAAGTGAGAGAAGGGTAAAATAGTTGTGTCTTACCTTGCAGCCTCCAAAAGTAAGAGAAGACACAAAAAACAGCAGAAGGTGAGGCCCTACATCTGCTGCATTACCCTGCATCCCGTGCCTACTGCTGGCAGCTGTGGCTGAGCTTGTCAGGGCACTGCTCTGCAATGAACATGCTGGAGGCCATTCTGTCAGTGGGGCTACATGGCTGTCCATGGATTCTTCTGTAACGGAGATGTCTCACAACCTTGTAAGGGACATGAGGCCCTCACAGGCACTATCATGAAGATTAAAAAACGCAAAATTCTTGGTTTTTTGGAAGTACACATTTCCTTAACAGTCATGGAAATCTCTCTCTTGATCTTACCACTGCCATGGTATTTTGATTTTGGTGCTCCTACTCATTTACAAGCCCACTGTGAAAATCAGTGTGAAAGGCTGTGTTTGACTGTGGCCGAGAGAATATAACAGATGGCCCACTTGCCCATGTGATCACTGAGCTATACACATCTCGTATGTTCCCAAAGGACCATGAAAACAGGGTGCTGAAAATATATCCTTATGTACCAGCCTTAGCTATGGAGCTAGCTTAAGCTGATATTATAAACAAGATTCCAACCTGTACTTTGCCCAGTCATCTGTGGGAGCACTGACTGAATAATCTGTTTCCTGACCAGGTGAAGAAAACAATGAACAGGATATACCACCAGAATCGTAAAGTCCACGAGAAGACAGTGCGAACCACTGCAGCTGCTATCATCTTAAACAGTAACCCATCCTACATGGAAGTGAAAAACATCCTGCTGTCCATTGGTGAACTGCCTCTGGAAATGAACAAGTACATGCTCTCCATGGTCCAAGATATAATTAATTTTGAAATGCCTGCAAGGTACGTTAAGGCCAGTATAAATAAACAGAGTTCATCTTTACCTCTTTGCAGAAACCCAAAGAACATACAGGTTCTCATGAATTCCTACTGTAAAATTTAAGGACAATATAAAAGGATGTCTGATTTTTGTGTCACTTTTAAGCATTGACATTTCAGAATAAACTTCTGCATTTCAATGACATTCATCCAATAGCTAGTCACATCTTCAGAGGTATAAACAAGAATTAGGCCTCTAACTTGTACTACTGTAAGAAATGTCACCTGCTGGTCTTAATTATCTCAGGGAAGCCCTTGTTTTTATATTTTAAGACCTGGTGAGCCAGAAAAGTTTTAAACATTACAGCACCAGAATGAAAACATTCAAAATATCTTTTCTTCTCAACACCATTAATTTTCAAGCAAGCCCATTGCTTGCCTTTCTACTTACGACTTCAGGGAGCCACTGAAATGATAAAAGAGACTCTGGGTTAGCGCAGATTTTTAGTGGGGAAATGGGAGGGTTTTGAAGACCCTCTTTCCTACTGGGAAATTTACCCTCTCTCAAATTTGATATTCCTACGGAACAGTAATACATTTGGTACCATAACACTTTTGTGTCTCTGTGTTTTAGTTTGTTTGATTTTTCTTTTGAAATATCACAGCAAAACAGTTCGGCAAGTTCTGAAGGACATGCGTGCTCATAACTATGATCGCTTCTCCAAGACGGGTTCTTCCTCTGCCTACTCTGGCTATATCACACGTATGTAACCATGAAACTGCCTTTTAACCCTGTTTGTATTCCCAAACATTTGATTAATCCACTAGTTTAGTCACAGGTACCTTCTTTCTTTTTTTAATTAAGGTGGTCCTGATGTATCATCCACATACAGCCTTGACATCCTCTATTCAGGCTCTGGCATTTTAAGGAGAAGTAACCTAAACATCCATATTTTCGACAGAAATGCTGAACTTCATGCCAGTCAGGTAACTGCCACATTGTACCTAAAAATCAAGCCACTACGTGGTCCTCTTCTTACAGCTTCTAAGTCAATTCAGCTAATGCTTAAGACCGTAAGGTTTGTTGCACTGGTCAGAGAACAAGCCCAATAACAGAGGAAAAAGAAACTCCCAACAGCCAGTGAGGCACATGCTTGCCCTAACCAAAAGGACAGGTCTTTCAATCTGTATCATATATCAAGCTCATTCTCTGGTTAAAACCCATACTGCTTATCTGAGGTAATCAGTAAAAGCTTCACAACGTTTGTAAAATGATGTCCCGTGTTTTGGGTATAACATGGAATGGAAATACAAGGAGTAGATCAAATGTATGAATCAGAGATTTAAATGAGATGCCTCTGTTCTGGACTCTTCTTAATGTTGGTCATTACCTTTAAATTTACAATCCTCCCAAATTTCTGCAGGACAAAAATTGTGCAATTTTCCTTCCAACTGTCTCTGGAAAACATTCATATGAATAAAGGAAAAATTATGTGAAGGAAAAGTAAGCTCGGGATTGTGATCTGCATGTGGGCAAATTCTGTTGGCACCTAAAGGGAAAAAACATGCCATGGGATTATTTTATTTACCATTTTTCTATCTGCTCTACCTAGTTCCCTAAGTCTTAACCTCATACTTTTTTATCTACAACTACATAAATTAGAGTTAGGCTCTTAGGCTTAAGAAAATGTGTAGGGTTGTTAAGAAAATGTGTAGGGTTGTTTTTTTCATTGATTCTATATCGCTATTGCTTCTTAGGTGGTGATTGAAGCTCAAGGTCTGGAGTCCATAATAGCTGCAACTCCTGATGAAGGCGAGGAAAACCTGGACTCCTTTGCTGGCATGTCAGCCATTCTGTTCGATGTCCAACTCAGGCCAGTTACATTTTTCGAAGGTTACGGTGATTTAATGTCTAAAATGTTATCAGCAACTGGAGATCCCATTAGTGTGGTGAAAGGACTTATCCTTCTGACAGATTACTCACAGGTACTAATAGCACACTGTTTGCTTCTTCTCTCTCTTAAGCACAGATGCTCTCTCCCCCACACTGTTATTGTAGGACATCTTATTTTCTTTCTTTTCAATGCTGATAAACCTGATCATTTCTACATAGGTTTCTCTTATTATGGGAGCAATAGAAAAATCACAAGTACTAAAAACCAGAATGAAATTACATGAAAAGCAATGTAGAATGGAAGTGAGATCACATAACATTCTAGAAAACAAAGTAACACTGAATAAAAGCAAATCCAACTGAATTTCCTGTAGAAAACTCATATTGCTATCAGTTATGGCCTTCCCTCCCGCAGTTTCTTGTAAAACAATATTGTCCCATGTGACCATCTAAGTTTTCCTCTTCAAAAGTTGTCCAGAGACCTTATGTCCAGTTAGGCAATAACTGTCAGGTAGTGAATGAATGAATCACTGATACTCAGACTTTCCCAGATAGCTAACCTTCAAAGAACAATGCTAAGAAGTCCAAATTTCAAATGGATGCTGCTAAGCAAAATGAGGAATTAAAATGAGGATTACAAAGTTTTTATGCAATTGTCACCCTAAATGGTCTGTTAATTTTACACTTAAATATAGAACATATATACAAATATAACCAGCTACATAATGTATTACTGGAGGAGTAAAATTTTAGAGAACCCTCTGAGAGTGCAGGGCCAGCATTTAGCTTGATATTATTGTTCTTCCCAAGTAGGGATCTCCTTAGAACTTGTGGATTTAACAACAGCACTCAGCTCATGATACATCTGCAGGCTCAAACTTTACTTTTTACTTCTCCCCTTAAACACTTGGCAAAAGAAAATGCCAAAAGCAGATGATGGGAAAATCTACTCCAATGAAAATTACGCAGAAATGCTCTCTGAACATGACAGCTGCCCCCATCCTGAACCCAGCTCAGCTCCTTTATAATGGTATTATAAATCTAGAGAGCTTCCCACGTAGTGCACAAATTGGCTAACTAGAGTTCATTCCAGCAGCGCTTTACAGTTCACACGCAGATTATGGGCAAAACTTTACCATGACCTATTTAACAGACTGCAGAGGTGCGAAAGATAATCATGTCCAGTCCTGCGCATATGAGCATGCTGCTTACAGAACTAAATATTTGCAACTGCTGGGCACGCACCAAGACCCATACATACCCGAGCTGAATCAGCTAGCCAGACACCCTAAGAACTCTGCCAGCCACCAGATTCTCCACTCCTCATCTTTGGAGAAGCCCACAAAAATCTGGAGCACACTAGGGCTAAGACTGTGTGCCATTTTTAACAATGTGAGGGTGTAACATTTTTGGTCAGTCACTCACCCTCTGGAAGCCTGGGCAGCCGTGTGGTGGGATAGGATCTCACACGGCTTTTTTCTCTTGGCGTGCCACTAGCACAATTACTGCCTAAACTCTTTGGGCCTCAAGCAGTGGACACAATCAAAAGTGTGTGTTCACAACCAGAAAGACACTTGTTTTTACCTCTACATCCCACAAAGGCAAAAATTGCTTAAAGCAGTGTTGAACACAGCACACCTTTCTAAAAATGGTTTTACAGCTACGTTCTAGGTCAACAGCAACATCAGCACAGTTTGGGCACTTCCACATAACCCAGTTAAGCTGTATTAGAAATGCTTTCACCTGTCATGTTTCACTCGGTTAGAGCGTGGTGCTGATAACACCAAGGTCGCGGGTTCGATCCCCATGTGTTGCCTGATCTAGTAGAGAGGCGTCCCTGCCCGTGACAGGGAGGTTGGGTTAAATGATCTCTAAGGTCCCTTCCAGCCTAGGCCATTCTATGATTCTATGTTCTTGAACCGTGATTACAGCTGCATCAGAAAACTCTCAGAATGGAAAGGGGAATGGCATAACACTGGAACTGAGGAAAAACAGTGTAAGAGAGCCGTAATTAATCTAGCTTCTTGGTAGTTGAATGCTACCTTCCATTTCTGCAGCCAGCACAGACAGGCCTTGCCCAGAACGTAAGCCCCTTTACAAATCTATAGAGTAGACAATGAAGCCAAATGTGGATTTATCTTCTTTCAAAGAGAAAACCAGACATGGGAAATGGTGCCCATTTTTTGATACTGTGTGCCACATCTGGCCGCAATGTGAATTCCGAGCAGGTAAAACCCAAATGTAAGTTACAGACAGTGCAGTTGAGATTAAATATCATAAGCATGGCTTGAAAGCCAAGACTGGAACTTGAAATAGGGGGCAATTAAATTGTCAGAAAAGAGTTTATGTAATATTCGGGCTGCAATTTTTGCATTGGCAAAGCCTGAATTTGAGAGAAATTATTTTTAAATGTTAGAAATGTTCTACTCCCCTATTGCTGTTTATAAAGATCATTTTGCACAGCAAGACCAAAACTGAGTTGTACTCCAAGTGCTGTCAAATCTATCGGATAACTACTCCTCCTCCCACCAGAAAATAGCTTCCTTTCATTAACTTTACAACTGCAGTTATCACAATAGGCATATTTTGGGGAGGTGATTTCCAAGTTAATAGTTACTGCTTCTAAAGCTTACACTCCTGCCCATGATCTGTAACATCTTTTCTCACATAACTCCACAAACTGAAATCAGAGTGCATTTTACAGCCATTACCAGCTCTCATCGTGTTGTTTGAGGGCTAAGAATAACTGTCCAATAGTCTTAATTCCCTCTATAAAATAAATAGCTCTCATAAAACTGTTTTTGAGACTCCCAAGTCACCTGCATTGAAGTTCAGTAGTGTTAATATTTCTCCTAGGCAACACGCTTGCCAGAAGCACAGAGAAATTAAATACTGTATTAATCGGTCAGAGAAACCATTTGAAAGCCAGACCCCAGTGGAAGATAGCCAGTTCCCAAAGAAGTGCCTGCTTCAGCGTCTCTGCCTTGTGTTACAGTAGCACTGTCAACGCAGTACATAAAGAAACCTGGGTTTTATTGTAAAAAAAAGCACATTTCAGCCTTTTAAACAGTAACAAACTACCAATTCTGGTCTTTCGGGTCACATTTTCCACTGCAAATGACACACAAAGCTTGAAATAGGAAGGGAAAGGAAAATACTTCTCCCGAGGAGGCTGGGAGGTCTCTGTAATTTACACCTCTCATCAGCCTGGATTGGATTTGCACATGAGGCGAAGGACAGGACTGAGCTCTAAATAAGGAAGTAGATGAGCTAGTAAAACACAAGACAAGTGCTCCTTAACTTCTCTGCCAGATTCAGTAACAAACCTGACTTAATTCTAGGTAGCCTTTAAAGCCTTCATCTGTGCAGCCAGTGCAAATCAAGCCCGGTCTAATATTACTAGGTGCAATTTGACAATGCATCTAAAAATACCTGCTCCTCTGGTTGTGTATACACGCCTCTCCCAGAATGTATACTGTTACTTCCTTGCTCATTAACAGCTACCAATCACTTCGGTCCCAATTAAAAGCAAAGTAAAATAAAGTAGAACAAGCTTTATCTACACACCTGAACTGACTGGCAAGGAATGTATTCCTTGCCCCATTACAGTCAGTAGAAAAACTCCCTTTGACTTTTGAAAGACCACAGTTGCAACCCACGATTTTTACTTGGGTGCAAATAAAAAATCCAAGCACAATGCAAACCACACTTGCTGGGGACATGCTGCATTTACAAGCCACAGCCAGCCCACTACATTCTTACACTGAATCACAAGCCCACTTCAGCAGCAACTGACTGCGAAGCTGGTTCTGCCATGGATATTGTTTCAGAGATCGCTTATTTACCCTAGAAGGTGAAGTAACCATATATAGCCACCACGTTTATCTAAGTCCTCGATTATGGCAGGAAAACTTTAATGCTCTGGATAAAAACCTCCCCAGATGCTGTTCCTGGATATAGGGATTAGGAAGCCAAGCTGTCTCTGCTTACTTTTTCCATAAATCTTGAGACAACATTTGCTGGAACCGCTGGGCTACTGAATACCTAAGAAGAGAAGAGAGACTTTTAAGGTGCCTGGACATCAAAAAGGGGGAGGAAATTGTGTTTTCACACATCCTACAAATGCAGCATTACAGATGCTGAGAATACCAAAGGCACAGAAACCTGGGAGGAGGGAGAAAACTAGCTGGGAATGAAGAGGAAGCGTCCTGTATGCCAGGGAAATGATCAAAATAAACTTTTCCCACATTAATGATTCTTTTAAAACAGTGAATTAATCCACTAGTTCTCAGGGAAGCCAGACAACTATATAAAGTGAGTTAGATTGCCAAGATGAGTGAACCTTAAAATCTTGGCTGTGTGTCAAAACGTAAAAGTAATGAGCTGCCATGACCCTGAGCTATATTATCACTTCCGAAACAGACTCCACACGATGCATTTCCAGTCCAGCCGTAGAGGTTTCAAGAAGCCATGAGCACACTTGATGGTGGATGGCAAATGTGTTAAATGCAAATTCACAGTGGCAAGCAAGGCACCTTTAGCTTATGGGCTTGGCCACCCAGCCACTGAAGGGTAGTCCCAACTGTACGGTACATTCAGAGCCATTAACGCACTGCTGCTCACAGCATTTTGAGTCTGCTGCCAATACGGGACTGCCTCCAGGTGTGCTGGAGAAGTCAGGCTGCACTGCACCACTGCTGGGGGTCCAGCGAGGAGTTTGATCTGGCTGAGCTGGACTGCCAGCAGAGCCTCCGTGAGGCTTGCGTGGTAGCTCTTGCAGACAGAGGCCATGATATTCCTTGCAGTGATACTCCTCGCAGAAATTAGGCCAGCTGGCACACAGGGGAGAGGGAAAGTATGCAAAGCACCTCGCCTTAGCTTCATCTTGTTTTCTATGGAGTGGGGTACATTAGGGATGTTTTTTCCACCCTTTCAGAAAAGCCCTCTATTCCTTTTCGTTCTTGCAAAATGACAAGTGGCATGACAGCAGTACAAAAGGGAGTAAGGAAATCACTGCAATCAGTAACGCGGGGGTTACCTGTGCTTTCTGACATCTCCAGGAGATTCAGCTGCAGTCCGGGCCAAGGGCCAGTGCAGAGTTCCTGGGTGGCCTGGCCATCGACATCTCGGGAGGGATGGAGTTCAGCCTGTGGTACAGGGAGTCCAAAACCAACGTCAAGAACCGGTGAGATACTCCTAGCATGTGCTATAGCTATAAAAACCTCAGGCTCCTGAGCCCCTGTAGTCCCAATGAGAAGAAATTAAATACAAAAGACCTTGCAGATGAGTTAAAATTAAATAACAGTTATGTACATGGGAGAACATTTTCTTTCCACCTGGGTAATATCAGTTCCCACTGCTCTCATATGAATTTATGTATTTTTGTCTGAAGAACGGGCTTCTTTGAGGGTAGTTTTTATGTATGGATGGTAGGACTGTTTGCAACTTAATCTCCTCTTTCTTAATGGATTTTGAATTAATTGTAACGCCTGAATTTATTTGCAGGATAGCTGTGTTTCTATCTGGTAACACTGAGGTGGATTCCTTCTTTATAAAAACTGGTATGGAAACCACTTTGGAAGTGGAAACGGCATTGGACTTTGTCTCTACCGTGCAGTTTTCACAGTACCCATTTTTAGTCTGTATGCAGATGGACAGAGTCGAGTCTCCATTCAGGTAAGAACTAAGAGCACACAATTTCTGAGGCAACCTTCCAGCCAGCTGCTGAATCAGGAACATCTGGTGTTCACAGCCACGAGAGGCCAAATTTCAGCGTAACACAATCAAGTGCAGAGTAGGCTGTTACACACACCAACCTCTCTGCTAACACAGTCTTCCCTGTCTTTTGTCCCTGAGATTCAGAGAGAACCTTTTTGAAGATCGCGGCTTTAGTCCAATTTTCTAATTTTGTTCTGTGAGTAAACTGACTGCACTGGTCTCCCTGTGTACAATCAGTTCTGATGTGACCTGTAACTTTGCCAGCAGCAGTTCTCTTACACTGTTGAGGGACGAAGTGCGTAACCATAAACTAGCTGAAGTGGAAAGTTTTCTTCAGCATCTGCTATTTACTAATGTCAACAAAAGTACCTTGCGTGTTAAGCTCTTGCAACCATCGTATTCTATCAGATATTATTAAGACACAAACTTTCCTGAATGCTGAACAATTGCACAATAAGTTTAAAAGGATGCTTTCCAGTAGCCAAAGAATAGTTATTGCATTGCCATGTGAGAAGCTGGATTTACTAGTCCCTCCTAATTCCTCCTCCATAAAACCTAAGGGCAATAACATTTATGGACCCCCTACCAGATTTCCATTCTGCCTTTCTTGATCCAAAGATGGTAAACCTGAGATGAATTAAAGAACTCAAGGATCTCCAGGAAATTCTAAGAAAACAGTATCTGTTATTCTACAGTTACTAAAACATCTTTTTATTATACCTACACATTGTGAATGTGCAGTCTTGCCTGTATGTGAAGTGTTAATCTCCAGCCTCACCTACAAGGTACAGATTTTGCATAAATTTGCTAATGCCAGACCACCCCGTTGTGTCTTCACAGGCGTTACGTGACAAAGTACGAAAGCCTACCATCCGGCAGACGGTACACTGCAAGGAGAGCGAAAGCAGAACTGTTGGCAGGAAATGAATACCCTCTCCATCAAGAAAACTCCAACATGTGCAGGAAGGTTTTTGACACAAAGTCTGATTCCTCCAGCAACTGGTTTTGAAACAAGCACCTGAGCTTTTGCCTTCCTGAATCCATGGCTCCCTAAATGACCTAGGCTTGTACGTACCGTACCAACTTGGAGCTTGATCTTGCACTACGGCAGTTAATGGGAAATTTGCCATTGATTTCAACAGGCCAGCATCAAACTCTCAGTGCGTGCACAGTGTTTACATATTAACCTATATTTAAGACTTTTGTAAAAAAAAATCTAGGGCAAATAAAGACCAATTTGGTGGTATTCCATGCACTTCCTTAAGGGTGGTGCTAGTTCTTTATTTCAACTTTATGTGCCAAAAGCAAAAAAAAACAAACACCATTTTTCTTTCTTGGGGAATACAGGAGTCCATGTTTCTGACGTGCAGTAAGAAGGATTATGATGTATAAAGAATGATTATTTATGAATATATTTTAAAGTATTTAGGTGTTTTAGGCCTATGACCAATACTCATTCAAAGTACAATTAACATCTAAATGGGACCATGAATTCCAGCTTGCTCAGGCTTGCCTGTTTACAAAAAAAAGCAGGATTTATTTTACATTATTTTAAAGGATTTTCCCTTTTTTTGAGCCATCAGAGCTTGATTATTATTATTTATCTTTTGGTTTTGTTTTTTTTTTTATTAACTGCTATAGTTAAATGCAACTGATTAAAAATGTGCAGTAGGATTTCCAGAAGTACTTGTGGTTGCCTTAATTCTGTTCCCATTGAAATCAATGGTATAATTCTTGTAGTTATCACCAGGAGCAGAGTTAAGCCAACATTGGTTGCTCTTCAAGGTTGCCTCCTGGAAGTTTGTGTCCCTGTGTGTAATCAAGGCAAGTCTATTGCAGAAAACGAGCACCCAGTAAGGCAATTCTGAACTATGATGAAGGAAAGGGTTCTGAAAGAAATCCATTTTGAATGCACAGTCTAGACAAGCCTGTGCAGAGCCAGAACATTTTCTTCTGGGTAATTTAGGCTCATATTGCAATGAAAAATGTCCTCCAATTACAATGACTTGGACACTTCTGCTCGTTCAAGCAGTGTTGTTATAGGAATTGTGTAAAAAAAAAATAAATTTACATTTACAACAAGCATTGCAGATTAAGAAAGAAGATACCTCATCCCAGCTCAGCTGATCTCTGATGTGATCCATCTGATTTAATTTTTATAGGACAAGGTGTTTGAGTGCTGGTCACAAAAAAAAAAAAAAGTAAAATAAGAAGCCAGGAACAACTTTTTTTTCAAAAAAACAAAACCAGGCAGGAAAAACTCATAGATTGTCTCGAAAAAAAAATGTATCACAAGAATAATTTTTTTCCAAATTCTTTTGTGTTTTAAAAAAAACCCAAGAATGCAGAAATCTGCAAAAATCGAACTATCAACGAGATGAAACAGTCTGCTCATTGTCTTTCCTGAAAATGCTGACACACTTCTAGTCAAAGCATAAATAAACCAGGTAAAAATACATTGTGGAAAAACTGTTTTCAGTCTTGTTTTTTATCTGTTACATTCTGGATTAGGAAAGTCTCTTGTTGGGGAAGGAATGGTGTTGACAAGGGCAAGAAGAACCATTTAATTCACCACCGCACAGGAACCAATAACATAAGTTCGACACCCACTTGTCTTGGGCTTCGCCTCTGGTCAAGAAATGGTGGTATCTCCAGAGGGTGGTGTACACCCCAAGCAGGATGCACCATGTGCTGGAGGTGTGAAATCCCTCTGCCTAGAGGAGAGGTAGGATTTGAGCGCCCCTCTTCAGTGCTGGCACTTAGCAAAAATTAGTTAAGGCCAAAGTGATACCAACACTGCTGGCAGTGACACCACCCTGTCAAATAACATGGCCAGCACTGCCAGCAAACCCACTCCTGAGCCTCAGCCTTAAATGCTCTTTCATTCCTCTGCCAAAGATTGTATGCGGCGCCCCATCCCCAGGCATTACTGCCCCCTCAACATGGGGCAGTTTTTCCTTCCTCACTTCCAAATCTCCCCCCTTCTCTCTCTGAACACAGTCCTTCTGCTTTCAGCGAGGCTCCCACAAAGCTGTCCCTTTCCCTCAGTATCCACGCTCAAAGTCTGCACCCTCTATGTCATAGACACTGCATAGACACTGCTCAATAGCTCCACTACTGTTTTAGGAACCAAAATTGAAGATAAGCTTTTACATTTCTTATTACTATTTGCTATTTGTGTCATATAAAACAAAAATATGATCAGAGCAAAGTATTAACACACCTATAAAGAGACAGTTTCCTGCTGCAGTGATCTGACACCCTAAATATAGAAGGTGGACAAAGAGTGGCACTGAAAAATAGCTATCATCACTACTTCACTGGTAGAGAATTGAGATATCAACGGATGATGACTTCAACTCCACATCCTAATTTGCATCAACAGTCTGCCAGACTCACCCATGACTTCAAAACCTAAAATCAGGATAAAAAAGTTCTAGATAATGCAATTTCTTTCTGTATGATCTGCATCTGATATCAGCAGTCCCACTGCAAGGCTTACCCCCTCTCAGATTTATAAGGGCCTGTAAAATGGGGCCCTTTGGCACACAAAAATAATGAAACATTTGTGCTGACTTTTAAAAAAGTGCAACATAACCTATTTTCTGGTTACAAAAGATAATCCAGCTACTGCCAAGTATCTGGCCAACACCACCAGACATGCTTCTCTTTCAAACGAAACGCACAGGCCTGTTTAGCATAAATACATCAAATCTTCAGTACGAGGGCGGCAAGACTCTGGATTAGACTGCCCAGAGAGGCTGTGGCTGCCCCCTCCCTGGAGATGTTCAAGGCCAGGTTGGATGAGGCCTTGAGTAACCCGGTCTAGTTAAGAGTATCCCTGCCCATGGCAGGGAGGTTGGATTAGATGATCTCTAAGGTCTCTTCCAACCTAAGACATTCTATGATTCTACGAATCTCCCAGAGATATTGATCTGCGTCTTTTGCTTTTTTGTTCACTGATCAAGCCTTGGCACAGTTTGTTGAGGAAAATCACATGTCCACCTGCGTGACTGAAAAACAGTCTTTCAGAACGAGACAACTAGCCTGTAAGGGTAATTTTGGGGCTTCCACAGCTTTGGCAACATCCCTTGAAACTAAATCAAAACTGAATCTCTGAGGCCCACATTGCTCCTTCAGAAGTGACACGGGTCCTCATGGATACCCCCTGGAATCACAGCAATACACTTGCTCCTGAAGATATCCGACCCAAACAGCTGGACATAATGGGGATTCCAGAAGGGGTTTACTCCAACAGCTGGTTAATGGAAGGCCATGGCTTCCTTATGTGGGCTCCATAGCTACAGAAGCAACAAAACTGACCATCTTCTAAAAATAAGGGGAAATTAATACATTGCTTAAGCCAGCATTTGAAGTGAAAACACATTAGGGTTACAACCAAAGCAAACACTACAAGCATTTATCAAATCAGTGGGGATTAATCACAAATATGCAGCATACGTCTCTAATAGTGGCTGTTACATGCACTTTTAAATTATTGGCAATGGTAGCAATTAAACAATAACTCCTACATGACATTTATAGAAACAAATGCTTGGTCTTTTCTAATTGGAAGCCACAGAAAAAACACCGCAATGACAATCCAGCTAAGCCAAAAAAGCAACCCACTTGAAAAAGACATTTTGAAACCATCCCCTAAAAGTTTCAAGGAGTACTAATTTTTAAAGAGCATTTTTCATGTACTCTTCAATAAATGTTCATACTCCAGGATTCAGTTTCTCACTCTACTCCTAAACATAATCCGGTGCAAAAAAAGCACCGAGAAATATAAAGATCAATGGTTTGGAATACAGACTTCCTAGTGAGGGTATGAATTAAGCCATCAATGCAGTAAACGTTAGCAGACACAGGGATTAAACATAATTACTTTTTGTAATGACCAAAAATATCTGCTGGTGAAACACGTTCTTTCCTACCAATAATGGATACCAACCAGAGCTGAAACGGTGTAAATCAGAACAGCCTGATTTACAGACTGACAGCATCTTCCTTTCCCTTTGTTAGTGTGAACAATTTTATTTTTAATAAAATTGATACTTGGTGAAAGAATTGATATTTGGTGAAAGGCGTGAGGGTTAACACACACGCGACAACTTGTAAAATGCTTAGCTCAGATTTCCTGTGAATACATGTTACGTATAAAGTCAACTTCAGTTTACTGAGAATATCTGGTAGAGAATTTGTCTGGCTACACAGGGTAGAAAGAACTGCAGTCCTTAAGCATGGCTATGCTTTAGGAGTTAAAAGCCCATATAACACATGTTGCAACTGTACCTTAAAACACAGGAGGATTTGGTAAAAATAGCAAAATAAACAATCCTGGCTGAGCAAGGTTCTTAACCACATTTTCAACTTGAACTGCGTGCCTCGTCCCACAGAGGTCAATGGAACGCGGGGCAGTGGCAGAGCTGGGCCTGCAGCCACTACTCTGGGGTGTCAGGTCTAAATTCGGTACCTCAGAAATAAAACAGATGGATAGACTAGGGATACAGTTTGGGTCTGGCAAGCAGGTTACTTATTCTCAACAGCAACAGTCCAAGATGACAGCAGTTCTAAAACTGGTGCTTTTTCTTTTCTTCTTTTCTTCTTTTCTCTTTTCTTTTTTCTCTTTTCCTTTTCCTTTTTCCTTTCCTTTCCTTTCCTTTCCTTTCCTTTCCTTTCCTTTCCTTTCCTTTCCTTTCCTTTCCTTTCCTTTCCTTTCCTTTCCTTTCCTTTCCTTTCCTTTCCTTTCCTTTCCTTTCCTTTCCTCTCTTCTCTTCTCTTCTCTTCTCTTCTCTTCTCTTCTCTTCTTTCTCTTCTCTTCTCTTCTCTTCTCTTCTCTTCTCTTCTCTTCTCTTCTCTTCTCTTCTCTCTCTCTCTCTTCTCTTCTCTTCTCTCCTCTTCTCTCCTCTCCCCTCCTCTCCTCTCCCCTCCTCTCCTCTCCCCTCCTCTCCTCTCCCCTCCTCTCCTCTCCCCTCCTCTCCTCTCCTCTCCTCTCCTCTCCTCTCCTCTCCTCTCCTCTCCTCTCCTCTCCTCTCCTCTCCTCTCCTCTCCTCTCCTCTCCTCTCCTCTCCTCTCCTCTCCTCTCCTCTCCTCTCCTCTCCTCTCCTCTCCTCTCCTCTCCTCTCCTCTCCTCTCCTCTCCTCTCCTCTCCTCTCCTCTCCTCTCCTCTCCTCTCCTCTCCTCTCCTCTCCTCTCCTCTCCTCTCCTCTCCTCTCCTCGCGCTTTGGTTTATCCTAGATACCTTGCTTATAACTGACATCAGGGAATTACCTGCTTCTCATTTTGCATTTTCTCCCCACTCCTTCCAACAAAAAGTGCTGCATTTCTACTTTTTTGTCTCATCGTTCTAACCAGCAATGTTTTAAAAACTACTTATAAACTCATAAAATTTTCTCCACCAGTCCTTGAAAATCCCAGACATATTTCACCTGACTTTTTAGTTTAATCTAAAATATCATAGGAAACTCACTTTATTTTCAGGGGATTCTTGTAGCACAAGGCACATTGCTGTTGGATAAACACTGGTGGCAAGATTGGACCTCAGAATTGATGTCTCTCAGCATATTTACTTTTGACCTTTCTTTTGTAGAGGTCTCAGCTTAAAATTTCCATCTATCACGAGAAATGAGCAGTGCTGTGAAGAGCTCATTACAGAGGTCCACTGAAATCAGGCTCCAGGAGCTCTTCTTGGAGAAAAGTTACTGAGTGGTTCCCAAATTTTCCAGCTGACAACCCCAGGTCCCTTTGCAATTTCAGATTCCTCTACTTTGAACCAAGTGATCTAAGGCCTTTCTCTCTGTTCAACACAGCCACTATTAATCTGGTTCTGTTTTGGTCATCCTTCGATCTCCTGTCATCACCGAGCTTTCTCCTGCTGAGCTGAGCCTGGGCGGCTGCACTCTCCCCAGTTCTTTCCCTCCTTTTTCCAATTCTTCCTTTCAACATCTATTCTTGCTCAACTCTCAAGTCTTTTGAGTCTGCCAATCAATCCGTTTGTCCCTCCATACAGCAATCACTAACTATACATTTGCAGTGAAGTCACTGATAACATCTATCCAAAATACAATGCTAAGGTAAAAATTTCTGAGAGTCCAGAAAAAGCGGGGAGGAATGTCACAAACACCAAACCACTGTTATACCAGTAAACTTTTGCTTCCAACAAGGTAGGAAAAACACCTGGACATGTCTTGGAATGATACAGCAATTTAACAGTACTTGCCTTCACATTGTACTACTTGCAGATAAACAATGAGGTGAGAATCCCTTTTCCTTTAAGCATCTAGGGCATACGGTTAAAAGGAAGATTATTACAATGTGTCCACTACATATTGAAAACCGAGAAGCGAAAATGTTTTAAACTGCAAAACTAATCTTGTAGTTTTCAAGTCCATTTTGTGATGTTTCAGTGTTTGACTTGTGCTTTTTTTAAACATCTGGACTCAACGTCAGAAAATTACTAAGTCTCCTTGAGGGTAGAAGGGCCACACAAGAGCAGCAAAAGGTTTTTCCCAGCAATAATTCAAGCACTAAAGAAGTGATTCTATTTTTTGATCATATTGCAATATCACACAATGAAAATAACGTAGAGAATCAGCAGAAAAAAGTTATTCACTCCACTAATTGCTCCCTCTGACCACATGACAACAGACAAAGATGCAGTTCTTTGGGTACTCAAAGCTATATAAAAAAGTCAAAGTTAGCCCCCCAAAATTGAGGAGTTCTTTTTTTCATTTAAGTTATATCCGGGGGGAAAAAAAAATCATTATCAAAGAGAGTCAAACGAAGCAATGCCCCCAACCTCCCTTTGTCATCAGAAAGCAGAATAAACAGAGAGATCAGGTCAGAAAGAGACTTACAACACTGGGACAAACCTGGGGAGGCTCAAGCGTGGAGTTTGGATCCGCTCTCCAGTGAAATCTTCTGTTAGTTAACACGTTGAACCAAGCAATGCCTCACTTTTTCTGCACAACGGAGAAGGTAACTTCACAAACACAACCAAGCAGGGAGCTGCAGGCTTACTTGCAGTGTGTCTTTTACTGAAAAATACATTTTATTTATCATAACATTCAAAAAAAAAAAAAAAAAGCAACATAATACAAATGCTAACTCATTCAGCTACAAAGTTTGGTACTCAGCGGTTTCAGACAGTCCGTTCTCTCGTGGTCGTGACGTACCGAAACGTTCCCGACGTGCAACACGCTGCTAGTGCAATTCTCAGAGTGACTCTGCCGTCCTTCATTCCCAGGCTCACGGCATACGGCAGCGGGATCACTTCAGGCTTCAGTTGTGTACTTGCCACAGTGTCATCTACGTCGAGAGCAGCTCAAAGAGTCCATTCTTCTCCAGTTATAAATATCTTCTTTTTTTTTTTTTTCTCCCAACAGGCAACAATCATCAACACAATGCGTTCACGACATTTTCCCCTTTGCCTTATAGCCCACTGCTCTCTCATCAGACATGACATCCACATCCTCTTAACAATCACTATCCTTACTTCACATTTGCACTTTTAAATATCTTTACAGTGATAATCCACCCCCTTAAAAAAAGGAGGAAAAAGAGAAAATGAAGAAGGAAGAAAAAAGGAAAACAGAAAACAGGAAAAAAAACACAAGCATATTTAAAGTATGTGTTCTCAGGTAGCCACAAGTTATTGGTAATTTATAAGCATAAGGAATGACACTTTGGCCATCAACACTAGAGAGTAAAGGTAGCTTTGAATGCAGACAAGGAGGCGGGGGAGAACACCGACCACACAACCCATAAATACATTTTAAATCATTCACCAAGTGATTCACCATTAAATTTAACTGAGTGAAACCAACCCTGCTGCAAAAGACCAGAACAACATTCATGCACCACCCCAGTCCCACTCAAACTTCTAATTGGATCCTGACCTCAAATGTGTAGAAGAGGCTGCTCAGCTGTTGCAGCCCCTGAACCCTGAGGGCAGGGTTGGGAAGGATCTCGAGTGGTGCACAGAATTTTGCCTTGCTTTGCACACAGAGTGAATTTCAGCTGTAACATACTATGACCGCACCGTGAAACATGTAACATTAGCAACTTGTGAATCCTGACTCTAACGCAAGATACGTGGTTACACATCACCCCATCGGCTGGAGAAGTTCACCACTGGGTATACCTGGAGGAGCACCATATCACTAGAATTTTTTCTGGCAACCTTTCATGGCGTTATCAGCTGGGTCCAGTTAGACTCAAGCCCAGAGCTCTGGTCTCATATGCATAAAGTGAAGAACGCAGGACTCAGTTCTGCAAGGCACTCAGCGCTCTGGGCCAAGTTCAGCAAAGCTTTGTGTTGATGGGCGAAAAAAAAAATGAAATAATGATTACAATTTCCACTGAAGTTCCCAGGAATCTGCTTAGATATTTGAAATTAGAGATGCATGTGATGGCTTTGCTGGACTGAGTCCGTGAAGCAAAGCTCCTTGCAAAACTGACCCCTTGATGCAAACGTGGAGTCTCTTCAGTAAGAGACAAAATTAAGCAAACACTGTTTGACATAGCATTGACACATTCCACTGAAGAGATCTCCCCTGAGAAAATAAATAGCTGTTGGTATTGCCTTATTTCATTCCTTTCATCTCCACAGGTAGTTAAAAAAAAAAAAAAATCTGCTAAATTTCCCTCCAACAAATACATGTTTAAATCCTGGGCACTTGTTTTCTAAGGATTTTTTTCAAGTACACCGGGTGAAACTGTAAACCCTGAGTTTGTGTGTGCAAACCTATATCTTGTAAACTGCAATGTGAAACTTGGCTCTGAGCACCGATATAGGAAAAGATAGGACAGAAACATTTTCAAACACTGATGCTAGTATTATAATGTATGTCCCGTACACGTGTATGTCATAGCGGAAGATCTACTCTGGTACCTGCACTGCCCTGCAGTCCAAAGTACTGTTGCATTTAACACTGATACTCTAGTCGTGACGTCTATGAACTTATCAGTCATGAAAATGGTGAAGAAACATTCATTTTCTTTAAGAGGCATTCAGCCCGAATCCTGGTAGGAAGTTAAAAGTTTGTAACTGTGGACACACAACCAAAGAGCACAGGGATTAAGCGTACGCATTCTACACTCTACCGGGGCACACCAATCTCTTTGAAAAGGGCTAGAATCATATTTTTTCATTCGATGCAATTTGTATCTATCACAACAATGAAGATAAAGAAGTAGATGTATGTTAAATCACCCACTATCTGTACACTTGCAGTGCGTTTCCTTTTGAGGCCAATTTCAATTTGTGCCCGTAAACAAATAAATTGCATTGAAATACAATCTCACATGTATGGGTAAAGACAGCCGTAGTCGAGTTTTCTGTTTCTTATGAGTTACTTGGGAAAGTGAAAACCTAGGGCTTTCTTTAAAAGTGGAAAACCTGGAAACTTTCTTAGCAGCAGGAAACCTTGAGAACAGGCGCAGGAAAACCCTGCGTGTGGGCAAATGCTCTAAATACTGACTTCTGAGTTTTGCATTTAGATTTTAAATTTGCAATTTGTTACCCTCAATAAAGCTTTATGCTAAATAATGTAGGCTTGACCTTACATTTCTTCGCTTCCCAAAGTGCTTCACTGAACTGAAATTTTGTGCAGGGAACACATTACTGTAGTTTAGTTTTACTGTCACAATTCTCTTTTGCTAAGAAAAATGGGTTGCCAGCAACAAATGAATCTGTTTGAGTTTGACATACAGATATAGATAGATAGATAGATAGATAGATAGATAGATAGATAGATAGATAGATAGATAGATAGCTGCATTTTGAGTAATCATATTTTATATTTTCTTGTTCAAAAGAGAAATATTTCAGCAAATACAGATAGCATGGATGTAGCCCTCAGATAAACCTGCCAAACCAAAGTTAAAGAAATTACTGCATGTTATTGTGGTTGTAACATCAAAAAACTCCTCTCACAGGGGAATTGCTAGGATTATGTTTTCAGCAATATTGCAATTTAGGGAAGAATAGTCTGCAGTCTTAAAGAAAAATAAATGCTGTCTTCTCTTTTAGAACCAGGAGCCAAAAACACTACATTCAATTTCTTCTTTCCAGTATTTAAACACTGTCATAATTAAGGCAACTTCTGATGTTCAACACAGCACAGAGGAGCAAATAAAAAATGAAAGCAATCAAATGTGTTTTCTGATATTTACACAATCTGTTTTGAACCATGTCAAAAAGTGAACACTAAACATAATCCTCTCCATTTGCAACTCCAAGCACAGAGATGCAGAGTACAAAACAAACATTTGATTGCAAATTGTCACCAAAACCTTTGGGGAAGACCCTCATTTACCACAATGGATGAGAGCTGATGGCTTTATTTAATTTTCTTTTTTTCTTTTTAAGAGTTGCAAGGCTGCACTGGGACATCACAACACGTTCCAGAGACCTGGAGGAAGCTGTGTATTGATCCACACGGAAACACTGCCACATTTACAGCCCGTGTTTTACAAACAGCTGTAGTGGCACTACTACCACAAGCCACCGGCACAGAGGCAATGCCTAAAGCCTGCAGACTGGCTTCAATATGAAAACAACTTTACAGAAGATAACGCAGTAATTCAGTGTTGCTCGCATAATTAAATGTATGCATTCTCCAAAACTGGGGGGTATTTAGGAGAAAACAAGAACCTTACATGCTTGCTTTGTATGCTGAAGCAAAAAAAAAATGAGAAAAGTGAAGAAGCAGTTCTTAGGATGAATGTTTAGAGTTACCAAGTGTATTTCGGATTAAAGAAGTATGATTCTTCTTCCTTAGCTCTGTAAAAAAACAAACAGAAAAGTGTCATTAATACAGATTGTTACAAAGCTGCCACAACCATTTGAGCAACCTTTACTACTCCAGAGAAGTGCCTAATACCCCCTTTCATTATCACACTATTCTTGCTACTAATTCCCTAAGCTACTGTCAAGAGTCAGACAACAGCATCTGACTTTTTCAACTGAGTCAGTGGTCTGCTCAAGGTGTGAAACGTTCGGTGCCTCACAACCCCACGGTTCCCCACGGAATGGTCCTGGGGAACTCTGCACACATTTGGTAGGAAGAGGGCACAGCGATGCACTCGCCTAAGCTGGAGACCCGAGCACTTCCCTTGCCAACACAGCATCCCGCACGGCGTACCTAAGTGAAACAACCCGTGCTCCCAGATTTGTGGGGTTAACACTTAAATCCTGGCTTGGGAAAGCATTGTGGGCAAGAAGAATCATTAAGTTCACCTTTAATTTTAATTGGTGTCAAGGTTGAGTCCTGTTTTAAAATGTTTCCTAAGAAGCTATGGATCTGAGAACAAGCTCATGCTTATTTCTACTCATAGACTGTTTTGCTAGATCAAATGCTGAAGACTTTGTAGTTCTTGGAATATTCCTGTATTTCCGACTAAAATTGGATGGATGCTTTACTAAATTCTCGGTGAAGGCATCAATGTAAATAAATTCTATCTACTGCATATTTCACTGTGAGTTGACTTTTTCACAATGTAGGCTCCATATTCTGCTGGATAGGGGACAACTAAAATAGAGTTTAAAAATACCAATTTATGAGCCTTTAAAAAATCATTCATATGTGCTATCCACACATTTTTAAAGGCAGGCATAGATTGTCTGATGGCAGGCAGGGAAAAAACACAACTAGTAAGTATATTTGCAGGCTTTGGTGACAGAATTTCTCACATTAGACTTAGCCTAGTTACATCACAAAGATGTTTACTCCTGTAACCATAATGTGCCTTTAGTTTAGATACGTTTGCACAGAGCAAGGAAAAATATCCGTCTAATATTAGCAGTACAATTTACTACAGTTACTTTCTACTTTGCTACATATTATTTTCTCATTTATTTACCTAACACAAGGGAGAAACTCCCCAGAGTATGATGTGAGAATAGACACAAAAGTTAAAAACACATTTTCGGGCTGGGAACGAGCTCCCTTCAGGCAGTCCATTCGCTACAGGTCGGCGCTATCTAGGTTTGAATGCAGGCAGATTGGCAAATTTACTAAAGCGAAAATTAGCATAATTTGTTTTTTTCCAGCTGAAGGAACAAGTGCAGCAAGCAAGAACTACATTGCTCATAGCTCACCAACTATCACGAGCGAAGAAGAGGAAGGAGAAAAGTAACCTCATGATACCTGTCAGAAACGTGTACATATTCTCTAATGTTTGCTGTACAGCAAATATTTAAGAACTGTTCAGAAGTAGCATCTTGGGTTTTGCCAGAATCCAGACTGATAGGATCCATTTCTTCCCGCTGATTATGCAGAGAAGAGTACCAGCTGCAGAAAGAAGTGCTGGAAGAGCAGCAGATGTGCAGAGGACTTGATGCCAACAGCACCACGGGCATCACATCTCCACCGAAGAGTCAAGTCAGCTCTGTCACGCTGATCTCCAAGAGGTGACAGAGACCAGGATGGAGCGGTCCTTGACACGGTGACACAGTTTGTGAATGAAGATGTGAAAAAAATAAAGATGGGAGGAAGATATTACGTGTAGTGAAGAAAAAAATACAGAAATGGAAGGAGTGAGCATTCATTCAGCTTGTTTTGGCTACTAAAAAAAAAGGGACCTGAAAAGATGGCGTTTTATCCAAACCTCATGTTTGTGGGATGAAACCTGGCTGGTTTAAAATCTATTTTAGAATCTTCACAGCATTGCTGCAGTCCAAAAAACCCTGTTCTGATGTGAAAGCAGTTGGAATGAAAAAATGATCAACAGTTCACCCTCTGATTCATGTGAAATTATACTCTTCTTCTTGTTAGGGGAAAAACACTACCCCAGGAAAACAAATACATTTGATTAGGAAGAGAAAGACAAAAGAGATTCAGGAAAAGAAGGGGAAACACACACACACACAAAAGCAGATAATAAAAGAAAGACAAAAAATTATCCACAGAGACATGAAAGTTATGTAGGTGAATGAAAACGCTGAACAGGTACAAGGACAGAACAGAACAATAGGAATAAGGTTACAGACACAATTAGCCTCTGGCATATATCTTATTTTTCACTAACAGCTATAGGAATAATCAAAGTCTAATGACAAGCTAAACGCATCTTGCAGCATGCACTTCAAATGATTTGTTTTACTGACTTTCAGAACAGGTTGAGGAAAAAAATCCCCACGGCACACCCACTACACACCAGCAGGGCATCAGCCTCAGCAACAGGGAGACAACAGGGAGGGGGCATCGCTGTCTGTATTTAGACAACACGCATCTTGGCATCATTAGTGGCAAAAGATGGAAGCCTTCAAACTGCTGAATGACCTTCTCTAATGAATAGGGAAGTTTTTGCATCACCACTCTGCATCACCAGCTTTCACACCTATCTCACAGCGGTTGAGCTCCAACATAGTACAAAAAAAAGCAGAGCATTGATGCAGTTGTTAACCTCACCAGTGAGACAGAGCAATTTGCTGAGAGCATTGCCTGCCGTCATTATGCACCAGGTATTGCAGGCAAGCTCCCTGAAGGAGATGGCAGGATAACCGCCTGCGAAAGGAGGGGCAAATCACACCAGGAAATATGACAGGTTTCACAGAAACACAGAATGCTAAGTTGCACTTTGAAAGAGGGATAAGCCAGAGCTTTGCGTTTAAACAGCTGCTGTAAGATAGAAATATGTGTACTACATACCACACCTTTTCAGAAACAGCAAGTCCCTAAACTGAAATCTAACATATTTGTTGCACTAGCAATCTGAACTCAGCTTAAAGACCAATGAAATGCAATAGCTTTTGCCATTTTTCCTAGATACTCTATCAAGACTCTACTGACAAGATGAACTCAAGTAGCACAGCAGAGTCAATTTCAATTGGTACTTTGCCTGTCCTGAGTGACCTCATGAGGGCCAAGGAAAATAACTTCATTTATACCCAGGATAAAAGAATGGCACTTTCAAGATAAAATATTTACAAGCAGAGAAGTGTATAAATCATTTCAGTAAGGTTTCGTTCAACAAATATCTACTACTATGCAGTAGTAGATGACGCAAACCAGAAGAACTACAGAAGTAAAAAAAGATAACCCAAATGCTGGAAGAAAAGAATGCGCCCTCAAGCATACAACTGAACAAAACTCAGCACAAACTGGCGACAAACCCAAACCTTCAACAGTCACTGCTGCTTCTCTTTGCCTCTTAATCTACACCAGGAACAAACTTTCTGAGTCTTTGGTAAGCCACACAAGACTTCAGTAGCTCTCTCCAATGCAACATTTGATAACAAGCCATGCGTTTTAATGCAAGAGGCAAAAGGAGCAGCAATGCCCATCCTGAAGGCACTTTCTTAATACTTCAGGAATTTTAAAACAAAATGTCATGGTTCCTTGCTTATTTTGCACAAGACACGCTGCGCCTCAGGTTCGATGCGTGCTGTACGCCCAGTCTCGTGCCCTCCTCCTTGCTCTAGAAAAGGCACTCAACATCCCTACATGCGCATCCCTGAATTTGGAGGGTGCCGCTGGGTTACAGCCCTAGATAACGGGATGCTGGCAGGACTGTGGCAAGCCAAGCTCGAAGTAGCCTCGTGAAACTGTGATTTGCAGCAGTGCCCACGGGCTCCACTGGAGCCCTCCCACAACACAGACAGCTGTGGGCACCCCTCTCCCTGCCAGTAGCTGCAAGGCACTGGGGGAGCAGAGCACACCAGGATCTACCCTACATATCCTGCTCGCTCATGCTGCTAACAAGACGGACCTGAAATAAAGGTTTGCCTCCACCAGGCCCCTCTCCGACTCTTTCCAAGGATGGGGAGAAAGAAGGGCTCAGGGCAGAGAAACAGGTGCTTGCCTGCCCTTGGGAGAAAAAGGTGAGATGTAAGAAAAGGGGGATGTGCTACCAAGGTAGGACACTTTGTGGCTTGCAAGGTGGGTCCAGAGGAGGTGCCCAGCTGCACTCCCCTCCCTGGGGGCAAGGGGAATCCAGTGAGATGGGGTCCCCAGACATGAGGCTGCACAGATACAGACTGTGTGATGAGCAGTTATTGCACGATTTCGCTGCAGCTGTCTGCGGGCCAAAAAAAAGGAGTGTATTTACCAACTCTGAGGGGATACCCAACTGCACCAACGGGCACACATAACCTTTGCGTTTCTACCTTACGCCTGTATTTTCAGTCCTGGTGAGGGCCTGCCTGTGGACCCCAGGCCCATTACTTACCCACCTCGAAGAGAAGCTGTGGCACAGCTCTCAGTCAGTGGGCAATCCGGTCAGCCCTTAACCATCACTGGTGAACATCGTGCCGAACGGGCGGCACCCACTCACCCGTGCTCCTCACCGGTGCTCCACCACGAAGCGCATGGTGGTGCCGTCGAAGGAGGGCGGCGCGACGATCCGTGGGCCGGTGGCTGGTGCTGTGATGCTGATGACAGGCTTCGCCTCGGCTGTCCCGCGCCGTGGCGGCGGCGGGCCCTTGCCGGTAGCCACGTAGTAGGGGCTCTCGGTGAAAGGCACTTCTGCCGTGGCCGGGCTGCCGGGTTCAGCCGGGGCACTGGCATCGCTGCCCGGGTGGGACAACGGGCGCTGAAGGGCACCGGTGGGCAGCATGGCTGCGGCAGGCAGAAGGCCAGGGTAGAGCATGTACGTGGCGCCGTAGGCCCCGGTGTTGAGGGCCAGGGGTGAGAGGGGCAGTGGGACGGGGGCGACGGCGGGCTGCTGGGGCACCGGCACCTCCACGTACTGCCCGGTCTCGGGGTCGAAGAGGCGCCGCTTGAGGGGCTGCTGCACCGGCGTGTCCACCAGGTAGTACTGCCCGGTGCTCACGTCCAGCAGCATCTTGCGCTGCGTCTGCGGGAAGGGCTCGGCCGGAGTCGCCGCGGCGGGCACGGAGGGCGAGAAGCAGAGCAGCGGCGGCGGAGCGGCGCCGGGCAGAGTGGCGAAGGGCAGCGGCGGGCGGTACAGGGCGGCGGCGGGCGGACCCTCGGCGGGTGGCGGGGCTGCGGCGGTGGGAGGCTCCTCGGCGGGCGGGGGTTCGGGGCTCCCGGGACGCTTAGCGGTACCGTAGGGCTTCAGGCTGCACAGAGCCGTCGCCGCCGCCGTCGCCGACATCGGGCTGGGGCGGACGCCGCCGCCGCCCGCTCCCGGCACCGGGGAGGAGGGGGAGCCGGGCTCGGCCGCCGCCTTCAGCGGCAGGGCCAGGTAGTTCCCGCAGTCCGGGCCGCGCTCCGCATCGTCGCCGCCCGCGGGCAGCCGGGAGGAGCGCGGCGCCTGGCCCCGCAGCCCGCCCTCGGGGGAGGACTTGCTCTGTGCGGGGGCTGCGGCTCCTCCGGCGCCGCGGAGGGTGAGGAGGGCGCGGGGGGCGGCGGGGGGGTCGGCGCGGGGGACGGGCGGGCCGCGCTGCCGCTGCCGGGCCAGGCTCTCGAAGGCGGCCGTCTTGGCCGAGACCTTATCGGCGGAGCTGTTGGAGGGGCGGCGGGGCAGCCGCTCGCCGCCCGGCCCCTTGCCCGACGGCTCTTCCGCCTTATCCGCCGGGGGCGCGGGGGCGGCGGCGGCGGCGGCGGGCCGGGTCCCGGCGTCCCGCTCCTGGCTGGCAATGAGGGAGAGGACGTGACTGTCGGTGATGGGCAACGGGTCGCTCTTGCGCTTCCACTCCCGCTTGTTGAAGCTGTACAGCTCCTCCATGCTCCGCACCGCCGCCGTCAGCTTCTCCAGCGCGTTTTGCACCGGCGCCGCCTTGCTCTCCTCCCGCGGGTCCTCCTCCGGCCCCCGGCCCCTCTCGGCGGGCGGCGGCGGGGGCTGGTGCCGCCAGGGCGCGGCGGATTTGGAGACGATCTTCAGCACGGCCGGCTGGCGAGGGTCGCTCTTGTTGGGGGCGATGGTGGCCACCGGCAGCCTCCCCGAGGTGCGGTGCACCAGGACGGTGCCCTCCGGAGGGCAGGCTGGCACCTTCCCCGCCGCCGCCTTGGCCCCTGCCTCGGCGGGCTTAGTGTTGGCGTGGCCGACCGCCTGGCAGGTGATGACCACTGGGGAGAGGGACCTGGGCACGCCGGCGATGACCAGCTGCTGCCGGGACTTATGTTCCGGACCGCCCTGGTCGGAGGCGACACTGCCCTTGTCGCTGCTGTTATCCCCCGAGTCGTAGTTGTAGGAGCTTTTGATGAGCTTCCGCACGTCCCGAACCTGGTGGAGGACCCCCTGGGCTCTGTGCTTGCTGTCCCTCACGTCGCGCACCAGGAACTGCGGCACCTTGTCGGGGGCGTCGCCGGGCTTGGGCAGTTTGGGCTGCTGGCCCCTGCCCTCCTCCGGCGGCCGGGCCGCGATCTGCGGCGTCAGCAGCTGGGCGATGCTGAAGCCGGCGTCCTGGGGCTGCTGCAGGCTGCCCAGGCTGATCTTGATCTCGGGGGCTTTGGGCTTGGCGGCGGGGGGCGAGGAGGAGGCGACGGCTGTGGTGGCGGCGGCGGAGCACTTGGTCGCCTGCTTGCCGGGCTCCTTCTGCCGGGGGGTGTGCTGGATGGCGGGCACGAACAGGCGGGACATCTTGGTTGACTTGCCAGCGGAGATCTCCCCCAGGTCGGCCCGCCAGTCATGCCTGGAGGAGAGTTTCAGCTTGCCGACGGGCGCCCTCTCCTCTTTCTTTTCTGCCTCCCGCTCCTTCCAGGACCTGAAAGCACTGTTCTGGCTGCGGAGGAAGGTGGCCTTGATGGCCTCCGAGGCGCTGCGCTTCACCTCGCAAAGCTCCTCCGACAGTGCCCGGTCCAGGCTGCGGCTCCCGTCGCGGGGCGTCGACGCTTTGGAGGGCGGTGACCCGCTACCGGCGCCCTCGCCTGCCGCTTCCTCCGCCGCCGCCGCCGCCGCCGCGCAGTCCGAGCCGCCCTCCGAGTGCCGGGAACTCTGCCGTTGCTCGCCGCCCTCCCGGGGACGCTCCCGGCCGCCGCCGACGGGCTCCAGCTCCCGTCCGGCGCCCAGCCTGGTGTAGGAAGTGTCGCTGATCTCGCCTCGCTCCATCTTGAACTCGTGCTCCAGCTGCATCTTCTTGGAGATGACGTTTTTGAGGAGGCTGGAGGCAAACTTGGATTTCTTGCTGGATCCCCCCCTGCCGCCCGCCGCCGGCTCCCCGCCGCCCGCCTTGGGTGCATCGCCGAGGTCCAGCAGGGTCACCACCCGGGAGCCCGCCCGCAGCCGCCGGGGCGACTCGACGTGGGCGATCTCCCCATCGAGCTTGCTGACCACGAACTCGAGGGCTTTGGTCTGCGACCGGCCGGAGCGCAGCAGGCTGGGCTCGGCTCTCGGCCCCAGGCTGCCGCACTTGAGGTCCAGGTAGGTGGACCAGCGGTTGATGCCCAGGGCATTGTCGGGCAGGGAGGCGGAGGAGGCGCGGGAGCCGGGGCGCAGGGTGTCGAAGTAGGGGTACGCCAGGCTACGGAAAGCCCTGGCCGTCAGGTTTCGGACTTCTTTGTCGGCATCGTCCAGCTCGCTGACGGCGCTGGAGGCGCCGCTGGAGTGCTCCCCTGCCCTGGCCGCCCCGCACCGGGTCTGCAGCCGAGCGGGGACCGCGATGAATTTTTTCGCGTGGTCGCGAACAGCGTCCGGTTTTAAACTCGCATTGCGTTCAGGAGCCGCGGGGACACGGAGGCTCATGTCGCTTTCATGCTTGGCAGCGTAAATAGTGTTTTGCTTTCCGCTCACGTTGCTAGACTCATTTATAGCCCGGGAAGCGGCTTTGATTGATAGGAGAAGCTGGGCGGCCGGGCTCCCGCCGGGGCGGCCGGGCTGCTTGGACCGGCTTTCCTCCGAGCTGGCGCGCTTGTCCCCGCCGGGGGTGTCGTGTTCGGAGGTAAGGCTGACGATCTCGGTGCTGCTGGTGTTGTCGATGCTGTCTGTCTGGTTGTTGGGGTCGCTGGTGGTCGTGCTAAGGTAGCAGCTATTCTCTTCCTCCTCCTCCTCCGTCGGCGTGTCCCCCGGGGTCTCGTCGCTCCCGAAGGAGGCGTAGTCCACGAAGGAATAGATCACGTTGTTGTCCTCGAAGTCCCAGCGGGCGGCCAGCCCCGCGTCGAAGTCCATGTCGTGGTCCACCTCGCTCAGCTGGATCTCCTGCGTGCTGATATAGTGCGCCTCGTCGCGGCCGCCGCCGGGGGGAATACCGGGGCGGGCCGCCTTGCGCCTCGCGTCCTCGTTCTCCTCGCTTTCGTAGCCGAAGGAGGACGAGGAGGTTTTGCCCTCCGTTGACACCGGGTCGCCCATCGCGGGAAAGCTGTCCACCTTGGTCACTGGCGAAGGGCAGGAGGAGGAGGAGGACTCCGGGGAGCCCCCCCGCCTCCGCCGGCCCGCCGCTCCCTGCCGCTCCCCCGGCGCCGCGGCCAGAGTCAGCTCCGCATCCCGCCGCGGCCGCCGCGGCCGGGGAAGGCGGGTGAACCCGCCCGCGGTCCGAGGATGCTGGCTCCGCGGCCCCACCCGGCGGCCCGCCGCTCGCCGAGCCGCCAACATCCCCGGTCCCGCCGGCTCCGCTCTGCGCCGTGGGACCGCCCGCTCGCTCGGCGCCGCCAACCGGGGCCAGCTCGGGGGGCCGACGGCTCTCCTCCGGCACCGGCGGCGAGCCGCGGATCTCCACGTACGCTGCCTCCTCCTTCTTCTCGGCGGCCGCCTCCGGGCTCGGGCCCCGTCCCGCCGCCGCGCCCTCGGGGCCGGCTCGGGAGTCGGCGGGCGGGCGGCCGGGCGCGTCCATGCCGAGGCCGTCGGGGCGCGGCAGTGGCCCGGGGGGGCGGGCAGGCACGTGCCGGCAGGGACGGGGGGTGCAGCGGGCCGCCCACCCCCTGCCCTCCCCTTCCCTCCCCTCCTCCGCCCGGCGCGCCGGCTACCGGCCCCGGCGGGCATCGCCGCCGGGGGGCGGAGGGGTCGGGATGGCTTCGGCTCCCGCCCTCCCCGCACTGGGGCCAGCCGCGGGACGGCGAGGGCCCGCTTGGCCACCGGGGAGAGGTGGCTAGTCGCCCTGCGGGGTTCCTAGGACGAGCCCGGGTCGCTCCGGGTTTTTCCGAGGTGGACGTCACTTGGCCGGTCCCAGGAGCGGACTATGTATAGCCGGCGCCACTTAATCGAACAAAATCCTATTTTAAACATCTGTGTTTGCCGGAATAAAGCCGCCCGGGCACTCCTGGGGAGGTGGGAGCCGCCCCTGCCTGCAAAGATGCTGCTGCCGGCCTTCCCGGCAGCATCGGCTGGAAGAGGCAGCTCCGAGGGCACGGGCGGAGCAGGCTGGCTTGCCCACCCCAAATGCACCCTCGTCCCACACACAGCGGTGGCTAAACGGTTTTCTTCTTCCTTAAAGTAACTCCATGCATCCCGTGTCCCTGCTCGCAGGAGGCACCTTGCAGAGGGGCCCCCTATCTTCGAAGCGGTTTCAGAGAGCCACCGGCCAGGGGACCCAAGGTGCCTTTTTCCAGGAAAATACTGGTCTAGACATAACCAGCACCTAAGACCTATTAATAGGCATTTCTGTGGCACGCCTGACCTTTGGTAGCTGAGGGCTTTACTGAGCAGTCCTCAAGATGACACACCAAAAATCACTCCAGAGCCACGGAAGGAAAAGGCAAGCTGCTAAATACTGAGGCAGAGACACAGAGGAAAGCGAGCAACACTGAGGAGCAGCCCTCAAGTATACAGTGCAGATAATGGTCTAAATTTATAACTTAAAAAGCAAATAAGCACCACACGCTTGGGCAAGCAAGCAGGCATTGAGTTGGTAACGTTGGATACTAGGTAGTAGAGGGCTGTGGAAATCCCCAAAGCAAGTACCAGGATACGTGTATGCATGCACTGGCATGAGGGACGTGGTGTGTGGCTTTGCCAGGGATGCTGCAGGGGTACAAGGCACCAAGAAGTGAAGCAGATGCCATCTCAGACCTCTCCACATTAAAACAAGAATTTCCCAGTGCTCCCAGCTCCTTAGTCCACCCCATAGCCAGGCTGCTCTGCTTCCATCCTCTCCATGGGGTTGCAGTGTTCCCACTGCGTTAAGGAAAAGTGTCCTCACTCTGCTGAACCCAGGGAGCAGCTTGTGAAGGTCCTGCAGCAATGGCAGGTTTCATATCCCATTTCAGATAAGGATTGCTGCCTGGAGGAAAACAAGTGGCGCAGCTTCAGCTCTTAGTACTCTACATAGATACAGAGAATCACAGAATCACAGAATGTTAGGGGTTGGAAGGGACCTCAGAAGATCATCTAGTCCAGCCCCCCTGTCAGAGAAGGATCACCTACAGTAGATCGCACAGGTAGGCGTCCAGGTAGGTTTTGAATATCTCCAGAGAAGGAGACTCCACAACCTCCCTGGGCAGCCTGTGCCAGTGCTCTGTCACTCTCACAGTGAAAAAGTTTTTCCTAATATTTTTGTGGAACCTCCTATGTTCCAGCTTGTACCCATTGCCCTTTGTCCTGTCAATGGACGTCGTTGAAAAGAGCCTGGCAGCGTCCTCCTGACACTCCCCCTTGACATATTTATAAACATTAATGAGGTCACCCCTCAGCCTCCTCCAAGCTGAAGAGACCGAGCTCCTTCAGCCTTTCCCCATAAGGGAGATGTTCCACTCCCTTAATCATCTTTGTGGCTCTGCGCTGGACTCTCTCCAGCAGTTCCCTGTCTCTCTTGAGCTGAGAGGCCCAGAACTGGACACAATATTCCAGATGTGGCCTCATCAGGGCAGAGTAGAGGGGCAGGAGGACCTCTCTCGACCTACTAGCTACTCCCCTTCTAATACACCCCAGGATGCCATTGGCCTTCTTGGCCACGAGGGCACATTGCTGGGTCATGGTCATCCTGCTGTCCACTAGAACCCCCAGGTCCCTTTCTCCTACAGTTCTCTCCAGCAGGTCGGTCCCCAACCTATACTGGCACATGGGGTTATTCTTTCCCAAGTGCGAAACTCTACACTTGCCCTTGTTGAACTTCATTAGATTTCTCCCCACCCAGCACTCCAGCCTGTCTAAGTCTCTTTGAATGGCTGCATGGTCGCTTCTGAAGCTGCAGACCGACAGCACGAAACTATTGCTGAAGCACCAGGTAATATTTTAACAGAAAGAAGCATCCTCCAAACTTAAAGGGTTTGGAGCAGTTGCAGTGAGGCTCTCCTTGTGCAGCAGGAATAACTGGTCCTGTCCCTTCTGAGGCTGTCCTGCCTCCAGTGTGCTTGTGATGAGAAGCTGGGCACCAGCTCTCAAACGTACTAGGTTCACCCAGCCCAGGTTCATGTAGCTTCAACTCCCTTTGTACATGCAACGACTGCGCAGCCCTCCACAGAGCTGTGGTAAATGGTGTCAGCATTCTCTAAACACAGCCTCACCAGGTTTTGTGTGCCCTCCACTCATGTTTTGGACTTGCCCCTCTGTCGCAAGCAGCCATAACAAAACCACAACATAACTAGAGAAAGACAATATTTTAGCACCTTATTAAAGAGACATTTTGGTTTTAATTGGCAGTGGGACAAGAGTAGATCCTCAAATACAGTCCTTTCCAAACGCTTGGGATGCAGAGGGATACTCGGTTTTAAACTCTCATCATTCACTATACTTGGGTGAGCGCCGGCAGCGGTAACATCCCTGCCTCCTGATCTGCCTCCCTTCTACCAGATGCCTCTTCTCAAGCAGGGTCTCTGCCCCACATCCCTCGCTGCCCCCACCCTCTGATTCCTCAAACCAGGGTCTTGGGTGTCTTTCACATGTTACTGTCCTCTCTAGTATTTAGTTTTCCTGCATTAAGAATACACAGTAAATCAGATCTTTGCTGCCAAAACCTGCACAATTAAAAGTGGTGTTGTTTTTTTTTTAAGTTGTAACAGTTGTTCATATACTCTTGCCAAGATCCCCAGACAAGATCCCCACCACAACGAGCACTGAAACTTGACTCTTTATTGATCTCTTTCCACAGTCTGGTTTCCAGCTATGGTCCAGAGATGTTTTCGTCTGCTATTTTCCTTTTGTGATATCTTGAACTCAATCTGCTCGATCTTACAAAACCAAGTGATAACTCTCAAAACTGAAGCTGAGACCATAGTAGAGCACTCATACATGTATGGTTATAATGTATCTATGTCTCCACCACAGGGAATTTCTGCCCCCGATGACAAAAATACATACATAAAATCGACACCTGTTCTTCTCCACTTTCAGTTATGGCGAGCCCCAGAGGCTTGCATGCCTTAGGCAGTCAGATCAGCGTACTTCCCATGGACTAAGAGGCTGCTACAGTGTACAGAGCCACCCAAATCCTAATGCCCTTTGAAAAAAAGTGAATCTCTAACATTCAGCCTAAGTACTCTAATCACCGCATTGGTGTTAGAGGAAGGGGGAAAATGAGAAGGATTTCCTCCCCTTTTTTTTTTGTATCAGAAATTTCTGCACTGAAACGGTACCAGCCCCTCAGAGACGCTTTGCTGTAAGTCTGGCCCCAAGCAAAGTGTAAAATGCCATGGAGGTTTAGGCTTAATTCCTTCTCCTCAGCCTTTCCTCTTAACTACTTTAGTGTCAGCTTTTGCAGAGCCTGTTTTGGAGGTGCCTAATAACCCCCCACACACACACAATAGCGAAAGCTTGGACACAAGCTCTGCATTTAAGCTCTTACTGTTAAAAATAACAACACACCCTATTTAGCCACATTCTGCCCTTTGCTAATATAAGGTTAGATCAGACAGGTAAAGATGATGGGAAAAAATCATATAGGCTGAATTATCTGTGCACCTTAAAATATATCACTCATGGAAGTAGCAGGGAAGTGTGATTTAAAAGAGACTTGAGAGAAGTCACTTAGCAGACGAAAGACAGCAAGGATGAGGTTAGGGAGACTGTAACTATACTCTGTGTAGGTTTTTTTTTCCTTTAACTGGGACATGGACAAAAAAGTGAACAACTAGTGGAGGAACAGCAGGAGGGGAAGGGTTTAGCTGAGCTTTCTCTGACTAGGAGAGGGGAAGATAATTGATAATGAAGATAATTTATAATTAAGAAATAATTTGATAATTAAGAAATGTTAACACTGCATTAGACATTTTAGTTCTTACAGCATTGAGTCACAGTTTTTAAAAACAGAAGTAGAAATAAAAATCATGAAGAAGTTAATAAAACCAGGGAGTTACAGAAGGAAATTCAAAATACTGTTTGCATTGAGAAGACAGGTACGGTTCCAGTAACTAAGGTGGCCTCCAGGAGAGGTGATGCTTCTTGCATGGAAAGAAGAGGTGGCTTTTGCAGAAAATAAGGAAACAGCAGGAAGATTGTGCTGCATTCCCTGCACACAGCAAAAGACTTCATTTTGCTATAGGTTCATAGTGAGATGAAGAATTACATGGTCATAGGAAGAAGGTTTCATTTCGGCTGATTAGTCTCTTTTGAATAGTATTTGAATACTGCTGGATTCAATTTTTCTCTCAGCAGTTTTTGATAACATTGCATGTTGTCAAAATGAGCTTTGTGGTAGACACTGTCTTTGAAATCAAAGCAAATAAATACTTGGCTAGGGTTTAGATATGTGTGTTAAGGAAAACGGAAAATTGAAAACAGCACCCTGATTTGTCCTCAGCACTAGTACCCAAGAAGGAGGGAGCAAAAGCTACTTCGGGAAAGGAAAAGGGGACTTGCGGTTTAGCAATAAACATTGAAGCCCAGCACACATTATAAATCTCCAAGTGCTACTAGATATATTGAAAGGAAATACAATACCCACACATGGACTTTGGTATGGAAACTTTCTAACAAACCCCAGTGGAAATAAAGTGATATTTTTGTAACTTGCACTAAAATGGTGTCTCTCTTGGGATTTAGCGAGGTCCCAGCTGACAAAGAATAGAGTCTCAAGAAAAAAGAAGAACCCAGATAGGTCAATCTCTTCTTTTTCTCACAGGGGAAGACTACGCCAGCCGAGGGGATCTTTTCATTTTCATCCCAAGCCTGTTGAAGAGATTGAAGGGCTCTTCTAAACACTCAACCTGCAAATGCAAACCATATGTGGGCTCCTTCCTGGCAGACCTCTCCCTTTTAGTGAAAGTCAGACCTTTCAAAGGAAAGAAACTCTGGAGCTGGGTGGATTTCCAGACCCTAACCTGAGAGCTTGAGCTTGTAGGATTCAAAGGCCTTGGCGTGGCCCTCCGAATGAGAGGCCACTTTCCTTTCCAAAATGAGATGGGATTGTGTTCTGGCTGCCGCCTCACACTCCACAGTGCACTCCCATGTAACTGAGCTCCTGTGAGAATTGGTGGCTGAAGTGCTTGTTAAATGACAAAAAAAACCCACAAATCACCCCCTCTCTCTCTCCCACCCTCGCTATAAGCAGCTCCTGCTGGATGCCTTACAAGGTCAGCAGAAGATGCATATATTTTTAAAACAGATCCTCCCCCTTGCTACCCATCCTTCTCTTCCAGACCCCAAAATCTCATGCCAAAAAAAACAAGCAGGAACATAATCTCAGAACGAGCTTAGAGTTCTTCGGTACTTTTCAGTCATGCTGTAAATACAGTCTTAATATGAGTTCATGTATTTATATGGGGAGTCTGCTACTCAGACAAAATAAATTAAACACTTGCTGAATTTTTCATGTCAGGTTAAACAGTGTCTACACTGATACAAGAGAATATTCTGGTGGCCATTACATGTAGACAGCAACAGCATGTGCAGTCTATGGAAACATGTTAAGTAAGACTATTATAAACACTTTATTGCCGTCATGAACATCCTGACAGGTGCAGAAACTTCACAGCTTCCCCAAGCCATCTCCCCTGATACCTGATTATTCATATACCGTCAGAAAGATGGTCTTCAGGTCTATCTGACTCCTCCTTGCTGTGAAGCCATTTTTTGCATATCATTATGCAAAATATTTGCACATCGAAGGGTGGCCTTCACTCTAGTGTTTCCTTCACTCTTCGTCTCTTCTTTAGGCTTAACAGCTCTAATTCACTTAACCTTTACCCGTGGGACATATCTGCTACATCTCCTATCACTGCTCTTGGGACTTTTTTAGCACATCTGTTTGTGCAGGGCAGAGACGTGTCCACAAGATGCCAGGTGGAGCCTCACCACTGGTAAGAAGAGGGGAGGGACAGCTTTGTGTCCTGCTCACATACTCCTCAGTAATATTCGTCGTTATCACATGGGCATCACCGTGTCCTTCAGCTCAGGCCCTACCGCGAGCGCTTTCTCCATTCACCCTCTGGTTACTGGCGAAAATACTGAACAAACCCAACTGTGTTGACCCCCATAAGTTCACTACTGATACAAATGATGCAATGTTTGTAACTGACCTTCAAGCATGACCCAAGCAGCCATTTCTCACCTCCCTGCATAGTGCTTCCCTAGCTGGCTGAAAGAGGAGTATCACGCCGTACCAAAGCCAAACGCCATTTCTACTCTCTTTGCAAACCAAAGAGGAGTATCACGCCGTACCAAAGCCAAACGCCATTTCTACTCTCTTGCAACCCATCAGGAACAAACCCTATCCAAATCACGCTGGCTGTTACTTATCCGTCTGTTATCTTTTAAGGGCCTACAGATTGCAAATTTGTGCTAGTATTTCTCCAGAAACTGGTTACACCAGTCAATCTCAACTTCACTGCTCCTTCCCCCAGGTCTCTCAAGGTTTCTTTCCTGCAGAACCACCTCTCCGGGGTCGCTGGGTCCACTCACATCTCCCACCACTGACCTGCCTTTGGAAATGAACTTTCCGCAGTGACCCTATTCTTTGTACAGTATTATCAGGTAACCTGAGAACTACAGATGTATCTGATCATTTGAACTGTGGAGACGATTGCCACAAAACCTGAAACCTTGACCTTTTCCTTGAGGTGTTATCAGCCAAACTGGTGGGGGGACAAGAGGACTGATTTATGACCATTCATCAAAATTACGCAAAACTGATTATTTATAGAGGTAGATTTAAGCTGAAAGGTTCAGTTGAAAACCTGTCTTCTTCACGGTTCAGGGTGTTTGGACGTGGGAAGACAAGGAATGATCTCTTGAAGCCATGTGAATGTAACTGTATTATATCTTATTATAATTTGTATTATATTTTAAAATATATTTTATTGTTTATATTTATTAATTTGTATTAATGTTCTCATAGTTTATTAGTTTTTTATTTTTACTAATATATTTTAGGAACTCTATTTTTATTATTGTAATCTATTTTTAAAAATAATAAATCTATTTTTAACTGGCTAGGGGCCATCATATGAAAACATAAAAGCGGTACCATTGTTTTTCACTTACTTTAGAATTAGAAATGCAAGCAGCCAGGCTGGATTTTCTATTGGATAAAACCAACCGTTTGTGCAGTCAGCTGCTTCTCAGAGGGATTTTGAATACCAGCCACAATTTGTTCACGTAGAAGAGCTCCTACAGACAAATACGCACCCAAGCAGTAAACTGTGAATTTGGTACCACAAGACCGTGACATGAAATTGCCACACTTGGGAGTGCAGCCAGCGTCGGATTGGGATTAATTTGCTCACAGCATTCAATAAATAATGTTCGGAGGGCCACGTGAAAAGCGATCCCTTTTCGTTATGCACACCTCCCCGCCACAGCGCCTATGTTTGGTCACCAAGCTGAGGTTCGTGCAGCAAACGCCTTGGGGGTATTTCTCACTGGGCTTACAGTAAAAGCCAGCTAAAGTGCCTCCCACCTCCTGGCAATGAAAAAGAGGATCAAGCAGCCCTTGGAGTGAAGCCTCTCTCAGGCTGGAGTTTCTATGTATAGGGGAGCTCAATAAACACCATTATGAAGCGCATGCGATCTGCCTGCCCGGAATTAAGGTCACATCCATACTTCTGTGTATGTTTCTCCACTGGCTCACTTATCTTACAGGTTAAAGAATTACAGGTGGGAAGCTGGCTGCATAATGAGGAGTTATAAATCCAACCAGGTCCCATGCGACAAACCCCTCTGGTCAGTACACGTGGCAACTGCAGGGGAAAGTAAGAAGGAGATTTGTTTTAAACTCAGGTGTAAAATCTATTGTAAAGGTCAGGTTTATAAGGAGACCATCCCAAAACGCTAATGACATGACAGTTTTATGAGACTGGAAAATGATAGCTTGGCTGAAGCCAAGTAATACTAGAGCAAGGGATTTATTTAAATTGAAGTATTTTTTTTTTATTTATTTTTACTTTGAATTTTGTCCTTGATCCTGCCAGATCTCTCTGACGTGAGAAATACTTACTGGCATGAGTAGCCCCCCTACATTCAAATCAGGTAAGAAAAGGTTATTTATGTGAGACATTATTCTGTAATCTTATCTTCCAAAAGTTTTACATATTTTTCTGCAGTATAATTGAACGTTATACAAATTTTAATGTCTATACTTTGCAAAAAGTATATGAAACATCAATTCCTAATAGCTAACCTTAGACACAGGAAGAGTTAAATGAACATTAACACAGTTTTAACTTAGAGAAATTGCATGTCTCTCTTGCAGTACAGGAGGACAAGCTGTCCAGAAGAGCTTATGGTAAAATGTACACTTTTAACAGAGATGCACACAAGCATAGCCTGCACAACCCTAAGAATAGGCACTTGTGTAGCTAACCAGAGCAAAAGTACTTTTTCATTTGGAATATCAGTCTCCTTGATCTTAATACTGTTTCTTCAGAAAGCAGTGTCAATACCCAGTCTGTTTGGTGGGTTTGGGGTTTTTGGTTTTGTTTTGCTTTTTGTTTTTGTTTAATTTGTCCTAATCCTTGTGCAATGAGTTAATTCACCTTCTAGAAGACTGCAAACCCCTGGACACATCCTTCATCAACTGGGCAGTTCTTGTCATGCTGAAGCATAACGCAATTTACATTAAACTGCAATTTCAAACTTTTGCCTCAAAACATGCAACAACCGTCTATAGCAATGTAAAAGATATTATGCTATGGCATAACATCTATCTATGCTTAAGTAAAACATACAATATCTATCTATAGGTACGCTAGGTTTTTGCTTATATAGTTCCCTCTTTCCCATGGTTCCTTTAATCAACAGCGGTTTAGGAAAAATAAAAATATTTCAGATGTAAAAATTGTCTGTCCTCTTTTCTCCAAGCAGCCTGAGGTTCTCCGACTAGGTCTACTATTTACCTTTACTGCAGTATTATGAAAACGCAGGTGGTGTTTCAGCACCGGGAACATGGGGTTTAGAAGGGCTCTGCACGGAGCACATGGGCCTGATCCTGCAAGGTGTTGAGGGCTTCCCAGGAAGCTTCGAGCTCTCTGAAATCCCCTGTGCCAGGCAGATGCTGACATCTCCCCTGACACCCTCCTGGGAATCCTCCCCTCTGCAGCACACACCAACTTCGACCTCCAGCGTTGCCTTCATGGAGGTTCTCAGTTAATTGGTTGCTCATCCTGGTAACGAGGCAGGGTGAATTTGGGGCTTGCACATAGCTCCTCAGTGAAGAGGGCCAGCATGCAAACCCACTGGGGCAATGGGCTCCCTGTAGAGCCCAGCTGGACGCTGCAGGGTATTTCCCTTCCCTCAGCCCCAGAGCCCTGGCCCAAACCGACCCCATAGGCTACCCTCTTCCTCCAAATAAGCTTCTTCTGCTCAGAGGCTCTTGCAGTTGCCAGGTGGCTTCCTATCCCTCTGCCCACACTGGCACGCTGTGGCCAGGGAATCACACAACTGAGCAGGGATCGTCTTCTGCTTTGGGTAAGTCTCTAGGCTGAGAGAAATCGGAGGGAAAGAATTCCCCCTCCTGTCTATGAATGGTTTCTAAGCCTCCCTAGGAACTGAGATTGAAAAACCAAGCAAAATTTCCCTCTGTTTCAGAAAATCTGAACACTAACAGCTCTTTCTCCTCCTCTTTTTCCAACTTAAACTGTTTGCTCAATTTAACCTAAATTAACAAATAAATCTGGTGTGTTTAGTAAATAAGTGACCAGATGGGGATTTTATTTGGCCACACGCTAGTTATCATTTTCTTTTCTCTACCATTATCACAAGCCTAGATGACACAAAAGATTGCTATGCAGTGGCACAAGTAACAACTATATTAGCTTGTGGCTGCAGGGCAGCACATAGCACAGAGATACTTGAGCTAGTTTTAAATCATCTAGCTGGGATGTTGGCCATTCGTTCATCTGCAAAAGCAGAGGTTGAGTTGGTCTGGGATATCTTGCCTTTAGGCATCCTTGCGTGAACACTTTTTGTCTCATCACCATGTCAGAGTCCCATCTGCAACAGTGAAGACCCTCAAGAGCCAAACCTGAGAACGTACTCCTCATTATAGAGATTTTATTTGGTTTAGCATTTGTAATGTGAAAGAGATCAAAAAATTAAAATAAAATAAAAAAGAGAGCCTAGATTTTTTCCCAAAAGCTGTTTCTCACCTGCTGCTCTGTGTTTTAGAAAATTGTAAAACTGAAACCTTACCTGAGCTTTATCCCTTTACAATTACTTTACATATTTTCATTTCTGTTTCCTGACTGCACCAGGACTAGGCACAGGTGAAAGAAAATGCTTCTACAATAAGACTCTTCCCCAAACCTTAAAGACCGCAAAACAAAAACAACAGCAATGTCTCCAGTCCCCTAAATCCCAAAATTGTCTGATAAACCAAACAGGCAACATGCCCTTAAAAATCTCCCAGCCTAATTTTTAAGGCTGGAAAGACTCCGGGGGCACTCCTTCACTTTAATGCCTCTCTGGCTAAATGTTGAGGTTCGTCGATCTGTAATTCATCCCATTTCATGCCAGGAACTTGGTCAAGCTGCTCAGACTGGAAGTGCAGGCTCTTTGTACAACCAGTAAAATGAGAATTCAACCCACTTCAAGTCCCAGTTGTTCCATCATTAGCCTACAGCAATCAGCTTCTTAATTCACACAAGTCACTTTGGTGCATAAATGCATGTGGCACAAACTTCCCCATCTGGCCATAACATAACAGCTTCACTTCCCAGTTACGAGGAAAAGCAAATGGGGTTTCCAGAGGAACTGCTGCCTTGATTCTCTTTTAAGGACTCCGAGAGGTACGTGCTGTACTAGAAAGCCACTGCTGGGTTTTGGTGAAGAGACCTGGTGGGTGGGCAGCTCCATCTGAACCGGGATCGGTGATCTCGCTAACCCTACGCAGTTAAAGGGAAAGCAAATGAAAAGCAGTTTGTGCTGGTTTTGTGAATGGTGTCAAACTATTTAAGTGGGTTTGTATGGGAAAAAAAAAGTGCAAAAGTTGTCATAAATAAGCTTAGCGCCTGACATCTTGAACAACACTGCAATGATATATTTAGCCTGAATGAACTCCTAAGCCCTGGTTCAAATGTGTTCAGCTAACGTATGTTCATGCCTATGCTGGAAAAAGATGGGTCCACAAAGGTCTTGTTCTGGTACACCAGCAATCCAAGCCAGTTGACTTTCCATGCAGTAAATCATGTGAAGTGTCTATAAAGCAGGCAAAGGACTCAGAGTAACAATCTTCTATCACTGACTGATAAAAGGAAGCACACATTGATCTTTTTTGGACATATCATTGCTCTCAGCTGAAACCTGTTGAAGACGGTGGGCACTTAGAGCAATCCAGGCTGAAGTCAAGCACCACTTGACGATATAGCCCTAGTTAACATATATCCTGTTTGGACTGCACAGTTGTTTTTAGTGATCAGATACAGCAAGAAGCAGTTATGGGGACAGGATGGAACCTGAGAAGAGCTGTGCAGCAACGGAGAGAGAGAGTATAGCCCATAGATTGAGCTGAGAAGACCAATGCTGATCTCTAACATATGTGGCCGGGCTCTCAAGTTACGCACTTCAGTCCATTGCTTACCAGGAGTGATATAACTAATCGTGTATATTTAGGGAAAAGGCACGATTTATCAGACCCTAACCCAGAGGTTCATGTTCTCTCTCTCTACCTAGAAAAGATGGTCATCCAAGGTTACGGGAGAAGTAGTTGAGGGATCAGCATGCAGAAACTTTGATGGCAGCTGCCTTCGTCTGTTAGGCAGCCTTTTCTAATCCAGAGCAGATGGCTTTGCAGTTGGCACAAAAGCCAAATAGGCAAGACATAGATACATGTACAAAAGCTTTCTCACCCCCGTGTGCATTAATGCCCTCTGAAGACAAGTCACACCAGGATTTCGCAGAGAGTCTTTGGATGTGAGTGTGGAGGAAGTTCATTACATTCTCCTTTTTAACAAATTAGTTTGTTCCCAAGCTTTCTTATTCAGGAAATGACTGGGTAGCTGAAAATGCGACACTGTCACAATACACTGCTGCAAGAGATGAAGACTTGTTTGTCCTCTACTATGCTCTGCACAGGTTTTATTTTCAGATACCATCTTTACAAATTTAAGTTCTAGAAGTAGTGAACAAATACTTAGTAAGAATATAATAAAAATGCACCTGTATTATAAGAGCATCTCAAAAAGAAAAATACTGAAAATTCAAGAAATAGCTTTTTCTTTTTTGCTTATCAGAGCATGATACACTATATGATTTAATTCAAACACTGTGGCTTTGTTTTAAGGGGAACCTCTTGCCTCGCCATTAACAACAAAGAAAAGTCATCAGAGCTGCTGGTATTCCTGATAATGATTTTCAAAGTTTTCTGCAATTGTATAACCTGTGCAGAGTGTTTCCCTGGATATGACTATCAATACCCCCTGGAAGAATATGGCTATAATTCCTGACCGATCAGCTCTCCTACCAGAATACGGGTTATCTGACCTTCTCTAATGCAAAGTGGTTGTCAGTACTTTATGGCTCTAATGGCAGAACAAAAGAGCAGATTTGTTAACGAAAATTGGTGTTTAAAATAACATACAATTGATTATGTACATCGAAGTGAAACACAGAGAGAGAAGGCAATGTCCTTTTAACAGAAAGTTTGTCTGATATTTTATTTGCAAAACTAGAGAAATAAAACTAGGTCCTTGGCTCCTATCTGGGCGCTTTCTGTTGATCGGATGGCCCTGACATCAATATAAGGCGAACCTTCTCCCATTTTGACCAGCAGAGCGTCTGGCTTGTTGACTTTACAGCATATCTCCAGATTTACACCAGTGTGAAAGCAGAATCAAAGGCTCAACCCAGCCGCTGAATAGCCAGCAGCGCTGCTCCAGCATTTTTGCCAGGCACAAGATGCAGATTTCCTCCCGGCTGGACATTATCTGACCTCCCTAAAGCAGAAGAGAATTTCAAACTTCTAAACAAAAGAGCATGGCAACATAGCAGGTTGGATTTGTATTGATCAGGCAGCATTTTAACAGCTCTCCTCAGCCTAATTTTAAGTGAGTGTACTATAGCAATAATCCTCTTCATCCCTTGTCAGCTGTACTAAAATACATCTCAGGAGAAGACAGGGAGGTGAAGAGAGACATCTGAAACTTTTTGCCTTAAGATCCTGGTATCTTCTAGACACTTTATTAATTTTTTTTTGTCACATTAATGCTGACATGAGCATTAAGACAAGGATGCAATAGCTGCACTGGCTATTTATAGAGGCACTGTATAAAGATCAACAGATGTTTTCAGAACAGCCATGTACTTCAACGGTTACTTGCAAAAATATCCGTTAGAGAAGCTGGAGCATTAGAAAAAAAACATAATGCAGAAACTCAAAAATAAAATCCTTGAATTGCTGAGGTTTTCTAGAAGATCCACCAGTCACTGGGTTAATTGCTATTCTTGTCCAACTATTGTGGACTGCTGCTTTCTTTAATCAATATCAACTTAAGACATGGAAGTGTGGAAAAAGCAAGCCAAAGGTTGTGATGCTGTCAGTAGCTCACAGCAATGCCTCAGATAAGGTACATATTAAATTCTTGGTGCTAGATTAAAAATTTTTTAAATTTTTAAAGATTTTTTAAAGTAGTGTAGATGAATGTCCTGGTTTAGAGCCTCCATTGGACATTCTCAAATTCTACTATTAAATCACAGGGAATTTTTTTGTAAAAGCTGACACTGAAAAATAACCCACACACCAAAACACTGATTCTGCCACTGCCATGGCAAAGTTGCAATGCAGTTGCAGACTTTTGCTAAAATGTACAGAAAGTACAAATACAGAATATCCCTTTTAAAATAAGTCACATTTTGGTGAGAGTCTGACTGCAAAATACTCCCAAGGCAAGTTTCAGCTAAGTCAGTATGAACGCATAATTATTGAAGTTGAGTATATTTTACCCAGTCCTGTTTAATGCTCACAGGTGCTGAAGACATCTACCTAATTTTCAGGGTGAACCGTCTAAGCAGTAAATTATTCCAGAGTGCTTTAATCCACAGGATAAGTATATGCACCACGTTTGCACAAAAGCGTAAAGTAGTGCAGGCTGAGCAGGCATCAAGCATCTACAGGGTTGAGGGTTTTTCACAGCGACTAGGAGCAAAGTGTGAAAATGAACATCATTATCACTGCTAATGAAGGATAAAGAGCTCAGGCTGGCCAGGCAGTAGAGCCATCAGGAGCGATGTCAAAAATTGTCTAATAAAATCTAGTAAGTGTGAAGTTCATGCAACTTTTCTGCATGGAAAGCAAGCTCTCCACAGAGAGCACGCTCTCAAAGCTGCCAGATGAGAGGAAATATTTGGTACAAATATCTCAGTTTAGCACGTGGAGAAGAACAGAGCCTGTGCTTTTGCTAATCTCTCGACGAGCAGTACGGTTAACCGTCAGGGAGAATATTGTGACCTTCGTTAGACATTCACAGAGCCCTGAGCTAGAAGCAGCCAGCTATAGCAGCATTCTAACAAAATTCACCTCCTGCACTTGCAGACAGCCTAGAACAAGGTATCTGATTTCAGAATTTCGAGATTCAGTTTGAAACACCTCCTAGGACCCAGGTCAGGATTGGGACATGAGAAGAGTTTTACTGCCAAACTAAAGGTACCCAACTAAAATACTGCCTCCAAACAGCTCCAAGGTTCCTGATGCCCAAAATGCAGACTTGGCATTTTTCAAGACACCACATAGGATTTTCTGTTCCTTTTTGTCCACACCTATTACAGGTTATTAACCTGAACAGCAGCACATCAAACTCATGTAGTATCTCTGCACATCAGATTAGCAATTGGCAAGTTAGCAGACCTCTGAAATTGAGCTGAGCTTAGCTGTTTTAAGCAGAACAGGTGCCCTGCTGTAGTTGTCCTTGCCCATGCTGTGGTCCCTGCCAAAGGCTCCATTCAGGACAGGATCCCAGTTGGGCTAGATGCTGTAAAATCAGGGTCCAAACCTCACAGAAGAGATCCAGCAAAATCTTTGGGGGGTTGAAATGGAGATGGCAAGGAGAGAAGTGATCATAGTAAACCTGGCATGCGTCCTGCTAGACTGCAGACATCAAACAGGCAGCTCTGAGGACATTTCGTTTTAAATTTGGCTTTGATCTATCTGACCCAGTTCCTCCCTTTGTAATTTTCAATTAAACCTGTAAGAAAAAAAGAAACACAATTTTATTTAAACCACTCAGAGAGAATAAGCCTTTTCTGCTGGTTTGAGCAGCAGACTGCAATAATGTATGTTGTGTTCAGCCAGAATACAATTTTTGCAAAATCTGAAGCATCCTGCACATTTCCATGATCAAGAATTTCATCCAGAAAACCCCATCTGCACAGAATTACAGAATGTTTTGGGATGGGAAGATCATCCATAAACAGTAGCAGGACGTCTTCCAAGATGAACACCGGCAGGCACAGGAGCAGAGGCGTTGCCTGTGCACCCCAGAAGTGGGGCAATTAGCACAGTTACCGCTGGTTCTGGATTTTGATGAAGACTGAGCGTGGCTGGTCTTGTTCTCTCACCTGAACATGGCCAGGCTGTGCTTGGGTCCTTCATGTGGTCTGCTTGTGCAGTGGCACAGAGGAGGGGCAGATGAAACGTCTCTAGCTAGAAGGTCTTAGTGATGTTCCAGTAGCCTTCATAAACCAGTGACTATCCTGCTGTGCTGGTCCTAAATTAGAGTCCTTTGCTCAGTTGCTTTAAAACTTTCCATATAGTACAAAGAGACAGAAGGCACCGTTGTCCACTGAGGGATTAGAAGCAACCTCTGCCCAAAAGCTGGGCTCCTTTTGCTGGGTAAGGGTGGCAACTATCTTTATTTGAACTTTTTCAACCTCCATGGGAACTCCCAGAGAAGTTCAGGCTGTTGTGGGTTTCTCCAGCACCTTCTTGTCTTCCAGCTCTAACTTACAGCTTAAGCTCAGTTTAGGCGTTTGCCTTTTGCAGACAAGTTCTTGCAATACTGCATGGTGCAACCACGTTTTAAATGAGCTAATGCTTAACTGCAGAATTTTAGCAGTTTTCCAAGACAGGGGCAGTGTCTGCAGGGACCTTGCAAAGTCCCTTGCTAAATGGCAACAAGGGAGATATGCTTAGGGGCACCTAAGGGGCAGATTGGCACCTGTGGACTGAAGAGACATCTGTTGTGCCCATATTTTAACAGCACTAATCCATGTCAGGAAGAGCAGGTTCGAAGCCCTCAGGGTTTAAGTCAATCATATTGAAATGCCGTGCACAAGAGGATCCGGGGGCGGTAGATATCTAATCGAGGTCTAGATGGGTCACGTTCATTCAAGGCAGAAGACATTGGGGGATTTTAAGGAGAGCTAAACCCTTACCAGCTGTGCCTTGCTGCCGTGGGTGGCAAAGGGGAAGAGGGACACGTTGCAGCTGTCTTGCCTCAGTACAGGAGGGCAGGGTGCATGCACGGCTCTCGGGGAGCTATTTGAGAGGCTCCGGCTTTGGACACAGGAACAGCGTGCATGACGAGAGGTACGCAAGGACACCCAGAACATGTCCACTCTGTGCAAGGCAGTGTGGGGTGAGACCTTCCTGATCCTTACAGATACCTACACCTCATGAACTTGCTGTACAGCAGTCCAAACCCCAGAGGACCATATCAGACCGTAACCACATGTGGCTCAGCTGAGGCAGTTACCTCCAGCACAGTACTTTGCTGTGGTGGCTGTATTGCTTCTGGCTCCAGAGCTTGCTTATCTGGTGTTAACTTTAGTATCTCGACAACCTGCTCCCTTGCACGTGTGCTCTTCACTCATAGGAAACCCTGAATTTACTGCCAATGCAAACAGGCACAGACAGGCACACAAACATGTAGAGTTCATGCAGCTTTTCTCCCTACACCCTAGGAAACCATGCCACATCATGACCTGCTTTTCATTCCCTTTCCTAAGGAACTCATAGTACCAATATATTTCTTAACATGCCCATCATTGTTCAACGGGCCAGCCTAGCCGAGTAAATGCTACTATAACAACATTTAGTGTCTACTGTACAGCATTATTCACATCCAAGGGCATTTAGAAACATTGATTTTCTGCAGCTCTGAGGCAGAGACATTTATGATCCTTACAGCTTTATGTTGTAAATAATTCAATATGGTAAAAGGCATGCAGAAATAATTAAAGACCAGATTATGGCTGCAAAGCCACAGGCAGTTTGTGAAATAATGTGACACATACAAGTCCACTGAAAGTAACAGGACAGACCAGCTTTCACCATGTTTTGAAAGAGAAAAGCTTATATGTCTTTGTACAGAAATATCCTTTCCCTGCTCTTGTAGATCACGTGTGTGATCAACCTTCAACCATTTCTTTTACAGGCCATAGAGTGGCAAAGATTGCCTGGCGCTTGGCTTCTGCACAGCGAGGTGACAAGCTAGAAAGCCAGGTCTTCAGCACCTGGAGAGGTAGAGCTGTGTGAAGCACACACTGACCTTCAGCGAACAGAAACCGCCACCACAGCAGTTTGCATACGCAGGTTATATTCCCTTCCCATGGGAGGGATGCAAGGCGAGGAACAAAACAGTCAGATGCTAGAGCAGAAGATGGGCTTCCAGGTGGAGTCCATAAAAGGCCAGGTCTTCGTGCGTTCCAGGTCACCCGAGCCTAACATGGGCTGATAGCACTCCAAGGCCCCGCTGATGATTCACGCTGCAAATAAACTTCAGAAGGCAGCAGGTGCCGGCGCTCGTCAGAGGACGAAGCGCAATTGTTTTCTAGTGAACAGAGTAATTTGAAAAGTATTTGTGCCATCTTGCCAAAACCACAAACCGTGCCACGTCTATTTTTAGATGCAGATAACCCTCTGGGAAGAAACCACAACCGGTTTTGTCGCGCATAAATCAGAGCCACCTTTTGATACCATCACAGAGCTTAACACAGTGCTTTTTAAATGGCTAGCTACCCAAATCCAAAGCTTCATTTTAACTTGCTGCATGGTGAGCTATGATGTGCTACTAGGTATCCAAACTTTAATTTAGTCTCAAACTACCTGCTTTTTCAGGGAGCAAAATAGAGGTGCTGGGCAGCAAAGAGAAAATATGGGGGAGCAGGGCTGCAGCCCTCTCCTCCTCAGTGCATTTCTGTCCCACATTTTAGGCTCACTAGGGAGTACTTTGTGCTCCCTGCTAGAGTGTGATTATGATATTCTTTTAAAAAATTTCTCCTGTTAGGTCAATAGCACTGTGCAGAAGGGAAGGGAATCGATGTCCTGGCCTCAGGGCTATAAAGGCATGTAATGCAGGGACTGCATTAGGGATATAGGTGGACAGATGCTCGATCCTGCTGTGGCAGTTCTGGGTAGTCACAGAGCAGGCAAGCAGGCAGCTCTCCTTAACCTCTGTAGTGAATTTGCCACTGGAGGGGCAGATCTTTGGGGTCCTCTCTGAATTACATCTGGTTGTTGCTCTGTTTATTTTTTCTGTTTGGTTGGTTGGCTTTCGTGTGGTGGATTTCTTTTTTTGTGTGTTTTGAGGGTTTTTGTTGTTGTTTTGTTTTTCCAATCTGCTTTCAGCACTGTGCTGTGCTGAGCCCTCTCCTGTTCCAGCCACTGCGCTCCAGCTCCTCAGCACAGCAGCAACATCTGCATTAAACCGTGTGGTACATTCACTCCTGTATCTCACACTGCTCTGCTGCTCTACAGAGAAAGGCAAAGTGTTCCTTCAGGTATCAGCATCCCAAAGAGACAGCGGACTACAAAACATTAAAAAAAAACCAACCCAAATGGTTCCTATGCCAGCAACAAAGCTTGTCCTACACAGCAAACATCTAAGTCTTTGAAAAGGATATGTGAATATATATGTGTACAAACAGGGAAGGGTTATGTCAAAAGCAGTTTCTGCAAGACTTTCTTAATATTTTCTTGTTCTTCTTGTGTCGTATGCTGTGGACAGTACTGTTTATCAGTTGTCTCACATTTCCTGATTTAAAAGGCTGTTTGACCTTCAGTTCTTCTAATATTAATCACGGTGTGAGGTTCTGCAATCATGTTTTCACTATTCTTACATAAAACCAGCATTTTTCCACATCCTCTTCACTATTTGGAAAATAAGGTCTGCAAATCCACTATTAAACGCATTAAGGCAGTATGCTTTCTGACTACATAACTAATTTTGAACACAGAATATATTTTGACTACGTAACCAAAAGACTAGACGCAAACCCACACATATCCCTGGGTAACATTAGGGATTCAAAGTTCTGGCTTAACTCAAATGTTGCTGGGGATTAAGAGTTAAGAGCTCTGATGTCACGTTGTCGTCTCATTTCTCCCTATTTTTATCATTCTCACTTTTTATGGCTACCTAATGAGATAATTACGATGCAACTTCTGCACTGTTAAAAACGATTTTGAAAAAAAATCACACAAGAGCCCTCGATAGCTGCACAGATGGTGGGGAACAGCCTTACGGATGGCGGTTGGACTAGACAATCTCTAGAGGCCTCTTCCAACTTTAATTTTCCTACAATGTTTTAATATGTACGCTTATATGCCAACACTTAATATTACCCTTCTGTCCGCCAGTTCATACAAACAGAAATACCCCCACAGGGCAGACAGGACTTGGAGGCTGAAATTCCTCTGCTAGATCACCTCGTGTGCCTTGCCAGCCCAAGCTCTGAGGAAAGCCGATACGCTGCTCTCTAAATATCGCACAAACCCCATCCTCGTGGAGCTCAGCAGTGGTAGCATCCGGGAGGATGGACACACCAACCTGGCAGCTCTTGGGTTGAAATGACCTGCAGAGTGAGACAGTTCCTCCAAACTCCAAGCCTCACTTTCTCCTTACAAGGCAAGGGCCTTGGCTGAGGTGCTGCTGTTTGTTGCCCATACCCATCCACCATTAAATTCCCCAGCATGGGTGGATCCTCAGGATATCGAGTCTGAGTAGGGTCTTGCCCACTTTCTTTGTCCCCTGCCATGATACACCTCCCAGGTCTACTCCCTGCTTCCCCCACACCACGGCTGCCAGAGGCCTCCAGATGACATTTCTCATAGACCTCGAGTACCTCTGGCCCCCTCGCCTTTCTGGAACCCTTCACCCTTTCACCCTGGCTCATAAAACAACAGAGATAAGTCAAGGTCAGGCTTGATGGAGTTCCAAAAAACCTGATCTAGTTAAAGATGTCGCTGTTCAGTGCAGAGGGGTTGGACTAGATGTCCTTTAAAAGTCCCTTCCAGCCCAACACATTCTATGATTCCGTGATTTGTGCTTCAGCTATTGAGAAAAGTAAGGGGGTCGCTTCCATCCATTAATGCAACCGTTCCTCCCAGATCCGCCCTTCTGCAGCATGACTCTCAGTGATGGGCACCGCTTTCACATTGTGGTAAACTAATCCTGTCCTACTTCCCAACAGCGCAAGCAATAAAGCTTTGTGCAGTGTCCGTGTTTTCCAAGGCACAGTCCACTCTGCACACGTAAACTCTCAACCCAGCAAATTCTTGTGTCCCAAATATCCACCAGGCTACTACCTGCCCAGCACCCTGGCAGCACCTCGCAGGCAGACCAGTATGCCTGGACCTCAAACAGCTTCCCATGGTCTCTGCCTACTGGTGTTCTCCTTCTCTTGGATGCACACACGTAGACACACCCACACTGGGACTTCTTTGTGATACGGTATCATTTTGTAAGCTACCAACTGGCAGTGGAAGCCCAGTTTCTCTACCACAGACTGTATACTACTCCAGAGAGGCTTAGTCTTAAGATTAAAGAGCTATATAAGTTTAATTAACCCCAAAATGAATATTTTTATTCTCATTGTAATGAAAATATATATTCCCTACTGCCATTCTGGACATGGTAATACTAATCTCTACACAAAAACAGAAGCAGCATATAGGTTGCATTAGGAACCCCTAAACTGACATGTGTTTACAAATTCCCATTTTGTTTTTCTCCTCAATGACAGCAGCCTTGAGAAGGAGCAGCTGTTTATACCATGACCCACAGACACTGAAAGCTATTTAAATATAGTCCAGACAAAGTACTTGCTAGGACTACAACAAGGCTCTGGGCTTTCTTTTTTGATGTCTGCCTCTCACCTCTCCACTCCAGGTTTTTTGTTTCTTCCATCATTCCTCCTTCAGTACTTTTAGTTCCTATACCCTGTAATTACTCTTTTGCTACCTTGTCTGGTTCCTGTTCATTGACTTTTGGCAGGGCGTGCTCTATGCTAGAACACCTGAGCCTTCCTTTGCCCTCAAAGACACCCCCAGATCATCACCTGCTTCCAGCACCTCAGCCCCCCGAGCGAGTTGGTGCGTTCCTTCAGTACTTGGGGCTGCTCTCACCCATCTTCGCTCTGCTGGCATCATGGAAACACAACTCCAGAGCATCATTTCCATCCCTCACTTTAGAAAGCTTCAGTGACTTACAGGCTCTTTCCCTGTGTGGTGTCTGACAGGCTTTTTTCCCCAATGGCATCTCAAAGCACAAATCAATCACATACAATTTTTCCAATCAGTAGCTTCAGAATCAGATGCATTTTATCTACACTAAAGTAACGAAATACTTTTCTCATGCTTAGTTTAAAGAAAAATATGTCATTGCCTGCATTCTTCTTTCAGTAACGCTTCTTCTCCTTCACTATTGTTTCAAGTGGAAGTGGAAAAAAATATTTAATATACAGAAAGAGTTGCTTAAGAAGTTAAAAAAGTAAGAAAAAGGAGTATGTCTGGAAGACTATTTTCTGCCCTCACCTTTTTCACTTCCTCTTACACTAATATTACTTTCCTAGTGCCACAGAAACACTCAAAGGGGTTTTTTTTGTTTTATGCTGTGTATCCACACAGGCTGAGAAGAACACCATACTCTTGGTTTGGAAAGGCTTGGACCCTGCTAACAGTTCAAAATACATCTGGTTTTTAAAGTAGTGGCACCATCTGCAAGCCAGTGAGGTTGCAGACGTTTGCAGCGTCTCAACGAAGTGTAAGCTCATAGGGCAAGCAACAGAACTAGTGGGAGGACATTTGGAAGAAAATATTTCAACGTGAAAAAATTGCATGTTTTTCAGCTGGGAGAAAAGTGATTTTTAAAGCTAAAAGTAGCAACCTTTATTGGGGAGCAAGGGGAAGAGAGAGGCTCCTGTGAGCCCCGCTGACTGGTGGGAAGCAATGTGGAGAATCCCACGCTGGCACCCGCTCGCTGCTCGTTCCTGGACACCCTCTCGAAACGCCTGTCAGGTAGTTTCTTCTAAGAAAATTTATGCGCAAGAGCGAGAGAGTAATGCATTTCCCCCTCCTCGGCAAAGCTGGGGCTTGCACTGTTTCCGATAAATGACTTATGGTGACTTGCCTCGAAAGGTACACTTCATCCTGCCTTCAGGGGTGCAGCCTGGTGTAAACAGGGCTGCTCACCCTTCGGTAAAAAGGCAAACTAGCAGCCCCTGGCTAATCCCCAAGACACGGATGTGACCCTCTGCGCCTCTCATTCTTTCCGCTCGCCTCCCATGGTCCAAAGCAAGGCAGCTCGGGTGTCTGGATGTGAAGTCAAGAACAGCATCAGCCACGTTACATATGTTCAGTCAGCTGTATGCATCCTTTATTTTCTCCTCCTGCTCACAAGACACCAGGATGAGACAAGGATGCTGCAGTATGACAACTGCACAAAGAGCACAACTGCAAGCTGAAATCCTCAATAAAACATAAACCAAAAAAACCCAAAAATCCAGACTAGATGATGAGAAAAACTGGGCAAGTCTATAGCTGTCGGACAAAGCCCTGCCAAGAAGGACAATTCCATTTTTCCACTCCCCTGGCTTCAGATACCACGTGCAAACCCCAGCTGCAGAAATTTAAAACTGGTCTTTAAATTTAGGTGACAGGCTGCCTTTCTGGCTCATCTGGACAGCTGCAAGGCTACTCTAAGTGAAAGGGAGGGGTGGTGGAGCAATCACTTTGTAGATGAACCTTTAGGTATCACCTGAAGAGTTTCAAGACTTTCATATCCTTCACAGAGATTCAAACTGTCATTGCTACTTCTACTCTCTGCCTGTTTCCTTTAGACTTATTTTATTCCATATAACTACATTAAAATATTCAGGATTACTCACAAAATAGTAAGTACCTTCATTTTGGCATATAAGTATTTTCCATTCTGATTAACAGACCCCCCCACTCCCAGGAGCTCAGAGAGCAGAAATTGAAATACCATTCCCCAGCAGACTCCTTAGTGCAAACCCAAATGGATGTTTTACTCCTGCAGTTTTGCACTTAACTTCATAATTGAAGGACCAGCAGAAACTTTAGTTCTTTCAACAAATAATTAGCTTTGCTAAAAATAGTCTCTGATCCTTACTTGAACCATGTAATTGCTCAACTAAGTTAACAGAACCAACCAACCAAATTTAGTGATGTTGGAGGGACAAGTGTCAGAATTTTAGTTGATGAAAGAAAAATAAACCTTCTGAATGCTTGTGTTTCATGGTTCTGATGTTGAAACTTTTCTGTGAAATAGAACCTGTGTTTTATATTCACTTCCCTTGGTGACATTTCTGGAGTTTTAAAGCAGAACCCTGTGTCATTTCTTCTCTTCTAACTTAGTTATGTTTTACACATTCTTCTTAGGCAGACACTCCTGAAGTAACCCAAGCACTTTGGAAAAGCTGTTCGAAGTCCCACACAGATATTGTAATAGAAAAAGATGTCTGTTTTCTTTTTTTTCTTCTGCAAAATGAAACAAAATGAGAAGCTCAGCACATGTGCACCTTACTTGTTTAAACTTTCCTGTGCTATTAATCTTGCCATGCCCTGAGCCTGCCAAGTGTGAAAGCCAGTGGCCGTGCAGCTGAAAGCGGGGTACCCTCTGTTTAACTCCCCTGCCCTGACCCTCAGCACCATCACCCCCCTCCAGCAGCCTGTGACCTCCCTCCTGGGCTCACTGAGACAGGTTTCCCTGCTCAAACCCAGACGTGCGCTTGCAAAAGCAGAGGTGGATGAAGCTGGACGGCCTGAAGCCTAGGTTCCGCACCACCTGGAGGGGAGCTGGTTTTGGCCTGAAAACTAAATGCCAGCAGGCCCATGAAGCCCTGTGCTCTGCTGCAATGCAAAGGTGCTATAAGAGCAGCAAGGCTTACAGTTCATGTCTACCGTGGCATGGCTCAAAACAATGCTGTCATTAAGAAAAGAGGTTTGCCCCAAGTTTATCCCAGTTTCCCTCAAGATACGTGCAGGCACCAAGTCCCAATGGAAGAAGTCGTGGAGTCAGAAATCAGTCCAAACCCCTTTCTTCCACCCCAGAAACCCACAACTAAATTGTCTTTGCACCACACTCAGGCCTCTCAGTGACAAGAGTGATATACAGCTGTCTAGCAGTATTTATACCACAGCGACCACTGCAGTATCTGGGGAGCGCGGTATAAATACAGACCGAGCCACAGCCAGGGAAGCCCAGAGAGTGGGCAAGGAGGGCGAGTGGCCAAAGCAGCTGAGAGACGTGCTGATTCAGTACATCTCCTTCAGCTGTCCTCAGCAGCAGGTTGCCACGGAGTGCACATCAGGAAGGTTAAAAGAACCATTTTTTTCTCCTTATTTCCCCCCTTTAACAGCCTATTTCTCAGCCCACGAGGTTCTTCGTTTGGGTGTCTGATCCTGACACTTTGCACTACTCCATAAAGTATAATAAAGATGTAACTATTTTCTCTAAAGTGAGAGCTATTTTCCCTTTGGCTCATGGCTGTCAGCTTGCAGCACTCAGCAGATGAGGTTGGAGTTGTCATCCCTGTCTAACAGATGAGGAAATCCATGCAAATGGAAACTGCCTTGCCCCAGCATGTCCTTGGCTGTGCCAGAGGTAGAGGAGATGTTCATGTTCTCACCCAAGAATCCAGTTACAAGGCTGTTAAAAGAGCAGCTTGAAACATATTCCTGTTTAAATGTGAGGGAAATGGGGAAATGGTTGTGTAAGAAAAATTCCTGGATGTGCATCTTTGAGTCACATGCTTAGTTTTTTGTCATTAGTTTGGTTTTTTTTTTTCCATTAAGGGAAAGTATTTTCATCTAACTGAACAGCACCTTTCAGCAGTGAAATCAGTGAGAACTTGAAATATGAGTGTTACAAGTTGACTTCTTTTTTTTCTCTATAAATAAATTACAATTTATTTAAATAAATTGTACAAGTAGGGAAGAAACCCTCATGCAAACAGGGGATTTGCAACAGGGTTTTGCAAGCACACAGCTGGCTTAGGGGAGCTTCTTCCTATCTGGTTTATCAATGCCTGAGTACTGCTCCTTGCTAGAGAAGGAAGGGCACGTTATCACTTTGTTCTATTTTTTCCACTCAGGATACCGTATTTTTTCTGATGAAGTATGACCAACACAGCAGCCTACCTCCTTGCTCTGATTCCCACAAGAACAGTTTGTTTTCTCACTCCAACGCTCTGCAGGTAGCTGGACTTCTCAGCAGCAACCCAGCAAGTTGCAACTGCTCTCTGTCACGCCTTCAGAGCCACTGCACAGCTGGAAAAGCTGGAGCGAGCTGGTCTCAAGCGTAAGATCAGATCTGGGAACCCCTTTTTGCCTGCAGCGCTGGAAATGGAGGAGCGCACGAGACTGAGTGCAAAACTTACCTATGGTTTACAGAATTATCCCCCTTTGACACGGGTTTTTTCTACCTTTACAAAAGAAACATTCAGCTTGGGGATTGCTGGAAAGCACTAGTGTTGCTCCTGTTCTCTTTGCATGGTCACTTATTCGGAAGGACGGATGGACACTACTTCTTGTGAATGGCGTTTTTCAAGCTGTGCCTCCTGGCTTGACAGTCCAACAGTCTTTGCCCAACAGTCCTGCGAAGGACTCTCTCTCCCTGCTAATTTGGCACTCCAAGCTCTTGAGCAGAAAATTACCAAGGTAAGGCAAAATTAAGCCCAGTTTTACGTGAAGCTCTTGTTTCTCAGTGTACAAACAGCGGGTGAGCTTTTGGGAAGCGTTCTGACAGCTGCCTTCTCAGCCCACTTCTCTGAGCAAGGAGCCGCAGCACCAGCTTGCTCTGCCTTGGTTTGATGGCAACGCATGCTCAGTAATACTCTGCAAGTACAGGATACCTCTCCAAAATATCTCAGTCCTAGTCATCTTCTCCCCATTTTTGCAGCAGGCATCCAAGGCAGTTTTCACAGTGACTTTGCTGTGGTTGATACTTCTTTGCAAGGAAAAGAAAAAGACGTAGTAAAAAAAATCTATTTATCAGCCTGGCAAGGGTTCCCTGAAGCCATGGGTTTTGATAATGAAAGATCTGATGCAATCTTTATTTTCCTTGCAGTTTTCCTTGGGTGCACTCCTGTAGATAAGGATCTGCTTTGTATCTGTCTGAAGGACCTGACAGTACCCACTGTAACAGGAACATGACAGGTCCTCCTGGATAAGATTGATTTCTTCTCCCTTGCTGCTCTTCCTCATCTGTGGCTTATGTGTTTGTGCTTGGACATCCCTGAGACAGCTCTGCTTCAATGTATTGCATTTCTATGTGTTTCTAACGGTAAAGAAAAATGGAATTTCAGAGCAGGAGTAAATTAAGGTGTTTTCTAGAGTCAAGCTGTTTAATTTGCAAGGAGGATAGTTTACACTCCCTGTACTTTTGATCCTAAAGGAAGCCCTCAGTACTCAACTAGGCGCTGGCAGCACAGAGCAGCCAGCCGAGACTGCTCCCCACAGTGCAAAGCAGCACAAAAATGTGAGCAGAACCTATCGCTTACAACCCCAAGAAGCAGTTTTCACCTTGAATTCCAAACAAGCAAAAGCTTATTTTTCAGAGTGCTAGCAGGGGCTGCTGCTGCCTAGGTTATTTCTTGTAACCACGTTAGCAGACAAAGAATCAAGGTGACATTTTCCTTCTTGGAATCAACTAAACTGCCCCCACATCTGACTCCACAGTTTTTTTTTTCTGGAGATGCTGAGTGTGATCCCTATTTGTGCACTGGTGAGACATCTCCGAAGTATGCTGGATGTGCAGCTCTCCCCTTTGGCAAACATGATTACAAACATGCATCTGTTACTAAAATGGACTTTTATCACTTGCAAAATATGCCCCAGATTAAATCCTGTCCAGCTTCTTGGGGCTATACTTTTTGTTACATCCAGATTGAATTGCTGTTAAGTTCTTTGTCTGCAGCTTTGCCAGAAACACTCTGACAAACTTGCAGTGAATGTAGATGTCAAAATAATTCTCACCACCTGAAGCAGGTAAACATTTTGCTCTACTCTGAGATCTCTACATTGATTCTGCATTTTTTATTCAGAGTGGTTTTGCGCAACAGAATTTTCATTCATAGAGCATCAATTTATTTCTGCCAGCCTCGGGACTGCTACTAAACCTGTGCTAAAATCAATGATGAATTTCAGCAGCATTTCCTAAACAACTGAACATGATTTTAGCAGTTTAAAAATAGTTCCAATCTCATTAATACTTTTCATTGCCATAGCAGTTCCCCCCCAGAAGCCAACTTTCCTTAGTAACGCAGAAAGGGATTCGCTCGTAAAAGCACCAGGGTTCTGATCCCAGCTGTGGCCCGCCTGGCTTGGCCCTTCCAAAGCACCCCGCTCACTGGATATACGCAGCCAGAAATCCGAATATTTGGTGTGATTTTTCATTCAGTTTCGAACCATGCCACAAGCATGAAAGCTTGCAGGTCTCTCTCTGATGCTGGCACACCCTGTGAACCCCTGTGATGGCACAGGTCTGGGTCTAACAAGTAAACCAGAATCATTTATGTGGCAAAGCGCGACGGACGCCGGCAGCTCTGGGGTGAGCCACTTCTGCCTGTGTTTGTTGCTTATATTGTTGCTTATATATCACTTGTATAGTGATTTGTATCTGGCTCTCAGGACTGTGAGGATGATTCCCATGGGCGGGATCCTATTGTCCCTACATAAATATGGCAGGGAAGTCTTCTGCTTAGTGCATGAAGCTCTTCTGCTTTTTGTAGTAGCTTATACATGTGTGATATATAGTTTTATATCAGTTAGTAAAATGCTTTCTCTGGGTATAGCCTATTAACTTTGGCCAGCACTGGCTGAAGTGACAATCTATATTTTTTTAAGGCTGCAAAGATCTGGGTTATTATAGACACGAAACGTAGTTGAAATAACTAACATCTGGACATAAGTGGGTTTTTTGCCTTTATGCACAAATACACTTCTCAATAGATTACAGACCATGGGTTGTTTGATTTTTTTGTTCCACCTATGACAAATAGACTCCTGGACTGTCAAATGCTTTCAAAGTGAGGAAGTTGATTACATTTTGACATTCATAAAAACAATGGTGTTGAGAGCTAACACCTCATGAACTTCTTGTCTCAAAGTTAGGATTTCCTGGGAGCCCAACATAACCCACTCTACCTTCAACCCGTGTCATGCACTAAATGTAAAAGTTTGACAAATGCCAAGAAATAAAGGTGGCCAACAAGAGGTCCCAAGTTTTGATTCTGGATATTACATCTTAGACTCTGTCAGGGCTGGGAAACAATCACAGAAAGCAGCAGACTCACTGACTGAATACATGTGCGAACCAAATTTCTGACTTCAAAGAGGAGATTCTTAACTTCCTGAAACCAAATCAGGCCACAATAATAATACAATCCCCACATTTCTAAGTACTTCCTCCATATTTATTTATTTTTTTACATTATCACATCTTCATCTCAAATCTCAATTCCTTCAGTCTTCCTCTTCAATCAGAAAAATCCTCACTGGTTTATTCTCGAGTCATAAACAAATTTCAGTCACCTATATCGTGGGATACAACTGCCTTTTAATTAGTTTTGCCTATCTGCAATGAAATTAGATCAGTGGGTATACTTGGAGCACATCCACGGTGTTGACAAGGTCTGAGCTATACCAACTTTGCAACAGATAAAGAGGAGAGAACCCTGCTCTGCTCTAAGGTAATGAAACCAAAGACAACGACCACTACTCTGCAGATTCTTTCCTCTCACAGCTAATTGTTTTCAGTTTACTCAACGGGGAAAACATTTTTTTTCTCTTTCGTTTTTCTTACTGCAAAGTGAAACCACTACACAAAAGCGACATTGCCTTCAAAACAGAGCCAGTCCAGTGCTCCAAAGTCATGCTGGCAGGGACACACCAAAACCAAACTCCCTCGCCCCTTGCTACCTTACTTGTTTACGTCAACCGGTTTGGAGGTTTTTAACATTTGAGTTATGTTTATCTGAACTGGTTTTCAAGGTCTAATTATAACACGCGAAGCGGGGTGAGATGGCTGCTATGAAAGTCGCAATATAAATAAGAGGGCTTGACGGGCTGGCTGATACGTTGGCACAGAGCAGACACGTATGTCACGTGGAAGCCCGGCGCAGCTGTTGTAGTCCGTGGTACAATAAATAGCTACGGGAAAGCGGCATGGTCACGCGGGACTTTTTCATACCACCTACTGTGCTACTTGACTGAACGCAAAAAAAAAAAAAATAGCGGGCAATATCTGCGGTTTTAAACGCAGAAAAGCGACGGTCCTGGAGGAATGAGGCTGGCACGTTTGGAAGGCTCTGCGGGAAAACACAGCACGGCTGCCCGCCTCCCCTGCCCCGTCCTCCTTCCACACAGTCGTCCAAAGACGACCCAAGCACGACGTTCTGCTCGGCAGAACCCACGGGGCACGTGCTCTCGCCTCTTTGAGCCGGGAGAGCGCACCGCGCACGAGAACGCGGGCAGCTTCTCCTCCGTTGCGGGAGAGATCCACTGCCACCGCCGAGGAAAGGGCATGCAAGAATCACGCCTGGCGACACTCGCGGGTCGACGTCTCAGGTAAGAGCAGGCTTCTGGAGAGGATCTCTATTTATAACCTGGACCCCGGGAGGGGCCTGTTCTTGGGTGTTAATGTGACAAAGTGTTGGTTTTTAGAGTTGCTGAAATGCCTCAACATGGAATGGAAGACGAAACCGCTGCTGGCTTGTCAATGGTCATTCATGCTGCGTGCTGGTAAGAGACGGAGCCATCAATACCGGGCAATCACAGCCCATTGAACATCAGTTAAACTGATTGAAGTCCATGAAATATTCATTATAAAGCTCCTGCACCTTTTCTAAGGTTAGGTTCTAATCTGTTTTAGAAAAAATTGTGCTGCCACATGGCATATGTATCTTTAAATTAGCACCTGGCAACGACCTGTTCTTTTGACAAGGTTCTGGAAAATGCCTGGCATCCATAATTCCAGCTAGATGCCTTCTGGGTTTCTATTACACATATTTGAGCAGCATGTTAACCTACTTTTCTCCAGCAAGGAAAAGGCACTACAGTTGCAATCACTGTCCTCAGAAATTAATTTACCTCTCCTTTTTAACCTGGATTCTCAGTACCCTGCTTATGCAGTAGCAGTGCAAAATGATGCAATATTCAAATGTTTTCAGAGCTACTGACATAATTTATTTGGGTAAAATAATTTTTCTCCCTAGCTCCTTTCTACTCAGCTCTCAGTATTAGTCGTAAAATTTGTGTCTGTATCCCTAAGTAGTTGCATAAAGTGACAGGACTATCAAGTTTGACAGTGCACAAATAGATTTCATATGTTATTTGAACCTAGTCTCTGAAGATGCAAAAAGCCAAAGTGGTGAATTTCAAAGTGGAAAAGATTAACGTAAATGAGCTGTAATAAGATCACACGAGAAACCAAGTTTCACAAAGAAACAGGTAAAACTATTCTCAGGTTTTTGTCCTAACCTTTCTAGTTCAAACAGTTTCATTCTGTATTTTACGACAATTTCAGCTAAGCGTAAAGGCTACATCTTTAATTACCATGTAGTCGCAGCACACAGACTTGCCAGCCAGGCACGACGCCTCTTGGACAGAGACCTGGCCACCAGCAGGTCACTTGGCTCAAGGCACCACAGGGCCCACAAGGAGAGCTGCTTGGCTTCAGCCATGCCCCTCACCCTGGCCTTTGGCACCAAGACCCACTCTGCTCCACCTCCCCCACACACGCTGCCAATGACAGCCACAGAAACTCAGATTTTCTCATTTAAAGGTAATTCTTAGCTGTTTGAGTTTATTTCTTGAGATTATCTTGGGGTTTGGCTGGACAGAAAGAGCATTTGCACACACCATCTTGATAGAGAGAACGACATTGCTCTAAGGCAGGAAGTTTTAAAGTGACTTTGGCCGTATCTGAGGAGACCTGAAACACGTCAAAGGCTTTGAGCATACATGTGCCTTAAACAGTGGATTGATAAAGTTCCTAGAAAGTTTTCCCTGTAGAACTGAAACCGGGAAAGTGTAATCTTCATATCATTATCCACATTATTAAATCTGTGAAAACCAAACCACGTGCAATAACACAGCTGTTCTAACCACAGACATTTAATCTCCCACTATCATCTCAAAATATACATGCTCCAGCTCTTGGGTATGTACACAGCAAACAAGGACTAGAAAAAATTAACAAGCATTGAGAGAAACTTCCCATACTGAGTTCCATGTCCCTATTTTAGGTTCACAAATGAGGAAAAAAAAAAATCCACCTTTACTTAGGCCTACTGGGGTAGCTGAACAAACAAGAGGAGAAAGTGTTACGTGCTTAGAAATACTAACTACATCTGGTCACAAAAGTCACATCTTTAAGAGAATGGGGAATGTCAGTTTTCTTACTAAGGACAGAGTTGAGACTTAAGAAGACAAATTACTAAATAACTATCTCTGGGATCCCATACACAATCATATTTGCACATGACATGGCTGTGCCAGTCCTACTTGGATGGAAAACAGGCTTGGGAGGACACGGCTGCTGCATCTCTTGCTGTACCCAGGTGGAGATGTGGTCCTAAACTGAGTCTGGGGAACAAGCCTTCACATCAACACAACGATCGTGATCTTCAGAGGCACCACCCAGCCCAAACTGTAGGAGAAGATGGGGGAGGAACAGCCCTTTCTTTTGCTTATCTTGTCTTCAAGCCCCTTTCCCTGAGAACCTGGGTCATTTCACATCCCTTTTCTCACCTCTGCTGTTTTCTATCGGAATAGGCTGCAGACAACGTAGTGTTTGCTGGCACGTTTCGAAAATGCACTGACCACAGACACTGGGAACACACTAAATAAACACGCCTCAGGTGCCTCAAAATCTGCAGAGAAAACTTATCACTGGGCTGATATCCAGTACATCGAGTGTTTTCTGACAAAAAAAAATGGCACCTTTGTGTTTTATAGGAAACCTGTGCTCTGCAGGCGACCACTCTGCTCTAGGGAAGACTGACCTCTGCTGCTGATCACAGGGCGAAGCTGTAGGAGCTGCCGAGAGCCCCCATCCCCAGCTGCAAACCCCATCCCGCAGCTCCAAACCCACAACAAGCTATAGCCCCAGCCCAGCCCTCATCCCAACAGCGTTAACGATCACTTTGTGATATTTCCATTCAGTTTCTTTCAGGTGAAACCACCCCATTTAGGGTTTCTTTGGGTGGTTCACAGATCTCCATAACCTGTTCGGATCATTAGGAGGTGAGGTGAAATGGTTAAAGGGAAGTAATTAAAGTTTCGATTCTTTCCTGCCAAGTTCTGTCAAGTAACTGGAGTTATTTAATCACATTTTTGCAGCAATCACATCACTCTACCAGCTTTGTTAGTCACACAGATATCTAAGCCAAATTCTCCTTTATTACATTAATGTATTTTAAAGTACAAAATTGTGCCCATCTGAAAAATAATAAAGCTTTCAAAGAGTTTTAAGAAATTGCTTTGTAAAAACTTAAAAACCCAGAACCATTGTGATCCTGCGACCTGACCACCTGCAGGACACGTGTGAAATAGCTGCGCCCAGCGATCCCACAACTTCTGCCCAAACACGGGCACATCACCTCTGAATGCACTGTCTTAAAAGAAAGCACCTGCTGGTCTAAAAGACCTGGCAGCTGCAACATAAAGCATTGATTGGAATTTAAAGCCTGCTGCTAATTACAGAATTCTGTAATAACCCAGCGTGACAAAGACAAGGGATAATTACATAGGTATTGATCATTATTGGCCTTCCCCTCCCCATTTCAATGGCCACAGTTTTCCTTCTGTTTATTCAGGACCTGAAGTTAAAACAATAGTGTCTATTGTTCGGTTTTGTGTTTTGTTTTTTCATGAGATGGGGCATCAAGCAAGACTTCAAGACTTTTTTTTAAATTTAAATTAAATCACAATTTGGCTTATGATGACTGACTGATGTGAGGAAATAAGAAAATCAAACTACCCACTGAATTTAAAAAAGGCACTTTATTCCGCTGCTTCTTTTGGGGGTGCTTTGTGCTCAGCAAGTCTCCGGCTGAGCAGTGAGCACTAGAGCACTGCTGCTATCTACAGGTCCGTTGCGCGCAGTGCTCAAACCAGACACGAAACCAAGTCCTGCGGCGGAGATGTTCGTGCCTGGGAAAGGCACCAAAACCTCGACACTGAAGTACAATGGCTTTTGAGAAACGCGAGCTGGCAATCTGTAGCCCCGCGGCTAACCTATGTTAGAAGCCTGAAATCAAGCAGGCTTTGTTAAAAAGAAGGCTGATGAAAGTACGATTTCTGCTTTTATAATTTTTTCGGCAAACAAAGAGGAAATGTTGCGCTCCCAGGTGCAGAGTAAGAGGAAGCATCTGCTCCCAGATGGGAAACTTCTCCCACTGATGCACAAAACACGAGAGGGTAACAGGAAGGTTGGAAACCACCTTCAAGCCTGCATTGCTGAACTTGTAAGACAATTTGTGATGGAATTAAAAGTAACTAAAATTTAGCTGTGGCTCTTCATTGTTTGGAATTCACTTATTTTTTATGTCTCTTGTTTTTTCCTCTGTAACTCAGAAATTTTGATAATTGCTTTTCTGTCTTTTTCAAGTAATATGGATAACCTGGAATGGGTTAAACACAGCAGCTTTCAGAACAGGAGAACAATAATAAATAAATCTTTCCAGCAAACACAAGCGAAGGAAGAAGAGGTCAAAAGCACCTATTTAACCAAAGGTTGTGGATTTTGGGGTCAGGTTACAAAAGAAAGTATCGGATCGAAAGCTTTGAATAGGTGATAGAGGAAGGGGCAAACTCAGAAGGAGGAAAAAATATTTTTTCCTTAATTAGAAGAAAAAAATATGGGTTTTTTTTCCGAACAAGGAGAAAAAAGCCAGCTTATTTGCGAAATGTGTATCCGCAACTGAATGTTTGGCTGCCAAGAGGAACAGTCAAGTACAGGAGCAGAGCACCTGGCAGCCAGGGAAAGCACAACTAGAAGCTGAAACTGCAGGACAGTCTGATCTCACATATGGAAACTCTGTGAAGCTTTTCCCATTTGGGAAGCTAGAAGAGTTCTCCCAAAACTGATTGGTGGAGATCAGCAGGAGCAGTCGGCTTTTAACGAGGCTGTTCCAAATGACTCTTAGCTCCACACGGAGTTTGCTGTTCATGACTTGCTTGTCAGAAAACAAGTAGCCTTTGCAGTCTCTTTAAATACCAGTTTTTCTGGAAACAGCTTATTTTTTCAGTACTGTATACCTGTGTGGAAAACAGCATTCTGACCTTTTTTTTTTTTTTTTTTTTTAATGACATTGGAGCCCTGCCTTTTTGTCAAAGATGCTCAGTAAAGAATTTGACAGACTTATAATAATTACTGCCCACGAAGTACCGGGAAATACAAATAACCCCCGGGTTACGCATTGAGAAGGCTGGGAGCTGGACAAAGGCTCAGAAATCTCTCATTTGGAGAGCTCAGGCCTCTGACACAACCCCCCATCTGGGAGAATTTTTTACATTATGTTCCCATTACTGTTTATGATCTTCTTAAAGTCTGCACAGAGAGGGATGGTGACCACCACAGGCAGGTCGGGGTGCTGGGGCCGGGCAGGCAGGGCCCCATTCCTGAGGCAAACCCTCTGAAGGGCAACCACAGCTCCACGGGGTGGCTACAGCGGTTTTTTAACACCTGGCACTTCCAGAATAAATAGAGATTTCACCTCGACCCATAAATCCCCACGGATTCCCTCACTGGGCACTTTGGGGGACGCAGAAGAGGTGAGGGGCAAGAAAAATGAACGCACATCCAACACTGCAGAATATGCGCTTTGGGGACGTACAGATTCATCGTGAAGATGAATAAAATACTTCCAGTACGGGAGGGGCACGGCACACTGCACGGCTACCCGAGGGGAGTCCTGCCGCCCCCACTGAGGGGCCGGGCCCCGAAAAGCCCCGGGGCGGGGTCGCTCCGTCGCCGGCGGGACCAGCTCCTGCGCGGCGGGTCAGCGAGGCAGGACGGCACCGCACCCGCCCGGCGAGGTGCCGCCCCGTCCGCGTAATTTCCTCAGCGGCCCGCGGAGGCGGCGGCCCGGCAGCCGTCGTCCCCCTGGCGGGGCGGAGGGACGATGACGGAGCGCCGGCGGCCGCGTCCCGCCGCACCGCTGGACGAGGAGCTAGAGGCGCTCGGGTGAGCAGTGGCCGGGTGGGGGTCCCGGCGCGAAATGGCGGCCCCCGCCCGACCCCGGGGGCGGCTCTGAGGGGGGTCCCCCCGCGCGAAATGGCGGCCGTCGGGCGGTGGCGGCCTCCCCGACGGGAGGTGTCAGGGTGGGGGCTGCTGGTTCTTGCTGCTGTCCAGTTTGGCAATGAGAAATGAGATGAAGGGTCGTTTTAACGAGCCTGGCAAAGCGCTCCGGGCACAGCGTGCAGCCTCTCTCGGAAAAGCCCAGCGGGCTGTGGCGGGTTCCAGAGGCCGACGGGCTTTCGCGTTCAGAGGACGCCGGTGGTGTGGCGCAGGTGAGCAGGAGAAATAAATAACGGTTAGAAAAACTAGACGGCAGGCAGGCGTTTCAGTTACGTTGGGGAGTTAGAGGTGGGAGGCGACAGCTTCTGTCAGAGAAGCGCTGCGATGCTCAAACGCCCTTCAACGAGAAGGGCCGTGGTCGTGCTGCGGTGCTCACCTGCACCTCGAAGGAGCGCTGAACCCTGAGCTCGGCCTCGGTGCCACCTGCCCTCCCCCGTGGCAGGGCTGCGCCGTCCCTTTCTGACATCTCCTTGGTCGGCCTGGGCCCTGAGCCAAAGGGCTGCCATACCGGCTGCTTCTGGCCGGGCCCGCCTGGGGGGCAGCGGGCTTGGGAGCCAGAGTGGCCGTTGGGAGGATCGTAGAATCGTGGAACGGCCTCGGCTGGAAGGGACCTTAGAGATCATTTAATCCAACCTCCCTGTCATGGGCAGGGACGCCTCTCTACTAGATCAGGCAACACATGGGGAACCAACGGGGATCAAACCCGCGACCTTTGGTGTTATCAGCACCACGCTCTAACCGAGTGAGCTGACCGGCCCCCGCTGACGCCCTCGCTCCAGAAGCAAAACCCCGAGGAGCGAAAAGGAAGGCCAAAGGTTGCGACGGACCCCGTTCCAACACAAGTCATCCGTTTACTTAGTTTTGATTTTTAGAGGAGGAAGGCTTGGGTTATATTTTCACGTGAGGTGTTGCCATGGGCAAGGAGAAGTGCAGGCTGGAGGAGCAGGGTGAGTGAGGAGCACAGGGAGGCCGGGGTGGGAAGATAGGCCAGTGAAGACACTGAAAAGAACAAAAATGCCCCAATGTTACTTCTGCATTCTGAAAGAACAGATGAAAAACATAAAGTGGTGGAGTGTTTTTTGCCTCCTGGGTACTTAAAGAGAAGGAACAAATCATGGGGGTTTTTTTTGTAGTTAGCTTAGTGAAGAAGCTGGAGTGTAATGGGCTTGGAATTAATACCTCCACACTGCTAATGTTTTCCCATATTTAGAAGAACCTATTGATTAAGTGCCTGTTACCAAAGCATCTAACAGACAGAAAATGAAGTCACTTTGCAGTGCTACCCGGAGTGGCCATTACACTTTTCCTTTATACCTGTAAGATTATGCTCATCCTGAAAAAGTATCTACAGGGAAAAGAAGAAAAAAAAGAAAAAAGTGTTGCAGCTGCAGTGGGAAGAATAATTCCAAATTGCCAGAACTTTATTAATTTAGACTATATGGCCTGAGTTGATGTATGCAAGTAACTTGTGCTTACAAACAGCCTCGCTGGTTGACAAGGAGTTTGCCCTTATAAGTGATCTTGTAGGGCTGCAGCTTGGTGTGGTACCTGATGTTGTACCAGTAAGGACAGTCTACAAATTGGAAAACTATGAATACGTGTTTTTTAAAGTTGTGGATTTTTTAATTCCACTTCAGTGGAAACCTGCATCTCCTCCAGGGCAGTGTGCTGAACACATTAAAGGTGAGTAAGCAATGCCACACAAAGATTCCCTTCAAATCATTACGTGAACACTTCTTTTTCAGCTGGTACTAAAGCCACAATTTTTCGCTCTTTTTCTGAAGAGGAAAAAGAAGTCCTCACCTATGAAACATTCTAGTAGCACAGGCTAAAAGAGATCTTAATTTAAGTATTTTTTCAGCTGCAACAAGTAGATGAGTCACTCTTGAGACCATTACATTAAATTCTCAGCCACCACAATGATTTTTTTACCCTGAACTTAATCCCTGGTGCTATCACAGTGATGAGTTCCCCTTGCACCCAACACAATCTTCAGCACAACTGAGACCTGATTCTGGTGAGGAATGGCTGTCATTGCCATAGTAAAGAATAACAGAGACAAGGGTCATTCAGGTGAGGAGCAGCTTTGACATTCACGTGCCTTTTGGGGAGAATTTGAAGCCGATTATTTTAGAGCTTCTGCTTTAGTGTGCAGAAATCAAAGTTAAAGATTTGAAGAAGTGTGAAATGGGAAGCACTTAGTCTAAGAGAAAGGAGATTGGGTACCAGGATTTACTTGTAGTTCACTGGGTTAGCTGATCATCGAAATGGAAAGTCGACAGCGATGTAGGTGGGCGTACAGCATAGAACCTGTCTAACTCTGCCATGTTTGGAGGACCTGGTGTTTGCTGGTCTGTTCTCCTCTAATTACACTGAGCCTATTGGAGCTGGTGAGAGCAAGGCAGGAGGGAGAGAGAAGAGGGAAAAAGAAAAACATCAGTACATGCAAACCCCACCATTATTTAACCTCTTCTGTAGAGGTATCCTATTTGTTTCCCCCCCCAAAAAAAGAAAAAAAAAATCAAGAAAAAAGGTTTGAGAATCCAAATTATCATCAGGAACAGTCACAGTCACTGAAAGATCTACACATATCTGTACCTTTTATCATACTGGATTGTTTTCTCCAGAGCCTCAGTATTTATAAAGATGAACTTTTTTGACCTTTTACATCACAACAAGAGCAAGGTCTCTGGCTATTCCCAGCATCAGCCCCTTTTCCCATTGCATTTATTTTTGCTACTGGTAAAAGGAACAACGAACACACTGCGGTGTGAAACTCCTGTAGCCGGTCACGTACAGTGCGAGGTTGGGGAATTCCGTGTTGCAGGTCACATTATTTGCGCAAGAGATGAGAATGTGGAATATCTTGTGGTCCGAGTAATTACGGGCTGGTCTGGTAGCACAGCTTCCATCCCAGCATCACGTAGCTTTGGTGACACTGTTTGTCTTTTGGAGGTGAAAGGAACGGGGCAAGAGGAAACAAGCTTTTGTAACCTTTTTCCTTTTTCAGCCCAAACGTTCTGTGTCATCCCTTGCAGCACAGCTTTCACGTTGCTCCAGCTCTGGGTTTGACAGCACTGTAACAAGGTGGTGTTTGGTGACAGTGACCGATACACTTCATGCTTTGTGAAGTCAGACCACAGGCCTAGTTCAGGTGATGATGAAATTGAGGAACTCATGTGACTGGGACAGGGCAAACAGTTGTAAGAATTTTTTTCCTTTGCCTATATTTCTAATGTAAAAAAAATGACAAGAGCTAGAAGGCGGGCAAAAGAAATGAATAAAAATCAGAACAAGGGCAGTTGAGAGAAGGGAGTGAGAAAATGGAAGTGAAAAGCAGAACCTGAACTAGTGAAAGGCTACAGTTAGAAGACATGAACTTTAAGGCTGGATACATGGATGTTACTTCCTCGTATTTCTATTTTTAAATTATTTTTCCTATGAAATGGCATCCTTGTATTCCAACAAAGTACTTTACATAGGCACGTGATTAAATGCTTCAGTATGACACATGGAAAGGATGTCTAATACATACCAGTTTTGGTTGTATGCCACCTCTAACTTCTACCTTTGCGTTCTCACCCTTTCGTAGGTTCTCTAGAGCTCTGCCAACTCGTGCCATTATAGACGTTGTCAAAACTTCACTTTTACTGACATGAGGTACAGAGGGCCCTTCATGACTTTCAGATTATAGGTAATGCTTCTAGCATTTGATATTAGCCAAAAGGTTAAGGTAAAGAAAAAAACAAAACACAACAAACCAACAAAAGTTGACAGGTCTGATCTGAAATGCAGCACACAGAGAACAGAGAACTAGTCAGCCTGTTTTGCAGAGTCATTTTTAGGAGTGCAGGCAGGTGAAGAGCGTTGCGTACAGCAAAAGGAGGTAAGTCAGAGCTCACTTTATCAAGCAGTACAGGGTACTACTCCTTTAAACCAAGAACGGGAATACATCTTTGGAGCTAGTGTATCATTTCAGCGTGTAAGAAAATCCAGCTTGTTAGAATATGTTCTTTTAATATGAAGAAAGGTGCAAAACCTACCATCATCTATCACCACAAAAGAAAGAAAAAAAAAGCGCCAACTCAGGGTAAATAACTGCTCAGAATAATATTGAAGTTCTACTGAGAGTGCACCTGGACCATCTCTCCCTTTCTATTCCCTTTTAAAGGTGGACGAGAGATGAATTAGATGTTCTGCATTTCTGCAGCTCAGGCAGCCGGGGTCCTTTCCTCAGCCGCCGAGGAGCACGGGCCGTACCGCAGCTCCTGCCGCAGGGGAGGGAGCTTCTGGGAAGGGAGCACAGAGATCCCCCAGCCAAATGCTGAGAGTCTCCTTCCTGTTTCAGAGAAGGAACTCCGAATTACTCAACATTGCACAAAAGCGAGCTAAACACGTACACAGTTCCCAACTCTCTCTGGGCCGTAAATATCCAAGAACATAATCTGGTAGGGACACCAAAAATAAGCCTGGCTTCTGCCTACTGCATTTATCCCACAGCTGGGTATACCTCAAAGTTACCGCTCCAAACACTGAAACCGAATGGCAGAACTTTTAGCTGTGCTCTCCTCTGGCGCTCTCTCTCTCTCTCTCTCAGTTTTATGAGGAAGAAAAGCCAGTGTTTCTATGGGGTGTTACGCATTTACACATGGAAATGGCTGAGAAGAGAATTGTCCGAGTCTCCTAACATTCGTCTTTGGGTTACAAATGACTGTTTGTGTTCCTTGTGTATTTTTTTTTTAAAAGTTAATCCACTTGATGCCAACTACAGGGTTATTCACCAGCCCCTACTTACACAAGCAGAAATGTTTTACCTTATCCATACAGTTTCTTTCTCAACAGTATTATCAAAAATCACACATGCCATACCTAAGGGCTCTCTGATCTGCATCTGCAGGGGACATAGAAATGAAGCTTCATTAATGTTTTCTTTGAAACGTCTCGGGTTGTTAGAAGAACAAATGAACATTTTGAGGATGATGTTCATACCTGAAGTTTCCCACCCAGGACACGGCTGTTACGTACTCCTGATCATCAGCGCTCTGTAGGGAAGTCTGGTCACTGCATTGGCCACATAAAGATCTTAATGAAAAAAGAGGTTTTAATGCGAGCATGTCCTATTCTGGAGCTGTGATGGTTGGCAGAGCTGCCAGGCAGCACAGACGTGGCTTGTACCGTGGCAGTCACCACTTTATCCCACGGGGAACCCCACGGATGACTGGGCAGGCAGATCCATGGGGGAAGGCAGCGTCCTCTGATGAGTTTTGGTTCTCTGGGGCAGTGCATGTCTCATTTCCTTCTTCTCGTAACAGCAGTGTCAGTAAAGCCCTTCCTGCACCATCACTGATGCCAGCGGATCTAAAGAGTAGGTTGGTTCCTGAAAACGTGTTATTTTTCAGAGACAGAGATAACCTCAGTAGGGCTGCGTGCCCATCGGAAGGCACACTTTCATGGGCCCAGCAGACTCTTCTGCGCCAAGGAGCAGGAGGAATAGCACAGCCCTTCAGCATCATGTGCTGGCAACACAAACATACGTACGGGATAAAGAGATTTAATACAGTTTAGGACAAGGTTAAAGTGACAAGAGTAGATAAACGACAGCAATTATAAGCTCTGAACCTGAGATGACTAGTCAAATCGGTGATAAGGAATCCCAAAGAAGTGGAGCATGCAGGATTTTTTATTGAACAAATGACATAATTAGAGAAGAAGAACCTCCCAGAAGTGCGTGTGTGTTTGAGACAGGAGGGCTTGCGAGGCCAGGGCACGCGGCAGAAGGGGTTCTGAAGCAGGGGAGGACTTTCCTCTTTCTTCTTATGCTTCTTCAGAGAAATCTGAATCAGGAACCCCAGGAAATTTCTACACTCCTGGTGATTTTCAGTCTGACAAATGTCAAAATACAGGGTATATTTCTGTTGTACCTTTTTTTCTTTTTTTTTTGTTATGAGTGCGGGACTCAAGTTGGGTCAAATAAGGGGGCCTACAAGAAAGCTGGTGAGGGCTTTTTAGAATGTCAGGTAGCGATAGAGGACTAGAGGGAATGGATTAAAGCTAGAGATGGATCGGTTCAGATTGGACGTTAGGAAGAAATTCTTCACCGTGAGGGGGGTGAGACACTGGAACAGGTTGCCCAGAGAAGTGGTGGAAGCCCCATCCCTGGAAGTTTTTAAGGCCAGGCTGGATGGGGCTCTGAGCAGCCTGATGTAGCGGGAGGTGTCCCTGCCCATGGCAGGGAGGTTGGAACTAGATGATCTTTAAGGTCTCTTCCAGCCCTGACAATTCTACAATTCTATGAAATACTTTTGCAGGAACGTTCAGAAACAGCTTGATACGTAACATTCACCATGGTTCAGAAGGAAAGAGTTAAGACAATTCAGGTTTCTGAAGGACTTGTCAGGAGCTTCAACAACCAGCCACCTGTTGTGTTTGTAAAGCCTTTTAATTTCCTTACTTTTTTTGTTTTAAAAAGGCAGGAAGGTAGATATGGTGTTACGTTTTCTATCAACAGTTCTGCCTCCTGTGTATCACTCCAAAGGCAACCAAAACTTAAGCTAAAGTTGTCTGCCATTTATAGTGTCTTGCTGAATGAGCCACATCTCCCACCATGATTTACCTGCAAAATTCAAGGAATTACCTAAACAATTTTTTCTGACAAATACTTGTACCTAGTAGTGCCCATCCATGGGGCTGTTTGGGTAATACACTAACATGGGTGTTATTCTCTCACATCCCCTTCTACTTTGTAAGCTGAGCAAAAGGAACATGGTAACATTGGAGGGATTTTTGGCTGAAACTGCATATTTAGGCAACAGAGTAGTGTGACTGCAAGCAAACATTTAAAATTGAATTTCAAACCAGTATTATTTTCCCAGTTAAATAAGTGGGCTTTTGTTGTTGGGCTTTAGTTGGTTTATTTTTATTTTGTACGAGGTAAAATTTCATTAGTCACTGGCCTTTTATGTGTAAAGAGAGAGTAGTTTTAAACACAACTTTTTTTAACTTACATGACTTCTGTTTTGAAGGCTTAGTGGAAAGGCTTTTTGAAGGCTTTTTGGAAATAAGGTAACAGTGCACTTGTGAACAACCACAGACTGAATATGCCTCCTTTATGAAAGTGACCATTTCCAGATTTTTCTCAGTGTACGTTACTTTTGCACGATAGTGAGAGAAACAGCATTATGCAATTCCACCCAAACCAGCGCTGTCTTCTCAGCTGTAGGTCCAGCCGAGCGCGCACCGGGGCCGATCTGACCTTTGACTGTTACTTACTTGGGCAGTTAATCCCAAAGCAGATTTTGGCTAACAGGTGTTTCAGAGGATGACACTTTGATCTTTCAGTATTCATTATTTTATTCTACTGTGTAGAGCACGCTCCAGAGCCAAAGCAGCAATACCCTGCCTGTATTGAGTTTCACACGGATCTCGCCTTCCACAGGGTTAACAGCCTGGAGTCTCTCACAAAGCAATTTATCAGCCAGCTGGGCTGTCAGGTGGGCAGCCATCTAAATCCAGAGTTAAAGCTCTGTGCGAGATGCCAGGTTCAGCGGCAACTCGCACCGAACGGCTGAGGAGAAAGAATATACAATTACACCGTGTTTTGGGTTGAAGACTGCTGCGATACAAATACCGGAAAGCTCTGTGATCACGCTTCTGCTTTCAGTCCAACTGCATTTCTCTGGCTGAAACGGTAATAGACCTTAACCTCAGTGCTACAGACACGGTGTGAAGGAAGAGGAAGGAGGCTCTGCACACCGGGAAGGGGAGAAGCTTGCTCTCTGCAGGGCTCTGCCCTGGCCACGGGATCCCCATCCCCTTCTGCACCAGGGGTTCTGGTGTGTGCATGTAGCTGTCACTAGTACCCACACACTGGATGGAAACAGAGCCATAAACAACACTGCATGATCTCTGCGGGCTTTTTTTTTTTTCCCCTATGGATTCTTTGTGGAATTTTTCATACAAAAGAAGTAATGAAGTTAGTTTTAACTGAAGTTAAATGAAGTAGGTGTTTAGATGTTTTCCTGCATAGCCCAGACTAGGTATGGCCGAGTGGCAACAGTAGTGAGATTTCCTAAGTTTTCACTTTGGATTCCGTCAGTTAATTTTGGTCCCTTCCTCTCTTCCTTCTTCCAAGAAGGTTATGCTTCATATGAAAGTTTTAAGCTTAGGCAAATGTGTTTAACTACAAATCTTAGCAGAGCGGATGAACTGAGTTGTGGGAAATACAGAGTTTGGGAGGAGTTTTAAGTAAGTGTTGCCTGTTTGCTTCAAAAGAGGAAGCGTACTGAAGCATGTAGATATGTCAGAAAGTACAGATTCTGAAAATAGACAAAGGATCCTGCATACCACCCAAAACTGCCTTCACCTTATCAGCATAAACCTGGATAATTTGTCGATTACGCAAGGAGAATTTACAGGGTCTTTTTCTTTTGATTCAACAAACCGTCGGCTGTTTGTATGCAGCTTTGTAGCTAACAAAATCTGGTTTTCTGACTGTATGGAAAGGAGGCTGCTGAGAGGGACACAGCTCTGTGTCAACTGCATGCGCCCACGGGAAGGTTGGTGGCTCAGAATTGTAACAGTGTTAGTTGCAGTCCTTCCTCTTTCTCTAACTTGGCTCCCTAACGAAGCAGAAGCTGCCGGCTGAGAGCTGAGCAAACGATGCTTTAACCCCTCGTGTCTTCCCAGGTGGTATCATGATAACCTCACCCGACATGCAGCAGAAGCGCTCCTGCTTTCCAACGGGCAGGACGGGAGCTACCTCTTGAGGAAGAGTAATGAAAGAGAAGATTTGTACTCCCTCTCTGTAAGGTGAGGTATGGACAGAAGTGAATTTATCTAGTGCCGCACAGCTCGCGGTTTTAAAACCTTCACTTCCATGTTTGCATGTCTCATGCAAAGAAATGACCTACAGACTTTTCTGTAGAGCTCGAACTATTTTAAAGTATATTCCTAATGGTCTAAGCCTGCTGAATGACATTTTGTTAGGAAAAACAACACTCTTTCAATTGGATTTAAAAGTTGACCTCATTTTTCCAAACTGTGAATTGATCTTATTGGTGAAAAACGTCATTCCATGGGCTGGCTGTGCATTTCCTGTCTTTATGCTGGAGATCTGTATGGCAGTGACAAGAGTTTAAGAAACAGCTGATGGGAATAAGAGAATTTTATGATGAGAATAGTAGTAAATATTCCTGTTAGTAGGCACTAACTTCACCAGTTTCTCCATCACTGTATAGGAATCATTGTCACTGAGAAGTGATCCATTGTTTGACTGGATGGTTTTACTCCTCTGTTCTGGGTTAAGACTCCATCTTCACCAGTAACACATGATTGGATTGAACAATATTTTGCAAGTGACAGGTGTCAGGGCCTTGCAGTCATCAGGGTTACAGGGGTTTACATCTGTTCAGGACACAGCCAATACGAAGCAGAGGTAGCCTGGCCTGGGTACGTCACTACCGAATCACATTCCAAGAATCCCCGAGAAGCCACAAGATTTTAGAGAGGCAGCATGAAAGACGTGTGCATTGGGCACACAGGGTGGTCCCTGCATGGCAGCTGGGTGGAGGCAACCAACCCTAAACACGTTCTTAGCTTTTGGCAACCGAAATAATACATTAAGCCTCTACACTGACATTTTAAGTTAGTGCGTTCAAGCTTATTTCTGCCTCAAATGGGCTTCTAGGCAATTGATGACCACAGCTCAGCTGAGACATGGTAAATTTTTAAGCTAAAGACACTTTGGTCAATGTAATGATGCCAGTTAATTGCAACCCTAATAGATGGGAACACAGCTCATGCACTTGAAATTGCGACTTTCCATGTATTTGGTACCAGGAGCTCTTATAATTTGGAATTGTAATCGCTTGGATACTGAGGAAAAGTGCAGTTTGAACGTACCCTGTTCCCCAGAGGTATAAAAGGCAGATAGGAATTGCTTCACTCATCTCTAACAGAAGACCCAGGAGCAAGTATGGCTACAGATACACTGCTGAAATTATTACCACTGTGGACAGCCATTTATACAGGGAGCTTGAGGGGAGGGCACCCAGCAGATCTGGAAGTGACATTGAATAGTGTGTATTCAGAGTAGCTATGACTGAATTGAGTGGAAGACTTGGGAAAAAGAATAGCAGCATTTATAAGTAATAGCTTTCCTTAGAAAAGAGTAATTTTAAATTAATCATTGTTTTCATGGTTAATTTTTAATTATTTTTTTTTTTTACTCTAAAATGCAACTAAACATTATTCAAAGTAATCTGCTTCAGACAGTTTTTATATATATTTATTTTGAAGCTAGCTTTAAAGAGCACTCAGGAAAAAACACTATAATAAAATGTGAAGAGCTCTTCTTTTAATAGGAAACAAAAGCTAAAGTGTTAGTTAATGAAATTAAATACCATGGAGGTATTTAAAAGATGTGTGGATGCTGTGCTCATGGACATGGTTTAGTGGTGGACTTGGCATTGCTGGGTTAGCTGTTGGACTTGATCTTAGAGGTCTTTTCCTTTTATGAAAATAAAGCTGCTACTGTAACAAACTCTAGCTTTAGAAGACTTAGAAAAGTCTAATTCAGACCAATTCCAATCTCTTGTTCAGCTCTCCACATAAGAGCGTGAACTATTTACTGCATTACCATATGAACTGAATATCCCAGTCTGGAATTTGATCTTTTATTCTGTTATATTAAGTTTTTTTCATAGTACAGCTCCCTTGAAATACTGATTTTGATTTTAAAATGCTTTAATATTTTTCTACTGTTGAAGTTTTCCTTTCCCTTTTTAAAGTAATATTGAAACTTAGTGTAATTCAATTTTGTTCTGTTACATTTTTCTAGAAAGGATAATTTTAGCAATTTTAACTGTCCTTTTCTTACTCTCCTAAAATGTTTTCTATAGGTTTTACCTTTTTTTCTGCCTCACCTCACAAGGAACTTCAGTCATTATTACAGTTTGTTATAAAAATAAACAATGCCCAGGCATCCCTTGATGCTTTTATTGCCTGAAATCCCCTCTTCAGTTAAATTAGCCAACTTGAAAAAGGAACTAGGAAATGGCATAAAAGTTGTTCTCGTTGCAACACTGTATTTCTTGTGAAATTAGATGAAAAGATGAAAGCCCTGGTTGTAGCAGACTCCCAGCAGCTGTGCTACTGAGGGCATCTGCTCCGGGGTCGCACACCTTGTGTCTGAGCTGGTGGTGCCACAGAACGTGCAGGAGGTCAACAGAGGCACGTGCTGCAATATCACAAGCACCATTCAAAAATGCCTGCTTGAAACTATGATCTCTTGTGGAAGTGGCAGTGAACAATGGAAAAGTTGCTGTAAATCCCTTTTTTCTCCATATTTTCTGTGTATTTGCTACGTACATTTTTCCCGAGATGGAAGTTTTCCCTGGACTGTTTTGGATACTAGAAATGGTAACAGAAGTCACTTTGTCAGAGGAGAGATACTTGCACTAAGTGCTTCACAGTCTTCTGAAGTCAAAATAGTTGCTCTTCCAGGAAGTGAGGCCTTGCACACTTCTCTAAACACCATCAGCTCTCATAAACAAGGGCTGTTACTGCCCTGACAGACAAAGGACCCTGGTTCATGTTCAACAGTGCTCACCATGGAGAAACCATTCATCCTCAGTACAGACAAAGCAGACAAATTTGAAAGCCTTAGGTATCTGAAGTTAGGGTATTAATTCCCTGTTGGGGTGTAAAACTGAGGCAGCCCATTTTTCTAAGAGAGACAGAAGGCATTTTCAATGAGATTGAGATGTTACCTGAAAAGACATTTGCTGAGTAATGTAGGTACACCATCAACACTAAAGCCCAGTGAGCAAAGGGATAACATCCTGTTTGGGCAGAAGGCTGGAAACCTCATTTGCGAGTCTTTAACTGATTGCCACAAGAGTTAATTTAACTTACTTGCCCTTTTTAGGCTTTCATCATCTCACATCTATAAAGCAGCAATGAGATTTTCCTTAATAAATCAGAGTCTTGGATGTGTTGAGTATTAGTGAGGGACAGTAATGGCAGTAATATCACTGCTAGGAAAGCGATCTGTGCCACACTTCCTGTCGGGCAAGCTGGTATTTAAGGGTTGTATGTACCAAATGCCTTTGACATTTATGCCTTGACGAAATTTCCCTTTTTTATTTTAGGGGAAAAGATTCTGTGAAGCACTTCCATGTTGAACATACAGGAACTTCATTCAGATTTGGATTTAATGAATTTTCTAGCTTGAAGGAATTAGTCATGCATTTTGCAAATCAACCTTTAATTGGAAGTGAAACAGGTAAGGAGACCATATCTTTGCATGAGCACATTTTTAGTCCTGCTTCACACAAATCTGAGTAAAAGGAGCTTCCGATGCATTATCGGATAGATCTACTACTGAAGCGTTTCTCTTCAGAAATTAACATTTGCATTAACCTCAAGTATCTAAGGTGTTCCTCTTCAAAAACTCTTTCAAGAACTCTGAAGACAAACTACGTGCAACCTTACAGGGATTTTGCTAGCCAGGGACACAAACTCCTTTTGGTTTCTCAGAAAGAGAAGGAAGCATTTCAAAATACACACGTACTGGGAGGAACAGAACCTTCTCAAAAGGGGCAAAACTAAAGCAAGGTGTTGAGTGAGAAAATACATGTTCATCTATGAAGTTGAAACTCCCACAATAAGAACAAGTGGAAAAGGAACATAAAGTTATTGAGCTCCAGCATTTTTCATCCGAGAAAGAAGTCTCTTTCCTGTGGGGGTTGTACCTTGTGCTACCTCTCCCCTTCTGTTGACAGTGGACCAGCCTGCAGATGGCATCTGCACCACAGTGATTTGTTTTGTTATGTTATGTTCTTAAGGAAGCAAAAGAGAGAAAAACAGGCTTCTTTAGCAGACAACGTGCTACCCAAAATAAGAGTTAAAAGTTGCAAGTGAGTATGATTCTATGAACACCACCAGATCAGTATCCCTGGAGAAACAGATGCTTATTATCACAACAATGTCCATTTTAGACTTCGCTTCAGATGAGAATGTGTCGGTACAAGCTAGTGCCAACAACTTCAGAAAGTGCACGCACATAACTCAGAGTAGTGCTAATTCTGTGTGCAAATGACCAGTTAAGTAATGGTTGGCACATAAAATAACTGTAATATGTCACATACTAAGTACGCACCAGTGCTCTTGCAACACAATCATTAAATTCAAGTGTTGCACTGCAAATGTTTTTCCACAAGAAAAATGCAGTGGTAAGCTCAATATTTGTATTTTCCAAAGCATTCTCTTTTTAAGTTGCTTTTGGGTATTTTGAGCTCAGAAGGTCCTACACGTATCTTTGTGCCAGTAAGCTATTTTCCCTTTGAAATCAGATACACATCCACATGCCTAATGCTGCAAACATTTTAGTTGACATATAAAACTTGTATTTCCCCATTTCTTCACTGCATGTGTTACAGACATTAGCAATCGAGGCACTGGTATTACATGATCTCTGTGGATGGGATCGACATTGCTGAACGATGGGCTCACTTGTGGCCTTAAAGCTCCCTGATCGGATTCTGCTGGCTCTGTGAAACCTCTTTAAGTTGGATGTGCTACAGAATAAGAAAAGCCATTTGACCATCAGGAGACCCTTCACCTTGCGTGGACAGCAGTAGAGAGGAAAAGACAGCACTCGGGCAGTGTTCCTTCAGATACAGCTGTCAGATGTCTCCTGGGTGGTAACTGATTTATACCAAAAAGGGAGTGGGGGGCTGGTGAGAGTGCACTCAAAGGCAAGTGTCAGAGTAGCAAAACAATGTAGGATTACACAGCAGGTTGGCAGAAGAACTGTCAACAGAGTGTGATTTCTCTGTGTCACGCTTCCTTCTGGAGAAAACAGCAAGTGACCTTTGGCTCAGACATTAGTAGAAAGTAGTTGGACCAGTTTTTCTTACTCCTTGTACTTGGAAACAATTTTCTATAGGAACACTAAGATCAGGAATGAGAGGATAAAGCAAGACAGCATTTCCTCATCTCTTCCTTGCATATGGACAGAATTTTGTACAACAGAGACCCACGAGATAGAATATGTAATGGTTTCAGCTATCGTCCACCTAAGTTTTGTCTCGCTGGAGCTAGTTTTGTGTCTGAAGAGGCACGCCAGGCTCTCTTTGAACAGTGCTTGGGCACACAGGCCTGCAGCCCTGCCCACCCATCTCCAGAGCCCAGTGGTTCTTTCATACTGGGACAGTTGCGGGTTTGTGCTTCAAGCCCAACAAACCTTGTCATCCTACAGCTTCATTTGCCGCTCCAAGTTGCTACATGGGACTCATATCTTTTTCTGCAGTATAATGTGTGCACTTCCTTCTGAACTACAGATAATTAAAAGGAAGTTGGGTCTGCTGTGTTCTGTGAGATAGTTTATTCAACAAGCAAGCTGAACCTATTCAGTAAAAAGGTTAAAGCAGTATACTGTCATATTTCTGTGTTTTTATCTCTATTCAAAGTGATAAGGTCAACATGTTATTCTTAGCTGCTTGCTTATCATTTTTTTTTCCTAAAATATTTTGAAAACATGTAAAAACATTTTAAGCCATTACCCAGACAAAAAAAGCCAAAGTCACTTGAAGCTAACATTTTCAACAGTGAGACTAGTTTTCATTCTTCCTTAAAAATAGACATCATGCACAAATATGCAGGAAGAATCTTCCTACAGTTCTTTTGTACAGTTACCAGATGATTCTGTACAAGTATCTTTTGTAGACAAAACACAGGGAGAACTTAGTGGAAAACAAATGTGCCATAAAATGTTAAACTAGTCCTTCCAGTTCTGCAACAGGGCTCTTTATTCATGTTGTACAGCTGATGGTACTCTGAGTCTGTGCAAAAGCTTAAAAGTAGTTTATGTAGACTGGTGATGGGCATGTTCTCAATTTAACTTCAAATGATAAAGCATTGGTTTTCTGCAGAGCCAGAGAGAATTAAACTGATTGTGACTTTTCACCTACTGCAAGTTGAATGTATCACATTTGCATACACCCCCTGCATCTGCAAGCGGATTTCAGTTGGTTACTTCAAATACACATTTTCCACTCCCTTTGTAGGGCTTCCCATTACAAAATACACTTGAGACTTTTAAATTACTTTTGAATCACTTTTAAATTACTCAAGTTCAAGTTCTTGCCAATTCTAGCATTCCTTCTCTTTAAGAGTTGACAGTATCAGCATAAAATGCAAATGAAGCAGTATTTGGTTTGCTGTGACATGATTTTTTTTTTTAAGGACGTTAGATGGTGTTGGAGTTCCTATTTTAAGGAGATTCTTCTCTATTGTGAATAGTGTAATAGATTCACTATTGAGAACGCAGCTTTTTTCGGAGAATGTGCAATAACCATAACCTTATTTGAAGAACAAAGAATGGCTGTAATCAAAAATGTTACTAACTGGAGAGAGCGACGGTAGAGCAGTTACAGGCGATGGCAGCGTGGGTTTACTGTCAGGAAGTCTGCAGCCAAAGCTCTGACAGATTAAGTGATTTATGCAGCAAACAGTGGGTTGTTGGCAAAACTGTTACAGCCTCATATCTAGCCTAGCATCCTGCCTACCTGCCCCGCTAGTCCCTGTGCGGGAAAGGAGTTTAACGTGGCAAACAATTCACTTGTGAGCACTAGTAAGTTTAGAAGTTTTAAAAAGTTATCATGTATTAGCAGTTTTCACAGTGGCACGTAAACAGGTGTGGTAGTGTTTGTAGTCGCGTCTTCACAAATGCAGAGGAAGCGTAGGTCAGCATTTCAGCTGTAACCGTGAAATCTGTGTTTCAGTTTGTTCTGTATTACGTAGTTACTCCTTGACTGGAGAGAAGGTTCAAGCAAGACCTGCCTTTGAGGATTGTCTCGTGGTCCTGTTCTGTCACTGCCTTGATTTTTCACCACGTCGTGCATTGCAGGAGGGGGTCAATTACCTGCTGCTTAGAAGAAATGAAGAGGGTTTTGATGTTCGTTTTCAGAGATGTAAGAACAAATTGACTCGCACTGTACAGGAGTCAGGGAATGGGTTTAGGCAACATCCAGGTGCTCCAAGTGTTGACGACTCTGAGCAACACAACAGAGCCAAGGAAGTGACACTGGGCAAGTGCCCCTTCATAGTTTGCACGGGCAGATTTTTGTAGAAAGCACACTTCAAAGTCTAAACTGTTCAGACCATGCATGTTAGAAATATTTGTCTAGTTTTATCAGTAAAGGAGAGTCTAGTTTATAGCATCTGAATGTTTTCACACATGGGTGCAGCCTGAGTCCTGCCCCCATCCAAGGAAAACCCCTTCCAGGAATCCTCGCAGAGATCTTGGGTATATTGTTAGCTCTTACACCTTTTGAATTTTGGGAAAAGCTAAAGTTAACAATTCCACACAGGCAGCCACTGCCACTGATTTTCTGAGACTGTCTTGCCAGATGACTTACTCCTGCTCTTTTTCTCTCCAGGAACCTTAATTGTGTTGAAACATCCCTACCCGCGGGAAGTGGAAGAGCCTTCCATATACGAGTCTGTCCGAGTTCACACAGCGATGCAGACAGGAAGGACAGAAAGTGACCTTGTTCCAAACGCTCCCTCAGTAAGTTGTGTTCTGTTGGGAGGGGTGCTTCTCCTGGCCGGAGTTTAACATGATTGCAGGAGTGAGCTATGCAATAATAGCAGTAATTCATCCCTTTATGGGTTTGTAAATACAGGAAGTCTTTGCTGACACAGGCAAAACAAACAGACTTGCTAAATGCAGTCCCATGACAATTAAAGCCTTTTACAATTGTTGTGACCAAGATCTTCAGTGCTGTCACTAGGAAACCACTGTCTGCAGCTGACCTAGGTGAGTCTGGCCATCCAAACAAAGAATGTATTAAGGGTTTTCATTCTCCTATTATCTTCCTTTTAGGATGCCATCTCAGAAGTAACATTATCAGGAGTTTAAAAACCAACCAACCAACTAAAACCATACCACACAAAACAAACCCAACACTTCTCGCATCTTTCTGACAACCCTCATCAGGCTGTATGCAACAAAACCTGGGTCTGGTTGCACAGAAAGCCCTTGTCTTGCCAAACATCCTTTACAGCCCGTGGGAGGCATCTCTCTCCCGACAGATGAGGAGAGGAATACACTAAGAACAGCTACAGAATTTACCATGTTTTTATCTCATTCAGTGAATATGAGAATTGAAAGACAGGAAACTAGTTCTGACAGTTATAACTCATTAGTACTTATTTTTGCAATCTTTGTTTGTTAGAATTATTTTGCCCAGTTACTAATGTACAGCCTCCTTCCTAACTGGGAGGAAGGAACGAGCATCTCTTGACTAAGTCAGTTACAAAATGGCCTTTTTTTAAAAAAAAAATAAAAAAATACCGAAGGATGTGCAAGACAGGCAGGAACACATTTGTAAAAGGAAACCCCAAGCTGAAGCACAGTACAACCAAGTTAATAAGACTATCTATATCCTGATAAGTACATTACTCAAATTTTTTGGGGGGCGTTTTCACACTTCTCTTTTGTTATTTTAGAATCACCTTGGCTTAAAGCAGGAATATGTGTTCCGACACAGACTTAAACCCTAAATAGAGCAGTACGACAGAGGAGCCTCCCCCCTTTCAGCCCCACTAATTCTGAGCATGGTAGAAAGTTGCGTCATGTTAAAAACTACATCTTACTGGCACAAGAAACAAGAGAACATCTTCATATCCATTTGGGCCACCTGCTCTGACATCCATGACTCCCTTGGACAGTAGTTAGAGACTTTAAATCCCTAGTATCCTGTACCTAAGTGGTTGGTTTCTACAGTTCCCGTACAGTTGGTTTCTACAGAACAGTATTGCTCGAAACAGAGAGGAAAGTGTTTTAATTACATGCTATATTTTTTGAGAAAAGGAAGAATTACACTAATACAGGTTAATGAAGTTGATAAAAGAACCGCTGCTGATGTGTTTCACAACCAACCCTTTATGGCTTAGCTCCACCTTAACCTCTAAAGAAACTTGACTTCCACATACAAGCAATAAAAAGGCAGTATTTTTTCAAGAGCAAGTAGTAATTAACTTGGCAAGAATTTGGTTTTCAGAGGTCTGCAGTCTCACAACTAGGTCCCTATGCAGAGTTTCAGTATCTGTGAAGTCATAAAGTCCCAGTGTCAGTCATGGTGGCAGCAGAACAGTTAAAAAACCAGTTTTTCAATAGGCACATTGAATGTAACAGGCTTTTCCTGTCAAGCGCATGGCTGAGAGACGAGGAGCACCTAAATAAACCCGCCTTTTCCCTCCCGCTTGCATTTCAGGAGTGATTTCTGTGCATAATTCTACTGTCAGCTGAACCCCGGGTGCTTCTAGTTACAACACATACCAAGGCAAACATCTGACTTTATTCAATAAATTGTAACTGCAGCTGTTTCCCCGCGTTGGGGTGAGAAGATGCAGGCCAGAAGCTTGCTGAGGGAGGTGCAGTCTTGAGAAACTGCTTTTAGAGCCAGTGCAGGCCTGTGGGAGCACAGGAATGAGGACAGGGTGAGCAGCCATGGGAAATTTCCCCGAAAACCAGGCTGCCCTTCTGTCTTCCAGAAGTGGGCAAAGAAGGGGGAGATGGGAAATGGAAGCGGAGCTCAGCCTCTAACCCTGATCCCTTTCCTTCTTACTTCGCAGCTTGGTACGAAAGAAGGATACTTGATAAAACAAGGCAAAATAGTCAAGGTAAGGAAAGCTCTTACTCCTTGCTTCCACACTGTGGTCACACACAGAAGCTGGCGACAGTGCTGAGCTGAAATAGCTCCACCCGCGTTCCCCTGCGGAGAGGAACAGCCTGTGTTTTGGGCGACAACAAAGCACGACTTCAAACCAGAGCAAGTCAAAGGCTTTAAAGGTTTTTCTTACCTAAGAAGCGTTGCACTAAATTCTCACATGACAACTACCATCCGCTCTTGATCTTTCAGAATTGGAAGACAAGGTGGTTTACACTGCACAGGAACGAACTTAAGTATTTCAAAGACCAAACCGTAAGTAGCGAACACCAGTTCTGCCCTTCAAACCTCTGGAGAGGCTGCTGCAGCCTCCTCATATCTCTGGCTTCTCGCACCTGTCACAGCTCACAGCTTCCCAACCTAAAGCTTCCTGTGCTGTCAGAGGGGTCAGACCTTTCAAACAAAGTCAGAGTTTCACTGACTTCAACAAAGGAAGGAAGTTTTACAGCTGGAAAACATTAACCCTGCTCTCTCAGTCTTTCCTACTAGATAGAGTTGTTTACGGTACATTTCTTGGATGCTTTGATCAGTGGGTTTCAACCTACCAGCACAACACAGCTTCTATTGGTAACATGGACACACAACCTAACAGACAGCAGTGCTATTAAAATATCTTTGCAAATAGTAGTATATTTTGCATTCCTTGATTTCAGGTGGTCACACGGTATACGTATAGAAACCCATTCATTTAGAAATATCTTCCTTCCTAGCACTTGGATGTGTATTAACATGCTGTGTCTGGGAAAAACGGCGTGTCCTTACAGTTGCTCTTCCATTTCTATCTTAAACCGAGTAAAACCAAGAAACACGTACAGAGTTTTTCCATCCTTACAGTATCTCCAGTGTGGGTTCCTTCATAAACACAGCCGAACGGTTTGCCTCTGCCAAGCCCCATTTCAAGCATCTAACAGGTTTTAACACAACAGCGGAACCAACTGTCCTCTGTCACCAAACATCACCATTTGCAAATGGATATTCATTTACACGGCCTTCCGTCACTTTTCATTTCAGTTCGAGTCAACTTGAACTCAAGTTTCCAGCATAACATTTCAAAGGGCAGCGCTCCAGACATTTGAGTTGCTGTTGTGACTTACCAGGCCAGAAGGCGTCTTTGTCAGGATCACAGCCTCCTCTCCAGCAGCAGCTCCGGTGTTTCCCAGTGCTCCCGTGGCTACTGGGGGGGCCTCAGATAACCATAGGCGAGCAGCTTGCTTCTAGCCCAGGGGCAACATTCGCCAGTGCACCTCAGCACAAGCAGCTTTCTTCTGGTGTGTGAACCAGAGGAAAACATCAGGAAATGGGAACAGCTAAGAGCGTTTGGGCAGGGAGCAAACTGTTCCACTTCAGCTGCCTCTCCCGAAGTGCTCAACAGCATGAGGCTGAAACAAATCACACAACTCGGGGAGAATGAAACTCTTAGGGAGATGTGTTGTAGCTACACACTGAAGGCCTGCTCCAAGAAACTTGGATACACACACTCTGCTCATGCAGCTAAACTCATTACTTCTACCACAAGCACTACTTTAACTTTGCTCCTCCACTTCTTCCCTACCCAGCTTCATCCTTTTGAAGCACTTAGGACCTAATTAAATCCCCAGCAGCTGGCTAAGCCTGATAAGAGCGTAACCATCTCCTTGTCTCTCTAAGTCTTAGCTGGAAGTGAGATCAGATTTGCATCTGTGTCACATTATTACTGCATCAACCAAACCCTCATCCAGCTCAGGCTTTCCTGCAGTAGGGATCTCGTCCATTGGCTTGACCTGAACTGCCTGTCGCATTTTTTTTTATATTTAGCTTAACTTCTGTCACGTTAGCACTGATGTTACATTTGCTAGTTCAGGTTTATGGTGTCACAGCTGTTGTATCTACACCTGGAGAAAACTTGGTGTGCCTTGTGTGCAAAGGTCTAGATATGCAGAAGATGAGCTGAACTAGCCTTCTATTTTCATGTGTTCCCATTTTTAAAACCATTTTATTTTCAAGGCCACAGAACCAATTCGGGCACTTGACTTAACTGAATGCTCAGCTGTACAATTTGACTATTCCCAGGAAAGAGTCAATTGTTTCTGGTAAGTCCCTGTACTTTCTCCACCTTGCTGTGAAGGTCAAAATAGCCCAGAAAGTTTGAAATGTAACCACCGGGTGCTTCTGAAAGTCCCCTTGCCGGTTGTGACACTGCTTTTCCTCTAACTCATGAGTCTGTTTCTGTCAGCCAGCCACTGTCAGTCCTGGGTGGCTTTCCCAAATTACCACTGGAAAAAGTGGTTTGTTTTGTTTTTTTTTTCTCAGCAAGCTGGGTTCAGTTTTAGGAAGAATTACCAATTGTTCTAGCAAATTAAACAGTTTTGTTACTGTTTGCTTACAGTTTAGTGTTCCCGCTAAGGACTTACTACCTGTGCGCGAAAACTGGAATAGAAGCCGATGAGTGGATTAAAATACTGCGATGGAAGCTGGTAAGGTGATGCGCAGTGTGCTGCCTCACACAGCAGCGCCCTCGGTTCCGCTATCCTAAACTCTGCAGTGGTCATAGAATCATAAAAGCTGAACAAAACCTCTAAGATCATCTAGTCCAACCACCTGTGCAACACTAACATGTTCCAAAGTGCCATTTCTGCATCTTTTTGGAACACTTCCAGGGGTGGTGACTCCACCACTTCTCTAGGCATCTTGTTCCCGTGCCTCACGACTCTTTTAGTAAAGACATTTTTCCTAATATCATAGCTCCCAAGTATATGTTGTGGCTTCCAGGCCACCTAGGCGGGAATGCATCGTTTTTTGTGTAATGCAAACGTGCGTCAGCATTTTTGGGACACACTTGTAACACACATACTCACTGTGAAGGAGAAATTCCTTCCATCTTTAAGGATGTCCTTGTGTAGATGGTAAACAATATGGAGCATAAGCACGGGCTGCATGTGCTGAGCCACACAGGAAGCAACAAGGAGACAACGTAAAGGCTTGAAAGCATTAACTTCCTTAAAAATACCAAAATTTGGGTGGGTGGTACTCGCCCAGATCCGCGTGCATGCAGGTAAAGGGTAACGAGTTGTTCTTCTCTTCCAGTCACAAATACGGAAGCAACTGGACCAGCATAACGCCACCCCCAGCGTGTAGCCGTACCTCTGGTGCGTCTGCTGCCTCTGCAGGGTTTGCCGCTTCGCTGAAGGGGAGGTGTTGCTTACAAGAGGATGGTTTCACACGTCTCCACTACTCGGAGTGCACCTGCAGGTGTACCCGCACACAGACGCTTGTACCCAGCCCAGCACACAAAAGATTCGTACAGCTGAGCGCTCCCGGGAGGCTGTGTCATGTGGAGGCGGCTGCAAAATCAGCGGTGGTTTGATCGGCATGGTGCGTGTCTGCAGTGCACGCTTAATTCAAACACCCATTAAGTGATTGCAGAAATAGTCACTGTTCAAAAACTTTCGTGGTTATTCCAGGCACTCTCAACAATTTATTGCAAGCTCCATCACACAGCTCATTCTGTAACCTGTTACTTAAAACTGGTGCTTTCTGGAAACATTAAATATTTCTTTTGTATTATGTGTTTAGACTGTAAACCAAAATGGCAACGAGATAATTCTATTTTTGTAAATAGTATCTATACTACAATCCAGAGAATATTTCAAGGCCCTTTTCAAGGTGATGGATGAGTAGCACTTTGTTCTGGTCCAATGTATTTTTTGTATGGTTTAGATTTACACCACAGTGATGGCCACAGGAAAGTACCTGTTTCAGACAGCACCTCTCTAGGTAATGGTGGGCTGCGTCATGTGAGCACAGCTGTCCTACATAACCCAATGTAAATTTCCATCTCTATTTTGGAAGGCTTGTACAGATGTGACAGTGTTGTGGCTTGCTACAGACCTGAGAAGCAGAAGCCCAGTACTTTGCTGCCATAACCTCTGTTTTGGCAAAAACACCAAAGTTTCAAACGCTGGAGGGTCCCAAGACCACCCCAGCCCAGCCTCATGGCAGACCCAGCTCTGACACCATATGAGCAGTCCTGCTCCTGCTGGAAGGGTGGGGAAAAAAGCACCCCCCCCCCCCCCCCCCCCCCAAGTCTCCAGGTCAGCATTCAATAAGGTGCCTTTGCTGTGGGAAGACTGAAGGAGGGGAAAACCCTGCTGGAAGAAAGAAAAATCTAGATCTGGGCACAGGAATAGCATTTTATTTCCACTTAGAAATTCAAAATATTTGTAAAGATTTTTATACAGTTTTCTGACTAAAGTATCATTATAAAACTATCAAGTATCTTCTGTATTCCCGTACTGTTTTGTTAAACCTTTCTCCTTTTTCCCCTTAACGAAGTGGTTTAACAAACTGCCATCTTCCATTTAGTTAAAAGGCTTTGATGAGTTTGTGTGAGAGAGAGGCAGTGTAAGGGGAAGAGAGACAACAGTCTCCAGCAGGAGCAGTGTTCCATTAAAGCACTTTGAAAATGAAGCTTGGCGTGTGTGACCACAAACACACCCTTCCCTTTTTCACACGGCCAGGCTGCAGTGCAAAACACCAGAAGCAAGCTTAGCACATGGTGTCAGTAAAAGGGCACTGGGCTGGCCTAGGACACAGTCACGGGCAGACGAGTCGAACAGCAGCAAGCAGCAAGAATAGGCCTGAGGCAGAACAGAAATGTATTTTTGCCAGAAACACACACAGACACCTCAGGGCTCAGTTTCCCCACTGCCTCTGTAAGGACCAGTGACAAACTGAGCTCCTGGTGTGAGCTTTTTAAATAGAAAAAGGTTGGCTGACAACTGTTCCATCTCAGAGACCTCTTGAGACAATTTGCAGCCCTTGTTGTCAGCACCACCGCTTCCCCCCACCCTGCCTGGTGCTGAAAGTGGGCAAGGTGTAAGCGAGGGGGCAGTGGTGGCACCCCCTTTTCTCAGGCTGAGGCCGAGGCCTGCCAAGAGCTCTCCTATGAGCAGCGGTCCTTGCGGTCAGTGCTGAAGTCTATGCTGCAGTCATGCCACAGGGAATGTGGGAGGGAATGAGGCGGGGGAGAAATAGCACAGGGATGGTCCCCGGTGAGAGGAAGCTGGTGGGTACTAACTTCTGCCTTGGCACGGGACTCGGCATCCTTGGAATCACCGCCTGGGGAGAGACCAGTTAGTTTGTGGCCTGTAAACTCCTGGATTTTGTATACCTGCAAGCAACGAGAGACCTGCTCTCCCCACAGAAAACCCGACGTGCTGTACAGTAATATGGTGCAACAGAAAAGTGGACCAGGCTCTGTCATTTAAAAATACTGTATTTTATTTATATTTATTTGCTTACGAAAGCCTAAGGGTGAATGAGCTGAGAGTGTCACCACTGATGAACCCACACAAAGACTATGAGACACAAGATCTTCACAACCATATTACACAAAAAACCCACAAGAAAGTGAAACACCATTCAGGTGCTTTTATCTGGGCATCGGGGAAAAAACCCTAAAGCAACAGCTTTCATAGAAATAGCTTTCTTCTTAGTGGAAGCAGGATGCAGCCAGCATCCGGATTAGTAGCGTTCCCTTGCCAAAGTATCACCGACATAAGAAAGCCAGGACAGTTACTGATTGTACCAACACACCACTGCTCGTCAGCTTGCTCTCACAATTCTCTTCCTTCCACATCTCTGATAATACTACACAGCTGATTTGCTTTCCAATACGCAGTGGCAGCTGGCCTGGGGATACACCCCACTGCATGACCAGATCCCTGCAAAGCAAGAGATCTGTGGGTTGCTCACGCGAGCCGATGGCATTGCGCCGATCCGGCTCAGCTGGCTGAGCTGAACTCCATGGGAGCTATTTCGGTGGTCTCTCCAGCACTGCACAATACAAGAAGCATGGCCTAGGTAACACCCACCTACAACACACTAGTAGATCGTTTCAGATTCAGTACTATGTACAATTTACTCTTACTTAGTATACTAAGGAGCTGTGGTATTTCTTCTGAGAAGTGTTATTTGACTGAGGATTATTGAATCTTTCTGTCCACTGGGCTGCAGAGGGATGCTGCACTCCGGCTGTACCACCAGGTTAAGAAACTTCGACAACCTGCCTCAGTTCCTCAAACAGGGGCGTGAGCTCCTTCTCTAAACTTACAATCAGCCCTGGAAAGAAAGAAGACACAGAACATCCCATTAAACGATGATGTAACTGAGAAGCCTCCCTCCAAATCCTGCAGCTCCCTCAACCCCGCCAAGTCACAGGCAGCGTTTTCCAAAACCGAGACGTTTCACTTGAGCTGCTCGCTCTCCACGGGCAGCACCCCCAGGCAGGGCACCGGCAGCCCCCAGCACCCATAGGGGCGCAGCTCCCGCCCCATGCTGCTGCTGCTGCTTGCCTCCACAACCACCCTGCTGCTTCCCACAGCTACCGAGGCCCAAGCAGCAGCACAAGAATTAAATGCTTTTTGCTCATGAGCAAGGCCAAGCACCTCGGTGAATGATTTCCCACCCAGCAAAACTGAGAAGATGAAGCTGCACGTATTGCTGCAGAATATAACTTCGAACTGACAGAAAGGAACCAGCAAATGGTTCATAGGATTCAGCCACTGCCAGCGCAGCGAACAGTCTCATGCAGCAAAGGTACGGTTAATCACAGGGGAAATATGCTTCTAACAGAATAACTTCAGCAAGTCACTATGGGGTTCTTCCTTGTGCCTTTCCCTTCTCCCCTTTGAAATACGCTGACAAAAATTCACAGCAGGAGCAAAGTTAATATACATTGAAATAAATTCAGGTAATTTATTCTCAATTACTTAAGACACTCGGGCCTTACAATACTGCAATACTTCAAATATATGTGAAAACGTACCGGTATTGGCATTGCTGCTAGCAATGAAACTTACTACCAAAGGTAAGCGATTGAACTGCACCACCTGCAAGGAGAGAGAACAGTGTTCAGACAGCAGCTAACGTGCTGAATGTTACAGCTCCACCACGTAACCTTTTGCTGAAACAAGCAGCCTCCTCAGTTTAAAAGACAAGCAGGAGCAAGAGCCAGAGCTGGCTTTTCAGTGTATCCATTTCATAAGATCCACGGTTAAACAACACAGTTAAAACCAGGTCCTTAAACTGTGGTGTGAGCTGCACATGGAAAACCTGGTGCTTCCCTTCGTGTTCTACAGTGTTACCTACCAGAACCCTAAGTAAGCTGCAAATGTTGCAGAGCATACTATGGAGACCACTCTCTCTACAGGTATCAGAGGGCAGGCAGGTTTATCGTTTCAAACCAGTATTGCAGGTACAGCAGCGTCTCCTTTTCCATTAACAGGGAACTGGGACCTTGAACACCACAACAAGCTAGTAGCATCAACAGAATCAAAGCCATGTACTCCATGTGTGTAAACTAAGTCATTCACCCATTTATTTTCCAAACAAAGCCAGATACTGCGGGTTGAACAGTTGCCCAGTTTAGTGTAGTCATAATAAGCTCTCAAGACCACTAGAACTTGAAGAGCAGAGCATTAGTAAATGATGGCTTTCAGGACACAACCAACCAGCTTGTAAAAAACAAAACCAAAAACCCCCGAACAAACCAAAACCAACCAAAAAACCATAAAACGAGAATGGTATTTCAAAGCTTTCTTACCTCAAAGTCCCACTGGCAGCAAGATTAGCTATGAAGTAGCTAATATTGTTTGTAAAAAAATAACATAAACCCTTCATAACAGATCCTGAAGGCCATATGAACAGCACCTGCTGCAAATTCCCAATTACTACCTGTTCAGAAAAATACACTATTTTTCAACCAGCAAATCTGTTTTGAGAAGAAGAGCTTAACAAATAGTGCAAAAGTTTAATTTACCTACTGAAGCAGTGTGAGAAATAAAAGGCAAATATTTCAACTGCAGCCAAGTAGAAACCTAGCAGAGTTTAAACAACACTCTCTCCCTTGCTCAACGTAGTGCAGAGACAGCTTGGGTTACTCACCTGGTACGTATTGTAATAGCAGATGATACTTTTGTTTTTAGAAAGTCCTAGCTTACTGCCCTGATCAGTGGCAAGAGCAAAGGTCGACAGAAAGCCAGGTCGCAGCGCATGTTCTGGAGCATTATCATTGGCAACTGCAACAAAACAAACCAGAAAATCTTATTTTTACATGGTATCTCTGAGTGCAGTGCAACTCCTTATCCAGCTCAGTGCTGTGCCAAGAGCAGATCTGCCATTGGGGAACACGTAACACATCTCACGCGCTTCCACAACAAGCACAGAACAATCTTCTTGAGCCGTAAATTTATCATTCTGCATGGCATCAATGCTTGTTATACCAGTGTCCTCCCCAACATGCCTAAGAAACATTTTTTCCTTCACGATGCACAGCCTGTGCTGATGTCTCTTTGGTTCTGTGTCCCACACTGCCTGTGCCGATTCCAGCTCTTGAATTGATTACTGGGATGGAGTCACTTGAATGAAAACAGGTGGAGATGTGCAAGTTTTGCTAGGTCCTTAAATATATTGGGATGTTAAAAAAAATAAATATAAAAATAATCCACAGTACTTGAATATTTATACTGTTAAACTACGGTACTTAAAATATAAAAACATCTTAAACAAGGGCTGAAAAGATATGGCAAAAGCTACAGTACCAAAAATCACAGTAAATTAGGCAACATGTATAAAAGCTGGATGCAATTCTGAGCACAGAAGAGACAAGTCAACAAAATACCGACAAGCTCTCTCTAGTATTTTTTATCAATTAGCCTATGAGTGATTTGAAGACACAAGGACCTTACAGCACTCCATCCCTTTTCACTGCTGAAAATTTATGCAGCCTACAGCCCTTGGAGGATACAAACAAAAGGATAAATTTAGAGAGGGACATAATCAACTATCAAACTCGAAGCAAAATGCTAATTTAATTCTTTGATTTCAGACATTCCCGTATGGGCATAACCAGAGAAGATTCTGCTGTACTCTTCCACCCCCTGCTGTTCAGTCGGCATTTTGCATTGCAGGGCACAGGGAGAAGTTACCTTTGATAACAGGCACGCCATCTCTATCTGAGACTACAATAGCATGAAGACCTTCGACACTGCAAGAAAAAATAAATAAATTAAAACAGAGACACCATTTTAAAGACAGTAATCACTACCAAAGATCTTTTTTTTTCCTGAGCAAACGTGCAAGGAAGGGGGAAATATAGAAAAAGAATAAGTGCCTTCACTAATTTAGTATTTCTCTGACAGGGACTTGTTTTACCAAAAATTGCACGGGATTTTTAGCTTCAGAAAGAGGACTGATACTAGTGCTCAAATTTCATCGGTGAAACAAGAGCCTTTATGCTGTCCTCACTTAAGGAGTGCCAGTGTCACTGTATCTGCATGTAACCACAGACCGAAGCTGTTTCATGCTGCCGGTAACCGGTAGCTACGGAAAAGGGAATTACCAAGAATTAGTCACAAGGGATGTTTTCCCCACACCTCATTATAACGCGGTGAACACGCTGCTTTTTAAAACGATCGAGTGAAAGCTTCGGCTGTCCTCACCTCACGGTACTTCCAGCTCATTTAAGCAACTAAAAGAGTTACCCGAGTTCCCGAGAAGGAGCGAAAGGGGCCGACACCTCACACCCCCCCACGCCTCCCCACGCCCCATGGCTCACGGAACCGCCTCTCCACCCCCCAGCCCGGCCGCCAGCAGAGCCCACGGCCGGGCCCACCGCGCCCCCGCGGCACTTACCTCGGCAGCTTCTTGTAGAGAAACCTCTTCAGGTCCTGCAGGCAGAGACGGGCGGCGCGTTACCGATTTCCACGTCCGGCGGCCCGCACGCAGCGCCCCGCTCCCCCGCCCGCAGCCCCGCCGCCCGGCCCGGCAGGCCCCGACACCGCCCCCCCGCGCTCCCCTCGGGCCTCCGGCCGAGCTGCCGCCCGCGCCCCGCCCGCCGCCCCAGAGCCCCGCGGAGCCGCACTTACGTCGGCCATGGCTGTGGGGCCTGCCGCCGCCGCCGCCGCCGCCGCCGCCGCGGGCCTGCGAGACGAGAAGAGCGCCCGGTCAGCCGCCGCCAAGGAGGGGAGCGGCACGCCGGGCGCGCTGCCTCCCCGAGGCCCGGCCGCCTCCCCCCCGCCCTGCTGACATAGTGGAGGCCGCTCCGGGAGGGGAGAGCGGTCGGGTCGAGACCACCGCCACACCGCGGGGGGGGGGGGGGGGGAGAGGAAGAAGGGAAGGAAAAGAGGTGCTGCCCTGCCCTGCCCTGCCCGCCCCGCCCTACCTGTCCGCGCGGCCACCGCCCTCGGCACCCCCCCCCCCGCAGGGCTCCGCCGCCGCTTCCCCTTTAAGCCTCTGTCACATGACGGCGCGGCCGCCCACCGGAACCCGGAAGCGCTTCCCCGCCCAGGCAGCGCCAGATCCGTCCCGCTGGGGCTGGGCCGAAAGGGGGAGGAGGGGCGGGCGGGGCGACTCGAGTACAAGGGAAAGCGGGAGATGCGGCGGCGCCCGTGTCCGCTCAGCCGAGGGGCCGGTGGGCTCACTCTTGGGTGGTGCCCCTTTCCCATAGTTTGCGATCGAGCCGCGGACCTGGCGGGGTGACGGTGGCGACTGTTCTCCGGGTCTCGCATCAGAGCGCAGGGCCCCAGCGGCAGATCCAAAAAAACCCGCAAAACCCGAGGCCTCCTCAGCCCGCAGCGGCACTTTTTCTCTGAAAAAGAGCTGCTACGTGCCCAGCGCTGTAGATATACTGAAGATTTTGCTTAGACGCCAATATTGGAGTTTAAAAGGAAAAAAAAAAGATGCTCACCCGAGGGTTGCTGGTGTTTCTCAATGCATAGATGTGGTGACATTTTTACCAGAGGTGAGCCCCTTCTTTGCAAGTGACAGAGGAAAAAGCTCACCCAAAAGGGCAAATTTATTTGAAATGTTGAGAATCTGTACCTCCTCCTCGATCCAGCCCGTGCAGGGATGGCAATTCGATGAAAGACGTGGTCAGACTAGAGAGACACCTCGAGAGACGCCCATAAAATTCTCCCGTGGGAGCTTCTGGTAGCAGTTTGAAAATGCCACCTGGCACAACCTTGGTCCACTCATTGACTAGAACATTCCCTACCATACACTAAAAAAAAATGTTTAAAACTGCAACTGGCTTTTTGTAATTTGTAGGCATGATGCTCAGTGATGGATTTTACGTTTCTGGGTTGCACTGAGTACGATGGGAAGCTCTGCACCGGCACCTGTGAGGTGGCTCCTACATTGCTCCTGTTAATGGGAGTTTTGTCTCCTGTTCCAGTGACAGCCCCTCTGCTGGCAGAGCAAACGAGTCCTGGTGGGAAAATATGTATTCTGCGTTAAAAATAACATCACAACTAAACATTGTATTTTAATATTACTTCTGAAAATCCAGAGAAATCTGACATTCAGACCTAGTTCCTGCCAGGCTGAGAAGCCTCACAATTATTCTGGAGAAGTCTGCGGTAGATACTTAATAATGGCACATTGCTTTCCTGTATTTATTATATTTGTGCCGTTTGCGCCTCAATCACATGCTAAACATACCAGTACTTTTTAAATTTATAGCTTTAGGAATTTGTACATTAACTGATCTTTCAAATTTTTTTTTGATAAATAAAATGTTTGCTTTTACTGTTAATGTTTTCCTTCTGCTCCCTTTGGCAGATCTACAAGAAGAAAGAGTAACAACTGTTTAGGGGATTAATGAAATTTATGAAACAATCCACCTTAAAAATGTATTTTTGCCCTCCTAATCCTTTCACAGCATTTGTTACAAAGTTATTTTAAAAATGTATACAAGATAAAGCTGTCTCTGCTGCCATTTAAATGCATCTGTTACGTTTTGGTGACTATGATGTTCTCCTTTTTCTTGGAAACTTGTAAAAGAATCAAGGCTGCTTGGAATCATAGAATCATAGAACAGTTCAGGCTGGAAAAGACCCTTGGGATCATCAAGCCCAACCACTAACCCTACACTACAAGTTCACCCCTAAGCCATATCACCCAACACCACATCTAAGTGACACTTAAACACACCCAGGGATGGCGACTCAACCACCTCCCTAGGCAGTCTGTTCCAGTGTCTGACCACTCCTTCCGTGAAGAATTTCTTCCTAATGTCCAGCCTAAACTTGCCCTGTTTCAACTTGAACCCATTCCCCCTGGTTCTGTCCCTAATGACCTGTGAGAAGAGACCAGCACCAACCTCTCTACAATGTCCTTTCAAGTAATTGTAGAGCATGGTGAGGTCCCCCCTCAGCCTCCTCTTCCTCAAACTGAACAGTCCCAGCTCCCTCAATCGCTCCTCGTAAGGTCTATCCTCCAGGCCCTTCACCAGCTTTGTTGCCCTCTTCTGCACTCGGTCCAACACCTCGATATCTCTCCTATACTGAGGTGCCCGAAACTGAACACAATACTCAAGGTGCAGCCTCACCAGTGCTGAGTACAGGGGGACAATCGCCTCCCTGCTTCTGCTGGCCACACAATTTCTAATACAAGCCAGGGTGCTGTTGGCCTTCTTGGCCACCTGGGCACACTGCTGGCTCATTTTCAGCCGGCTGTCGATCAGAACGCCCAGGTCCTTTTCCGCCAAAACAGCCTTCCAGCCACCCTTCCCCAAGCCTGTAGCATTGCATGGGGTTGCTGTGACCAAAATGCAGGACCCTACACTTGACTCTGTTGAAATGCCTGCAGTTGGCATGGGACCATGGATCCAGTCTGTCCAGGTCCCTCTGCAGAGCCTTTCTACCCTCCAGCAGATCGACACTCCCTCCCAGCTTGGTGTCATCTGCAAACTTGCTGAGGGTGCACTCAATCCCCTCATCTAGATCATTCCTGAAGATGTTAAAAAGGAGTGGCCCCAGCACCGAGCCCTGAGGGCCACTGCTTGTGACTTGCTGCCAACTGGATTTAACTCCGTTGACCACAACTCTTTGGGCCCGGCCATCCAGCCAGTGTTCCACCCAGCAGAGTATGTGCCCATCCAAGCCATGGGCAGCCAACTTGGCCATAAGGATATTGTGGGGGACAGTGTCAAAACATGTAAAAAACATGTAAAGAAACATGTAAAAAAATTCAAATTTAATCTTGTTTTACCTAAACGGTTAGAAAACTTGTAGGGAAACGTTTATCAGACGTGCACACCAAACTTACTTGTGACTCGGGACACTCCATAAATAGAACCCGTACTGATGTTATATTTCATCAGATGCAAATCATCTCCTTCTTCATTATGCTGTGTCAAAGAGTCATGCCAAGATTTTTCACTTTTTGCAGGACTTTCCTGCTTGCCCTTTGAAAGGAGAAATCAAGAATCCACACTTGTACTACTGTTTAATTTTAGATTAAACAGAGACAATGACTAAATAAAAAGAGCAAGGAGTTAATCCTAGGTAGCTAGAAAAGTTGAGGGATTTAACCAGGCTGTTCAAAACCAGTTTTGTTTTTCCTTTTTCTTTCCAGTATCTTATTTTAATGACAATTTCACCTTCTGAAGACAGGTCATCTGAAAAGATTTAAGTACTCTACCCTCCTCAATTAACATCTTGCTCATAAGAAAATTTGTTCTGAACTTTCCAGCAGATTCCTTCAACAAAGCCAGGGAAGACAATGACATTTTTGAAGAAAAAACCTTCAGACTTGATAAAATCATGAAGAAAGAAACACCCACTTGGAATATTAAAAGGATGTTTGCAGGCCATATTTAGAGCACGTTAATCTTTATGGTGTAAGAAACAATAGCATCGTTCTGCATATTACTGCATATTTCAAAGTGAGCAACTATTTAATCTGTGAAATGCTGAGTACCTTTTTTCCTCCAGTATAAACACATTGGTTGTTTCCTTCCTTGAAATGGCAATTGCAGGAGGTAACAGACTGAAATGCAGCAGCTTAGGTCTCACTTTTAAGCTCCAGGGTTGTTCTGCGGTGCCACAGGGCACAGCCAGTGCATCATTCCAGTTTGCTGAGGTACCAACAACAATCTGACGCAGCTCATGTGTCTCAGCTCCCCTCCATTTACCTGCTTCTCAAGCTGCAGCAGAAGTAGCTGCAGGCAGACATAACCCATCCGATTACTATAAGCAGCTTTGCCAAGACCTTCTCTTTGCTCTGACTTGACTGTTCTGACAAACGCGTTGCATATTCTTTTTCCTCTCGACTAAAAGATCACCTGCAAGCGCAGACTCATTTGCGAATGGGAAGGCCCGGGTGCTTGTTTAAGCCTTTGGAACAATTTTCTTCTATTAAGAAGACACAGGAGTACCAATATGTACTTTGATAGTTTGTTTTCATTAGTATAATTACAATACATTCTGGACAGTTACAAAATTCGGGGAATCACATTTTCTCCATAAATTTCTATTGCAAACTTCAAACATTTGGGTGCCTTTCCATTACCTCTTCACACTTCGGTGTGTGATCTTAGCAAAGACAGCCAGTACAGTAATCCTTTTGTTGTTGTTGTTGTTTCAGCAGCTTTTAGTTCTGCTTTGTGCCTCAGGCTTTGATGTCCACCTTGAACGCTGGTTTAGCCGCACAGTTAAAAGCCTGCAGCTAGTCTCTCTCACGCTACGCCAATTCAACAGAGGACATTTCCAGTGGGACAGTTTAGAAAAGTTCTATATGCAAATGGATTTCTGGGTCACTTAAAGCAACAGCATTTAGCGTACCTCTAAATGCAAATCCTGCTCTAGATCAGGAGGAATTGCAATGAAGTCAGTCAAGTATTTAAACTTCCAATTTAGGAGGAGAATTTGCCTCCACGCGAACTGACCACGTCATTAAAAGATAGCAGTTTTCTCAAACAAAAAATATTGCCCTTATTACGAGCCACTTGGCATTCTCAAATACAAGAAACATTCTCCTGCAGAGCACTGTTAAAATGTAAAAACATCAGCTACTGAACCTAAAAACATTTTCAACGCGCTTTCGATAAACTTCAAGTACATTGTACTTAGCTCCTTCAAAACACCTTTTTGCATCAGCAGGTGTGGCTACAGACAGCTTCCACGTGCAGGCTACCGAGCTACGCGATCTTGCACGTAGGAGCTGGAGGGAATGTTTGCTCGTTTCTAAGAAGTCAGTCCGGCAATGTTCTGGTCCAGAAAAACGCGTACCTCTTCCACCCCGGGACGAATGATATGGCTCTGAGCACAGGCGCATACTGCGAACTAGCAAAGCGTTTAAATAGTTGGCAAAAAGTGTTGAAAGGCACATAGCTCATCCTTAGCAACATTTCCCTGTTCCAACTGTGGTGCCCATTGAGGAATCGGTGTTGGGACGTAGCTTGGAATAAAAAAATACTACAAAAATGTAAGCCTGCCAGGAAAAAAAAACAACTAGGTTGCCTTTTCTTTTTCCTTTGCTTTCTTTCTTTTTTTTTTTTTTTTTTTAGCATTAAGATTTTACCATTGCATGTTTTCCTCTACCTTTCCAGTGAAAATTAAGGAAGCTATGGATGCATGTTAACCATATGTATGGACTTACTGCTACTGGAATACCAAATGGTAGAGCTGCTGTAAACTGTTGCAAGTACTAGAAGCAATGCTTTTAATGGTCTGTACAGCATTTGCAAATATTTACTTTGAAAACAGATTAGTGTAGTTCTTAGTTTTCTCAGCATTGCTTAGAAATGCTAAAAAACTACAACAGCTAACTGCTACTCTACACCAGATCAATATACCCCAACAGATATTTAAGAATATATGCCATTATATTTAAAAATACCAAGTTCCTCTAAGCTGGTAAACCTAGAAGATTTTACATAGAGTTAGAGATAAAATATTAAAAAGTCTTGTTTCAACTCCACACACTTGACATCTGAATAGGAGTGATGTAATCATACTATTTATTCCATCAGTGAGACAAAATGTTGTATGGAACTAAATTTCTGAGGTTTTTAAATAGAAAGTCATTTAACTCGTATATACACAAAGTGTTCTTTCCACAGATATTTACATGGCAAATATGTTAGAGGAGAACCACTATGACTAAGTCTCTACAAGTATAGCATCCTTTCTGAGCTATTCTCTCTGCTGAAAGAGTTCACAGAAGCTTTGAAGTAAAATCTAGACAATTAAAGTTACCTATATTTCACAGTAGGTAAAGAAGCCGTTAAATGATATTTCAGCATAAGGTTTCTGGAAACAGCTACACAGTAGAGTTTTACATCCACCCCTCTTTTCCAGCGTTCATAGTGAAACTAAATCTCTTCTTAATTTACAGGAGAGATAACGGCAGACATAAATATGTACGTGTGTAATGGGAGTTCACCCTCCTCGATAGAGGCTGGTCAGCCGCTCTAGTTCTTTGCAGTTGTCCATGGGCACAGAGTCTGCTTTCTTCCGGAGACGATCATCTCGATACACTTTTGCTGCATAATTTAAGTCTGTTTCTTTAAGGAAAAAAAAGAGAAAAGATTTTTTTCAGGTTAAAAACCGAACAGTCTGCACATGAGACGTTCCTTCTCAGAGCTGCACAAAACACCTCAGGCTTAATCCTCGCCCTTTTTTTCCTTCTGTCTATTCTGACCACCCACAGACACGACCTAAACGGTGCTGCTACAGCTTCCCTTTGCAGGATCTTCTCAAGAGTTTCATCTTTTGGAGCAGAGAAAGAGGTAACAGCCTTCCAGCACCCTCAGATTTCATCCAGTACCTGCTTACAAAAAATTAATTAAAAAAAAAAATACCCTGTTACTTCTGTCAGACCTCATTAAACAATACAAATATAGGCCACACTCGGTGATCTTGCAGATTGTTGACAGCTCTAGCGTCTTATCTGTGCTCAAAAATCCATTCGGAATGTTAAGCCCATTACTTCAACTGATGCTGCTTCAGACTGCTGGTGTTTGGAGGTATTAATAAGAGAGCCCTCTGTATTACACTGGTGTTCAATAGCTTGACATTGCTGAGCATTTTAATTCTATAAAATCTTTTTCACCCCTTCAACTCAAAATGGATTAGTAAGGCATTTTTAAATGCCAGTCAATGCTGGCAAGATTTTAAATGTCAAGGAGATCCAACATACAACAGGTATTTTAAATCCGTAAACCCACAAAATCAGCTGTTTCTATAAACAGAGAAAATCTATTAAGGGCCGCTTACTCAAAATCAGTTTGGGTAGTTTTCACCACCTGATAAATTGCAAATAGCAAACAACACGACAGTCACCACCTTCAGGTTATTTTTCTTCTATATACTGGGGCCAGATGTTTCAGATTTTGCCCACTAAATATGTACATACAGAAGCTTGGGCCTGTTTGCATTGTTCAGAACTCTGTTCATGCTTTAAAAAGTAAGCATCTCAAGAATAAATGCTGAAAAATAGGAAAGGTATTCTTCCTCCTCTTTCCCTCTCCAGGTGGAAATTGCATAGCAACCGAACTTTTTCAAAGGTATTTAGAGAGTAAACGTATTACAGGAGACACAAATATAGCATGCCAGTAAATCTAAGGGTAATGACTAGGTCAAATCTAAGGGTAATGACTAGGTCAATAAAAGCAAACTATCCTTCCAGATCTACACTCTGCTGAAAAAATGTACAAATAATAGGTCCTCCTTTTATTGTCCTGGATTATATCTTGTCATTACTTTTGTGTTAAAAACCACCTCTCATTTTTGTGAACTATTTTATTATAAGATTACCAGTCATTCATTTAGCAGCCACTTGTATACGAAAAATTAAGCATTCCCTTCATGAAGAGTAAACATATTCAAACATTTCAAGATGATCAAAGGACAATCTAATTGGAAAAATACAAGAGTTTTTGATGTTTCCTTACGAATTATGCCCAAAAGTACTCTGATGATTTTCTGTGTTTAAAACACCTGGAAAAAAATTATTCTGCTCAGACCCTGTAGTCTAGGCAATAATCTGTTAAGCCTCCCACCGAAGCGCTGCTGCTTCTCTTGTATACGTGTGACCCATCGACACAGTCTTCTGCCCATGGGTTTTTCCTGCGGGCAATTTGTAAGAACCGTAGAGACGTACTTGTGCACAAGCAACATTAAGTCAGGAGTAAGGAGCATAAAGCCTCCAGGAAACATTGTGCCTGCTCTGTCCAGGAAACACAGTTTGTATTTCTATCTGTACAGGCCAACTCTAATGAAGGGGCGCTGCCCCGTTGAGGCCTTTCAGCAGCGGCAACGCCGAGCTCTCTTTTACAACTGGGAGAAGCTAAGGCACGGTCTCAGCTGAAAGGTTGGGCCTCAGTGGGCTGCAGAGAGTAAAGTTGTGCAGGAACACATGATTTCGCTCAGAGAGGAACGTTCTCTTTGCTTCTGGTCAGTTTTGCTGACAGTTTACGAGCAAATTATTTATCCAATAAGCTATTGCTGAAGCCCACCAGCCGAAAAGTTGAAATCATCTGGTTTCAACGTTGATGTCAGTTTAGCAGAGCTGTTCTCAAAGAGAATAAAAGGCTCACAAAATGGTTACAGGTAATAACAGGTTAAAATTGATGATGATTTGGAGGTGGCCTACGCTATTTGGTATTCTTACACTTTAACACTGAATTCTAGGCTTCTGAAACAAAACAGCTCCTTGCATAATATTAAATTAGATTGGAAAAATAGATGGCAAACTAAAAAAAAAAAAACCACCCCGTTTTTAAGGTCTGATGTAGCCAAGGTACCAAGTCCAGGGAGAAAAAAATACTCATCACTGGTAAAAGATTAAGTACTGATTTACATGCTGTGTGTCCTTTGGTTGCCTGGAAAAGTAGTGTTTGTATGTACTGTGGTCCAGATTATTTTTTTTCCTTCTCTGGAAACACCTATGTAAGCTTTTGTCTTATTTATTACATATATAAAAGCACCTAGGGAAATGAGATACAGCCACGATAAGCTAATGTGGAAGAAATAAGGATTCTTAGCTTTTGTCCTTAACTTAGAGCTATTTCTTTCTCGTTATCAATTCAGTGCAGCCTTTAATTTTCTGAGAAATGGTCACAAATAATAGATTAGCAGGCTAAAATCGCTAATGATTTGCAGACTGTTGTTAGGTCACTGAGTAAAACACGGAAATTAAGTGTCACTGGGGACACTCGTGTAAGTGAGAAACAGTAAAAAAATCTTACACTTGCTTACCCATTCAGGTATTTTAATAATTCAAGCACTTAATTCTTGTCTGAGGCAATCTCTTTTTACAGTAACGCATGCTTTCATGAAACTACACACTTTGTTAAACTTACTTTGTTGCCTCTCCTTCCAACAGTTATTACGAATGTTGGACACATAATCCTCTTCCACATTCTTTTCCACTTTCTGTAACGATGCTCCTTTGTACTCATTTCTAAAGTCCTTGTTGACATAATAAACGACATGCAGGTTTTCTGTCTGCATCTTTATGGTTTGCCCTGTACTTCTGCAAAAAAGGAGGGAGGGGTGGGAGAGAGACTAGGTATTTATTTGATTTTTTTTTACACCACAAATACACTTTGCTATTACAGAAAAGCAGCACATTACAAGACAAGAAATGAAACGAATGGTTGTAAGATCTGCCAGAGAATAGAATTACTACATTTGCCTGAATTTTAAACTTCTTCTGCTTAAACCCTTTATCTCAGAAAAAAAACCCCAAAACGCTTTAGTAAGACAATTGTTTCATACCTCTTTAGGCAAATACAAGCTTTGTGAATAGAAAATTAAATTCAAACTCAACAGAAAGAAAAACAGGTCATTATTCTGTAGCAACCCAGCACAGGCATCTCCATTCTAAGATGTTTTCTGTCAGCCCTGACACATCCATTTTCTGGCTGGCATTCTGCAGATTAAAAATCAAAGATTGTGCACAAACATTTTGGCAGAAAAGTGTTGATAAGCATCACAACAGCTTAGTTGCAGGAGAGAAAAACATCACACTCCAGAAATAAAGAACTCTGAAAAATAAGAGAGTAGAAAAGAAAACTTTCTGTCGTGGGACTAAGAGTTCTGCAAGGAACTAAGGACCTTTAAAACAGTGGTGGCGAGTGGGCTAAGTCTAGTAGCTAGCTGCATACTTGGTTTCTTTCAAGGAAAAAGCTTTATACATCCTACTGTACCAAACAAGTAAGTTTCTCTGTAGAAATTTTTGCAACAAAATGAAGATAAACTATTTTACCATCACTTAGAATGAAGCAAAGAACAGACAATTTCTCCAGCCCTCATCTAGTTCAAAACTTAAATGAGAATGAGAAAGTTGCTTGCTACAAGTGCAGATGACCCCTGAAAGAATAATGAGCCTTAGCAGGCTTCAGGAGTCAATTAAATACATTGGAGATGTAAACACCTTTACAACGTGCTACACTGCGTGGCCCCACTGCCTTGTATTGGAAGATCTCCTGAACTCTGGGTGCTGCTGACTTCTTTTCTCCATTACATTCTGTTAGTGTGTTCTTAGAACCTAACTCTCTAGCTTTGTTCTGCTTCGTCTATACCTTCCCTCCCTTTCCTCACCATGGGAAATCAAGGCCCAACTAACGGAAGGTTGTCTGAAATGCTTCTAAGTGGGAGAGGGTAATTACAATATCCTTCCCTCAGTTTTAAACTAATGTAATTGAGTTTTACTTACGATCTTGGGTATAAGGCATAAGGAGGGTTAGATACCATCAACTGGCTCAACAAGGAGACAAGGATCAACACAATAATAGGCATCAGCTGAATGAACATAGAGAAACCTCCCTAAGGAACAAAACAGATTCAGGTATTTCATAAAACAGCATCAAGTAAGCAGGAAAATTTGACAAGATTTAATGCTAAGTGTGACTTTCTGCTTTAAACATCACAAGATGCTAGGAAAATGACAACTAAACCTGTGAATGCTTGTAACTTTCCAAAACATACACAGCATTCATCAAGTGCTCAGGCTGCCAGAGTTCATGGGCTAGCATGTAGCAACAACTACTAAACGAACAGCTGGATTCATCTGCACTGCGTGCCATGATTTGGTCTCATCTATCCAGTCATATGTAACGATACAGGACTAGGTGTAATTCATATAATTAATACCGAGCCTTAAGTTCAATTCTTACCTCAGCCCAAACAGATTTTTAAATGTAGACGAGGATTAGTGACCAGAATTAGTGGCATGCTTAGGCTAATATTACCAGTCACTGGTAAGATAGTGCCATACAACAACAGATTTACAAACCTAGACTATTATCTTCTCAAACTTGCATGTCTATTTACCAATCAGTAGCGCTATCACCTGCCAAAGTTTTAAAATACATAACTGGCAAGTACAAATCCCCCTCCGTGGTACAGAGCTCCCCTACAATCACACCACTGTAAGCAAATTGCACAATCCATAGTTAAAAGTCAATGCACTTAAACATACATCACCCCTCTCTTCCTCCCTCTCAGGTCCGCTCTGACGGTGCTGATTGGGATGACTGTAGCCAGCACGACCATTAGAAAATGAATGTACACTACCTAAGGAAAGAAATATCCACTTTTAAAACATGCAAACCCCCACTATTTAGAGGTCAATACAGAAGCAATAAAGTATTTAACATTACTGAACAATGGCACACAAGATAACACAACTTTAAGATACAATTTCCAAGTGGTGTTAAGCTTGAAGACAAGTGATTTCATATATCACAGAATCACCATAGTAACTCTAAAGAACTGAACACGTATTTTTGGGATTTAGCAAGACTTACGGGAAAAATAAACTGTGGTGCACATTAAAGAGTTGGGGTCAGAGGCAGGTTGGAGTAATTTTGCTGTTTCATGTCACAAACTCTAATGCCAGTATATCCTGATGATTATATCGATCTATACAAATACCTGTTGGAAAGGCCCCTCCAAAAAACATGTTGAATAGATCCTCTGGAGTAATATCTGCCTCACAACCTCTATGGAAGTTGAATCTACCGTTGCTAGGGTGATTGCATGTTTGCTCTTCACTGCCTGTAAGGTCATACTGCTTTCGCTTTTCTGGATTACTCAGCACAGCATACGCATTTCCAATTTCTGAAGCAAGGAATAAAAGACAACTCACATAAATGAAAGATAAGAGCTATTCCAGCATGAAAATTGCAATTTCAAAGTCAAGAACAGGCACTGTATTATGTCCTTTGCTGTATGTTACAAACCAACATCTCTACTTTTCTTAGCACAGCTTCCACAAAGTTTCCCACCAACGCTATTCAAAGGCCTTTTATCCTGTTGAACTAGGCAGAAGGCAGAAGAGCTTTATTTCTTGTTCTAGGGGAACACCTACACCTGTGAAAATGTTCTCTCTCACTGCAATTATAAAAAAAAGCATCAAGCATTACAATGAAAGCTTTGAAGCTCGGTAATTGCAAAGTTCAGGTTGCTCAAGCAGCCTGGCCTAAAAACACCACAGACTCAGTGGATATTCTTTGGTTTAATTTGATCAGTGGTGATTTCTTCGAAACTTTGTTGTTTTACAAGAGCGTGAATGTATTTTTCTATACGCTTCTTAAGATATTTTAAGGATTACATTAATAACACCAAGTTTTGCATGATGTAGCGTGAGGAGCATAACACGCATGCTGTGACAGGAACACGTGTGCTCCTAGGGTCGTCAACACGACCTCAAGTTTTGGAGTGCCTGGCCTGGATGCTTGTCCCTATTCACGATACATTGTCACAAATGAACAACTTCAATTTTGACAGCAGAAAGAGAAAAACCAAGTGAGCACAGAAAGAATGGGTGTGAAAACCCACAAGCTCAGTTGATTTTACAAGCTTTAACCCTAGTTGCTGTACGCACACGCACAGAGCTCTTGCAGGCTGAAGGAAAACGTCTGTCGGCATTTGATGAACAATCAGCACTCAGTCGCATCTTCACTAAACCCTTTCTTCTCTCTCCTCCAGGCCTCTTCAACAAAAGGCTGCTTTTGCAGCCAACCAACACAAGGCACAGGGACTATATTTTTCAGTGTCGAAAAGCCATCAGTCATGGAAAGCTCATAATGGTGCAACGCATGACGCGACCTCAACACAGGCAAATAAGACTATGGCTTTGCATAATAATGCTTTCAACGTTACCCAATTACAAAAAAAAAAAGTTAATGAGTCTTAGCTCTGTGCCTTTTAAGATGCCCTGAGAAATAATCACTAGTACTTCCTGTGAGCGGAGGAGAAAACCTGAAGAAATTAAGCCTGGTAATTTGCACTGAGAGCATGACATCAAATACTGCTACAGGGTTCCTCTGTTACTCATCGTGAGGATAAAATTGGTAATAAAATCTCAGGTTTTCCCAACAATGAAGAACTTAGGGAGACATAAATCAGATGACTGCACATAAAGTGAAGACACAATACTGTCATAGCATGGTCAGCAATCTTTTTTGACTATTTATTTGCTTTTGATTATTTGACACTAACTCACGACTGATTTGATTCAAATGTAATTTTCTTTACAAAAAGGACATGAGTAATGAAAAACACCCGCTCAAAAGTTTCAAAGGAAAGATTTTTTTACGAAGTTGGTAAAAGATATTCCAAAAGATTAGAAGTTACTGTATTTGCACAAACTTTAAAATATAACCTCAGGGAGGCTGCTCAGTACAACAGAAGAGTAGTGCAAGGTAGCTCAAGTTCTACATAAGTACTTTGCCTAACATCAAACTCAATTCTGTTTTCTAATGTGACCTTTCCTTAAAATAAAGCATAATTATAAAATAACAGCTATTATTATGAAACTCTTTTTCTCAGCTGGATGTTAGAAACTCATCAGAAACCTTTAAAGACAAACTAAAACATATATTTACTCAGCCATATAAAAAAATTACAATAATTTCAATGCAAGAAAAATGCTTGATTTCATTAAATAAATTTTGGTAAACAAGTTTCCCCTACAAATTTTTCTGTTCACTTGTTCATGTAGTTAAGAACCAGGAAGCAAAATTAAACTGAAGAAATCTGATCTGTAAAAACTGTTAATGTTGAATAAAAAATTAAATAATAAGAAACAGATTGCTAACATTTTAAAGATTATTTAAAATGCTATTAACAAGGAAGAGTTATTTTATTCATAGGGCTGGAGACAATTTTAAAGAATAATACCTCTTTTAGATAAAGCCATCACACAGCTGTATTAAAATAATCTTTAGCAATCAAATTTTCTGTTATGTTCTATCTACTTTTCATCTGGCATTGTTAATATATTATCATAATTATCCCTTAAAGTCTATTTCAGAAGTCTTGCTCAGAACTATTTCTGTTCTTTTTTTCCTTCCCCCAATTTAAGAGTTTCATCTGACCAATTTGATCAAACGGCACATAAACCTTCCACAGGAAAAAAAATAAGAAAAAACATGTGTCGTGATCAAATTGTTTATTGATGCATGATCATTTCTTACAGATTCACATTCTTTCTCATATGTGTCTGAGACGAAGACATAGTTTTCTTCAAAAAGCTTTCCCTCAACAATTTCTCTTGTGCAGGCTAAGCTTGGTAGCTTTAGATCAGGTCAAGTTACACTGTAAATTTTACCTAAGAAATGGGCAAAGGCAACTGTCAATAAGGCCGTGATTGAACTCAAGTGTTTTTGTGTGAAAAAATATAGTAAAACTACACACATACAAGGAACTCTAAAGGAAGAGGTATTAGCGTGGCACTTGATTCAGTAAAAAAAGCATTTTGCTATCTAGTATTACCTGTTTTTTTCCAAACTCAAGTATAGTAAAGCTTCAAGATAGTAAGACTCAATTGACTACATTAAGTCAATAACAGTAAAAAAGTGCAACTGGGTTTCACAGATCAAGTATTTGCTCCCTGTACCTAAAAATTACAGTCAATCATCTGAAATTGAACCCTAGTGCAAAAATCCACATTATTTATCTATACTTCCAGATATATGTTAAGATAATAAAAGTCAAATATTTTCTTGGATAAAAATGTCAATTTAGTATTTAACACACAGTAACAAAACACCACATCGATAATTGTGTAAAAAGACAATTGACCAATGCAGATGTATTTCTTTTAATCTGACAAAGTTTAATCATAAAAGAAATATTAACTAAAAATGGTATTTTACTTTTAAAAGCCTCTGTTGCTCCAGGTGCATGGTTTTTGTCTGGGTGGAATTTCAATGCAAGTTTTCTATAAGCCTTCTTTAGGTCTTCTTCACCTGCATCTTTTGACACCCCAAGGACTTTGTAATAATTTTTACATTTCTTTATACTGCAAAAGAAAATGAAGTAAAATGTTGTGAGCAAAAAAACCCGAGTATGTTAGAAGACAGCTGCAAATGAGGTAATACATTACACAGATGGAATATATGTCTCATTTTCAATATAAAATATTGAAAAAACCCCACTCTAGAAACAGAGAATGCCATTTTTCATAATCAATTCACTACTGAGCACTGTAAGCTGTTGTACTAAAAGTTACTTACTACATACATTTGTTTTACTTCTACTGTAGAACTACCACAGTTGTATTGCTGAACATTCCCAATTTACTTTGCAGAGCCAGCAGGTAGGAAGGCCCAGCATAGCAAATGCGCTCTTGTATGCATGATAAACCAAAACAAACTACAACTGCCCTTCTCCAAACAAAAGCCAAGTCATACCACCGCTCGAGCATTCACGTTGCAGGGAGATCAGGCACCTGAGAATACTGCTGCTGTCGGGAATGCACCTAGTTCTAAACAAATTTTCTGTGTTTATGTAAGTTCAAAGAAACAATAACAGCTCCAGCAATTACAGGTTTGACTCATCTCATATGTTCAACGTAGTATTTTTTTAAAAACTCGGAAATATTCTTCCTGCAGGTCGTCTCACCCAGACAGGAAAAGCAAAATCTGGAAACGTTGTAATGATTTGGGATGCTTTACAATACCCAGAGGAAAGTGCAGCTACAGGGGACAGAGAGAACATTAATCCTATGTGGGCAGGAAGAACTGAACAAAGCAATAAATACACTTTTAAAATCAAACCAAGTTACTTGGCTAAGAATTCAGAAACTTAGGAAAACAAGGCCAAATCACAACCTCGCATTGCAGAAATGAGGCACACTGACATCTGATGCATAAGGAAATGCATAAGGTGGTCTGAGCAAGAAATAGAAATTACAGCCATAAATATTTTAGAAGTCTCTTCACATGGCTGTAACTGTGTCCACATTCTCTCAAAAGCACATATTTCCATGTAAATATGGGTTTAGTGTTGCAAAGACTATCCATAGGGCAGCCAAGTGGGAAAAAAAAGGAGGGGGTAAGCAAGCCTTTGGCACTTTCATGAAAGAAGAATGGGTACCCTGTAATTAAGGGAATGCCAGCATCAGAAGTACAACCACAGCACCATGTGTGGTCCTTCGTAGTTCACAGTTTGAGCAAATCAAGTTTCATTTGATGGATCCCTTTTCCTGTGTTTGAATAACACAAGCTTTTATGGAAGTCTCAGTGTAGTGCTCGCAAGAGCACTGCACTGAATGCGTGCAGGCAGCTGCCAACACAAACATCCTGGGAAATAAACACTGCTCATTATATTGAACTTTTAATAACTTGTAATAACTTCCTGTTAGGAAGCTGATAACGCTAACTAAAAAGAACACAGGGAACCCAGCATCAAGAAAGAATGGAAAGAAAATACATCAAATTATACTCTGAGAACTTTTGTTTGTTGATTTGTACAACAAGAAAAAACGTTGGTAGTGTACAGATCCCTTCTTCCTTAGCCTCAGGACCTGGATTACTTATGAACTGTATCAAGAATAAACAGCTTATTTAAAAGTACAAGCAGTGTCAAATTTAGCTTTTATTTCAAGAAATTGCTATCTCAGCAACCAATCTAAGCTCTTCAGTAATTCAGTATCCGAATTATCCGTTTGTGGACTGGACTCTTTAGAACTTTGGGTGATATATTAGGTAGTAAGTCATCAACGTTTATCAAAATTGTTATTTTATTAACATTATAACTGTAGTGTTAAAGTGTTCAAGTGTTTCGAAGCACTGTGCATCCTCAGAAACTTTTTCTCCCAACAACATAAGGTCATTTCTCATGGGAGTAACAAATATGAAAAAACCACCTAAACATGGAAGTTTACTTCTTTGCAGACCCAATACACATTTATTTCACAACTCTATGGTGCAGAGAGGAGGAAAATGGAGGGAAAAAAACGCCAGAACAACCCAAGAAATGCCAACCTGTTCTTCTAACCCCAAAAAACTCTCCTTGGAGTTTCCTTCCTTTCACAACCAGTAAAAGTCTCACAATGGGCTATGGGAAAAGCAGGAATGGTGGGTATCAGTCAGAAGATGTTCAGGTCAGTACGTGACCCACCGGCTTCTGACCCCACGATCTGCTTAGAACCCGTGCATCAAACCAGAGCTGCTTCCTGACGAGAAAGTGCACTCACCCTCCAAACGGGTGAATGCAATCACCATCCAGCCACCAGCTGCCTCCAGCCTAGTCCACAAATTAATTTATCACGAAACAAGTGTTCAGCCAAGGTATAACACATTTCTGTTTTCTCTTAGCAAGTCCATGCTAGTAATTGCTTTGACAAATAAAAAATTTTAAAAATAGACAAACATCTCTACTCCAACATTCCTGATTTTGTATGAAGCTATGATTTAACATTTTGAGCACACTTTATATCAAACCACCCTCATACCCTGACCTGTTGCCCTAAACGAAACAGCCAGTCTCCAATGAAGAAGCCTTTGTGAATTTGTGACAGCTACCCTTGACTTTTATTCTCCCTTGTGTGCTGCTGTCAGTACAGGCGCTCTCACAGCAACGCTGCCTGCAAGTGATCCTCCAGGTCGTTTACCTCGCCCTCCTTTCTCCTGCATAGCATGAATGCTGAGATGCACAACCGCTGATCATTGTTCAGCCCCGTTACCATGTTCAGATCTCAACCAAGTCAGTGCTGGCTCTCAGAGAACTCTGCAGCAACCATAAGTTGCAAGTACGCTGCCCGAGGGGCGCCGCTGTACGGGACTTCATGGCGAATCGTGTGAAATATGCGTTCGGCAACTTTGCACAGTTTAGCAGAACTTTGGATTAGGCAGATCAAGCTTTAAAGCTAAAATACAAATGCACAGGGGCCAAAAACCTGACCCAAGCCTGGAATTCTCAACAATGACCTCTGTGCTACGAAGCCCTTGCGACACCCTGCACTCGGACGGCAGTTTTATACCACTGCTTTGTTACTTGAAGGCAAAAAACATCCAGGCTGTAGGTAGCTAGCATCTAGTTAATGCAAAGTTTCCTACAGGAAGGGAGTTAGTGACTCCTGCCAGGAGGTCCCTTACTGAGCACAACTCGGGGCAATCATTACAGTGTAACAGCTCAGTTTTCCCTCCCTCAGCAAAATCCACGTGAGTCTTGCACCAAAACTTGCACCGCAGCAGCTTTGCGCTGGGGATGACGGGACAAGTGAAGACAACTACAAGGCGCTTTCCAATGAAACGAAATTACCAGTGTCTGTGGTGCACTCCCGAGAGACAAAACATTAATGCACAAACTCAAGCTGGTGAGTCAGTTGACAGAAGGACAAACTGTATGGGATCACCAGGACAACCCACCTGATCCGCAGGCCACGTGTGCTGCGCAGTCAGCGGGTTTCTCAAACACCAGAGGAGCCCACAGCCCACCCCACATGCCACATCCCTCCTCCACCATACAGAGACTCTCCAAGACTTAAGTCCTTTTCTCCCAAACTGCCACTGTCCATATCAGAAATTTCTCTGCAGCTGCTGGGAGCTGTTGGAAGCCGTGGTCCCTGGGCAGAAGCAGACCTTTTTGGACATATTCCTTGCTGCTTGTCTCTGGCAGACTGAGCCCTGACAATCCTCACACTGCCAGAATCACTTGCCTGAAGCACTGAACTCTCCTGCGGAGCTTTGTCACGGGAGGGCAGATGGACAGAAGGAACCATCCCCTTCCTATTTGTCTCCTGTTGCAGGCCACACAGGATTGGCCAAAGACTGGGAAAAATTAAGAGAAAAACCGGTGGAGATTTTGGAAAAGACCAATCACTGATGTCACCTATGGATTTTAACCACATCTGAAACCCCTGTCTTGCAGCACTCTCAGCATGAACAACTAACTTTCTGAAAGCTGCATTTCAAATTGTTGTTCGCTTGGTTTTGCTGCACTTAAGGCAATGTAGTCCCTGGTGATAATTTTCCTGGATATGTAAACTCAGCACAGATATTTCTTTTTAAAATTGTATTTTACATATCACTTGCTTACGGATTTCCCCTTTTGTACTGAATTTAGTTTTTTTGTTGTTTATTTCTGGCTTATTTGAAGTTTGGTGCTTTCACTGTCAATTTGTTTGGAGTTTTGTCTTTTCATAAATTGCTTTTCTTGCGTTTTTCATTCCCAGTTGAACCACTTCTGTATCTGAATTACTACCAAATTATTTCTGTTCTCTGGCTTATTTCTGCCCGTGCAGTCCCCTGCCAGCACCTTGGCACTGCCCTTCTGCTTAACAGATTTGCTGGCTGTTTTAGGAGGGCACATTGATGGATGTTCCTGAAATAATATCTGACTTCTAGAGAATAGACTTCTAAAACAGCATGAGGGCGAGTGATGCCCTACATTCATCCACAATCTGTTGACAGAGGTATCTCCTCATGACTTGCAAAGCTCCACTATCTCAGCTTGCAGCCAACAAGCCACCTGCAGTAGAACCGGTTCGCTGCCTTCAAACTGCAGCAACAGCCAATTCTGCCTGACGCTGGGCTCCTCTCCAGGCTCTGACAGCTGAAGGCAGAGGAAGCCCTTCACGTCCTGCAACGCCTGCTCTCACCTGCAGAAATCCTGGGACTACCAGCACTTGCTCTCCTGTGACTACAAAATGACGTGATCCTACTGCCGTGCTTCTTGTTTCACTTCTCAAATCTACAATTTAGATTAGGTCAGCATCAACAGTTTTTAACAGGTAAAAGAAACCTACCAGAGATGCTTGCATTTCTGTATCAAATACCATAATCCTAAAGTTTTGAGTACGACTAGGTATTTCAAAGAGTCTTCCAAAGCCTTTTTCTGCACTGCACAGGGACGGCCCGAAAGGCAAATACTTCAGTCTCCACAACATTGCGACGGGAGCCACAAATATTTCTCCCGCAGGTAATCTGAACCGAGCAGCCCAGTGAGCAGCAGAGTGAATATTAAGTGACAAAGAACTAAGCAGAAGGAAGTTACACTGACTTCTGATCCCAAAGCTGAGCAGAAAACCACAGTAAAACGCCAGACCAGTTTCTACATAGGTCAAGTTTCCAATGATACCAGAGGGCCTCTTGCATCTTGCAGTTGAATTGGGAACATACCAGTCACAGTTTGGATGACGTAAGTGTGGTCTGCAAAAAGTGTTCTAGATTGGGAAGAGAAGTGTTTCTGAGGAACTCAAGTGGAGAGCAGCACACCCCTAGTTTCTGAAATGAATGCACCAGAAGTTTCAGATCTCTGTTTTACTGCTAGATTTAACAGCACATTAGGACGCTTGTCTTAGTATCTTGCTCTTGGATGTATCTGGTCAGTTTGTTTCTCCTGTGTGTAGTACACGAAATATTCAAGGCTATGTATCAGCATACTTGTCTCTACATTTTGTTTAAGCTTTTATTTTAGTTATAAAAAAACTGTAGACTAAAGGCAGGAGCTTTCTGACAAAGTTCACAATATCTTTTGTGCCAATTTTCCATGACAGGCTCTATGTGATTTCCACCTTGACTTTCTCAACCAGTCAACAATTCACAGCAGTTCTAGCAGCCTAATTAAAAGGCACGCCCTGATTTCTTTGAGTTGTGTTTGGTGTCAGTTTTGTTTTGTTTGGTTTGGGGGTTGTTTTTACTATTTTAGCATACGTTGATTGCTCTTACTATTCCGCTTTCAGTTAATTATGTTCTTGACTTCATGTTAAAAAAGGAATGATATATCTCTTTTTGCTGAATTCGCAGAAGTCTCAGCAGAAGGCCCGGAAAATTTCAGTCACACCAACTTACATTCCTTCTAGTCTAATATGTGAAACGTGTAGAGGCAATTTTTTGTTTTACTCCATGGATTCAGATCAAGCTGACAATTTTCCTCAGCCACTACTGGATGACATTTACTCTTGCTTTGCAAGGTTTCTGCAGAACTCATGCCTCTTGGTTTATTTTGGTTCTAGCTCCAAATATAAAATTTCATTCTTGTGATCTCTTCTGAGGGACAGGCACTGGCAGGGCAGGAAAAGCAGTATTCCACCACAGTTCTCCCAAGACAGCAATCCAATTTTAGCATCCTACTAACCATAGCAGAATCACAGAATCACAGAATGTCAGGGGTTGGAAGGGACCTCGAAAGATCATCTAGTCCAACTCCTCTGCCAGAGCAGGATCCCCTAGAGTAGGTCATGCAGTTATCTTTCAGATGTCAAACAGGTAATATGGAATATATGTTATGGCTTATTGACTAAAAAAGAGACATCAGTCACCATATGAATTTCAAGGCCATTTAAAGGGAGTCTGAATAAAGTGTACAACCTATCTATATTTCTTAAACTAAAATCACATAGGAGAAAACAGATAACACACACTTAACGGCATAAAAAGAAATGGTAACGATTAATACACAGCAGGCAAAAGATCCTTTCTTTTTTTTTCCTTCTTTTTTAATTTCATAGTGGTCCACAAAACCTTTCCAAAGGGCCTGCAGACTTGGTATGAGTTGGCAGATATGATGAACTGAATTTGCTGAAAGTAATTAAAGAACTCTTTGATAACTGTAATCCTGATCAGTACTTCTTCAGTCATTTTAAGAGAACTAGAAGGAAAAAAAAAGTTAAAATTTTCTTTCTTACAAAAAAATGCTTCATTTATCTCAGCAAAAAAAATGCAAATAACCTACATCAAACGGTGAAGGAATTGCTTTAAAGCAAAGACCACAGAATTCAAAAGCAAATTTTCCCTTTTGTCGTGCACACAATTCTCATGCGTTTATGTTAAGTTGACATTGCTCAGGCTGCTTTCAATTGCCTAGAGACTTCTAGGGCGTTCGCTCTAAAAAGACATAAGCCTGCTGTGGGTTCTAACATATTTCTGCTAGTCTCCTGTCAATATCTCTGATATGCAGGTCACCTAGAGTGTTAAGGCAACTTGATCCAGCCATCAGTGACAAGATAAGCACCATTAAGAAAATACAGCTGGTATTTTCAAAGCATTTCAATTCTAAAGCAACAAAGTGCTTTTGGATCTCTCAAGCTTCAAGCTGTCACACTGAAACAGTGAGCACCGTTCCCACAAAGAACGGAGCGTTGCGCAGCACTTATGCAATCAGTGGAAAGATATTGCATCTTATGCTTCTCCCTGTCGAGCAACTTGTTTGCAAGCTCCTGTAATGCTCTACAGAAGCGTTACAGTACCTTGCTGGTGATCAGTATCCCCTGTGTATGTAAAAAATAAAAACAGCACAGAGGTGTTTGTTTGTACTCATACCTACTCACATTACTAGAGTAATCCTGATGAAAATTGCCACAGTTAAATTAGTTACGCTGCTCCAGGCATGTCTTCATCATGCTTCTTACACCTATTGTCACAAGCAAATTCAAGATAGCTGGACAACTCCAGGAACACTAATCAGAGATCTGAGTCGGAGAGCTCAGAGTCAGCCCCTCTGTCCGAGTGCTCATTAAAGCTAATAAAAAAAAAAGCTTTGGAGTGTAACTAAATCAGGAATGTCTCCTCTCAGTCTATATTCAATTACTAATATAGAACCAAAACCTCCAGGAGAGAAGAATACTTGATAATGATCACCTTTCAAATTCTAAACATACAAACCAACTTAGTCTGACAGAGTCTAATTCAGTGTAAAAATCAGAATTTATTAAAAATTGAAGACTTTGCTACCTTGCTATCTAAATTTTTTTTTTTCTTACAGGGAATCAGGCATGAAACCGTATTTGAAACCCAACTCTTTTCACACAGTATTTCTCTAACCAGTATAAAGGTCTGAAAATCATTCCACTGTGGTATGGTAGACGCATACGGTGGTGACAAGCTCTAGTCTCTGAAGAATATCCTCCCCAGAGGGGCATGTTCCATTTAATTGGAAAAGTCTGAGGCCTGATTGAAGCAATAACATATGCAGCCTGCCATGTTTCCAGCTAGAAAGCTCGTTCTCACTGTGGCTTAAACATGAACTTTCCCTCAGCTATCATCACTGAATGTGTTATGTATTTCCATTAAGTCTGAGCCCACTGTTTGTATTTAATCCTGTTCTCCTTGGCAAGGCACACACTTTTTAAAATTCTTAACCACAAATTTTCTAAGTGGTGTGTCAATGCCACTAACTGACAACATGACAAATATTTCAAAACTTCCAACAAAACCCAGAGACTTGCTCTGTTGATCACTGCACATCTAAACCAAAATTCAGTCTCCCTATAAAGTTTATAAACTGCTATACTGAAGGATGGTAGCATCAAGATATTGTTTTAAGAGCAGGAGTTTTTTAAGTGTGATGTGAAATACAAACAAACATGGGTTGTTCTGCAAGCTATTACAACTGCTTATTTGCAAAGCTCTGGGCAGGTTTTAAAACCTCAAGTTTAATATTCACAAAACAGATTGCTGAAATAGCTATTAAGCAATGTTGCATCAAGATTTTCCTCAATGTGCAGCTTCTGTGGATACACCTAACTCTGGTTCTAACCTCAACAAGTCGGATGAATTTTATCTGTTATCTTCTGCATCCCTTCGAGGAAGCAATACGCAATATCATGAAAGCACACCACGGAGAAAGATTGGCTCTACAACATCATTTTACTCAAGACAAGAGAGGCAACACACTTTCAGGTAAAACAAACGAAAAAAGTAAAAAAGAACTTGCAGGGAGCCTGATGCCAAAGCAGACTGCAGCTCAGAACAGCAGGTCACGGGTGAGTGAATACTGGCAGTAATACAGCCTTCCTTGTAGCAGTTCTCTGAAAAAGTGTTGCACAACTTAATTCGATCTGAGCCTCATTTTACAGAGGACTTCTTTCTGGATATTTTGTCTCACACACATATTTTAACAGCTAACATTGCGAGGTGGCCAAAACCGTGGATGTTTATTTATGTTTTGCTTCAGATGTACCATGAAGGGCAACAACACAAATTAAAGCAGAGATGATTGTAAATTAAAAGCCCTATGAAATAGCAACACCAAGAGGGTAACGATACCAGAAATGCTGATGTCTACCTGCCTGAATGCAGAGCTGCTGTTTCGACAAAAGAAAGCTACTTTTCCTCACTGTTGGCAGGTCTGAACACGCTATTGAAAGATGCCAATAAAATATCAATGGAAACATAACAAACAAAAAAAAAATAAAATCACACAGAGATTTGTTTTGCACAACAGTTCGTCCAATCTACAAGAACTAGGAGAAGAGGACCTCTTGATTTCATTTTATCCTGGTTTCAGCTGGGATAGACATAATTTTCCTCCTAGTAGCTGTTAGAGTGCTGTGTTTTGGATTTAACGTGAGAATAATGTTGACAACACAGCGACGTTTTTGCTGTTGCTAAGTAGTGTTTATGCTAAGTCAAGGACTTTTCATCTTCTCATGTCTGGCCAGTGAGAAGGCTGGCGCAGCACGAGAAGCTGGGAGGGAACACAAAGCTGGGAGAGCTGACCCAAACAAGCCAAAGGAATATTCCATGCCACATGCTGTTATGGCCAGTATATAGACTGGGAAGATTTGGCGGGAGGGGCTGATCACACTGCTCAGAGACTGGTTGAGCATGGGTCAGCAGGCGGTGCACAACTGCACTGTGCATTGCTTGTCTTTTTTGAGTTTTATTTCACCCTCTTTTTGTTATTTTGCTTTCCATTACAATTACTTATATTACTACTATTATTATATTTGTTTCTATTTAAATTATTAAACCGTTCTTATCTCAACCTGGTGAGGCCGCATCTGGAATACTGTGTCCAGTTCTGGGCCCCTCAGCTCAAGAGAGACAGGGAACTGCTGGAGAGAGTCCAGCGCAGAGCCACAAAGATGATGAAGGGAGTGGAGCATCTCCCTTATGGGGAAAGACTGAGGGAGTTGGGGCTCTTTAGTTTGGAGAAGAGGAGACTAGGGGATGACCTTATTAATGTTTATAAATATATAAAGGGGGAGTGTCACGAGGATGGAGCCAGGCTCTTCTCGGCGGCAAACAATGATAGGACAAGGGGTAATGGAATCAAGCTGGAACACAAGAGGGTCCACTTAAATTTGAGAAGAAACTTCTTCTCAATGAGGGTGACAAAGCACTGGCACAGGCTGCCCAGGGAGGTTGTGGAGTCTCCTTCTCTGGAGACATTCAAAACCCGCCTGGACGCCTTCCTGTGTAACATCATCCAGGTGATTCTGCTCTGGCAGGGGGATTGGACTAGACAATCTTTTGAGGTCCCTTCCAATCCCTAGCATACTGTGATACTGTGAACCTATGACTTTTACTTGTTTTCGATTCTGCTCCCCATCTCACCGTGGCAGGGGGGAGGAGTGAGGAAGCAGCCACACGGTGTTCCAGTTGCTGGCTGGGGTTAAACCACAACACCTTTCTTTGAGCTCCCTTGAAAGTATCTGGGCTAGGCTCATCTGAAAATCCAGGCGGCTTTTGAGTTGTGCAATTTTAGAGTGGCTTTATCCATATTTCTTTAGCAGAAATCAGAGCACATGTCAAAGAGTATTTTTTTCACTCCTACAGCCAAGAAGTGTGTAATGACAACATGACTTAAAGAGTTACTCGATTTTTATCGATCTTTGCTTCTTTTTGCACATCCTCCTTTCCTGATGTCACTCCATCTTAATACTACGGCGCTGCATGAATCCCAACAGAGATTATAGCGCAATTTAGACTATATGCTTCAGTGCTTCTCAGATACCTACACTTCCGAAACAAAATAGGTTTAACATGGGTCCTAAGACCAGCCTGTATAGCAAGATTAACCTGAAAATAAATCTTAGGAGTGAGTATGTATCTTGAGTTTAAAAATATTTAAAAATAGAAACACTGTTCTACAAGTTGTTGGATAGAATTTTTATCTTCTTCCATTTACATTTTATTTCAACTTCTTCCATTTACCATGAGATTTACTTAATAACTATTTAAAGTATCATTTTTATACAAAGTAATCTTGATGGTTTAAAAAGAACAGTATCATCTTTATCATACAAAGTGACAGCATCTCACACTGTGTTTAAACACAACAAAACTCTCCTCTTCCTTTTAGTCATGGCTCAGTACAAGCAATCCCTCTCAGCTAACCCTGATTTTTCCATTGCTCCTTTAGATGGTAAAGCTGAAGGCATAAGTACACAATACACAGAATGAAAAGCAGTGATGTATTTAAGCAAGGCCATACCTGAACACTCCTTCCATTTGGTCTTTGGTGTAGCTTTTTCCACTTTCACCTGCAGCAGATGCATTGCTTTCCTTCGTGCTATTTGGCTTACTTTGATCATTGCTACTGGCTGGTTTTTGGCAGTAAGCACCTCCGCCAGCAGCGCTTCCATTCTTCATAATAGCTTCCAACAAAACTATAAAACAATGGTATATCATAGTATCATTATAGGCATTAGCGATTCAGTTGGGGCTCTCAAGTATCTTAAATGGGAGCACCACATTACAGAAGCCTAGCTGCTACACCCTCCTTCCTTGCTGATCATCACTTCATTCCACAAATGTTTCTGAAGCCAGTCTAGCAGCATCTTTTGTGGCAAAACTATGGAAAAGTGTTTCAAAATTAGTGACTGGACTCCCGTCCACCTCTGTCAAAGTAATTTAACACCGGAGAGAATTCATCCACGTCCTCCATTTCTAGATGGTTTCTAGAGGCACTGAATTCACGCTTTGGGGTGAAAATGTCAGAATACCTGAATAAGCAACTGTAAATCAAGAAGAACTAACCTAACACTCTAAAGAACCTACAAATTATTCCATATGGAGACTGAGCCCATCTCCAGCACATTTCAGCTGCTATAGTACATACCTAATTGTAATCTGAGCCATTGGTGGCCACAAACTGGTGCTTTTTAGTCCTTCCAGGCCACACCAGATGAAATTCCTACTACTGTTAAAATGCCACAAGTAAGTCAGGACCAGCCAACCACACCCAACTCTTGAGACTTGAATCTTCAAAAATCAGTGTGCTTTTGCTAGATCTTAAAATCATCTTTCCTTCTGTGTTCCAACAGATCTCAAATTTAGCAATTTTAATAAATCACCATTCTCTTTCTAGATATAAGCCTGCATTTTGGGGATATCTGTCTTACCAATAAACCAGAAACAATACAATTTTAAGTTAAGAAACTGCACACAAAGCATAACGTAGACCAAAGATTCTATCTTTCCTGAAAAGACATCCCTTCAGAGCAAGATGGCAAACTACACAGGCCAAATTCGTTTCATAAACAACTGAGAGTTCCTATCTGTCTTTAAAATGCCCTAATAAAAATTCTCACAAAAAAAGGTCCCACTCATTGTAAAAGCATGTTACAGCTTTACTGTTAAAGAACATTTTATTCTGGAAGCTGGTCAGAAGAATCTGGAAGGATTTTCTCCTAAATCTAAATAAAAAAATTTATCCTCTAACTAGTTTGGTCTCTCTTAAAGCAGCAGCAAACTGGGATCCTACACATCACAGTTTGTGTCTCGTAGAAGCAGAGGAAAGAAAAGTAAGCAGAGCTTTGTTTAAAAGAAGAACCACTTTCCCTAAGATGTGCGTTTTAAAACTCTCCAGTATTTGCTTTTACTTATTAATTCACTTATTACCCACTGGCCACAGCAGTCTGAAGTACTGCAGATGAATAGCTACACTCAGCCTGAACAAGAAAGTCAGCTGACTTCAGTGCTGGTCCTGTGCTCATGCCTGCCTCAGCACGACTCATCAATTGATCAGGTCAGGTTTTTTACTGCGGAAATAAAGAAACAACTAACATTTAGATTCTGGGTTGTATAGTGAGGAGACATCTTCACTACAAACAAAATGAGGTTCCTGAAAACAGGGGAGCTAGTTTCATTATGGATTATAACCGAGGTATGTATCCAAATATTCGCAATAGTGATTCAAATTCTGTTATGGCATTTAAAGTTCCGAGGCGAACAAAATAATAACAAATCCAATGAGGTGACTGTGTCTGCAGGCTAAGAGCTAATCAAGAACAGAGATCTGAACAGACAGTGCCTCAGAATGAAGCATTATCAGTCCAACTGTGCTCCAGACGAGTGATAACAGAAAACAAAATTATTCTTTTTCTATCCTGTGATGTTTGATATTTAGTATGGTATCATGTAGGATCCTATTGAATATGTGACCCTGACTTACCCTCTAGAAATACGGCTTAGTCGACAGTTTTGCAAATCCTGCCTTTATATTGGCATTGCTCTAGAAATTCCCCATCCCTGCACTAACGCTTGTGCAAAATCAGTAGTAGCAATGATGCTAGAAATGCAGGTATAGACAACAGTTCATGTCTTTAATACTCAGTGTCTCTTTCACAGGAAGGTTAGCTGGTAAGTCTTTTCATGAATTGGTTTGGCTGCACTTTACTTTCAACATTACTAATTCTTATTCACCTTCTCAGATGTACCATTCCCCCTAACAGAGCTGCATTGCTGAGAAGACAGTGCAGGACACGTGAAAAATAAAATCCGTGTTAACTTCTTAAAATAGCAGGACACAGCATATACAAACATGCTATTGTTCTATGTTGAAAAAAAAAACGGTACAAAGGGTCTGGGACCATTGCTTTCTTCAAACAAAAACACAGTTCAGGTATTCAGAAACAACTGTGACTCTACCATGCTGGTGGTAAAACTGGCTGTTAGAACCGTAGTACTAACAGTGTATTAAAGAAAACTTTCAGTGTGCACCTAGCTATTTTAAAATAGAACATACAAGGAACCAAAGACTTATTCTGTTAGCAGGTAAGACAATGAGTCTTATCTCCAAACATGTCTGAAGACTCCCTTGCGCGTACTGTTACCTGCTGCTGAACAAAAGATCCTTGCACTGCACTTAATTCCATTATGCATTGAACATGACCCCCACTTTCACTAATGGAAGAACCATTTAATTCTGAATTCTTAGTAACGCAACAGCCTCAGAAACTAAGTTCATTTACAAACTAGACTTGTTTTCAAAGGTAGCATCAGAAACAGTGCAAGAAAATCTTACGATGCACTGAAAAATTAAGTTGTCCTTAAGGTCACTTTCTGCCTTCAACTCCAAACAGAATGGCTCCTAAGACTGAAAAGGGTACCTTGCCCTTTGTTTTCTTTAAATCCACTCTCACAAATCTTTTCCAGACAAGCAATTATTTTCCATTCAGTTGCTAGGTGAATCAATAGCACAAAAATCACAATCAAACAACATTTTGAACAGCTGAGTTGTAGAACAATTTTCTAGCAAAGAGTGACGTCAACACGAACACTGTTACTATGAAGTCATTAGCTAAGTACCATTAAATACGCACTGACCTTACACTGCACGCTAGTAAAGCCTTAAAATAGCACTGCTGCAGTCAGCGTATTTCAGGCAGCAGCTTTGTTTAGCAAAACTAAACTTCACTGATGACTGAACTAGTGCTGAATGCACTTTAAACGCAAATGTCGCCAAAACCAAATCATGCGTAGTATTGTTTTGGAGGCAGTAGTTAAAACCTGCTCTCTGTCCTGTAATAATCCTCTACAACATCAGGAGGAGGAAGCTCCCATCAGGAGAAGGAAGCTCCCATCAGGAGAAGATCCAGCGCTACTCTTCTCATTGCTTTCATCACTGATGGAACATCATTTGTGAAATGGTGAGCAATTGTTCTCAGAATTATACTAAAGATACAAGCTATGAAGAAGAACTGAGAAATTGGTACGAACTACCCTCTAATACATATCCTGAAGAGAAAACAAGCACAGTGACAACTGGAGCTGTACCATATTGTCCTATTACCTTGTAAGCCCAACACATTACGGATGGAAAAGAAGAATTTGTGTTACAACAACAAAATCTTACTGTTTCTCTTCAGTATGTGCTATTAATCATCTAATGAATTACTGGGGGTGGAAGGTTTAATATTTTTGGGTTGGTTTCTTTTTTTCCAAGTGAACTCCCTGCTTAATTTACCAAGAAAATGAAAATAAAGCAGTCTATTCCTTCCTTCTCAGTCAGTGTAAAACACCAGTTCTAATTTACTGCACACCTTCCAGTTCCTGTCCTGAAAAAAGCACATCCTGTGACCTTGCAACTTACTGCACTTTTTACAGGGCTATCTAAGTGCCTCAGAAACTTTGAAAAAAATATTCAATGAGCTGGTCGTGTTTTGGGAGAAAATGAGATGAGCTGAAAAGAATTAACCTCCACAGCAATAAAACTGAAGCACAGAGATATTACAAGTTTACAGAGTTCCCTAATTTCTAAATACCTAGTTCACATCAGGCCTAGGGCCTGACTCTTTTCAGTGGTTTTAGGGCATCTGCAATTCTCACTAGCTTCAGATGGAGCTTTAACTGCCCATCAATTCCACAAATCAGGCCTTTGTTTCAAGCTGAATACCTGAAAAACGAAGCATAAACAATTAGCCATCACTGATGGAAACAGAGTGAAGTGACTTTTTAACATCACAGAGAAATTCTGTGAGGCATTTAGCTTTAGTACACAATTCCCCAGATTACAGTCACCTACCACAACCACAAGACCATCTTCTTTTCACCAGATCTGTACCTCATCTGTGACACACTTTGCTAATTTCCACAGTGAATAAAACAAGTGTCCTACAGACAATAGCTTAATTAGCCATCTATTTCTTGCACCGAATACTTCACAATGGTGGTTATGTAGTAGCAGTCCTACTTAAAAAAATACAAAACAACACCCAAACACTCACATCGGATGGAGATTTTTTTTCTTCCCGAAAGCTACTGTAACTCTTATCTGAGAGGTACAAGATGGTAACAAGCTATCTGAAACAGACACGGCTGTTCACACTCTTTAGAGGAAGAAACTGACTTGAAACCCTCAGTCTTTCTGCTTCCTCTCCTGACCAAGAGAGCTTTCAAAAAGCTGAAATTATTTTCACGCGTGTCATCTTCTCAAGTCACAGAAACATAGGGCAATATGGCAAGCTACAGCTTGTTTTTATTTCAGAGAGACATGTAACGTGGCAAGAATATAAACAGTGCTATATTCTTGATCCAAAGCAATGGCTATTTTCTTCCAGGTGATTTACCAGTGACATCCACCTTGTCTTGCAAGAGGGAAAAAAAACCACACAAAAACCCCTTCATACCATAAAAAACAAAAGCACTGATGAGACTTTCACTTATCGTTTGCATATAAGAAGTAGTCAGGAGATAAGAGAGGCCAAAAAACATTCACTGAATCTGCTCACCTGACTTAAAGGCTTCACTACAGAATAAAAGACATCACAGAACATTTCCAGTCACCCCAAAGTCATGTTCCAAAAAGATAAAACCTGAGGCCTTTAAGTCAGTACAGAGCACTGAAGTCTTTCCTACTCCTTCCATGGCACAGACAACCTAAGTGAGAACCAGAAGAGTGCAACAAGTAAGTCAGTGATGTGTTCAAAGGTATTTTGAGCTGACTTCTGACACTGTGTCACAGAAAGATTCCAGGACAGGTAAAACGTCTGCACACACTGAAACCTTACTACTGTTCCTTTAAAAAAACACATTTCTAAACATCTTCAGCTAGAAAGATGCTAATTGTTTTTCAAATTTTAGCACAGAAGCCCCCCAAGAGCCAATTAAGTCATAAAGGGAGCTGCCTATACCATTTTCTCTAGAAAAGTTAAACCTGTGCGCAATCCCTACGAAGCTATAACACAAAACAAAAGGGAAACAAACCTGACAAAACCTAAGCCACGAGTAAATTAGAGTATGACGACACTGCCCAGCTGGAGCAGCAGCTTTCGCTGCAAGCTGTTAGTGAGGGGTAATTCACAGTGACAGAAGAGAAGCCAACCCAGCCTGCCTCGGCCTGGGGCCTGAGGTGTCCTGCCGTTAATCGGGTCTAAGCCTAGCCCGTGTGGCTACGCTTACATCCGTGGTTTATATACGTGGCTAAAGGGAGGGGGGAAATGCAGGCGACGAGCTGGGCTGGCCCAGAGCGAACCTCCTTGGCGAGGAGGGAGCTAATCCCAGTCCCCCCCGGCCTGAGGCGTGCACTGACGCTGGAAACGCACCTGCCCCCGGCGCTCCTCCCGGCAACTCGAACCATCTCCCCGGCCCTTCTTCCCAGCCGAGCCCCGCACACCGCCACAGGCCCCGGCTGGGTCAGGGGCAGAGCCGACCCCCCAACGCCGCGCCCCCCCTCCCTCAGCCCGGGGGTAACGGCTTCCCCGGGGTGCCGAGACCCCCCTCCTCCTCCTCCTCCTCCTCCGCCCGCCCTCCCGCAGGCCCCGCGGTCCCCCCGCCTCGTCCCGGCGGAGTAGGGCAGCGGAGAAGCGGGAGAGGGGAGGAGGGGTGGCCGCAGCTGCAGGGCCGACGGGTGGCGGGGAGGGGGCCGGGCTTCACCTCGGGCCGTCTCGGTCGGGTAGAGCTTCTGGGCCTTGCCGAGGAAGCGGAGGGCGCGGTCGCGGTTGCCGGCCTCCAACGCCTCCCGCGCGATGCCGATGCACTTCTCGGCCTCGTCCCGGTTCCCCTCCATGGGCTTCTCCTTCCGCCGCCTCCGCCCGCCGCAGCGCAGAGAGAAGGGGCCTGAAGCCAGAGCGGAGCCGGGCGGGGCAGAGAGAGAGGAGAGAAGCGGGCAGGCGGGGCTCCCCTCACTCCGCAGGGCTCATCCCGCCGCACCGCTCCGCGCCGGCGGTACCCGCAGCCCCAGCGCGACGCTCAGCCCCGGCAACCAGCCCGGCCCGCCGCCCGCTTCCGGGACGCCGCCGCGCATGCGCCGCCCCCCGGCCCCAGGGCTCCGGCAGCTGCCCCGGCGAGGGGACGCGCCGCAGCAGACGCCGGGCTCGTCCCGGTCGGGAGCCCCGCCGCAGCCTGGCAGCAGCCCGAGGGAGCCAGCTGTGGTGGAAAAGTACCGGGCGGGCGGCTCTGTGCTACCGCTGCACTGCGGGCCCGGGCAGCGCCGCAGCCGCCGGGAGCCCATAGGGGAGCAAGAGCCCACGCGTTGTCACTTCACACGGTGCACTAATGGCGCTCCGAGGTACGCGTTAGCGCCTTATAACCCCCCGCTATAATTAGCCACATCCTGCCAAGGGCTGCTTTGCTGGGAAACAAGTGCTCGGGTGCTGCGCCAGCAAAGGCGCCGCAGCTCCAGTGCAGTTAATGTAGGTCTAACCAACACCTACCATCTAGGTCAACACGTTCCAGCTACAGCACTGCAGCAGAGATTATTACCTGACAAGAGGTTATAGAAACAGAATAGCCTGTTTAACACACAAGCATCTTTATTGGAAGTGTTTCAGTTCTGGAAGGCAGGGAGCTTGCTGCCCCTGGCCCCAGGAACCAGTCTTGGCAGCAGCTTTTGCCTCACCCTCAGGACAAGGTTTCCCTTCCCACAACACAGAGAGGGCTGCCCTGGGGGAAAAAAAAAAAAAAACCACAAAAAAAAAACCCAAACCAAAACAAAACAAACAAAAAACCACGAGCGTGCAGAGAGCTGGAGAAGCATAGCTAAGAGATGTGACCAGAACCTGCGACTGAGGATTACACTGCACAGCAGAAGCTGAAACTGTAGCTTAAACAGTCCCTCCCCTAAATTTCTAATGGTGTAGCTTGGATCCTCATTGCTATAGGGCTCTAAACAAAAAGCAAGTGCTTTCCAGTTCAGGTCTCCACAGAGGTGAAACTCACCTGAGAAACAGCCACATACAGACAATTATTCACCCACTGTCTTGGTAGCACGTTTTACACTCTTCTTGATCTCCCACGCTCTAAGCCAGCAGATGCTGCTGTACCACAGCCTCTACTTTCCTGGCTGTGTTTCCATGGTCTTTTGGAAGAAACAGCAAGGGGTCAGGCTCTACCACAAAGAAAATCACCTGAGGTTGTGAAGTGGCATCAGCCTTACCTCTGCTCATTGAACGGCAACTCTCAGGCTACAGCACAGGCTGAGTCAGAAAGAACATAACTTTGCAGGACAAAACCCATGCGCCGTTTCATTTGGTGGTATTTACTTAGTGCAGTGTTCTAGGACTGCGTTCCCAGACACCTCAAGCACAGCTGGTCAGACTGTGAGAGCTGCACGTTGTGGGAACCACTCTCAAGAGACACGTGGTCAAGACCAAGTATTTTTTCAGTTACTGGACAAGACACAAGCAGTCTTGATATAACATTTATTGAATATTTCCACTGTAGTGGATGAAAAGTCTGTACAAAACCAAACATTTCCTTTACTTAAACCAATCTAAAAACAGCCAGCTCAATCAAAACCCACTACAAATACAATAGCTTCTTTGAAGCCATGGTAACACTTAAATACGGTTAAGACTTCAATGCATAAATTTGGTTTGTTAGAAAGCTCAAGAGAGCCTTAGCTTCTGAAAGTTACAAAAGGCAAAATCGTGTTTCACAGATACAGTCCACTGGAATCACCAACACTGGACAATTAAGTACTTAAGAGTCCTGAGATAACAAGGAATCCCGGTATCCTTTAAACAGTTTTCTGTTGTCCTTTCTTTCCAATGAGAGACTTGTGGATATGCGGTATTACACCTAAGAAAAGAGCAACAATGAAGACCATGTTATTTCCTCTCAACTATTTTCCTCAGCTTTGCAGTTCAAATAAACCAATAGTATTAAGTAACCTCTAATCTGTTAGAGCTCTTGCCACCCAACGCATCATAAACAGTTTGCAATCAATTTACATACCACCACCAGCAATTGTTGCCTTAATGAGAGAATCCAATTCTTCGTCTCCTCTGATTGCAAGCTGCAAGTGACGGGGAGTGATACGTTTCACCTTCAAGTCTTTGGACGCATTTCCTGCCAGCTCAAGAACCTGAAGACAAGACCATCTTTAAACTGAGTTACACAAATCAAGCAAGACCAACTGCACAGCTTTAGCTATTATAGCTTTAGCTATTAGTGACACTAAGACAGAAAACAATGCCTCTTTTAAAAGGCTTCCTCTTTTGGAGGCCCTGCATTTAGTTTTCCCCAATAACACTGTGTTTTACAGCAGATATAAAATTTATCTTTACAGCATGTTGTAATATACTTCCCATTTCCACCTTTCCTATAAATCACAGCAATTTAATCTGCACAAAATGCAGAGCAAGAAGTGCCATGCATATTTCATGGCCTTCTGATGGCAATGTATGCACTTAAAAGCATATTAAAGCAAACTAAGAGTCCCCAGTTCAGTTCAAATTAGCAAAAAATCTGCAGGCTCTGGTAATTACGCCATTTTGGAGTTGACTAACTTGCTTGTGGCCCTTGCAGGAGCTTTACCTCAGCTGTCAAGTACTCCAGGATTGCAGCGCTATACACAGCAGCTGTGGCTCCTACACGCCCATGGCTGGTAGTCCTAGACTTCAGGTGCCTGTGGATGCGGCCAACAGGAAACTGGAAAATAACATAAGTATCAATAGGCTCTGACAACAGAGACAGAAAAAGAAAACCACTACGCTAAACCACACGCTGGGCAACAAAATCCCAGTGGCAAAAGTACACACTACACTTCAACACTTGAGAATCCAGCTAAGGACACCGTATGCCAAGTTCACATCAGCAACTTCCCAATTCTAACCACAAGCAGCACCAACAGCCACAAGGGAACTCTCTTCTTCACAGATACGCACAAGGTCTAAAAATAGTCAAGCCAGACATCAACACACTCAAGAATCAAGCAGACCCTCACACCATCCTGGACAGACAGACGTCCGACTGCGCAGGTTTCACAGGGTACAGCCAACCAAGAGCTGGAAGGCCAGTCTGACTTTCACTCACTCCTGCCCCAGTCCCTGGCTCACCTGCAATCCAGCCCGCTGAGAACGGGACACTGCTTTGGTCTTGGTCTTTCCAGAGTCCTTCCCAGCTTTACCACCGGCCTGGCAAACAGAAGAGACGCGTGAGAGCCACCCCTCCCCACGCCCCCCTCCCCAGAGGGGGCCCTACCTGACAGGGACGCGCGGCGGCAGCTTCCCCACCCGCGCATGCGCATTCCGACTCTCACCCCCTCCCGCCCTCCCCCGTGCGACGCGGAGGCGCGCGTGCGCGCTGCCCGCTACACCTAGCGGCACGGGCGGCTCCCCGGGCGCATGCGCGGCCGCCACTCCCCTCTCCCCAGCGGCGCTACTGCGCGTGCGACACCCCCCTCGTACGTCCCCCGTCCCTCCCTCCCTCCCCCCCCCCCGGGTCGCTTTCTTCTCACCGCCTACCGGCAGGTAACGCCCCTACCGGCGCGCGCCACCCGCGCTCCCCTCCCCCTCCGCGCGCGCCTCTCCTCAGCGGTCGCATCACCTTGAGCCTTGTCACCCGCCAGGAGAGCGCCCGCCCGGCCGCCCCCCCAACCCTGCCCGCCCCGTCACATTCTCACCATCGCGAACCGGACCGCAGCGCCGCGCAGGGCCGGAGAGAGAGAAAGAGAGAGAACGTCCCGCACGCACGGAGCACAGGCGATAACACCGACCCGCCGCGATTCAAACTGCGCCCGCTCCCGCCTTCCCTCGGCGCTTTATATCCGCCGAACGTGCCTGCATCCGGGAACCCCAGCCTCGCCTCTAGCCAATGGCTGCGGGCGGGGGCGGGCCGCTCTCCCCCAGCGACAGCCAATGGCTGCGGGCGGGGGCGGGCCGCTCTCCCCCAGCGACAACCAATGGCGGGGCGGTGCCGGCCTCACGATGCGGAGTGCGGGACAGGCCCCCGCCCCTATTTAAAGGCACAGGCGGCAGAGGGGGGCAAGGGGTGGGTTATGACTGCTCGGGAGAGCGGTGGTAGAGGGTCCTGGGCGGCGGTTCCCTGAACGGGGAGCTCTACCTGTCCGTGCCGGTGGCGGCCTGTCCCTGTGCCGCCGGTCAACGTCAGGACTCCGCCTGGCGTCCCCTAGTCGAGCTACCCGGCGTGGAGTCTTTCCCCTCCACCCCAGCCTCCCCCGACCCGTTATTTCACGGGGACAGAGTCGCAGTCGCCGCACGTCCCAGCCTGGGGGCGCCTTCCGCGGAGAGGCGGGTGGCCCGCCAGGCGGATCTGGGCGCCCGCGATCAGGGCGGGCTTTCGGGCGTGCCGGCTGCTGCCGGGCGGGGGAGCCGCTTCAGGAGTCCCCGATAGCGGCTCTCGTCCCTCTGAGTGATAACAAGTCTGACTGAGATAAAATAAAATTAAAAACAAGCGTACCTGGAGCGGGCTGGGAGCCCAAACAGCCGCCCGAGTGTCACCCCGCCCGGCCGTCGCCTCAGGCCGCGTCTGTGGACCCTGCCCGCAGGCCGCCGTGTCGGCCCTCCCCTCACCCTCTCGCCCCTGCGCCGTCGCCGTGCCCCGGCACCGTCCGGCCCCACTCGTCCGCCCGGAACCAAGGCGCCAGGGCCGGGCCCCGCCATCCTCCCCCTGCTCCGGGCCCCCGCCCGGGGCCTTCTGGAGGGGCTGAGAGCCGCCTGTCGCGTCAGGGAAGCGCAGAGGGAGGGCGGGTGTCGCGCCGGCAGGGAACGGGGGGGGTCCAGGCTCGGTGGGATCACCGGCGGGAAAGGTGGTTGCCTGAAGTCATCCTGCTCCTTTATTAAGGGTTGTTGGTTGCCAGGTCCTGTTCCTGCACCGAGCCCGGCTCTGCTTCCCCTTTTTACCCGAGTCGCTTTAGATCTTGCCGTGCCGCCGCCTGGAAGCCTTCCCCAATAAAGTTATTCGACTTAGTGTACAAAGGACCGCAGGAACATCCTGAAGGAGATTACGTCCCGCGTTTGAGGTGACGAGCCATGACACTGCGTTAGCGAAGACAGGAGCTGCCCAGTGCTCTTCGAGGGATGATGGAGTTGCATCTACTCTTCATGATGCTGGGGTAGGGAAGTGCTGGTAGGGCCAACCACTCCGCGCACTGGATTTTATTTTTACCTCCGTCTTTCGCAAGAGACGTGTGATTTTCAAGGGCAGCCCTGCCTCAGATCCATTTGTCTCACTGGCTACTTCACAAACCGTGGTTAGAAACTGTTCATCATGGACCTGGTTCCAGGCGTGACATTTAATTGATGCAGTGCAGATGCAGCTTTGGTGTTCAGCACTTCAAATCACTGACTGTATTTCCCTGAAATGAAGCCTTAGCCTCTTTTTAAATTTTTTTTAGGTGTCATTTTCGGTGCAACACCATTAGTTCTACTTCAGAAAAAAAAAAACAACAAAAAACAGCCTAGGTATTTAACCTCAGAGGTCAGCTGGGGGTGTTTTCACTGCCTTCAGCCCCCCCCAAAGTAACAATTCATTGTGCCCTTCCAGAACACTTATCTAAGAGATACACCATTCATCTGTGAGTATGCAAATGTTGTCTTAAGGATCGCAAAACAATCTTTACTGTCTTAAGGGTGGTAAATCAGTCCTTCAAAGAATGCTTCTTTGAAGATGGGTGAATTACTCCTGACAGGTGACAATCAAATCTCTGAGCCAATAAGAAAGCCAGTAAGAAAGATAGTAAGATGGTGTGTACCTAGAGATAACAAGCAGACTGTTATTTAAAGAGTTTTAATAGGCTGTTTGTCCTTGAGGATGTTTTGGACCGGACCAAAGAGAAGGTCTCCTAGCCAAAAAGTATTGCTTTGGAGATTAAGTGGTGCATAAATATCATGAGTTATTTGTAAAAGACTGGAAGCTGGCCAAAAGTAAAGGTGGCAGTGGGAGATTGTGACCACTGACTCAATTCAGACCTAAGAAAACCTCCTCGCCCACACCTGCAAGGAGCAGGTGTGCTAATCTACATAAGGAGTAAAGCTAATTTAAATATACTTAACCAATAATAGAACAGTTATCACTAACCAGTACTTGTAAAATTAGGCAATTAAGTTACAATATAAACTTTGCTAGCTGCAGGCTAGGAGGAATTATCCCACATGTATCCAGTGCTGCAATAAAGAATGCCTGCTTTCTAAAACTCGCGACTAGGTGTTAGAAGGTTCTTTAAATTGCCAACTTTTTTATTTTTTTTTTTTTTGTCAAGAAGAAACTGTGGCCTTTCAGTAGCTAGGTGGCTCTTTAGAGAGAATAGTAGCTCAATCTGTCATACACTTTACCAATCCAATCACAAACCCCTCACTTTAGTAAGCATTAATATATGCATTTCCTCTATCTTAATATTGAAGGGTCACAAGAATGGTGTGTGCTCTAACAGACGGGCGTTTAATGGGAGACAGAGGTGAGGGCATAACAGTTGTCATGAGGATACCCTCCTCACCATATCTTTTCCACTTTCATCAGGTCTGCAACAAGCAAAATACTTGAAGCTCTAAGAGAGTACGTGCTGATCTCTAGAGCTGGACTTCAAAGACATTGCAGCTGTTAACTGAAACAGTAAAGATTTAAAACTTTATGGCTCTTCTGCTCCTACCACTGACCTCAAATACTTGGTCCCCTGATTACAAAAGGACCCTTTGCTCCAGCCTCCGGACGAGTTAAGGCCAGGTTGTCAATGCTTTCAACACTTGAGTTTCAGTTCGGGTCTTTTGTGCTAGCTGCTGCTGCTCCAAGGGAGGGAGACCTACTTGCAGGCGCAGGCACAGGCACAGAGAGGCAGGACCGAATTGAGAGCAGACACTCCCACATGCGGGAATCTGACAGTTTGTTTTTATATAACTGTCTGGTGCCTGTATCTATTTGAAGCATTAGTTGTTTATGTTCTCCTTCAGCAAGCAAGAAGGTAAGAGGGTTTAGCTCGTTTTTTTAAGGTTTAAAAACAAGCTTCAAGATTTTACAGAAGCCTGCAGAAGTGAAGATTCCATCCAACTTACTATTTTAAATTTTTTTTTTGTCCAGTGTTCCTAGAGCAAAAAGATCTATTTGCCCTTTTCCTTACAGGAAGGAGAAGCCAAGCTGCAGGCTGTAAGACTCTCTGGAAACAGCATTTGAGATGTAGGATGAGAAAAAAAAAATATTTTTCTCTCCTGTTTCTGTCCACAGAAGTGCTAGGAAGTAGAACAAAAAGGTCTTCTACCAGACGGAGATAATCTCTGCCACAGACACTCCCCACTTTTACATAACCTTCCCCAATGGCTTGCCTTGGCTGCAGGCTTTCAGCCTCTCGGAGCTCCTTACGGCTGGGATTATACAGACAAGGCAGCCTAACACCAAAGATTAAGCTAACACAAGGGTGTATATTTACCAAACAGATCTGGTTAAGGACATGTCAGGTAGAGTACATGAAACTAGCCTCAGATCACCCCACGCTGACTAACAAGCCTCTCTAATAAGCACAGCTTGAAGTCCCCTCACCAGTATTTAAAAGAAAGAAATTTAAACTAACATAAGTACAGCAAGAAGAACTCCAAAACAACTCCAGACCTAGTTGTGAGCACAGGTAACTCCATCTCAATCCCACATACACAAAGGGAGCACTTACCCCCTCCATCTTCCTAATGAAACCAGTACCCCAAGCCTGTTCCCTCAAGCATCTTACCCAGTTTTTCTAATGTAACCACCTCACAGGGAAGAAGGAAGATCTGCTTTAAGGGGGGCAGAGCAGACTAATTAGCCTTTATTGGTCCAATTAACATTAATAGGTCCCTTTAAGAAGATGGAAAAAAAAAAATCTCTCTAAAAGGAGAGGTTATGAAGAAGCCTGGTGAGGAAAGATACAGTCGTGCAGTGGGTCTAGAAAGGGAGTAGCTGATAGTTGGACTTGTATAAGGGTACTCATGCCTCCTGGTCTGAGTGGTGAGGTGTGCTGGGCTGTCTTTGTTACCTCTGAAGGCCACAGCGAGCGGTGAAGGGCTTTGCATCATTTACCCAGCCCTTGTGCCACTGCTTTGTTAGTATTAAGTTTTTCTGGGGCTTCTCATTACAAGGCGCTACACTTGTACTAAACTGTGGTCTATGTTAGATATCCTGCGACTGACCTCCCGTCACTGTAGTACATTACACGCAATCCAACAGGCAGACAGGCTGCTGATACGGTGTCCTGGACCACAGATGCTTCACACCTGTGAAGCCGGGTGGCTTTGGCAGTGGAACACCTGACTGAGTGCCATGCTGTGCCGCATAAAGCTTTGCGCAGGTCCTGGCTGAGAGGCGGTCAGCTTCATGGAGTGAGCTACTGGGCAAAGATTAACTCCCCTCTGGAGACACCAAGTTGTAGCTGAGGGACATTCAATCACCTGGCTACGTTCTCATAACATGTTTCAACATGGCTTAGGAGAACTGGGGTGTAGCGTCACTTTCCCTTCTACTTTACCTACTACTTAAAATTATTTCCTCAGGGACTAATGTTCTTTTTCACTCACCTCCAAAATACGGACACATTCACTAAATCAGGGACCACTTCTCACCCCTCACTGATTTCCAGGCTATGAACACAATATTATTTGAACTCTTTCTTGAATTTCTTGCAGGGTTTTAGCTTCTGCAGAAGTGATGGACATCATCTTTATTACAAGACTAATGGATGAAGCAATCCCAGAAAGGTCTTTGTATCGCACCTCTCAGGGAACTTTCTGGATCCTGAACGGGTTTATGTGGGAGTTAAATGCCTAGGTCTTGCCATGGTATTCCCAGGATACAAACCTGAATATCTGGGAAACTTCAAAGCCACACGGGAGAAGGCACGTGAAGAATTCATTGTTTAGGTGACAGCTAAGCAGGACAGCTTAGTTTTTAGTATACAGTTTTTAGTACACCTAATTTTGACCTTATTTCTCCTTAGGTAAGTAATTTAGCTTGTTGGTTTGGGTTTTGTTTTTCAAGTCTGTAACCACCACTTACATTCATTTAGGCTCTATTTTTGTGGTAAGATCGATTACAGTACGACTCATGTTTGCCCTTGGGGTCCTCCCCCTTGCAGAGGGCTTCCCTGCTGCCCTTTTGCAGGACCTCTATCAAATAACAGGGTTCCGCTCACTTGGGTCTCTCTACCAGCTGCTGTATTTGGGTTCAGGAAAATCACATCCTCTCCAGTTGCACTGTTGTGTTGTGTGTAGTGATGAATGGATGCAACTGTTCGGTTTAACAGATCCATTTATTAATCTGGTATCTGGAAACAGCTTCGCATTTCTCCATAATAGATCTGCAGATAACACTTGCATACTGATTTCAGAGAAACTTGAACTGCTCTTATATCTATGCTGGTGTTCATTGTGCGCTCTTGTATCAGCTATTAATAGTGCCATAAGGACAAGTCTGAATAGATTTTTATCTTGTTCTTGTTTAGCCAGCTGTGAAAGGAAGCTATAGCTAGTTAGGCAAAATGAAAAGAAAGTCTGTCAGAGATGGTCCTTACCCTCATCCTCCCCATCATCTTACATAGTTATCCTCCCCCACTCTGTTGTTACTGCTATGTGCCTCAGTCCTCCATTACCCATATTTGAGCTCCGTTCAATGTAGTAACTGAAATTATATTTGCACGCTTTGTGTTGTGCTATAAAGCCACATGCAAGTACCTACTCCAGCTATGTTCAACTTTCGGGGCGGATCTAATTTGCCCTGTTGCATAGGCTTGTACTCATTGTAGCAATATGGTTATACCAATTTCTTTTCCTAATAAAGCAACCTGGAAAAACCTTTCTGGGCTAACTGGTTCTTGTTGTTTAATCCACCATTACTCCTAGACTAAGCCTAGATTGTAAACAGTCTGCACCTGAACTGGTGAAGTCACTGCATTTGATTTGAAGTGGTGGTGTGCTATGAACATGTCTTGGTTTGGTTAATTCTTAAAATAATATGTAATTATTTCAATAATTGTGTTTCTTCAATCAGTCTGCTTGCCAAGAGGTTTAAGTTAATTTGGAACAAAGAATAGCAAATGTTAAAAACCAAACAAGAAAGGATGAACTGGCTTTCTTTTGTCTGTGGGACTTCAGTCTAGTCACCAGCTCGCTCAGTTAGCAGCTTAGTCCTATTAACTCTTTACAGGCACAACCACCCATTGCTGTTCAGCGCTTGACACCCACCTTTCAGCTGAAGTGAAATATCTGAGCACTTTTAGCCCTGACCATGCCAATGCAGCAAACACTCATGTGATTAGAGAAATCCTTGATGTGAAAAATAAAATGGGAGGAAAACCTGAGTGTGTCTTGTTTCAGGTTTTCAATCGAAATGTTTCTTTGCGGGAGCTGGAAATGGTTCTTCACAACTTGTCCTGTGAAGATGAAAAGGAAAACAGAAATGCCATCTGCCCCTTGGAAGAGCAGAGAGAAAAGTCACTGGGGAGCTTGCCCTTTCCTTGCCAAAATTATTGCAGGTAGAAGGGATGCAATTCTTTTTCTGTTGGCAAGATGCAATTGCTACAGCCATCATTTGTTTCTAGATTGACAGCCTGAGTTAATTCTTCCTTATGGTGTCATGGTATACATTGATTTTTGTAGAGAAGTAACTCAAGCTCACACCTGGAATGAGATCCTGTACTCCAGCTGGCTTGTAACATAGACAGCATAGCCCTCACTGAATAATGCATAATTAATAATATGTTCTCATTTTTAGTCATCTGCAACAAGGAACTGCCAGCCCCAGTGTCGGTTTCATACTGAGAAAAGTACTGATTTAACAGAGCCAGGCGTGGTGTCAGTACAAATAGAACCATTATCGATACTTCTTTAAAAACGGCAATAACAACAACTCAGGAGCTCACTTCTGCCAAAATTTGGGAGTGCAGCTAGAGGGTGCCTCACTCCCAAGAATGACTCCCTGAGAGTTTGGTGAGGTTTTTTGGTTCTTTTTTGATCTTTACATTTTAATAATTGTAACTAAAAAAAAAAAAAAAAAAGAGTAATTAAGTATTAGACTCCTCACCTCCTTTCATCTCTTCCTTGCTTTCTGCTGCAGTGAAGATCCCTCTGCTCTGGACTCATTTTAGAAATTTCTGAGTTATTTTAATTTCCTTAATGCAGAGGTTTGCACTTGAAAACAGCTAATCCTGCAGTGTGACTATTAGTGTCCAATTAAATTTGATATACTGTGAAAATGGTTCACACTTTGACTGGGGGCATAAAGATGGGGCCTGTGACTGAGCAAACAAAATTGGCCCAATGGTGGCAGCATAACATAAGAAATAAAATATGAAAGTATGATGTGTTTCCTTTTCAATAACATTTTTAGGCTGAGTCATCAATGCTAAAGAGGTATCCTTGTTCTTTGGGAGTGGGGCTGCCTTTAGAACCAAAGCATGGCACTTACTTTGCAGTAAAATTGGAAAGAAAAACATTTTATTTTTTCCCCGTCAGGCAATGAGACAAGGTCAGCACTTCTCATGAGATGGACCTTGTCTGACAGCCAGCTGGTTAAGAACTTCTGCCAGGACTTCAGAGCAGGAAAGGTAGCATGCATTAGTGATCTTGAGTTAAAAAGAATTTTTTTCTTAGCTGTGAAGGCGGAACAAATTCAGTGTCTGAAAGTTACTATGTGGAGTTACTGCAGATGAATAGAGGCATAATTATACAGCTGTAAAATGGCTGTCTCTAACAAGTAAGTTCTTTTCTAACTTAAAAGATCCCAAACAACTCCCATCCTGTCAAATTCTGTGGGGGTTTTGTATGTTTGGATAATTTTATGGTTCTATCTCATTGTGCCTTTTACAATTTTCTCACCTGAGGCCAGGCCTTCATGGTCCTGCATTTGTCCAAAATTCAACATCCACGAGCCCGTGGAGGCCATGCAAGTGAAACCATTAAATACAGAGCACCTGCAGCAGTGGGTAGCACTATCATTGCCTTGGAAGCACTTTTCTTCTCATGCTGAAAGCAGAAAGAAAAAAAACTTCATCAGGTTTGTCAAATACGACGATTTGCAACACCTGAGAGCAGTCTGAAGGAAGAGAAATATTCAGCACAGAGACAGTTAAATGTCAATGGTTTGAAAGAGTTTCAGTGGGAGCATCTTCTCCTTTTCTATGACTCTGAGAGGGGATGTGTATCCATCCCTCTTATCTCAGTGAAGCAGCTGGGCTACTGCTACCATAAATCAGGAGCAAAGCTGAGGGATTGTGATGGGGAAGCTTTATGGCAGGGCGACAGCTGTGCCTGTCGAGACAGGGAACAACCCAGGTTAAAACGAGGCGCTCAGACCTCCTGTGGGAGGGAGAGATGGAGGACATGAAGCCTGCAGCACGGTGGCGACAGAAGGGAAGGGGCACTGCAGATACCTGCCAGGGAAATCCTTCTCCAGCACCTGGGAACCCCCAACCCCCAGGCTTGGCATGGAGTGGGTGGGAGGTAAGCGTGGCGATGGGAGCGCTGATGTTGGGGTGTTACTGGATGCGGCAGCCAGCTGGGCACACCGGGAAGCCATGCCAGCCCCTAAAAGTGCTGGTGCCGGGGTGGGTCAAAGCCACAGGGAGACGCTTGCACACAATGGCCTCTCAAAATCTGAGTCTTGCGATGCCTTTCTCAGCACCATGACCAGATTGCAATGTCACTGAAGCCTCTGCAGAGTCACTGGAACTTGCTTCTTCCTGTCACAGGGAGCGCAATGCAGGACTCTCGTAGTTGTTGTAATGCAGAGTTTGGAGAGCAGGGGCTTTTGCTGGTTCACAGTAATGTGGCATCTTTCAGCGCAGTCATTATGGGTCTGATCTTTAAAGCATAAAAGCTCTTGATCGCCTTTTTGATCTGGATCACTTGACTTTGGCACATGGGTGATGGTGCAGGCAGGACACCAAAGCTGCCGTAGGAACCGGGCTGCTTAAATAGTCATGTGCAGCCTGGTTTGCCCGTGTAGCCTCACCGATACCACTGGGCTTCCTCTTGCGTTGGAGCAGCCCCAGCGATGAACAGTCTGAAACATACAAAATAGTTTCTGAATGAGTCACGGCAGAACAAAAGGGTGGGATGAGTAACTGATAGCTCCTCCAAGGCTTCTCCCCAAGGCTACAGAGGTGGTTTCAAGCCAGTGGTCTGCTTCCCACTCCTGAATGGGGCAATGCAACAAGGTCCCCTAAGTTCCTGCATTTGAGGTAGACTAATCCTGGATCTCTGAGGAGCTCTCAATTTCAGGAGCCACTGGTACACTGCACCTTCAGTCCCTGGTGCTGGCTGTGAGGATGAGGGACTGCAGCCAGCCAGCTGAGAGGATGCCTGGGGGACTTGCACCTCCCTCCTCCATCCCTCTTGCAGGTAGATCTCACTTCAGGGTGCCCCCTGCTCTGTCAGCAGCACCTTCTTGAAGAATATCATTACATTTCCTCTCTCTCTTGGTCTTGGGAACACTTAGCTGAACACAGACGTAGCCACAGCAGAAGGCAAAGGAGTATTTTTGTTAACTAATGATGAAAATGTGTGCTAATGTCTCTTCTTGCTGTAGGACTAGTGTGTGCTTTTAGATGCCCATTCAGATGTTGGTAGGCAGCAAAGCAAAGGTAATTTTTGATGCTGTCTCCTAGAGCTGGGATCAGTGCACTCCAGCACTTTGTGCACCTGCCTTTTGCCATGTTTTCATTTTCCCTGCCCTTTAGGAATGCCTAGGACAAGAAAATAGAAAAAAACCTGACAAAAGTAAAAAATCAGCTTAGGGGTGTTTAGTGGGCCATTTCTAAAGGAACTGACCTGTGAAATGTCTCACTTGCCGCATCTGACAGCACCTACACAACTGCAGAAAGCTGAAAGCCTCTCTGCACAAACAAGTGTGGGACAAGAAGCAGATATCCATCAATTCCCAGGCCACCTGCCTTGCCGGGGTCAGGCACAGTGTCACCGCAGCAGTGAGGGTGGGAGCTGCCAGCAGTAGCTGGTTGATTGTTATGGACATCGCCACGTGGATGTAGTGTCCCACAAGGAGCATTCACACCAGGATATACCCCTGGGGTGGTGGTTCATGCTCACAGCCTGGCTGTGGAGGTTTCTCCTGTGACCTGCAGCACCTTTCCCACCACGTTCTTTCACTTTTCATTTAGAGATAGTCAGTTCTTTGTTTACTGTTATGTGTAGTGGATGTACCAGACCTGCAACAGAAGCAGCTCCTTCCAAACACTACATTTCCCACTCTTTTCCCAAGACTTCATGCAACCTCGCGTGGAGCATAAAGCACACACCACAACTGTGAGAATCTTGCAGCTCTTAAATCTGCACCCATAAAAGCACCACTTCTACCTTTAGCAGCATTGGACACCCTGTCTCCTGCAGCCATCTGAAACATTCCTCGACATATTCCAGCCACTGCAACAGTGACAATATAGCACCCCTCCTCAAGTAGGAAGGGAAAGGGAATGAGGCAGAGACCCTTACAGACTGGAAAACTAAACCAGCTTGAATAATAATAAAAATAATGAACTATATATGAATATATACAAAACTGATATCAAACCCAACTCCCCTCCCCAACAGCAATCACCACTGATGCTGCAGAACAGGCAGCACTGGGGAAGCCCGGGGCTCAGTGGCAGAGAGGAACTGGGTACAGGAGCTGGATGTGGGAACTTGGGATCAAAGGCAGAAGATCAGACAGAGTCCTCCTCAGACAACAGACACTGAAGAAGAGGGCTTAACCCCCATGATCCCTCACTTTTATGCTGAATATGATGTATGTGGAACAGAATACTATTGTTGGTCCCCCTTCCTGTTGGTTCCTCACTGGAGGTGCAATCTTTGATTTCCTTTCAGTTCCTGGCACCCTCAGTGTGGCACGCAAGATCCAGCAATGGCCTTGGTCACTATAAGACCAAGTATAAGCAAGAGCCTTTCTGCATGCCAATCCCTGTCAGTAACTATAAACATCAGACATTATCACTTCTAGTTGCAAACACTGTCTGCAAAAGCATGCTGTTAACCTCAGAAAGTGCAGCCTCTTAGAAGAGGCTGAGCTAAGTAAAATCACTTAATGGAATTGGTTCTGCTTAGCTCAAACCAAGTCTCACAGTGACAACATGAGGCAGTGCACGGTCTCTGTATGAAACCAGCCTCTTACTCCATAGCCTTTGCTCTTCTTAAATGCTGCCCTTCCCTTCACCAGAGATCTGCACTTACCTTTGCCGGACCTGGATCTGTAATGTCAGCTGTGTCTCCAGCAAGGAGCAGTTCTTAATGTACTTCTAGCCATCATAATTTTTTTTGCAGGAGCATCACTTCTTCCTCTTAAATAAAAACAAAAGCCTTCTGCAGTAACTGGATTGATCTATGACTTGCATTTCCTCTTGGACTTGCCATTGGCTTAGAGGGATTTACGTATCCATCAGTGCTTTCAGGCCTCACAGGTCCCTATTGCATTAGAAGAGAGTTGTTTTTGTCAAAATATCTGTGAATCATCTCTGTTTGTGCAGCAGCATTGCATGGGCTGAATGGGGGCAGTCTCAAACAGAACAGCAAAATTTCCTACATCCTTAAACTAGTCAGTGAGAAAATCAAATGTTGGGGCATTTACATATCATTATTGCTTACCTATTTTATCTACCTAGCTAACTAGGCTTATTTAATCCTCAGCATTAACTAATCCAAATTAGAGATGGGCCTGAACTAGGACCTAGGTCCCAATTAGGAGATAACAAGCTCTTACAACCTGCTGCCTCCAGCGGCAGCTGCAGCTGATCGTGGTGTGTGGGAGTGCAGGAGCCCCCCAAAAACAGCAAGGAAATGTGAGACCCACACCACCGCTGCCCTCAAGCTCTATAGACAGCTGAGAAGCAAATCAGGACCTAAATATGTGCCATTTGCTTTGTAGTCGTCTGCATATACCTCATGTGCCATTCCCTGAAAAAATGAGGGGGAGTTGGTTTTTGCACCCATGTGTATTAGTCACATCAAACCATCCGTAGTGGTCAGAGGAGCCCCTGACTGTTAAAGATCTCGCTTCTCATCCTTTCCAGCTGCTTCTTGTCCCTTTGGCTCATTCTGAGCATGGCATGGTGACAAACCCACATACACATTGCAGCCATTATTCTCAAGTACCCATAGCAATAAATAATGCCCAGATGAAAAAATGAGCTTATCCCGTGACAGCCATGGTCACCTGGACAGGCCTCAAGGCTTGTTTCTGACTCAGCCATTGAAAATCAGCTGCTCATATCTACTCTGCTTCTGTATCCACAAGAGAGGGGCAGTGGGGCACAGGGAGCCTGCAAGCGCTTCAGTAACTGCCCATGAACATCAAATCCAAGAGTCCAGGATGACTTGCACCAAAGCTGCAGAGCTGAAGGACGGGGTATTGGTGGCCACCACTGGATCACACATCCATCAGCACAGTTACTCTCAGCACAGGGTTGCACAGAGAAACCTGATCATCACTTGCGTCTGGTGGTCAAAGACCCACGTCTTCTACCCAGGGCTGTACCTGGCCCCCGTCTCCCTGTGTAGTAGGAAAGGGTTTTACCTTCAGCAGGGCATGTGCCATTGGCAAGAGGCACCGCTTTCCCCTGCAGGCAGGCAAAGGGCTCCTGATAAATTGTGTGGGTAGTAGGCTCCACATGGAGTTTCTACAACCTTTTCCTAACCCCTCTCTTCTTTCCCCAGCTAGAGATCTCTGACCTTGCCAAGATGTGGTTGCTCAGGTTGCCAGCTCCTCTCACTGGAAGCTAATAGCTAGCTCCCTGAACAAAGAAAATCCAATTTGGCGTCAAAAAGCAAACAGCCCAATTTCGTTCTCTCATCTTTTTTTCCCTGCTGGTGCAGTACATAAGACTTTTCTCTGATTTATACCTTGGATGTGAGAAGAGTTTTAGACCTGAGGTTTTTCCCAGGTGTGGATATTGGTGATGTGTCCTCACTGTAGCATGGGATGAAAGGGTTTATGGATTGGGGATGTTCACAAAGGGAACATTCATTTCTGTATGGCGTTGCTATGGTTGGCGTTGGGCAGTGGTGGGCCAAGACTCTGGCTGCCTGGGGAATGAGGCTGCTTCTGGCAAGCCTCCTTGATGAATTGCTCATAAAAAACTCATACCACCTCATGTTTTTTTTCTTCTTTTTTTCCTGAAGAGGACCCCTAGGAAATTAAATGACTGTAGTTTCTTTTGGTATAGCAGAGCTTAAAGGGGATATTAACTTGGGAGTTGATCTGCTGCTCGCTCAAGTCTGCGGCACATTTTCTGCCAGCTTCACTGTGTGATGGAACCAGCTCTCTATCAAAAGGAACCTTGATTTTCTGTGGTTGTGTGAGCCTTTTCTCCCATTTCTCTGTGGGGAATAGCTTTGGGAAGCTTCAGAGCTCAGGTGAAATATTTGCTGTAGCTGGTCCTCAGCTTCTTTTCCGCCTCGCATCATGACTGCTTCTCTCTTTTACAGTTGGCAGCTATAATCACCACTGGCCTCCTCCTGCTCTACATCCTGCTGTGCTATGAGAACTTCCATTTCCAGGTGGTTCATATGTACGCTCGCCTGGGGTACCCCAACGCCCAGCACATTCTGGGGCAGAGGTATTTGCAAGGTAATTTTTCTCCAAGCCATGGCTAAATTGCTGGCAGAGTACATACAGGTATAAGCCAGAAGCACAAACATGGCTCTACACTGTGTGGTACACTACACTGTTGGATTTTTGGACACTGTACTTTATATCCTAACTATGACTTTGCTAATTATTCTCACACCCAGGAGCTGGAGTGGAAAAAAATGAGGACACAGCCATGCACTGGTTCAGGTGAGGGACAAAAAAACCCCCCACAACCCAACTCCTGCCATGGGAAATTGCCCTTCTCCTGCAGAAAGGCTGCTGTGGTGTGGGAGGAGGAAAAAGTCCCGTAGTGCTTTGGAGAAGAGCCATGCCAAACTGTCCTGTGCTGTCGGGAGGGAGGTGAACGGGGGCAACAGCAGGGAGACCCAGAGCTCCCGACTTCTTGCTGTGGTTTGGATGCTTTACTCTGCTTTCCCCACCTGCTATTGCTATTTTTTTAAGTCAGTGGGAGGCAAGTAAGTATCTTGACAGAGAGAGTGCAGAGGGATGCTGGTGCTGCTGTACAGCCTTTTGAGGAGATCTGAGCTGTAGGTGGGCAGCAGGAAAAATGCACAGGAGGGGAGAGGGCCAGGAGCTGTTGAGGCAACAGAAAATCAAGTTACAGCAGCCTATTAATTTTCTGCTCTTGGCACATGCTCCCAAGAGATTTCTGCAAGACAGCCATGCCCGGTGTACACATTTGCTGCAGCACTCGCAGTGGTTATGCCCACAGTGGAAGCCTGAGGTATGTCCCCCAAAACCTTCCCGCTCCTGCTGAGAATCAGGAAGGGTGAGGGACGGAGAAAGTTACTGAGCTACCCAAGGAGATGGTGGGGAATAGGGATGTTTCCCAAATCAGAGCTTGAAAAATTTAAAGAGTTTTCATTTCAGGACACTGATTTCCTAGAACAATAGAATCAGAAAGTTTTGGGTTGCAAGGAACCTTAAAGATCGTCTAGTTCCAATCCCCCTCTCATGGGCAGGTGCACCTTCCACTAAACAAGGCTGATCAGCTTATAGGTACCTTTTTCCCTCTTTTCTCTGACTTCCCTTTAAAACATTCAAACTCAGGTTTTCTTCTTCTCTACTTTATCTTACTGCTTTCTTTTCTTCTCTCCCTCTGTAGGCAGGCTGCAGATCAGGGCCATCCCCACGCCTCCTTCAACCTGGCAGTGGGGGCACTCAGAAACATGACTGTGGCACTGGAAGAAGGGTAACCCGAGCTATTACTCTTCCTTTCCGTTAGAGCCGCAATCCCAGCTCCTCCTGGGGAGGGGGAAACCCGGTGCTGTAGATACTCCATGTGTTACTCCAGCATTTCTAATGCCCTCTCCTTGTATCATCAGTAATGTAGCCCTACCTGTGGCAAGAAAACTGAAAAACCCAGTTAGCCCAATGAGATTTTAAGAATTAGATGACACAGTACCTAAAAAGTCTGTGGTCTGGTTACATATGTGTTTCCAACAGTGATTTCCCAGTAAAGGCAATGGACAAGACCCTTACTGCTATAGAAAGCCTTTGAAGCAACAAGTGAATTTTCTGCTGCAAAGACCTGTCTTTTTATGGGAGGGAATCCTCTTTTCATTCTCCTTCTCGTCCAGTGAGGTCAATGAGAAGTTTCTTGTTGACCGGCTGGAGGTGGAGTTGAAACAATCTGGGACACGTTTCTCTTCCCAACATGCCTGCACACACTGCACACCAGCGCTCCCAGCAAGTCAACAGCAGAATAAAACTTGGCTTGTTCTTCCTGCATTTGCTGTGGTCACTCATCCTGGGGCTAAGCAAAGCTAAACCAACCACTGAGTTCCCATCACCATGAAACTCAGCCTCTTTCTTTCTTTTTTTTCTGTTGTTATTGTTTTGTTTTGAGTTTTTTATGTTTACTCCAAGTCTGAAAATTAAAATTGAGATTGGAGAGAGCAGTCTTAAGCTAACTGAAACTAAAAAAGCAATGTTTGGGCAAACCTTGTTTTTGAAGTCAGTGCATTTTTTTTTCAATCTTTGCTGTGTGTCGTGTGATCAGGCAGACTCACATATTAGTGGTAAAAGAGGAATGTATTTCAAAAGCTCCAAATCCAAAGGTCTCTACTTCAGTTCAACTAAGATGAGAAAATCACCAAAATCCAAACATGCATGCTCAGACCACGGGGAAAAGCAGAAAGAAAATCAGATAATTTTCTGAATAGCAGAAAGTTAACTTTACAGACACTTTAAGATTCAGTAGCTGTGGTCTTCCTATAAAAGCCTGGGTAAATAAAACTTAGGTAGGAGTGAATCAAACCACCTTCTTGATGAAAGGTTTCGTGTCCTTCAGGGAAATGGAAAAACTTCTCAGTGTGGCAGCAGCCCACGGGCTCCAAAAAGCTCAGCAACTTTTGGAAAACATCCTCAAGAGCAGACAGCTTCCCTGAATGACTGCTGCAACACCGATGCTCGTCCAACCTTGCCGTCTTCTGTACTTAGCAACCCCACATTCTCCTTGCTGAGTGTCCTGTCTTTAGGCATTTGAATCATTCATTGGACATTACTTTTGTCTTGCACTGGATCTCCACAGTCAGATCTATGGCAATGAAGTGTTGCTACTCCTTCTCGTTTTGCTTCCTGGCTTATGACTTCTGAAGAGTGCTGGAGAGGTGGAATCTAGGAGACAAGTAACCTTCAGGGTTATAAAGACGATGGGTGTATGAATGTTACTGAAAAAGCACTGCTAGAGTTGTACCAACTGATCTGCTAATACTAAGTTAGACCCAAATACTGATCTGGGCTTGATGCGATGTTACTTGTGTATTTGTGCTGGGTGTATTTTGTGCTCTGCTTATGCATTGCAATAAATGATCACCACTGAGGATTTATCACTGTAAATCAGCATGACATGCATGCATGATGTCATTTCTAATAGAAATGACAGCAGTTTAATAGGAAATATAAATACTACTCTCAGTTAATAGCTATCGTTCCTTATCAGTGTTACCATTGCCATGCTAGTTTTGGTGAAAAATAATTCAATTTAATAGAAACCGCCTTCATTTTCAGGGTGGTCTCTGTTTAAAACCACAGTGGGAGCAATTGCATTTCACAGGAAGTGCACTTGCTAAGCAAAGATCCGCAGCATTTTGCTAGCAATAAAATTGTTTCCCAGAGCTGTCTTTGTTGGTGTGCAATCTTTTATTTTTTTCTTAGTGTGATTATCCAGCTCACTTGCATTGCACAAGGTTCTGCGCTCCCCCCAGGTGCCTGAGGCTGTGTTGACAAACACGAGACTGGGGGCTGCTGCCGAGGGAGCAAACGGGACAGCAAGCTTGTGGCGAAGGCCAGGCTTTGGTTTCCAAGAATTGATTTTGTGCTGTGACTTGTAGGCAAAAGCATGAATGATTTTTTCCCAGGCTTCTGTTTCCCTGTTCCCCTCTCAGGTGTGAGCCTCACTATCTTTCTGGGGCAACGCCAGCAACACTTGCAGGGCAATTCTGCAGGCACAATGTGCTGGCACCCAGTGCAGCAGAGGCCGACGGGGGCTGGTGGCCACACATTAAGCAAGGGATGGCTGGGCTTTGTCTCTGCTTCACTTGGCTGTCCCCGAGCTGGGCTCTGCAAGGCCAGCTTCGTGTCTTGCTCCTAGGAGGACAGAGCGGAGGACACCTGGGGCCTGGCCGTCCTTCCACCTCCCTCTGCTCATCCCTGGCAGCTCCCGCTGCAGACCAAGGCTCACTGCAGTGCAGCCGCCTGCTCCCCCCACCCGCTTTCCTCCTCTCTCTTTGCCTTCTGCGCTCCCTCCCACACATCCCTTTATTAAATCTGGTATCACAAAACCCGCAGCAGAGCACCAGGCGAGTTCCTCTCTTCCCTCCTCCCTCAAGCAGAAAAGCAAGACAGTGTTTGCCAACTCAAAAAGGAGCTTATTTCCACAGCCTCTGCAGCGGCTGTGGACCAGGGCCCCAAGCCAGGACCCTTCAAAGGAAGGGGAGTATTTCCTTTGACACGAGGCTAGCGCTGCATCCTGTCTCATACCTGCTTTTTTTTTTTCCTCATACAGTAGATATGCACGAGTTGAAGCTCCTGATTTTGAAACTAGACCTATGCTATATGTTTCGTATATAGGGAGATGCACTGGTTAAGTGTGCCAGGCATCCCATTCAGGTCTGTGGTGCAATCCTTTACGTGCCAGTGAGTGGGAAGACCTTTTATCTGTCCCCGCAAAACAGCTTCCACCAGGCAAATGGCATGAGGAGCTGTGTCAAAAGCTGCACTGAAACCCAGAACCATGGTGTCTGCTGCCTCTCCTCTACCTCCAAAGACATCCTACTTGTTTTCTCCATACCCCCTAACCACGGCAGCCAAGGTCAGAGGAGCATTCAAGTGTGCTCAAGGACTGTTGTGCGCTGCTGTACACCTCTGCCAACCAGTGATGGCCAAACGCACACCCCTTTCCTATTGCTACCAGGTCTAGGATGATGCTGTTTGCTGCCCAGGTTCAGTATACGGCCACTACCTTGGCAAGAACAGGGTGTACTAAACTGGGTAATTGAATAGCAAATGCACCAAAGGTCCAGTGGGCAGAGTCATTGCATTTCAGGGACTTAAGAAATCACCTTTTTCTGTCTCTCAGCCAGAGCGAGCAGGTTTCTGTGCACTGATCAACGTTCCCACCTCAACTGTGTCCATTATCTAGCACCAAAATGAGCCTTAACACCGACCGTGAGACTGCAGTTACCGGGCAACAAGTCAGTCTCAAGGTTCACATTGCCTTCACTTTGGTTTCAAGGCGTAATATCAGCACCTTACTAATTTGCCGGTTCTTTGGTTCACTTTCTCAAAAGAGCTGTTTCAGAATATGACATTTTTCCTTTATCACAGCTGTAACCTCCTTACTGGTACACATGGCCTTGTACAATGGGTGAGTGACTTATCATCCAATGCTTTCCAGGTGGCCTCTTTCTTAATAGGGAGTGGTAAGAGCTGGACAATAAATGGTGAGCAACCTTGCATACCTTTCAACACAAAAAAGTAACTGTTGATTTAATAAAGCCAATTATCAAACAGCAGCAGAAGGAGGCTATTACAATTCAGCTCAGTGCTGAGACTTCACCAAGATGTTCACCGATTAGCAGAACTATCATTTCCATTTTTACCTTTGCCCCACCTCCCCTGAGACATAAATGTCTCCCATCCTAATTGTTGTCCATGTAATTTCCCCCTGGATTTTCTTTCAGTCCAATCCCACAAAACACAAGTTTGCAGTTGATGGCTGAGGGCACACACAGTCACATTTCTCTTACCTTTTCCACTTTTTCTCCATTGGCCTGCCTTGCCAGGGCTGTGCTGGCTCCCGGAGGGTGCAGGCACCCTGTTCCTTGCCCCGGGAATGTCCCCTGGTAATAGGGCGCTTGTCCCACGTAGCACTGGCTGGACATCCCCAGCAGCTGCCAGCCTTCTCCTCCTTGGCACTGCCTGTACACAGGCAATTAGAAGGATTTTCTTTCCCAAAACACAGCTCTAATTATAATGTAATTCAGCTTATTTGAAGTACATTTTGGTAGCATTTCCATTATGCAAATATCAATTTATTATCCTCGCATTATGTTTTGACTACAGTTGTGTTGCTAATTAGAAGCAATTTAACTGCTTTAAAATAAAACCCCATCCTTTCCTCTCCATGCACCCTTACTTCCTTGCAAACCACACAGAACAGACATTTAGTACGGAGTCAGTGATGAAAACCTGCAGTTATCAGCTCTGTTTTCATCACCCTAATTGACTTTCATTATGTTACAAGCCACTTAGAAAGCATGAATTTTTCTGATTTACTTGGGTTTGGGGATGGAGATGCAAAAAAGGAGGACGATTTACTCCAACCGCATTTCTAAGGTTTTCCTGCCCAGACTTTCATGTGGGTTTTCTGTGGCCACCCACTCCCAGTAACCAGCCACTCTCTTGCCTTTGGCTGTGGGGAAAAAAAATGTAATGATAACAGTGGTCTGGAAAAGATGACTCATTTCTACAATAAGAGGGAAGAAAGCTGACCCCAGGGATTTACAATAAAAAAACCCATAAACTGGGCTGCAGTGGAGGTGTTTGTGTATCCCGCTTGGCCCTACCAGCAGGGGCACTGTAAAACTGGGTCAAAACCCCATGAAAGCAGCTATTCCCATCTGCCCTGGCTGAGTGCAATGAGGGGACTCTATGTTTTGGTCATGGAGACTGCTCACCTGGGTGTGGGCCTTAGAAGGTGGGCAGTGGGGATTTTTTTGGGGGAGTGGAAGCAAAGCAGCCACAGGGAAGTGTGTGGGAATACAGACTAGGAGGTGGGGGTTTATGCAGAGTTGAGCACCTGCCAATCTGTCACTGACATCCTTAAAAATCCTCACAGGGTGATCCTTCCCAGCACCTTTTACAACAACCATGACTTCTAACCACTTTTCTTCTGCAAAATTTTCTATTGGGCACGTTAGACATGTCTGCTACCACAGCTCGAAGCAGGAAGGCATCTGACACACTATGTGGGTGGCATTAAGGCTTCTGCCTCCCAAAGCATCTCCAGGGACATCCTTGTTTGGTGCAGCTGGCATGTTTTCTTACCACAGAAATGTTGTTTTACCAGAAGTTTTGAGGAGCTCTCAGAGCTTCCCAGAAAGATGACTTTCGGTAGGGGGAAGGGAGCGTTATTGCTTGTAATAAAAGCCCATTGGAATGATCAAACCCCACTAAAGAAGCTATGCAGCCCTGGCTTAGAAGCGTGTGCTTCAGCAGCAGCTGAACATTAGGGGTCCCCAGCGGACTTTCAAAAGCTTGTAGGCAGGGAGGGGAAAAAAAGAGAAAAAAAAAAAAAGAAAAAGAAAAGAAAACCAACACTGAAGCCTTCCTGAATTTCTCTACAATATAAATCCCAATACCCCACCCACCTACCAGGCAAGCTCTGTTGATACCAGGGGCGAAACAACAGCATTAATGCTCTGACGTAAAACGAAGACAGCAGCCGCCGCGCCGTGCCTACAGAAACCCGGGGCTCTCGGGGAAGGCCTTTTCTTCCTGCCCAAAGTCAAGCTTCAGAGCTTTCTGCTCCATTTTGTTCTTAATTGCGAGTGCTAGTGTAGCGTGAAAGGTTCTTTTTGTTTTGCTACTTTCCACCCCCCACTCCTCCTTTTAATTTATTTTCCTCAGGAGACGTTATCTCTCATTTGCTGAGCGATTTCAGTGTTGCTGCAATGGCAACTTATTGGCCGTGGGCACCTCCATGCTGCACCAAACCTCCTTAGGCCATTGAGAAGCTGGGCTCTTCCCACAGGAGAGAAGCTGGCAGTGGGATTAGGCAGCTTGTTTGCACTTGTCACATCCATCAGATGTTTTAAGAGTGTGGGACACCCCAGCCGTTCCCCCTGGCCCCAAAAATGCTCATGGGTCCTTCACTGGAGCTGTGATGGGAGCTGGTGAGGGTCTCCCCAGCCTCTGGTGGGACTGAGGATGGTGTCCCTTCTTCCCTTACTACTCCAATGAGTAATTAGTGAGCATACCAGGCCAGCACACTGCCAAGCCCCAGAAGATCTTACTGAAAGCTGTTGAGTGCTGAAGCAGGCAGGGGGTGGGAAGCAGTGGGATTTGACTGGCAGAAGGGAGATGCAGCCCCAAACAGGTTTCACACTGTAGTACTAGGGCCTGAATCATAGGTCCTGAACTGAAGTTGACCTATAGATGAACCTCACAACCCCACACTATATACTATTAATCACATATGTAATGTATTAATAATCTATTTTGGCATATATATGTATATTCCAGTGCCAATCTGTAAAAGCTTTGCTGTAAGACTAAATGTGCGGTGGGAACAAGCAGGGTGATCTTTCTTTAGCTAAAGGCCAGGTGCAAGGCTGGGAAACTAGCTGCGTGTTGCTTTGTTAGAAGTATGTTACAGGACCATGAGACCAGAGGCCTGGCTTTGGTGAGAAATAAGTGATTAAGGACCCAAATAGATAGGGACACTCCCTTGTATTCTTCCTTTAGCCTTGACCAGGCTGTGGGAGGAATCCAAGAGAGTGCACAACACCAGATGTTCTCACGTTCAAAGTTATGTAAGGTTGTTTATTCAATAGTATAAAAGCTGGACTCTCTTGAAGCGACTTTGGAGACCTCACCTGTGAGTGAATGCACTGTGTAGGACTTCCCAATTGCCGGGACGATTCTCCAGAATCCTCACTGCAACAGGGGCTCCCCAGCGATCACGGATCTGGATGATGATATTAGGGCGATTGGTGATGGATCTTTCTTAATAACTATCGCTAACTACATACACTACTGATTAGGTACATTACCCTGCTTGTTCTTCTTTCTACTTAAACTAGAGTATAATAAACCTGCATTGCCTTATTCTCATAATATTTTGAAATAGGCAGTAAAATAATCTGACCCTTCTGTTGGTGCCTGTGTCCTTTCCTGCGGGACCCTACACCCAGGCCAATTAGCAAAACACACGCAAGTGCCAGGCGATCACAGAGCATCTCAGGCAGATTCCCCCACCCCCAAGGAGCTCCCCACTAAGGGAAGACAGAGCAGATTTGTCTTCCTGAGGCTAAAATGAATGTTTTGACACAAGTGTTCAACAGGAGCCTGACAGCACTTTAAAGGGCTGTCATTTCAACATCCCGCAGCTGACAGCTCTGTAATTCAGCTCTTGGACATTATCTCATATGATAACCCACATCACTTCCCCTCATAGATTAAAAAGGGATAAATATCGTATCTTTAGTGCATTAAGAATTTCTTAATGCAAGACGGATGACGACATGCATTGCATTTCTTATTGGTCAGTGCTCTGCATGGAGCACTTTCTGACAGCTGCTTCCAGTGGGTTTTAGGACCTTTTGCAAACACCGTACCCTGCCCTGGGCATACAGGGAAGAAAAACCAGTAGATGCAAAAACAAAGGCTGCATGGAGAGCTCTGTCATTAAAAAAAAAAAAAAAAAAGATTATTTTCAGGTTGTATTAGTTTCCCTGATGCTATCATGGTGCCTCTGAGGGAAGTTTTCTTCTGCCCCCTTGTAAGAGCAGGACACTGGTTATTTGTCAGGATGATCAATACCTTCCCATATAACCTCATGTGCAGTGCGTAGCTCTGAGAACCAAACTTCCTTCGTTTTGAATTGGGTTGCAGTTCTACCTCATCGGGAGAAAGATGTAGATCCACACCTGGGTGGAAGAACTTGTCACTGAACAGTAAAATAAATGATGGATATTAAGGCCAAATGCAATTATCCTTGGGGTATTCCCAAAGGTGGTAAAACATCTATGACTGCCCAGCTCTGTGAACTTTATCACTGTCTAGTATGCCAATACGTACTCCCGAGCATTCAAAGCCAAAACTTGTTTGGGAAACAGCTTGAATGCAGGCAGAATAAGAGTCTTTTGGTAATGCATATATTAACTGCAGCTTACTGAAGCCCTGAAAATACATCTTCAGACTTGAAGTTCTGAAACTGGAACCACCTTTTCAAACCCATTTCTGAGTGGCTGCTTCCATCAGCCACATGCCAGTGATCAGGATGCCCTCACTAGCTCTGAGGTTTACCTCATCCCAGTAAAGAAGAATTCATTACTTTTTTTTTCCCCACATTTGAGGTATTGCGAAGGAAAAGCACAGTATCTCCCCACCCAAGCCTCCATTGGCACTGCAGATAATTGCCATCTATTTCCCAGTTTGTTCATGATTATACAGAGGAATCAGACAAAAACCTGCCACATGCTGCACAAACCAGCTGGAAAACAACTACTTGGGACAAGTCACTAATACCAACCAGCTATGACCTACTCCGTGCTTTCTGGGGGGAGGTGAAGGCAGCAGCTTCGCAGCTGTGGACCTCCTGATTCACCCCTCTCTGCTCTGTTGGCTGCCCTCGTGCTTGTCCTGTGGCCGGGAGGTGGGTGATGGCATTGGGGATAAATGAGGCTGCAAGATAGGAAAAACTTCCAAAGTGGGATTTTCAGGATGTTTTCAGGAAATTCCTGCCACTTTCGTGAAGGCTAGCATCCATATCCTCTCTGGGAAATTTCTGGGGCTCACTTTGGGCACATGCTGCGGCAGACTGCCAAGGAAGATGGACAGCCACGGACAGATAATCTTAGGGATAGACACAGCTTAGAGAAAACACAGTGATGAACAGCACAGCAGTTTGTACAGTCAGCACCCCTCTCTTAAAAAATAGGTGATGCTGGCACCTATTTTGCCATTAGCTGCCATCTAAAAATCCCTGTACCCCTGACCAGAGGCAGTGATCCAGCTTTGAGGCTGCCAAGAAGATGGGATAGGCAGGAGGGAATGGGAGGAGGTGAAAGGAAGCCCTGGGAGGAGGTGTGAGGTGGAGGTAGAACTGCTGCCCCAGCCTTTGCATGGGACCTCAGCCCTTCACCCGGCTGTGGAAGAGCCGGAGGTGACTCAGTCACAAAAACCCAAGGGAAGACTTTGGCAGGCCACAAACATGGGACCCAAGCAAGCTATTAGATATGGGAGCAAGGCAAAAATCAGATGCTGAGGAAGGGGGCAGCTTGCAGCCACAGCAGTGACTTCCTGGGAGTGACATGCCACTTTCTGTAAGATTTATAAGCCAAAAAGCTCTGAATGTTGTAATGACACAATCAGTATAAAGGTGATACCCTGAATTCTTGACTGTTTTCACCAGTGTTAATTTTCCATTCTACAGAAAAGCAGACCTTCTTACATAAAACAGGATCACAGCTTTGTAATGGCTTCTAATTCATGTGAAGATTTCACCAGTTATCCAAAACCATAATCAGGAAAATATTCCATGCACATACAAGGTGTTACCCAAATGCATATGATCCTGGGACTGGTCCTCCACTGAAATGTGAGTCAAAGTTCCAAGGAGGAGCAACATGCATCATGTGAAGAGTTGAACTGCAACATGAGAAATGTCCCATAGATGGATCCAAACGTGTCTCTATCCTACTTTTCAGGGAACTATGTCAGTATTTCGTGGAAGAGAAATGTAAATCCTTACAGAAAGCCATGATTCTTCTTATCATTTTTTCTGGATTAAGCCTAACAAAGCCTGTGAAAATAAGAGACCCTACAAGATCCACACAGCAGCAAGGCCAGAGTCTTCACTTTGCGGTGCAAGACCCTGCAGAGCTGGAACAAGGGTGGAACCGCAAATGTGGAAAAAAAGAGCGATATGAAACACGATGTCCATGAGAAGCAGACTGCTTCCTGCATCATATCAATCACTGCTTTGGCAAAGATGGCTCCAAGCAAGAGGATGTGTTATCAGTAAAGGAGCAGAAGATAAATGATGTTTGTAATAGCTCATTGCGCCAAGGGTTAACAGCACAGTAAAACGTCAACGTGGCATTATTACCTCCAAGACATAACCACGTGTCGTATTGCACAGCACCTACCCAGGATTAAGCATCTCAATAAAGTCATCCCCTGACACAAGGTCACTACAGCAGTCATTGCCAACTGCACTGACTAAAAGCGGTGAAAAATACGGGCAGGTTGTGGCTGTCCCAGTGAGGGGGGGAAGGCTTTCCACTCTGACAGCACCCGGCTTCTCATTGCAACAAGCTTCTATTTTCCTTGACTTGCTCCAACAACTTAAAACCAGAGTCCACAGTGCTTTATAAACCCCCCAGACAAAATAGCAGTCCATCTTCAGGGAATGGTGTTGTAATTCTGTTAATTCAGACAGTGCAGTGTGTAGGATGAGGGGCTGGCAGAACTAATCTTAAACAGTGAGGCAGCAGCTTGCAGGAAAGGACTCGACGGCATTTGGGGTGCTTGAAACCAGTCACCCACTACAAATCAGCTGTAGGTGCTGGCTGGACGGAAGTCCCTCTAAACTGAGTCAGCTGTTCAGGGGTTAATAGCAACCAAAAAGGTGACACTGTCTTTCTGGATGTGATGCCCAGCACAGGATTTATCAGGTGTTTTGGCCGAGAGAAGTGCAGCAACATGGGGCCCAGGGCTGAGGAGATCCCATTTTAAAGAAATTAATCTGCTCTGCTGAGCCTGGATAACTGCTGAGCTAAGATGACACTTTAGCGCAGGGGCCTTAGAAATAACAGGTGCAGATCTTCCAGGCTGGGCAATTTTTCTTTCCTTGCCTAGAGTTTGTTGAACAAAACAAGCCACATACAAGCCATGCAGCTTGTCCCAGGAAACATCGTGCCTGTGCCATCCTCAGCCAAGTGCCAGTCATGATGAAGAGATACTTAATTTAAGACAGAAGCCAAACATGAGATCCAGAATAGCTCCGAGTGCTGTCTGTGTACTCAAACATCGCTGCAGGCCCACCATCCTCGCAGGTACCATCCAGCTGGATCTGCTGGGGACCTTGCAAATCTGGTTTTCCTTCCCCAAAATCTCTATCCGTCATCCAGACATCAGAGAGAGGCACCAGTTACGCACGTCAGTGATCTCATCAGCTATGGCAATGGGGCAAACTGCTGAATTCGCTGACTGCACAGGCATGCACACGCCTATTACCAGAAGTTTCACCTGGATGTGGATATTTTCCTGGTGAGGAGTAACTTACATTAGAAACCTTGGGCTCCTATCACCACCCCATGTGAGCTGATAGAAACGAAGCACCAGGGACCTGCAAAATCCACATTGTGCAGGAAACCATCTTTGCCCTCTACGCTGCTGCTGGTGACTCTGAGTTTGCTGTATGCCATTAAGGGGGGCAAATTTAAGTTTTTCCATCTGACCAGCTTCCCTGGCAGCCCCAACCACAGAGGCAACCTCAATCGTATTTCCACAGCCAACCATAGAGATTATTTTCCAGAACATTGCTTTTAGGGTATGTAGACCCAAGATCGCATCGTAGTGGTGCAAAGAATACAACTTCGTACATCTGAAGTTTTTATCAATCCTTTTGGAAGAGCACTGTGAGATGGAGGGGTTGCTGGGTTGAGACCCAGAGAAAGCACTGGGGATGGGGAAAAGGAAACAAAACCTTCAGCAAGGAAAAAAGCAAACTGTAGCTCTTTTTCCACATCTTTACTATGCTTGCCTTCAATATGGGGTTAATAAGAGGCATTGAAATACAGTCAGGAAAGCAATTAGGTTTCCCCTTGGGAAAAGGCAAATACCTGGGTGCTGTCTGAAAACTAGAGGCAAAATTATCCTCCATGGCTGGGGTACAGGTGCCCAGGTAAAGATAGATAGATTTGGGGAGAAGGGCCTCTCAGAGGTAAAGAATGTTTTCTCATCATTCAGAAAAATTAGGTAAATTGGGATGGCCACTTTTGCTACTGCACAGCTGATACTTCTCTTACTCCCTGTAAAGCGACCGTTTAATTAAGGAGCCAGCTCAACAAAATTAGAATAAACGTTGCCTGTGCTTAACACTGACCAGATCCCTTTTACTGCCAATTTTCCTCCAAAATTAATAGCCAGCCATCACAGTCTCTGCCACGGCTGGCTCTTGCCTGGCTCTCCTCTGTTTGCTACTCCCATCAGCATGGCTGACTGCCTTAAAAATAGCAAAATCAGCCAATTTTTCCCCTCTCCTGTATGACTCATTCAGCACAACACTGGTTGGTCCTCATTTGTTTCCCAAAATGCTTGTGCCTTGGTGTCCAAGTTATCACCAACAGGATTTTTGTGAAATACTTTAAGCAAAATGTCAGTGGCTTTGCTTGAGCTCTGACATCTGCTTAGAATGAACTGAATCCAGCAGAGTTTGTCCCAAAGTCCCAATTGAGCAATGCAGTTAAGTCCACGCTTGAATTATTTTATATTAAATTATTTTACAAAGTGAGATGAACAACTGAGCCGAGGCCTTGTGTTGCTGGTACGTTCAGGAGTTCCCAGACTGTTTGCCCAAAGCTTGTTCACAATCTAGTGGTAACAACTGTATTAAAACTCACTTTTTCAGAGGTAGGGGAAAAACCCAGGTGTACACGTTTTCCTTATATGAGGTGGGAATCAAACCAGTAAGGTAGGATTTAGGATCATTTTTTTAAAAAAAAAATATTTATAATGGCTGAAAAACTGTAGAATAAGAAGTATTTTTAGAAAACTTTTTAGAAAAAACCAACTAAAATATATTCCCATCAACCAAAAGATGAGTGCTCAGCTTAGAGAAGAGTGCAGAGGGGTGGAGGACAGGCTCCACGGCCACCGAGGACCAGCACAGTATCTCCAGCACCGCCAGAGTCAGCTCGGCTGGTCCTTTCTTGATCACTTCTACACCTTGGCTGTATGAGGGGAACAGGTTTTGTGAACAAAACCCACATTCACAACCTGTCAGCTGTGCAATTCAGTGCTCATACGTCCCATTTAATAGCCAATAAAATTCAAACAAAAGAGCAGACTCCTGTTGGTTGACTAAATACGGAGCTGCTGTAATGTGTTTCCAGGCAAACTTTGCTGAAGTTGTGACAAGCTGTTGCTCAGACCTGAGTACAAAGATCCTGCAGATCCCTGAGTTTCTTGCTCATCTATAATGATATCACCCGCCTTTTCTGTCACCCTATTCAATTATAGAAACGGCTTGCCTAGGAGTTGGAAAGTACTCAGCTACCCAGAAATATCAAACCATTGCTACTTTATAAGTATATGAGCTACTGCTCATATTCTGCAAAATTTCAGATATTTCTTCCATGTTCAACTTGGGTCCTGAGCATGGAAGTTTTGTGTCTCTTTATGCCTCACCATCACAGCTCTAGCACTCAGGTCGCCTGGACAAATAGGAGGAGCACACTGCTGCAGATGGGAAGAGCTAAATCCACCCACCACGGCATCTGGCTTAATGCCTGCTGGAAACTCCTCTCAAAGCTTTCTTCATCTAACTTGCTGAGTCAAAGCAACCAAAGCAAACCTCCTCCCCTCCACCGGCACTAATGCTAAATGGGACCAATCTTCACAAGCCCTGTGTCTGAGCAGTGACTCACTTCTGGAAGGCCTGGGGACTTTGGGAGCTGCCCTAATGCAGCCAGATGATGTAACGTAGGCCCGGTGAGCTTTAAACATTTTAAAAACAGCACACACACAAACATCGGAGATTATCAATACATCCACCAGATTCCTATTGCCTCCTCCTAGATAACAAAAAGGGCAATTTTCAACATAATAGGAGCCCAACGTGCAGCCGGGGTAGCAGCAGCATCCATAAACAAGATACATCTCCTATGTTATATTGCAGGATCTATTATTATATTTCCTAATTCCCAGCTGAGGATGCTCCCTTGAACCCTTCCCTGCTCTGGGAGGTGGGCTGATCAGAAGCCACCGGTACCTCAGCCCTTGTGATGGGAGATGCACCCGATTTTCCAGTTTGTTCTGATCACCATTTGCAGCCCCGTTGCAAAACACATCCAGTATTTTCCGCTTGGTGCAGGAAAATACACTCCTGAAGGGTTTTCTCTTCCCATTCACGTTGGGTTTGCTCAGCAAAAAGGCAGAGGGTCCTTGTGTTGCTGAGACCAAAGGGAAGTAGATTTGGGTGGAGGAGAATCATAGAATCATAGAACAGTTCAGGTTGGAAAAGACCCTTGGGATCATCAAGTCCAACCACTAACCCTACACTACAATCATTAACCCTACACTGCAAGTTCACCCCTAAACCATATCACCCAACACCACATCTAAACGACACTTAAACACATCCAGGGATGGCGACTCAACCACCTCCCTAGGCAGTCTATTCCAGTGTCTGACCACTCCTTCCATGAAGAATTTCTTCCTAATGTCCAGTCTAAACTTGCCCTGTTGCAACTTGAAACCATTCCCCCTGGTTCTGTCCCTAATGACCTGTGAGAAGAGACCAGCACCAACCTTTCTACAATATCCTTTCAAGTAATTGTAGAGCATGATGAGGTCCCCCCTCAGCTTCCTCTTCGTCAAACTGAACAGTCCCAGCTCCCTCAATCGCTCCTCGTATCCTCCAGGCCCCTCACCAACTTTGTTGCCCTCTTCTGCACTCTCTCCAACACCTCGATATCTCTCTTATACTGAGGTGCCCCAAACTGAACACAATACTCAAGGCGTGGCCTCACCAGTGCTGAGTACAGGGGGACAATCGCCTCCCTACTTCTGCTGGTCACACAATTTCTAATACAAGCCAGGATGCCGTTGGCCTTCTTGGCCACCTGGGCACACTGCTGGCTCATATTCAGTCGGCTGTCGATTAGAACGCCCAGGTCCTTTTCCACCAGACAGCCTTCCAGCCACCCTTCCCCAAGCCTGTAGCGTTGCATGGGGTTGCTGTGACCAAAATGCAGGACCCTACACATGGCTCTGTTGAAATGCCTGCAGTTGGCATGGGCCCATGGATCCAGTCTATCCAGGTCCCTCTGTAGAGCCTTTCTATCCTCCAGCAGATTGACACTCCCTCCCAGCTTGGTGTCATCTGCAAACTTGCTGAGGATGCACTCAATCCCCTCATCTAGATCATTCATGAAGATGTTAAAAAGGAGTGCCCCCAGCACCAAGCCCTGAGGGACTCTTTGGGCCCGGCCATCCAGCCAGTGTTTCACCCAGCAGAGTATGTGCCCATCCAAGCCATGGGCAGCCAACTTGGCCATAAGGATATTGTGGGGGACAGTGTCAAAGACCTTACTGAAGTCCAGTTAAACTCCATCGACAGCCTTTCCCTCATCCACTAAGCAGGCCACAAGGAAGACACCAGAAGACCATAAATTTTCTAAGCCTCAGCAGAAACATCACCAAGGCAATTACAATAGTGCTTCCCACCACTAAATGCAACACCACATCTGCAAAGTGAGAAGAGTCTTTTAACTACCTTTGGATAAAAGGTGCTGTAAGAGGCTGTGACTGCTCCCTAAAATGAACAGCTTGAAGGTGTAATTTAAATTGCAAGGTTTTAGGGTACTGGCTTTCCCAGATATGAGAATTGTATTGGCTAAAGAAATGCAGTGAGGCCACCAAAGATCCATCCAGGATCTCTGGTGCAAACCCTTCCTTTGAAAAAGAAAGAACGAGTTACAGGAGCATTAATGTCCATGACCATAAGGACAGCGTGTGGCTGCCCACAACTTTCTGACGACAGAAACCTGGGCTGCGGCTGTAAAGCTGATACAGCGACTGCTGAAATTGCAAACGGGCTTTGGGCACAGGCAGAAGACAGGGTACTGAAACACATCTCACCCGCCACTGGTGCTGCTGCCAACCCTAAACCCATCAGACCCTGTTGATGACATACAACGTAATACAACAACAATGAAACACAATGATGAAATACAACAACAAAAGTTGCTTGCAAACTTTGACATCCCTCCCTGCTGGAAGCCAGTCCTTTTATTCTCATTCCTGTTCTGCTGCCTGGGGAAGGAACGAGCTGAGGTGCGGCCGTGGCTCAGCCCCGCTGATACCACTGTCCTGCCTTGGATTTTTTTGTTTCTTCATTTGTTTTGGATATACAAAGGGGATGAAACATTTAATCTGCAGTAGATATCAAGAGAAAAATTTCTTCAAGTCTAAAGAAGAAGTAATGTGGGAAGTGTATGCTGTGGTTTTCTTGCACGCACACATCCCGTTGAAGTCATATTATTAAGACAGTACCTGCATCCCCTGGAAGTAATGTTAAGCTTTCTATTGTCTTGCATTAGGTTCCTGATCCTCATGTGGGGCTAAGATCTGCTTTAGGAATGCAAGAGTATGGTGGAACTGAAATGCCTCCTGGAGTGGTATTTACAGATTAGGGAAAGAGTAAAACCTTCAGTGCCTGCCGCTGCTCAAAGCTTCATGGAAATATGGAGAGGCAGTCTGATGTTGGGGGAACAGAAAGCTTGCCCAACTTGCTTCATGTGGAGAAAGCTCCCCCATGACACAGTTGCCTTTTTCCCACTCATCACTCTTGCTCTCCTCCATACAAGTCAGGATTGTCAGGCGACACATACAAATCCTTCCCTACACTCCTCTGTATTCCTCAAAAATAATTTTTGAGGAGTTTCTTTAAATTCTTGTCCCAGTTTCAAGTCTAGATAATCAGTGCCTGGTTTGCACATAAAATATTAAAAGAATTACCCCTACCTGTAGGAGAGAGAAGTGCAGTAGCTGGTACCTCAGGTGTCTGATTCACTGACTGGAGATGCAGCAGCATTCCCGGTGTCCCAGCAAGCCATGGGGCTTTAGCACACAAAATCCTTGCCATCAGCAATGCAATTGTTATTTTTCATGCATGTTGGACTGAACTCTGGAACACTTTCTTCTTTCACATTCATGATCCTCTGGAGAAATGGAAAAAAAAAATTAAGAAAAAATATAATGAAGCCTACCCACCTGGGGTCCCCACAGACTGACATGGCAGCTCAATCAGCAGGAGCAGCAGGGAGGTGCAACTAGGATATCTCCCCTCTGTTTGACGCATCTTCTCGGCCAGTTCCACGATGAGCTTTGTGTAGAAAGTGGGTAACAGGAAATGGGCACCTGCAGTGAGACTTGCTGGCCCTGTGCCTGCTTGCAGGGCTGCATGCTTGGAGAGTTGGAGTGCATCCCCAGGGGTGTCTGGATCCAAACTCACCTTAGAAAACCAGCCTGATGGCACTTGCAGCTTAATAAATTTGGCTTTTCTTTTTGAAAAGCTGCTGGGAGCTTTTCAATGCATGAGAAGAATACTGTGTTGAACCCAAAAGGGAGGATGCAGCATTGCAGCTGGTGCTGCAGTGCAGTGCCACATTTATTTTCCCCTGGGATCCCTGCCTCATTTGGTTCATGGGGTGGCTTTATAGGGGTGGGACACTAAACTTGCCCAGGAAACTGTGAAGGGCTGTTTTGATCATCCAGGTACTTACCCTTCAGCATGAGTGACTGTTCACATGCAACATCTCTCAAAGGCATCAGCAATTGACACATCCACTTCTCCTTTCTCACTCATGAGTATATTGGGTTGAAGGACCTCTGCCAGGAGGCAGGGATCTTGTTGATGTTGCCTTTTGTTACTTGGATCTCCTGGCCACCTCTTTTGGCTCGATTTTGCTCTTCCCTGACCCCATTGACCATTCTGCTGGCACGTCTTGGGGAAGTCTCCAAAAAGCCATGGAGTGGCAGGATGTTGCTCTCAGAAGTGAAGACAGTGTGAAGCCCTGGCCCTTGGACTGCTCCACCAGCAGGTTGCAGGATGGGCTCTCCTGCACAGGGAAGGTCTTTAAAAACGGTAACTCAGCTTTGGAGTGACGTGTAGAAGATGCATACAGTGGATGTTGGAGCTCCAGGAAGTTTTTTCTCTGTTTGATATTTTGTTTGCCAGAAGAGAGATGACGGATTGGTCCTACTTTGGCATCTTGCTGCTTCTGTCCTGTGAGCAAATCTCTTATGTTTCCTTCTTTCCAATTCCCCACACGAAAGGACCATCTCATTCTACTTTCTGTAGAGGACAAGGAAATTAATTCAGGCTGAGGAAGTAGGTGGAGAGCCGCTTCATCCCAGTAGCCAGCTCAAATGGCAGGATTTGTTTCTTGCTTTACAGTGTGAGGGTGTGACATGCTGGTTTCTGCTCTCCAGTACTAGGTCTGCTGTGTACTTCAAACTGAAGTAGGCTCTTCTAAGCTTAACATTACTCTGATTGCCTCTGCAATCTCGAGTAATTATCATTGCCAAAGGCTCCTCAGAGCTCAGCGTGAGAATCACCAAAGCTGTGCTGCTGCACAACAGTCCTGCTCCCCCTCAAACCCTCTCTGATGGGCTCCTGCGTTCCTGACCCCAAGCATTGTTGCGAGAGCAGGGACAAGGAGGTCAGTTCCTAATACCTGGGCAGGGTAAAGAACTTCAGCATCCTTTCCTCCCTTTCGAGGCTATGGCACTAAGGCACTGGTTTGTCCTGCTTGTTGCAGCACATCTCAACTCCAGTGTTCGTGAAGCAGCTTGTTAAGGGAGGAGTTGTGGTCCCCACTGGTTGAGACTATGATGCCCATCCTTGGTGGCAAGCAGGATTTCACACTGCAGACACCCTAAGCTGAAAACAAACAATGTAGTTTTGGTCTCCACAGACAACCTCATTTCTTGTATCTAAGGGCAGGGCTATGCCAGGAAGAAACGGCCATTGTGAAACTAGAAAGACGAGAGTGGTGGAGGAGGATGACAACACATGGCAGTGCAGAAGATCCAACCCCTGCAAGTGATACACAGTTAAAGACACTGCTTGGTACTAAAACCATCATGTGTGCAAAACCCGCTTGCACTCAGGGAGGAATATGAAACATTTTCCCATAGGCTTGAACTGTAGCTCAGCTAGGACTCTTGTCCAGTAGCTCAGAGAAGAAGACAGGGCATTGTTGTATACTTCAAAAGTTGAAGAGAGAGAAAAACACCCTAGCCACTAGCCTGGATTTTGGGGGCCATTAGCTTGAGCTGCCAAAGAACCAAGAAACCCCTGGGAAAACTCTGGGGAAAGCCCACAGTGAAAAGACTGAATTACTGCTGCTTCTTGGTGGAGCTGAGGGATGGATGGCCAGGGTGAAGTTGCGGGCATGCCTCAAGGCCAAAGGGTTTAGTTCTTCTGCTTCAGGAGCTGCCTTGCACTTAGTCATGTGTCTGAACTGCACCAGGGCAAGCCACAGGGTTGAGAAACCCACCTTAAGGGTATCCCTCTAGTGTTGGTGTGGTCCCCCCCAAAGACTGGGTCCCTCCGTGCCTGGAAAACACCATAGCGTAGAGCACCATAGAGCTCTCCTGATGCCAGCATCCTTCTCTTGCCCCCAGCATGGCACACTGGAGCTAACTCACCTCTGAAGTGCACTTTACTGAGCTGCACTTCAGCTGATTAAACTAATTATTACTCCAGGCTTAATGAAGTCATTCACCACTCGACTTTATTATAGCCGTTATTAAGTATTTACCTTCTCTATGTGGCAAGAGGTTCACCTGGAAAGCCTGCAGCGTTGGTCTGTGTGAAGGGAAGCTGCAGCTGGATGCCGAGAGCATCCCTGTGCCAGCTCCGAAATGCAGGCAGGGGCTGTCTGGCTGTGGGCGATGCTACAGCTGTCCTGGGTGCAGTGCTCAGGCTTCACAGACATATTTGCATTCTTCTGGATGACTAGGGGCTGGGTTTTCTACAGAGTTCTTACCCGAAAGCCTTCAGCCAGCTCCATGAATTATAACTCCTTCTCCACTGAGAACCGTTCAGGTGGATGGGTGGCTGTAACAGCTCCAAAAGAATAAAAATTATTAGTCTGTGGCTCATCAAGATAACATTATTGCCCATCTGAAGCACAGGATTCTGCTCCTCCAGGCCAGGAAGAGCAAATTCTTTGGTTTAGGCTCCGAAAAGGCTTTCCACCGTGTTCTGCGGGAATAACTGCAGTCACTGAGCAGTAAATCCACTTCCACGAGAAAATGCTCAAGAGTGCATGGGGATTCACATCTGTATTATGTAGAAATGAGCCAAAAAGAAATTAATGTTGAAAGTTACATGTCTTTAGGAAAATAAACATTTGTTCTGCCTCCCTCTTGGAAAGAGTGGGGAAAAAAAGAAACATTTAGGCAAACTATTACTATTTACATAAAACATAGGTGGATATTCGCTTCATAATGCGTTAGCTGAAGAATGAATAGGCCACAGTCTCCCAAAAAATGAAATAACAGGGGTGGGTGCCAAAAATCCTGCTCAAAGTTTCCTGGCTTGGCACAGACCCAGGTTGAAGAGGAGGGGATGGAGCCACCCGGCTGCTCTCCCCTTGGAAATGGTTCCTATGAGCAGTGGGGGCTCCTCTCCTCCATGAACCCACCTGTGGACAACCCCCATCAGAGCCAGCTGGAGGCACTCACCCGATGGTAAATCTGGATTTAATCCCTTTGAATTGAAAACCGGCTTTGCCACCAGCTCCATTGAGGCCATGTGGAGCATTACTCTCCTGTTAGTTACTTTATAGTTTTTAAAGGCAGGTACCATGTTTTACTTCCAAACACTTGCCATGTCCTGGTGGTCTGCGAAAGATTCCATCTGTGACCGTGGTCCTGGGAACAAAAGCAACAAGCAAAAGTGCCCAAGGAGGAAGATCTGAGAGTTTTGGTTTGGTGGGGTTTTATTTGGTCTTTTTTTTTTGTTGGTTTTGGTTTTTTTTAAATAAAACTTCTGATTAAACCAAAAGAAAATCTGAATTCATGGCCAACCCACCTGCTTAGAGCAGCAAACCTCGACCCCTCTCTGAGCATCACTGGGCTCAGGATACATGGCTAGTTGTGATGAAACGCGAGCTTTCAGGATGCCTTGTTTATCTCAAGCTTCTCCTTCTGTAAGAACAAAAAGTATTCCTGGTGTTTCGCTAGAGTCTGTTGAAGTATTTAGGAGGTTGAAGACCACAATTTCTGACGGTATAGTCAAAGCGGGTTATAGTCTCTCTCTATGAAGTGTTGCATTGCTAAATTATAACAAATGCTGGTGCCTTTGAGGGCAATAAAAATAAATTCAGTATACAACAGAAAATGAATTATAATTCAGAATAATTCTTGGTAGAAAGCATACATTTTTTAATTACAATCATAACTGCTTTTTGATTCTGAGACAAGTTGTTACCATAGTGACCCAATCCTTAAAGATAATTTTTGCCCAACACTGTATAAAATACTATATGACACCTGACTTCAGAAAGCAATGTGCAAAGATGAGTTTTCCAAGTGTTAGGCCTTGGGTATGAAAAAGCAACATAGGCTATCCAGAAAAATAATACCCTTTTGGTTACTGCCTGAAGAGACTTATACACACATTTCCCTGCAAGTATACTCACACACATTGTCTCAGATTTGATGGAGGCTACAAGTCTTGCTCAGATTTCAAGTCCACATAGACTCTGCAGAAGAATTTCAAACCACCGTGGAGAATCAGACAAAACGGAGAGAAGAAAATCAGAGGCGTGTTTGTACTGTAGAACAAACCAACCACTATTGCATACTATGAGGGGAGTTACAAAAATGTTTTTACTTTCTTTAAACAGTCTTCATATATATTTCTCTAGTAGACCATATATATTTCCCTGCAAAAAAATTCAGGAAACATACCCTGAAGTCACAACCATTGCTATAGTCAAGGAAATACACCTTTCGTCACACAAGGCAAAATGCAATCCTCGGTGAGACTGGTACCAGTTATTATTAGTCAATAATACCGTCATTTCAGTACTTCTTTTGGCAATCCTTGCCTGTCTCCCCTCATCCCTCTTGTATATTTAGAGGGACTGGTCTGCAGGGTTGCTTTGGGGATGTTCCCTGTCCCAAGCTGTGTCAGAAGCCGGATGTCATACTCTGTCCCTTTGGTAACCTGATTTGCATCCCTGGCAGTAGTGAGGGCGGTGGAGCCTTCTCTCACTTGGGTCCCCCCCCATAGCGAAACCAACTTACCTGGGGACAGGCTTCCTTTGGACAATCACAGCCATGGGGCTGAAGGATTGGGCTAGTTGCTGAACCTCTGCCACCTCATGGAGTCCAGCCGTTTGCCTACACGCAGTTTGAAATAGTTTTGAATATTAAAGATAGTGAGTCAGAAAGAATGAGGCAGCACTGACCCAGCTGGGGTGGCAAGTGGGTTTTCTCATGCCATTGTAGAGATTCTTGTTATCTGTGATAGACCTGTGGCATGCTACTGTGGTATGGAACGCCTCATAATGTATTTACCCTGCTTAAATTACTTTATAACACTTACTCCCATCCCCAGGGTACCCCTGATTTGTGAGAGTGCAGAAGTGACAAACCCTGGCCAGCAAACCATGAATTTCTCACCTTCTGAGATGTCCTCTCCTGCCAAACCTTAGCCATCGTGTGAAAATCCTGATGCTGTAACTCCAGGTGATTAATATACCAAGCCAGCTCAATCTGGGCTTAGTTCAGTCTGTTGGCTTTAATTAAGCTTTTATTTTTGGAAGTTAATAGATGCAAACTTCTTTCCTGAAACGGCAAAGCAGGGGGTGTTTCAGAGGTGTTACACCTTGCTTCAAAGCTGGCCTACATGGGAGGAGATAAAACAGGTATGTGGCCTTTGCAGCTTCCTTGTGATGTGCAGAGAAGGAGCAGAAAGTTTCTCTCCCTCCACTACCAAGTGATGAATATTTTCAATAGAGACTTTAATTAAAAAGTGTTGGGCTGCACAATAAATATCTTCCAGTCCCCTGTTGCAATCGTCTAGCAGGAATGAGGAAGATCAAGCCTGATGGCCTCGAAAAGCTTGACTCGCTAAAAGCTGCCTCTACTTTTCCTCAGGGCTCCCTCCTCCCTTGCCTCGGACAACACACTCCTGCTAAATGCCAACCAATTCTGCCCCAAAATACAAGTGGAGTTGCATCTGCTCAGCTGTCCTTGGAGAGAACAAGCACAGGGTCTGTGCTTTAACATGTGAAATTTAACATATGAAGTGTTGGAGTTTTCAAACTCTGATAAATCCAGTTGTGCTTCACCTCTGCTTAAATGCTTTTGCTTTCCAAAAACATTGGGTCTGAAGGGCAGAGGTTAGGTAAGAAAAATCCTAAAGGAGATTTAATGCTTGATAGAAAAATGCTAAGGTTCTAGAACAATTGCAAGTATCTATTTAATATATGAATAGTTAAGTACCTCATACCAATCTCCAGACACTGAATATGAGAAACGAAGGATGCAAATGCAACAACAGAAAAGAGCTTTTGCTTCAATTCCCAGGCACAGGACTGAGGAAAATGGGGGAGACATCTCCACTCATCCGTAAACACTCAATAGTTTACCAATTAACTAAAAGCAACGGTAGCACAACCAGAGAATTTTGTAAGAAATTATCCTCCTTGTGTAAACCATGAGCTGAAAATATCCTCGTATTGTCCACAGTGCTGGATGAATTTTCATCATCCTCCCCACACCACCGTGGGACGAGGGGCTGAGGAGCATCCCTCTCAGGAGTCCCAGCCAATCCCTCCAAACGCAGGTCCGGTGGCAGGCTGGTGAGAAGGTAAACCAAATTTTAATTTTACTTTAATTTCACTTTTGAGTTTGCAGAGCAAACCTCCTCTCACCCCTGTTGTGAAACACAGGCAGAGGAACAGGCAATGAGCTGAAAACTCAAAATTTCAGGAACTTTAAATAAGGATTTAAATTGTTAGTTTTTCACCAGTTAAGGAAAAAAAAAAAAGAAAAAAGGAAAAAGAAATCCTTTGATTTATTTTTAATTGCTATTTACAAGGTAAAAGTAAAAAAAGTCTCATAGGAGTTTTCAGCAACACACTAATAAATGGTCAGGAGAGGAGATAAAGAAGAGTTTCATTTTCAGATTTTTTGGGTTTTGGCAATGTTCTTTTTTAGCTACCAAACTCAAATTTAAATGTTTAGAAAGCACGAGCCCTTCCACAAACCAAATCCCTACCTTGATACCAGCACTGCCAGCTCCCATGGTGCATCCAACTTCTAGGCTGCAAAACAGAGGAATCTTCAAGAGAAGACCTGAAGCAACCTGTCAGTGAGCGCACCATCACCATGGTCAATACCGTCACTACCATCTTCATCACCATCTACCTTTCTCACTGGAAGAGCAAATTGTCTCCAGAGGGCACAAGGAGCCAGCAGCAGCTCCTAGATCCAGGCTGCTGATGTGGGCTGACAGCAAACATCCCTGTCAGTCGCAGGGAGGTACATGGCTCTTCACCATCAAGTGCATCTTAGCAATCTGTATTTTTGGAAGAAAGTATCATGCTGAAGGCACGGGTCTTTTCTCTAACTGCTCTCTGAGCTAAGCAAGACCTACAGCTTTCCCAAGCTCTGTTTTCACTGCCTGCGAACATCTCCAGCCACCAGTTGGCTGTGGGGCTTGCCAGCTTGAGGGCTGTTGCTGCTGAAACATATTTCCCCACATGGGACCCCTGCACAGGGGCTTCATGTCTGCCGCTTGTCCTTGAAAAATTCTTCCATTTCATCAGTGGGACATTCGCTTTCTGGGGATGGAAACCCCAGGGAAAAATAAACCAGCACAGACTTCAAGCACCATTACCTCCTCACCACCATGAGAAAGGCTGTGTACCCAGGGCTGAACGCCTAAAAAGGGTTTTTGCAATCAGAATGCTGAATTTCTATCTGCTTGGGGAGAAACACAAATGAAAGATGGTAGCATTGTTGCACTGGCATTCCTAGTCTATTCGAACTAAAACATGAAAGTTTGCTGCCAGCTGACCTATACAAAATAAGCGCTACTTGCTGTTCTAAAGCAGCTTTTTAACAGGTATTTTTAGGACAGAAATTATTTAGTCCTCTATTGCAGTTTATGGATTTCAGAGGTTGTTATACATTTACTTCTTCCAACAGATCTCAGGGAAGTTCAATCCAAACCGCTGCTTGATTTTGTTTACTTATTTTACACCTGCTCCATCAGCAGCCTGCCATGCAGATGGGCCTTTGGCAAACCTGTTAAACCAAATGTAAGGCTGACATGAACAGAAGTCACCTGGACAGGCAGAGGCAACCATTGTGTTTTCAGAAGATAGCTAAAAAAATTTTTTTCCTTTCAAGTAAGACCCCAGCAAACACTCCAGCTGGAAGGAAATAACAAAACGCAACAATTGAACTCATGAGACAGCTGTGGTATGAAACACAGGTTGAGAGCTACTTCCCAGAGCATATCTGAGGTGAAATGACATAAGAAAAAAAAAAAGCAAGCCAAAAATCTTACCAACAAACAGTGAGGTGGAAGCAAGACACCAAACTGCCTTAGGGAAGGAGAGCAAAAGCTGAAAGCATTACAGTTTAGGTTAGCATGTAGTGAGGTGGATTGTGAACTGGCTGAAGGGAAGAAGTCAGAGAGTTGTGGTCAATGGGGCAGAGTCTAGTTGGAGGCCTGTATCTAGTGGAGTCCTTCAGGGGTCAGTACTGGGACCAGCACTATTTGATATACTCACCAATGACCTGGATGAGGGATTAGAGAGCACTGTCAGCAAGTTTGCTGATGTCACAAAATTGGGAGGACACCAGAAGGCTGTGCTGCCATCCAGAGAGACCTGGACAGGCTGGAGTGCCGGGCGGGGAGAAATCTTATGCAGTTCAACAAGGGCAAGTGTAGAGTTTTGCATATGGGAAAGAACAACCCCAAGTAGAAGTGTAGGTTGGGGACTGACCTGCTGGAGAGAACTGTAGGAGAAAGGGACCTGGGGGTCCTGGTGGGCAGCAGGATGCCCATGAGCCAGCAGTGTGCCCTTGTGGTCAAGAAAGCCAATGGCATCCTGGGGTGTATTAGAAGGGGAGTAACAAGTAGGTTGAGAGAGGTCCTCCTGCCCCTCCACTCTGCCCTGGTGAGGCCACATCTGAAATATTGTGTACAGTTCTGGGCCCCTCAGTTCAAGAGAGACAGGGAACTGCTGGAGAGAGTCTCAGCGCAGAGCCACAAAGATGATGAAGGGAGTGGAACATCTCCCTTATGAGGAAAGGCTGAAGGAGCTCGGTCTCTTTAGTTTGGAGGAGACTGAGGGGTGACCTTATTAATGTTTATAAATATGTAAAGGGGGAGTGTCAGGAGGACAAAGACAGGTTCTTCTCAGTGATGTCCAATGACAGGACAAGGGACAACGAATGCAAGCTGGAACATAGAAGGTTCCATGAAAACATTAGGAAAAACTTTTTCACTGTGAGGGTGACAGAGCACTGGCACAGGCTGCCCAGGGAGGTTGTGGAGTCTCCTTCTCTGGAGATATTCAAAACCCGCCTGGACGCGTTCCTGTGCGATCTGCTGTAGGTGATCCTGCTCTGACAGGGGGGCTGGACTAGATGATCTTTCGAGGTCCCTTCCAACCCTTAACACTCTGCGATTCAGTGTGATCCTGTGAATACAAATAGCTGTTACCTAGCTCATTTAGCACCTGTGTTATGAGGTAGCTGTGGTAAAATGGATGGATGTAACATTTTTGTCAAGCCCAGTTGTCTTTGGAAAGATTATCTGCACAGCAGTGGGTTTATAAATGGCTGTTAGGGAATAGAAATTATTTCTTTGCTTACAAAAAAGCTCAGTGTGCCTGGCTGCAATTCTCTGTTAAGGGAGCTCAGCATTTATAATCACACATCTGCTCCTTCTGTCTCTGTCCCAGGGCTTAACTCCATTAACACTTTGGGCTGTTTCCCTTCTCCCACATCAAGACATCAAACCCCTCCAGAAAAAATTGAGACCTCTTGACAAGTCTTTTCACCATCATGTTAATATGCAGTACTACTTAAAGCAAATTCAAAGCGCTCCGTCACCTCCTTCATATCTGCTGAATAAATGACCCGAAAAGGTAATGGCTCCATCCTGCCTCAGCAGTAGTTTTCAGGCAGGTATGAGATTTTTTTTTGAGAAAGGTGGGGAGGTGCAGAGCAAGTGTTCAGCTTTCAGAGCTGAAGGTACTTGTTCTCTAAACACTGTTGTGGAGCTCGGGAATCAGCTAAATCCTGGGAAAAGAAAGGAGATGGATACCTCTTTCAATGGAAATGATACTTTTTCCTTCCTTATAAGCAGGCCTAGATCTCTTAGGAAAGCCCATTCAGGCTACTGTTATTTTTGGTTGCAAATCCAAAGCGATGGACCTGCTTGCAAACAAATTGCCCACTGAGCAACACACTAACACCCAAGTTTTGTGTTACATCACATAAAGAAACTTCTCTTTCCTTCATAGCTGTGCTGGTGTCAGCCCAAACTTGAGACTTTGATCTGAGTGAATGTGGATAAGGAAAGAGATGTAGAAATTTAATTTTGTGCACAAAAATGCACCCAGCCAGCTGTCTTCTGCTCAGGAGTGTGACCAGTGGTAGGGTAGCCGTGCTGGCAAAGCAGCTCCCAGGCTCACTCTGGCATTACCCCCAGCATTGGGGTGGCAAAACAAGGAAAGCTGTGCTGCTTTTGCAAGGGCCGATGAAAACTCCTTGTTGATGTTCCTCACAAGGAGAAAGCATGTGCTGGGCACCCACGTTGTTAATATTGCAGAGTCTTTTCTATTGCCCCACCAGAGCAGCTCCCAGGTTTGAAGAATCCAGTTCCACCTGCTACAACACCTGCCTCCTATGGACAAACTGAGCAGCACTGTTTTTACAGGCCTGCACAACCTGATGGCATATTGATACAGTGATGGAAGTCAATCTCCCGGTGGTCTCTACCTGCAAAGATGAAATAACACCTGGCTGCAGGAGCTCCATGCACGAAAAGGCAAAGATTTTTTTTGTTTTGTTTTTGAGATCTCACAAAGTAATGAAACAAGAAGGATATGAGATTGTTGAAGAAATGCAGCTACCATCCATGCCTTGAAGGCATCTCGAGGAGGCCATAGAGCAAGTAGCAGGAAGCAATACTTGTTAAGGTGAGAGCACCAGCTGCCGTTCCCTGCAGTGCAGTGAAACAGAGGCAAGAAATTGGGTTTTTGTTCAGTGTCTAGATATCTGCTTGGAAAGTTTAGTACAGAAAAGATACCCCAACATAACCAGAGGGTGATGTTCTCACAGAGAACATTACTTTCCTATCCAGGTACTAAAATGCATTATTAAAAGGTATTCGTTTGCAAAACCAGCTTTTGCTTCCCACCATGCTGCTGAGCTCCCACATGAGCCCAGCCCTCTCCACCTGGGGACACTGAACTGCTTTGGTGCACTGCTCCCTCTGTGAGAGAAGTTCGTGTTGTTTTCCCACAGCACAAAGCTTATCTGCTTTTGTTTTTCTAATGACGTGAACTCCTCTACTTCGGGGCCAAGCCTTGTGCCTTGTCACCATACCCAGGACTCCCTCAGCCTTGCCACCAGCACACCCTGGGAAGCATTGCTGGCAGCCAGTTTGGACCATGATAAAACCAGTTCAATGCTCTGTCTTCCCTCTCTACCACCTGCTGGAAAGCAGAGGCTGGCTTGTTTTGTGACTTGCTTTTACAAAAGCAGAGTTTGCTGAACCCAAGCCCTGTTATGGTGCAATTCAAAGGCTGGGCAGGACCGAGACAGCAATAGGAAAACTTCCTTTTGAGAGGAAGAGGCAGAAAGAGCAGGCTTAGTATCCATATAACCTAAGATCATCATCACCCATCCTAGTTTGTCTGACACAGCTCGACATTAAAGGAATAAACAACAAGAATATATCCCAGTCTTCACTTAAGGTTCTCTCATTTCTAAAAACCCTCCCTGTCCATTTGCAGAAGTAAAGACAATGCCCCACCAAGAGCTGCATCAGAACCTGCACAGCACCAAAAATTCCAACAGTTCAACCCATGTACCTATAGCAAATAAATAAATACCAGGGTTCCTGCATGGCAGACTGCTGCCCTGTGGTACCCATTTTCTCCCCACAGTGTCTCCTTTACTCTGGGTTGGTTTTAGTAGGAAAGGCGGTTCCAGGTTTTCCAGCTAAGCCAGCCCAGGATTTTCTCATGACCCAGTAATTTTTTTACTTGTATGGAGTGGCTGAGTTTAATATTCTTATTTGTGCCTCTGGTATTCTGTGTAGCTTCAGAACATGGCTTGACAAAATATGCATAATTAAGAAAATTCACCTGACTGGGAACCCAGGCCTGACGTGCTGTAGGCTCACCTGTCAGGGGTTTTGGACCATCATTTTCAGATGCCAAAAGGAACAGGTCTTCTCCACACAAGTGCACAGAGGCTGTCAGAAACTTCTTCCTATTAACTGTCTTAAAGGAGAAAGAGGATTTGCACTAAAATTTTTCACTGTTTCTCTGGCACTTTATGGTGTGCCAAAAACTGCAAGCCAGCTTAACTGAAAATAGATCAGTATTAATATGGGGCATGAATGCAAATGGCACAGGAGCTTCGTGCTGTTGGTCTCATCTCATACTGGCTGTTGCCCCAGTGTACTGGGTTCAGCTAGGATAGGGCTAATTCTCTGGAAAGGAGCTATCTGGGCATAGGGGGTCGCTAGGATATTCGATACCATCGTGATGTCATGCTCGGGGTATATATATATGGAGCGGTCGGGGTGGGGGCAGGCGCTCTTTCCCGGTTTCCGGTCCGCTCGGGCGGTGAGCTCCGCGTTACAGGTTGCTCGCGTTATATCTGGTTAAACGTTACTGTTATTTCACTGTTATTGTTACCATTTTATGTTCACCATTAAACTGTTTTTATCTCAACCCCTGGAGGCCTTCGCCTGAGCTCCTTTCGGGCTTTTCCCCTCACTCTCGGTAAGGGGGGGGGGGAAGGGAGCGACCCCGTGGTTCCTTTGTTTCCTTCCCGCCGGTAACTCGGCTCGAACCACAACAACTTTTTGGCGCCCAACGTGGGGCCGGGGGTTTGAGATAACAACAGATTTGACAAAAGAGTGTTAAAAAGATAACTTTGTTAGATTGATTCTGCACATTAGTCAAGTAGTTGGTGGTCATAATGTTGTTTTATTTATTTACACTGTGGCATTGGCTGAATCCTTATGTATTATATATATTTCCTGCGCTGGTATTTATCAACTGTGGAAAAGGGGTCAAAGGCATGATTCTTTTGTACGGGGTGCTGACAGCTTATAATATGATTGTATCACTGGCCATGAGGGTAAACTGGTATTTGTATGAGGCGCTATTGTCATTCCCATGCCTTGGGCGCCTCCTCTCTGAATTCATTGGTAACGGCACCGAATCTATAGGGGAAGCAGAGGAGAATGTTCTCTCCCGTTTGTCCTTCAAGCTGATCACAACCGTTTTTGAAAACTTTGAATATTCTTGGAATACCCAATCCAGCATGTGTCTCCTGGTTTTCGTCCTGTGTCTTCTGAATGTGTGCCTCATCTTGCTCGCGGTCACACCAAAATTTTCTAAGGATACCACCCAGAGACCTGTCCCGAAGCCAGATAACTATGAGTGGCAAGGTGTGTGGGAGAAGTTGGGCAAGCTCCTAGGGCAATGGTCATCTCCAGTGTTTTGGAATTTCAGCCCTGAACATATACAGAATCCTAGGAAACTAGCAGAGTATTTGGAGAAGGTATGCTGTCAGCCTGGCCACTCCAAAGAAGCCCAAATCACTGCTGTGTGCTGGGGCCTGGCCCATGCCTACCGAGCCATTTTCAATGTCACCCATTATTCCCAAGGAAAAGAGGAGACCTCTGGACCTGAAGACAAACCAGTACATGATGTGACTGTTCCAGTCTCTGCAACAAATGCTGCGGCTGCTCCGACCCCTGTGACAAGCGTTGCGGCTGCTCCGACCCTTGTGACAAGTGCTGCGGCTGCTCCGACCCCTGTGACAAGCGCTGCGGCCGCTCCAACCCCTGTGGTAGGCGCTGCGGCCGCTCCGACCCCTGTGACAAGCGCTGCGGCTACTCCGACCCCTGTGACAGGCGCTGCGGCCGCTCCAACCCCTGTGACAGGCGCTGTGGCCGCTCCGACCCCTGTGACAGGCGCTGCGGCTGAACCAGAAAATGAGCCTGTGCCAGTATCGGTTGCTCCAGTACAGAAGAAGAAGTACACGAAGAAATCGGTTCGCTTGGTGAGGGATGAAAACGAAGCAGGGCCATCACGAGAACAAGAAGAGGAGGTAGAGCCAGAGATAATCACCCGGTCTCTATCTCTCAGTGAGCTGCGAGACATGCGAAAGGACTTTGGTCGCCATCAAGGTGAGCACATTATTACCTGGCTGCTCCGATGCTGGGACAGTGGAGCCGGTAGCCTGGAACTGGAGGGTAAAGAAGCCAAACAGCTGGGATCCCTCTCTAGGGAAGGGGGCATTGACAAAGTGCTTGGGAGGCAGACACAAACCCTCAGCCTCTGGAAGCGCCTTCTGTCAGGCATGAGGGAAAGTTACCTCCTCAAGGATGATATTGCATGCCACCCAGGTAAATGGACCTCAATGGAGAGAGGTATCCAGTACCTGAGGGAACTGGCTGTGTTGGAGGTGATTTACAGTAATCCAGATGATGAGCAGTCACCCACTGATCCAGATGAAGTCCGATGTACACAAGGCATGTGGCGGAAGTTCCTACGAAGTGCACCTCAAACATACACAAACTCGTTGGCACTGATATCCTGGAGAGAAGGTGAGGGACAAACCGTGGATGAACTGGCTGGCCGGCTCCGGCACTATGAAGGAAGTGTGTCTTCATCCCTACAGGCTTGTGTTTCTGCCGTGGAAGAACTGTCCCGGGAGTTCCAGCAGCTCAAAGTGGATTTGTCCTGCTCTACACCCACACGGGCACGTGTCTCAGCTGTTAGGACTAGGCACTCCTCCAATCAAGAGAGAGAACAGGGAAAACAAACCCGCCGGAATACTCTCTGGTTTTACCTACGTGACCATGGAGAGAACATGAGCAAGTGGGATGGAGAACCAACTTCAGTCCTAGATGAACGCGTACGTGAGTTGCGAAAGGAAGCGGCAAAGAAGAAGGATCATCGTAAGAGAAGTATTGCCCCAGTTTCCAGTGGAAAGCCCTCCAAACGAAACAGGAAAACAGATTTTGACTCTGATGCTCTTGAAGGAACCTCTAGGTCATACTCACAAGAAGTGAGTGACTCTGATCGAGAATAGAGGTGCCCTGCCTCCAGCCAGGTGGAGGAGAGGGACAATCGGGTCTACTGGACTGTGTGGATCCGATGGCCTGGCACATCAGCTCCACGGGAATACAAAGCTCTAATAGACACAGGCGCACAATGTACTTTGATGCCATCAGGATATAGAGGGGTAGAACCCATTTGTATTTCTGGGGTGACAGGGGGGTCCCAGCAATTGACTGTATTGGAAGCTGAAGTAAGTCTGACTGGAAATGAGTGGCATAAACACCCTGTTGTGACTGGCCCAGATGCTCCGTGCATTCTTGGTATAGACTTCCTCAGGAGCGGGTACTTCAAAGATCCAAAAGGGTACCGGTGGGCCTTTGGCATAGCTGCTTTGGAGGCAGAGGAAATTAAACAGCTGTCCACGTTGCCTGGTCTCTCAGAGGACCCTTCTGTGGTGGGTTTGTTGAGAGCTGAAGAACAACAGGTACCAATTGCTAACTCCACGGTGCATCGACGGCAATATCGCACCAACCGAGACTCCCTGGTTCCCATCCATAAGCTGATCCGTCAGTTGGAGAACCAAGGAGTTATTAGCAAAACTCACTCACCCTTTAACAGCCCCATATGGCCAGTGCAGAAATCTAACGGGGAATGGAGACTAACAGTGGATTATCGTGGCTTGAATGAAGTTACACCGCCATTGAGTGCTGCCGTGCCAGACATGCTCGAGCTTCAATATGAGCTAGAATCGAAGGCTGCCAAATGGTACGCCACCATTGATATCGCTAATGCGTTTTTCTCGATCCCTCTGGCAGCAGAGTGCAGGCCACAGTTTGCCTTTACTTGGAGGGGCATCCAGTACACTTGGCATCGACTGCCCCAGGGGTGGAAACACAGCCCCACCATTTGCCACGGGTTAATCCATGCTGCACTGGAACAGGGGGAAGCTCCAGAACACCTGCAGTACATTGATGACATTATCGTATGGGGGGATACAGCGGAAGAAGTTTTTGAGAAAGGGAGGAAGATAATTCAAATCCTTCTGAAAGCTGGTTTTGCCATAAAACGTAGTAAGGTAAAAGGGCCTGCGCAGGAGATCCAGTTTTTGGGAGTAAAGTGGCAAGATGGACGCCGCCAGATTCCGATGGATGTGATTAATAAGATAGCAGCGATGTCCCCACCAACTAGTAAGAAGGAGACACAGGCATTCTTAGGCACAGTGGGGTTTTGGAGGATGCATATCCCAAGTTACAGCCAGATTGTAAGCCCTCTTTTCCAGGTGACCCAGAAGAAGAATGATTTTAAATGGGGCCCTGAACAGCAACAAGCCTTTGAGCAGATTAAACGAGAGATTGTTCATGCAGTATCTCTTGGGCCAGTCCGGACAGGACAAGATGTTCAAAATGTGCTTTATACTGCAGCTGGGCAGAATGGCCCTGACTGGAGTCTCTGGCAGAGGGCACCAGGGGAGACCCGAGGCCGACCTTTAGGGTTTTGGAGTCGGGCATACAGAGGATCTGAGTCCCGCTACACTCTCACTGAGAAGGAGATACTGGCAGCGTATGAAGGAGTCCGAGCTGCCTCAGAAGTAATTGGTACTGAGGCACCTCTCCTTTTAGCACCCCGATTTCCAGTTTTGGGCTGGATGTTCAGAGGGAGGGCCTCATCTACACATCATGCGACTGATGCCACGTGGAGTAAATGGATGGCACTGCTCACACAGCGGGCCCGAATGGGGAACACTAATCGACCAGGAATCCTGGAGGCAATTACAAACTGGCCAGAAAACAAGGACTTTGAGGTGTCACAGCAGGAGGAAGTGAAACGTGCAGAAGAGGCCCCACGATATAACGAATTACCGGAGGATGAGAAGCGGTACGCTCTGTTCACTGATGGGTCCTGTCGCATTGTGGGAAAGCATCGAAGATGGAAGGCTGCTGTATGGAGCCCCACACGGCGAGTTGCTGAAGCCACTGAAGGGGAGGGTGAATCGAGTCAATTTGCAGAGGTAAAAGCCATTCAACTGGCTTTAGATATTGCTGAGCGGGAAAAGTGGCCAGTGCTCTATCTCTACACTGACTCGTGGATGGTGGCAAATGCTCTGTGGGGGTGGTTACAGCAATGGAAGCAGAATAACTGGCAACGCAGGGGTAGGCCTATGTGGGCTGCCGAACTGTGGCGGGATATTGCCGCCCGGGTGGAGAACCTGGTTGTGAAAGTACGTCATGTAGATGCCCACATGCCCAAGAATCGAGCCACAGAAGAGCACCTAAACAACCAGCAGGTAGATCGGGCTGCTAAGATCCAGGTGTCTCAGGTGGACTTGGACTGGCAGCACAAAGGTGAATTGTTCGTAGCTCGGTGGGCCCATGACTCCTCAGGCCATCAGGGAAGGGATGCGACACACAGATGGGCTCGTGATCGAGGGGTGGACTTGACCATGGATGCTATCGCACAGGTTATCCATGAATGTGAAACATGTGCTACAATCAAGAAGGCCAAGCGGGCAAAGCCTTTGTGGTATGGAGGGCGATGGATGAAATACAGATATGGGGAGGCGTGGCAGGTTGACTATATTACGCTCCCACTAACCCGTCAAGGCAAACACCATGTACTCACAATGGTGGAGACGACCACCGGATGGCTGGAGACATACGCTGTGCCCCATGCCACTGCTCGGAACACCATCTTGGGCCTGGAAAAGCAGGTACTGTGGCGACACGGCACTCCGGAGAGGATTGAGTCGGATAATGGGACTCATTTCCGGAACAGCCTTATTGACACCTGGGCCAAAGAGCACGGCATTGAGTGGGTGTACCACATCCCATATCATGCACCAGCCTCTGGAAAGGTGGAACGGCACAACGGACTGCTAAAGAGTACATTGAGAGCAATGAGTGATGGAACTTTCAAACACTGGGACACAAATTTAGCAAAAGCCACATGGTTAGTCAATAATAGAGGATCTTCCAATCGAGCCGGGCCTGCCCAGTCAAAACTCCCACCTACTGTGGATGGAGATAAAGTCCCTGTTGTGCGTATGAGGAACATGTTGGGGAAGACAGTATGGGTTAGCCCTGCCTCCGGGAAAGGCAAACCCATCCGTGGGGTTGCTTTTGCTCAGGGACCTGGGTGTACTTGGTGGGTGATGCAGAAGGATGGGGATGTTCGGTGTGTACCCCAAGGGGATTTAACTTTGGGAGAGAATAGCCAGTGGACTAAATCATGTGATGTTAACTGATAAATTACCCTGCCAATGTTTGTCATCACTGCTGCTGTTATTATGTGTCATGTTGATTAATATTACAGTAAGAACAACCCAGACCAACACAGGATAGACTACGATGAAAACGAGGGAGGGACAGCGATAAGGGAACCCGAGGTGGCGCCCAGTGACTTCCCTTAAATGACGGTTTTTTCAAGCTTCAGACCGTGGACACAGAACATGAAAAATACAGCGTGTTTTGGACGAAGTATACCACAATCAAGCACCATTCCCTCCTACCCTAAAGAACTGTTAACAATGAATGGAACCTTGAAGCCATGAACTCAAAGGCTATACTTGAAGGAGTGTATAGATTAAGCGAATGATAATTGTAAAGCGTGAGATCTGAGCATGACGTAGATGGTATAGAATAAGGGGTGGATAATGTACTGGGTTCAGCTAGGATAGGGCTAATTCTCTGGAAAGGAGCTATCTGGGCATAGGGGGTCGCTAGGATATTCGATACCATCGTGATGTCATGCTCGGGGTATATATATATGGAGCGGTCGGGGTGGGGGCAGGCGCTCTTTCCCGGTTTCCGGTCCGCTCGGGCGGTGAGCTCCGCGTTACAGGTTGCTCGCGTTATATCTGGTTAAACGTTACTGTTATTTCACTGTTATTGTTACCATTTTATGTTCACCATTAAACTGTTTTTATCTCAACCCCTGGAGGCCTTCGCCTGAGCTCCTTTCGGGCTTTTCCCCTCACTCTCGGTAAGGGGGGGGGGGAAGGGAGCGACCCCGTGGTTCCTTTGTTTCCTTCCCGCCGGTAACTCGGCTCGAACCACAACACCCAGGAAATGGGGCAGTGATGCTCGGAGGTGGTTACAGACAATTTGGGAGAGTGATGTAATGAGTTTGTGCGCCAAACTTTCCTGGTAAGGCAGCTGCTGTCAAATAGCATCAGGTGAGCTGCAAACAACATGCGGGGGTGAACAATTTGGAGGGGAAAAAATTTAAAAAAAAAAAAGTGGGAGCAATTAACATTAATCTAATACTATCCTTTAAAAATATGACCAGCAGCTGCAACTTTCCTTGATTTCTGTTCACTTCCAGGACTTCAGGCCTGAAACATGTTTCCCTGGGCATTAAATCATAGAATCATAGAACAGTTCAGGTTGGAAAAGACCCTTGGGATCATCGAGTCCAACCATTAACCCTACACTACAACCATTAACCCTACACTACAAGTTCACCCCTAAACCATATCACCCAACACCACATCTAAGCAACACTTAAACACATCCAGGGATGGCGACTCAACCACCTCCCTAGGCAGTCTGTTCCAGTGTCTGACCATGCTTTCCGTGAGGAATTTCTTCCTAATGTCCAGCCTAAATTTGCCCTGTTGCAACCATTTCCCCTGGTTCTGTCCCTAATTATCCGTGAGAAGAGACCAGCACCAACCTCTCTACAATGTCCTTTCAAGTAATTGTAGAGCATGATGAGGTCCCCCCTCAGCCTCCTCTTCCTTAAACTGAACAGTCCCAGCTCCCTCAATCGCTCCTCATAAGGTCTATTCTCCAGGCCTAATCTAAATCTGCAGAGCAAAGCAGGAGCAGGGCCTGTCTGAACCCTGGTAAGCAGCTGTCCCCATCCCCACCACCGATGCACACTGTGCCTTTGCAGCGTGATGTGCTTTCAATCTCATGTTTTCCTCCCAGTAACATGGGAATAGCATTACTCATTTTTAATTAGAAAATACAGACCCAGAGTATTAATGTGCTCCATTTGAAAGGGATCTCTGAATGCCTAGAAATTATTTTATCCATAATAATTAGGGTTTCTTCTTCTCTGAACACCACCTTGGATACATGAAACACTCACTCCAGTAATTATATCCATTAACTTTTCCTTATTTCTCTCCATCAGATATGCTGTTTATACTTTACACTAATTTCTACTGCTTCCAACACATACAGGCAAAATAACTAATTTTATATGTCAGACCCAGCTATGGAAAATAAAAAAAAACATATGTGCCTAATGACTGAGGCTCAGCTAAAGTTAGTGCCTTGCCTTTGCTTTGCAGCTGAATTCTAATGATTGTGTTCCTAAAACCTGCACAGTAAACCAGCTGGTTAGGTGCCCTCATTTAATGGGGAAAAAAATAAAAAGAAAAAAAAAGAAAAAGTCTGGAATATTTTTAATCAGATATTCTGCATCTAGAAGTCACCTTCACCCTGCAACCCACAACAAACTTCCGAAAGCTGCAGGTTTTCAGACAAGATTTTTTGCAAGTGCAAGGTAACAAAGATCCTTCTTTCCTCCTGCTGCAAATCACAGCTCTTACCTGCAACAGTGTCTGCCCTCCTGTCTCCCAGAGAAGGCTGTGTTACCAAACCACCTCACGTAGTTAAAGAAAATATATGGGGCCATGTGCTTTAATTTTATTCTACCAGAGGATGCACAGGTACATAAATACACACTGGCTTGCCCCAGGGTTGCAGCAACGCCACTGATTTTTCAGTGTCAGGATTTCTCCTCCTTATGCTTTGGGTTTAATTTACAACCTGTATGGGGACAAAACACTACCATACCTGACCCAGTCCTGCGGTGTCGAGATTGCCAATGGTGAGCAAAGCCATCTGGAGAAAGGCAGGGCTGTAGGACAGGAAAGTTGTTTCTTTGAAATTTTGAAAACCCAGATTAGAGAGACACCATATTTGTACTATTCACTCATCAAAAGCCATCCCTTACCTTGAAGCAGCAGACTGAAACCCTGCCCACCTGCCTGACACCCGCTTTTGCTGCTCCTTCTGCATTGCTCCACCCAGAGGAGAGGAATCCATCACCCTCAATGCACTGTGCTCCTGCACACGCTACTCCTTCAGGCCAGCAAAGTGGGAAAGAACTGCTAAAATGCTTTTTTAACAGAAGTTTTAAAAAAAAGAACAATAAGCTTTGAGAACCCATTTGAAGGGGGTAAACGTTGCTCCAGATCATATCTTTTAAAGGCTGCAAGGCTGGGCACAATGAGAAGAGAGTTGAGCTCCAAAGTATAAGTTTAAAATGGAGCTTTTAACTGTATTTTTTTTTTTTTTAGGTACAGAACTCAATAGTGACTGTGTAGAGGAGGCTAGGTAGTGCCTGTCACAAACAGCTCTTCTCAGTGTTCAGATGGCTTCAAGGCTGTGCAAGAGCAGTGGGTGCAGTCCAGAGAGACATGGGTGCTTTCCACCCTGTAACACCATAACTTTTCAGAAGAGGGCAAAAGCAGACTGACCAAGGGAGCAGCCAAAAGCAGCATCTCTCAGAAAGAAGAAACACAGATACGGGAAAATAACACTTTTTTTTCCCCCTCTCACCTGCTATTGTTACTCAGTAAAACACGCCAGTGCCGTGTGCCAGGGAACGAGATGTGCTCAAATTCTGGACAGACCCCCAGTGAATCCCTCCTCTGAGGACTCAGCCTTCCTGCTCCTAAGCCAGCAGCCAAGCCTAGGCAGCTGCAGGGGTCACAGCTCATGCAGGTTTTTGGAAGATGCTCCAAAGCCTTTTCAAATCACAATACTTACTGCCACAGAGGAAGACACAAAGCAGCCCCAGCAATAAGAAACATACTTGGATGGTCGGAGAAGTGCATGGGTTAAATATCCCTGGTGATCACAGAGTGGTGGCACCTGAAGGATGTGGTTGGGGTGATGGGGGACACATGTGCCTCAGGACCAGCTCCCCTGCCCGGTGAGTTCCCTGGTGTCTCTCCTAGGCCCTCAGCTGAACACAGTATGGCACAAGAACAGGAAAGCTTACCCTAGGTTAAGCTGTTTAATTAATGGCTTAATTAGCACGGCCTAGTTCACACCCAGGTCCCATTTTATCTCCACCTGCCAGAGGGCCAGGCCAAGCCCCTCACACAGGGTATTAAGTGCAATAGGTTTAAGTCATTGCTGCCCATCTCTGCAATAAATGCTCACGGGTTTGGGGATGCGAGGGAGGGACCTGGGAAGGGTGTGCTAAACAAACCTGTCAAGTCCAGGGCAGATGAGCTGTCCTGGGCAGCCACGTGGGGTTTGTACCCAAAGAAGTGCTTTCCCTCCTGCTCTTTGCCCCCCTGCTCTGGCTAAGCATGGGGGAAAAGTTACATTTTTCTGTAGCTCACCCTTGGGATTTGACCTGCAAGTCCAAACAGCCCTGATGCTCAGCACTCTCTGTACAGATTGCAGGTACCTGCAATCACCTCCTGGTTGCCATTTGCATCAGGTGTGTACTTCGTTGAGGTAAACCATTAAATCCCAGGTGAAAATTCTCCCTCTAATTAATTTTTTGATAGTAGCAGCTCTTTGCTGAGCTCCTGGGTACTAAGTCTTCTTTGGAAAGGTATGTGTGGGGTTCATGAAAATAGGCTTGAATGTACCTGAGTGTGACCAAATTGGCTGGCGTGGGGACGCATCCTGACCCGCAGTAAACAACACTTTTTGTAATCTGAGGGCTGAAGGTCAGAGATGGTTTTGTCTCTTCTGTGGGTTTTTCTTGGGGTGAATGTAAGCAACAGAGTTCAGCTTTGGCTCTGAACTCACCCTCAGCTACACAGGTTTCATTTTGCATGCTCTTCCTCACCCTTCCTCCCTCATTTCACCAGCTAAATTCAGACAAGGAGCTCATATGCATAAAAGCTGTCAAAAGAATAACTTACAAGTACAGCAGCTAGAAAAGGCTTGAAGTGTAAAGTTGGCAGCCCCCGAAGAGCTGCAGGAACTATCCAATCCATCTGGTGTTCCTGGGTGCACAGCAAACAGGCTTTTGACTAGTTCATAACCATGGCACACGAAAAAGGCTCAATTATTGCTTCTTAGAAAAACCAAATTATCTCCTGGAGTCGGAGACTGACAGCCACACAGTCTCCACAGCGTTCTGCATGGCTGAATTTTTGCCGGCTTATTCTCTACTGTTCTGTACTGCCTGTAATTGCATTGCATTTTAATTGTTTAGCATCGTCAGAACTTCAGCCCCGGGGGCAGTGGAGGTGGTGAGAGCTCAACACATCAAATTACTACCCAGAAAAGCAAGCAGACAAAAAGGAAAGCGGGGAGAGAGGGAGGAAGGCAAATGAGCCATGTTTATTAGAAGAAAGGCAACCCTGACCGGGGAAGTGTCCTACTGATGTAATAAGAAAGCTGAAAGTTGTTAATAATAATAAAGAGCACAATAACACAGTTGCTTTTCTATCAGAAAGCACCACTTCTGCAAAAAAAATTAATGCACCGTGGAAAGTGGAGATGAAAACCGTCAAAAATGCTCCTTGCCCATGTAGCCCGTCTTCCTTCCCAGTTTTATTTAGTGGGGCTTTTTTTTTTTTGTGGGAATGAGTTCTGCAATTGCACTGTTTAGTGCTGTTCCCTTTAGTGCTATGGTGCAGCCCCAAAAGCTGGCACCTCTGCCACAGAGACCCAACGAGACACGATTTCCTACAGGCAGGCTTGTGTCGTGCCCTTGGTGAGCCAGAGGTCCTAAGCGCTGCTCCTTTCACTTCACCAGAAGATGCTCCAGGTCCAAATCCCAAGGGCAGGTTTTGGAGGAAAGGGCCATTCTCAGGCTGTCCCACGGCACAGGGGATGGCGGCAGAAAGCGAGTGGGATGAGTGCAACATGGGCCCTCGTGCTTGCACATGTTGGGGCAGAAAGTGCATCTTTTTTGTCTCCTCTGGAAGGTCTGCCCATGGGGACGAAAAGGGGTGGATGAAAAGGCTGTATCACATGCTGTTGATGAAAGAAATTAATTTTGCCACCTCTGAAACTACCGAGGCATACCAGAGCCCATGCTGGGGCTGCCCAGCTGAGGTACCACAGCAGCTTTAACCTCAAACAACAGATTAAACTGGAGCTACCTAATGCCATTAAGTTACAGGAGATCCTCCCAGGTAACAGGTACAGTGCAACACAGCAGCCACAGGATGAAAGGTTACCTGTAGCTGGCTGAAGGACAGCTTCAGAGCTTTCCACCATGGCACGAGGTCCCCATGCCCCAGCAGAACCTGCTTGGTGTCCCTTGTAGGCCACCAGCAGTTTGCTCATGGATCTTTCTCCTGGTTACCTGCAAAGCCTTGGGCAAATAAAGTCATAGAATCATGACTTAGAACCATAGAAATGACATAGAAACCATAGAATGGTTTGGGTTGGAAGGGAGCTTTAAAGGTCATCTAGGCCAGCCCTCGAGATGAAGGCAAACAAATGGGCACATCAACAGGCATAGCTGACACTTCCAGCAACAAAGATACTGATAGTAGAAGAGAAGTTCCTGGCCCTGGCCATGTGCCTCTATTGCAGTTCTTCACCCAGGGGAGTGTGCAGGGTGGACAAGAGGGAGCTGAGAAGATCCTTCACCTGTCTGTGCTGAATATTTTGAGGATATTGGTGTTTCACGTCAGCTGCATTCACCAGGGTTAATTAAAACCTGTGTTTTATAGATTGCCCTTGGCCATATGCTGAAAAGCTGCCTCAATTGGGAATCAATAGGGTGATCTTTAAGCTCATTTATTTTATTAAATATAGAGTCCTGATTTGAAGAAATTGTGAAGCCATAATTAATGATGCCAGAAAGGCCCTGAGATGTATGTTTAAAGCTTCCTGAGGGGAGCCCTTTGCCCACAGGCACAGTGTGCTGGAAGTGCCCTGCATGCTGTGAATGCTTCGGTGTGCGAGCCTCTGGTGCCACAGAAATCCAGCAGCAATTCCATAGCTGGCGTGCTGAGCTGCTCCCTCGCCCAAAAATTGAAGAGCGGGCTGCGAACAGCAGCGTTGCCACCATGGGGCACAGCAGAAAGAAACAGATCCTGGGGTCAGCAGTGGGCTGCTTGCAACCAAGGCATCCCAGTGATGTGGCAAATGCCCTTCCCTTTCCAGAACCGGTGAGACTTACGCGCTTTATGCCCTTCTGTAATTCTGCTGCGCCCTGGCGTGCAGTTAAATGGTTCTCCTCTCCTCAGTAGGGTGGAGTCGCCTCAGAATCACAAAAAACCTTTGCGGGTTTTAGAGGATGAATTATTCGGACAGAGCCACTGCTTCCCCGTGCAGTGGCCTCGCCAATGGGCAGTACAGCTATCCCACACCAAGCAGAGAGCCCCCGAGGAATATTTGTTATTTAAGCACCTTTCTGAGCAGTGCCATAAACAGCCTGTAAATAGTCTTGCCCACAGACCCTGGAGTACGAGGGGACAGAATGATTCCTGTGGTACAATAAGCAGAAAAAAATGAAAAAAAGACTGGCCTGTTCATGAGCAGCTCACATGAGGCCTCTGGCTAAACATGCAAAAATAAATATTTAAGTACTTACAAGGCTAAAAAGCTACCCATGGAATTTTTAAAAGCACCTAATGCCTGTCTCATCAGTCCCTACTATTTAGAAAGAATTACTTTATTTTTTTTCTATGCTGGTTTTTTAATTTCTAGACCTTTTTCCTGTAAATAATGATCAAAGTCTTTTTCTTCCTGGTATTTTCTCTCTTATGAGTCAAATAAGGTGCTTGATACAGCATTTTAAATTAGAAAGCCAACCGTCAATATTCGGTACCACACCTTTTTGTGTGCTTGGTTTTATTTTAGTGCCACCAGTCTTGTTTGGGACTAGGTCCAAAATCCCAGTGCACTGCATGAGTTTGATCACTCCCAAAATATTGCAAGCCTTTTAACTGGATGGGGTTGGGACCCTGGGAAGGGCTCAAGGAAACTTTTTTGTCCTTGAAGACAGTGACTCGCATTGCCAAGCTGAGCCCGAGATGAACAGTGCTGAAAACACCTTTCTCCTGGCAAACCTGACCCCTCCAGGCTTTACTGACAGGGACCAACAATACGCCCAGCAAAGTCTTCGCCAGCTGGTTGCTTTCTGTTGTCTTGGACTGTAACACGAAGATCAGAATCACATGCTTGACCTAAAAACTTGCTTAACTCATGAGCTGGGCTAAGTTGAAAGCGAATCCAGTTCAACCCCATTTGTGTGGGCATGCTCATTCCACACTGAAGTGGATATTGTCAACAGCTGTAGCAAATTGTGACACAGAAGCTGAAGAACTTCTTCAATTTAGGTGGGACTGTCCTCAGAAGATTTAGTCAAAATTAAGTGGGAAGTGTTCTACCAATGTAGATCTACTTCCCTATGTATCCTCATATAGATAAACCCTGCATGTGAACGACCAGTTTTTACTTTGGGTTTTTTTGGCCACACTAATGACTAGAAAAACTTGAGTGGATCTCCAAGACATGTATTAAAATAGAGCTGTTGAGCCACACAGCTGGTATTGATTTTTCATTTCTTTTCCATCTACCTGAGCCGTTGTGTGCAACTGTTAATAACTCAGTTCTCTCTGCAGTCAGTTCATCACGTCCCATTACAGTCAGTTCCAGCATCTCCAGCTTTGCAGAAGAGTGAGCCCCAAATATTCCTCCAAATCCTTTCTGTGCTTTACAGATATCCTTCAAGCAAATCTGTCTTCTCCTCTTCATATAAACATTAGTTCCCTCCTGATCCTTCATGAGGATGGAAGTTGATACATTTCCCTTTACCACAAGCTCTGTTGCTTCAGGGGTTAAGGAGGATCGCAGATTCTTCATTTCTGCTCTCCAATAAACAGGCTCTTCTGCTTCACACACGCTCACACAAGGCAGTCACTTTGAGATATACTTCCCAGCCTTTTGATGAGAGCTTTGTTGTCTGACATGCCCCTTATCATGAAAAGCCCAAACATCTTCCCCTGTTTTGATGTTTTTCACTTTTCCACTACCAAGATCTGTAGTGGCTTCTGCTCTCTCATATCAAGTCTTGCAATGAGGAGGAGTTTTTGGTACTCCACCTGCCACACCCCAGTGTGCCTTCCTCAAGGTCCCACTGCCACCACCATACACAGAATATCTAATGTCTGCTCTCCAGGCTCACCATAAAGGGTTCAGCTCACTCTGCACTACAGGAATGCAGAGTGATGAACAGTAGTTGTATTAGGTATGAATAGTGAATTGCATTTCTGCAAAGAGAAAAACGAGAGCCATTCAACAAAGAGAATAACTTTTAATAGGCAGTTAATTTTTTTTCTTGACACACCATTGTAGTTTTTGAAAAAAAATTGCACAAACATACATATATATCACAATCTTTCTCTGCTTTTTTCAACTGTCCTTTCAGTATGATGCCACAAGCTACAAAACATATTTTTTAAAAAAATCTACATGAAAATCCAAAATGATTGCTTTTTTTTTTTTTTATAGGAAACTTCAGCAATCAGGAATCTGAATAGTTGCAGATGTCAACTAGTGTATTTTAGATGGCCTGACCTTTCCAAAGAAGGCACCCAAGATTCTTCTGCTCCTGAGCAACCCAAGTCATCCAAGAATACCTGAACGAATCACTTAAGTTCAGCTGCAGCGTGGAGGACACTTGTTAGTTCTCCAGCCTTTACAGAGCTTCATCAAAAGTTTCTCTTGGTGCCGTTAAGACAGAGGGTTATTACACCCATCAAAGTGGAAATAAGAGAAATGGTCAAGCACAGGGAAATGAACACTTTTCAGCTTTGTGTATAAACATGAACTAACAAATCTGCTCAATCTCTTACCATACTGCTAGGTAAGTTTTATTATTTCAGAGAGGGAAAATGGAGACAGAAGTTCCTCAAAAGCGTTATATTAATAGGTATCAAACCTCAGATCATGATCCTGGCTCTCAGTCCTGCCCTTACACCACCAATTGTCTTCTTTTCATTTGCCAATAGAACAATGGAGGTTGTTGGCACGCTACCAGAGTCAGTGGCTTGAGACTGAGCAGATGCTCACAGTAATATCATTTTCAAATATTTATACTTCTAGAAAAGTAGGATACATGCAGGTAGAAGCACTACTTGATATTTTTGAATTGCCAGCTCTGTACAAGTTAAGAGAGTCTGTAATTAGCACTTAAAAGACTCTTTAAACTTCCAGAGTTATTCAGTAACCCACAGGAATCCCATGCATTACTCAGAACAGAGGGAAGAAAGTTCATCTGTAAAACTGCTTATCTTGCTGATCCCTACTGTGCGCCTCAGGCTACATAGAAGACATATTTATAGCACATGTAATGCAATTAGCTGAGGAACAGGTGAAAATAAACTATGTTGCCTGCTACATTACAAGGATCATATTCAGTAATTTACAGAACTTCAAAGAGCCTCAGTGCAAGGCATATTCCCCCCTTCACAGGAAAAAAATCACACACTTCAGCATTTCACCCAGGCATCCCATCCTGTAAACATTTATGACAAGCAAAGTGTGCACTACAGTGAGGAATCTCATGGAAATCACTGAATTAATTTTCATAGTGGCAATTTGCCCAGTACTGTTTCAAGGGTCAGGCCCTGTTTGTATTTTGCTACATACAATTAAAAGAACTCTATCTACCATAAGCTTAACAAAATATGCTAACATGTTCCTTCCTGTATGTGCAGAAAACATTTTTAGGAACTACTACGCAAACATTGCCTGATTTTTACATTTTCTTCAACCTTCTTGAAAGTTTTCCTGCTTTTACTATATATGAAAATAATAAATACATACAATATATCAGTTGTTAAGCCATCAAAAAAATTATGTGTCATTCCAGAGGGGACAGAAGACACCTGAGATTTACAAGTCAAGAGCTGGTGATTCATGCAAGCGTCCTGCCTGGCAAAAAGCTTCAGCTGCTCCACATTTCCTATGGAACCGCAACTTTGGTGGGATGTTCCTGGACATTGTGATGAAACAGGCTGCTTCACATCTGAAATGACAACAGTATCTCAAGGTTATTTTTCCAAGTAAGGTTGTTCAGGAACATAAGAGTAAGCTGAAATAGATGACACAGTGTAAATTTGATATGGGACAGACAATAAGGAGTAAATGCATTGTCCAGGACATTGTCCTGCATCTGTACAAAGAGAACCACCTCTGGATTTTCAGGAATGCAGGCAAAACTGCATTCTGTTTCTCTGATTCAAGTGACAAAGAAGGTTATTTTATCCTTACGGTTGACGTCAGCAAAGCTCAGTTTGTGCATCCTGAGGAAAATGGGATTAGGCCAAAAACATCAAGAATGTTTTGCAAAAGGGTCTCTCCACATTTCTGGTCAACCAGATCTCTCTCAGTGGAGGACGATGATACCTGTTCTAGCGGGGCTTCATCCTGCGATGATGGTGGAAGGCTGGGCTTCGTCTGGGCGCAACACAGCTGCCTCTGTCCAGTCGATCCCACATATGCTGTGACACCTACTTCCTCAGGCCATCCTTCTCCTCTACCATCCTGCACTACCCTGGTCACACATGGCCCTTCCCCCAGCCCATTCCTTTCCCAGAGCCACCTTCTTCTCTGACTTTCAGAAAAGGACCCAATTTCCCCACAAATAAGAGAAATAACTCCCCGAGAAGTGGAGATTGTTCTGCCTGAGAAAGCTTCGTACATGAAGGAAAAAGCAGTGCCCACATCACAACCAGTGGGTTTCAGAAGTGCTCTGATGGTCTCTGCCCTTGCACACATAAAAATGCTGTCCAACAACTGCCAGTTTTGCATGTCAGCCATCAAGGATTTCAAGCCACAGTAAACCACCTCAGTGAAAGTGTTTGCTTTTGCATGATGTGCAACAGACACAGATTTTTCAGGAAAACAAAGGAGGTGAACACTTCTGGGTATCAAGTTCCTTTTTCTGTGGGTAACTGCCTTTAAAAATCTCTTGCTTCTCACACAAACAAAAACCAAATTCACCTGGGGAATTACAGCCAGGAAATGCTGAGCAGTTAAAGCCAAATACTTTGCCTACAAAGGTCTGCCTCTGTGAGGCTGCAGCTTCTTTAGTGTCTCAATTTACCTGAGACTCCGTTCACGACGGTGTGCTCAAGCTTCGCTTCACTTAAGCCATTGCTCCTTAGGGCTGCTGCCAGCTGAAGTCATTGTTCTTTTTGTTTTTCATTTTTAATCCCTCTAGTTATACGGCGTAATACTGAGACTAGCAAGTATCATCGAGACTAACAAACACTGATGTTGCAGGACACCAGACAAAAGCAATAAACTTACGTATTTATTGCTGAGGTGCAAAGAGTTGCCGTGTTTTACTCTTCCCCTGAGATGAGTGCTCTCCTAAGAAACAAAAAATATATTTGCATCAGTTAAACATGCAAAGACGAAAGGACAAATGAGACTAGCAGGAACACATCACCGACCACTGTATCAACTAACCAGACTCCTTAGATTTTCTTAACCAGCAAAATTAGATTTTTACTATTCTCTCTGTGTTTTATGGCTTATTTCCCCAAAGATTTGTTTTCAAATGGTGGGTAACTACCACGAAGTATTTCCAATACACTTCTCAAGGGGTTGGAAAAGGCATAAGACTTTAACTGATTTGCAACTATGATAAGAATATTAAATTATAACAAGAAAAAAATCCAACTATAAAATTGATTTTTTGTCATTATCTCTGACAGCAGCTCAGCTCCTCCAAAGCAGGAAAATGAGCATTTAATATCTTCAGTGAGGGATTACAGAGAACTCTCACTCCACCTTACCTGGAGAAGCAGAGCTGCTGCCAGCAGTTACAGGCAGATAAATAAGCCTCCAGATAAGAACGTGTTTACAGTTGTCCTACTTCCAAACACATGTCTTGGGAATGGCAGTGGGATTGCTTTGTGTCAGAGATGAACAGGGAATGGCATCCTCCGGCAGGACCAAACCAGATGGAAAGAGGCACAAGGGTGAGGAAACCGAAATACCTCCAAGGAAAGTGGTTCCGCCTCTCTGCTCACCTGTGAGAAATAACTTAATGCCTGACACATACAGGAGAGGCAAGAATTTGAAGAGATGTATCACGTTCTAGTAGAAAGTGAATATGTATTAAAAAGCTTGCGTATGATCTACAGGCTAGGGTTGAAAAATTGTCATTTGAATCAAGATTATAAGAAATACACTGATTAGGCATTTAAATAATTAGCAGTCAAATTAAATAGTCGCAGTCCTGAAGAAAACAGAAAAGACTTGTCAATGGTTTTCAGACAGTTTTTCTTGGCAGCAAAAAGGGTTCTTTAATTTAGGACAGCCTTTTGGAGAGAGTAGAAAACCTGGTATCTCATGAGGTTCAATAAGAAACACTCAACAATAGTGTGCTGGAATGCTGTTCACTTCCCAAGAGTTAAATTTTGGACAAAATTATTTCAAAATTAGTATAAGATGTTGCTAAGTTAAAGCTTCAGAAGTTCTGATGATGTTAAATTTCAGTTAAAAAGACCTTCAGCAACTGCTTCAATAATTCATAATCTTATTTTTTAAAGAAAAGGAAAGCAAACATTTCTGGTAGAGAAAAATCAAAACATTTCAATAAGATTTATACAGTTTTTGTAGGTGAAAATTGTTTGTTAGATAAAAGACTTGTTTTGAAAACCTAAAATAAAGTGAACCAGTTCAAATACCATGTAGTTCTGTACTCACAAAGGAATGAGATTTTCAAGACCTCTCATTTCTTTTTTAATTTCTTTTTATTTATTTCTTCCTTCTGCATGTTTTTATTTTCCTTGTTCAATACAGAGAAATAGAAAATGTAACAGGGCATGAAAGGGAGAACTTGGCAAGACTGTTAAGAAAAGAAAGTGTAGGAGAAATTAATTGAGAATTATATTGCCATGGGGAAGAAAGACAGTATTCAATAGCTGTAATAAATATCAGTAATTTTTTATCACATCCACTCTCAGCTGGTTGCTCTGCCTACACTATAAACAAGGCATATAAAGGAGGAAAATAACACATGTAAGAAGAAGCTCCAGAGCCAGCGTAGCTCCTCCGGTAACTCCCCATTGGTGTCAACAGGCTTTGGATCAGAGCGTGGAACGCCGACAGCGGTGGTCGGGACAGGAGTGGTGAATTTGCCTTATTGCAGGTGCCGAGACCGCAGCACACAGACACGTGTCCTGTCTAGATTTCCTAGTGCTACACACACAATCCCTGGAAACAGTGAACTGCCACAAACTACCACTGGGGTCAATATTCCCCTAGAATATAAGTGATTGTCCAACGAGGGCTCGATGCAGGCAGGGATACTCTGTGTTGCTTTGCCTCTGCTCTCCCAAGAGGGCAGGAGACTGCGAAAATTCTAAATCAAAACTGAGTTATTGCTACTTCACGTTTGCGAATGCATCTCAAGATGTTTGCATTACAGGATCTATAATTGTTAGTGCCAACTAACAATGCAGTGATGAAGAGAGAATGATTATATACTGGAGAAGAAATGGTCACACAGATGCTCTCTGTTCAAGAGTAACAAGGGTAGCACACGATTTTAAATAGAGGGCTGCAGTGTGCCTTGAGACTGCACAGAGAGGTGTCTAGAAGAATTTTGCAGCCTAATGGCTCAGCAGTTTGATGCTGTGCTAAATATCCAGCTGCAACACAACGAGCAAACTGAGAAGAACATTCAGGTTAGTTGCAAGTGCAAAGACATTCGGGCTGATCTCAAAATAGCGTTAACTGACAGAACTAAATCCCAAGACTGCAAAAACCCAAACTTTCCCCCAAGCCATCACCCAGTAAAAACAAGGATTGGATCTTACTTCCCATAAGAGAAGTGAAAACCAAATACTTGCATTTAATATTTTGTTAGAACAGACAGTATTTTACTAGACCGAAGAAATTCTTTCACACCAAGCCGTTTGCTAATGGAGAAAATACACAGTGTAGTGGTGGTACTCAACCTCTCTAGATAGATTAGCTGCATGCTTCAAAGGCTTTCATTGAGAGAGAAAGGGAATAGTTATGCAAAATATACCAACAAGCTCAAAATTCCTCTACAACAACATCAGTGAAAAATTGTCTTTTGTTGATTCTGGATTATGACACACAAACTCTAGTGTTGTCCGCCAGGAGATGGAACATATCAAGAGACTTGACCCATCAGCTTCTCACAATACAGTTATACGGCATCTTGATTAAAGGTATTGGTTGATCCAATTTGACAGGTACTATGGCAATAATTTTCTGACAGTGGGTTGAAAATTCATTGCACATTTGTCTACTTTGATAAGTAAATGAGTGAACTGCAGAAAGGGGGAGATGAAGGAAACTGGAAGAAAGTATCTGGTGCAGTTACAAAGTGCTGGCAACTGCACAGCTGCGAGTGCAATGTGACCCCCTTTACCTGTGGTCCTGCCTTGTGATACCTCTCCTGATGGAGGAGGAGCTGTGGGCTCAGATAGATTGGCAGAGGGCAGTGAGAAGCCAACCTCAAATATATCACGCACTTCTACAAAAACTGAAAGAAATGATGCACAGTTTGAGACAGAGGCCTTAGGCAAAATATTTGGAAAGCGAAATCAAATTGATACTGACATGGAAGTTTTAGCTGACAAGCAAACCCTTCCATTACATATTTTATTCTCCCTCTCATCCTCCAACGTTGCACCTGCTCGTTGATTTTTTTCTCTGAAATTGGACTGTAATCGCAAAGACACAGGCACTGCAAAGTCTCTAAACATTACTGTCATATAATAAAGACAGATCTGCAGTTAAACTCTTGAACTTATTGCTGCAGGAGGCTGTAGATGCCACAGGGGAGAAGGCAAACTCGTGGAAGTAAAAGCCACTGAGAATTATGAAGCGCAAAAGATACAACCTCTGATTCAGGACATCTCTGAGTCACAGACTGCTGGAAGGCTATGTCGGAGGACATGTTACTGGATCCTTCCCTTCACATCTCGTGCTTGCCACCCTCAGTGACAGGATTTGGGGCTACATCGATCCAGGATCCGAACAGGTACAGCTGGCACAGATCACAGCTTCAATATTTAAAGAGAAGGCGCTCTAACAACCACCATAACAAAGCATCAGTATTTCATATGCACGGCCTCGCACGTGGCACCCCTCAAACACTTCTGCTGGAGCCCTTGTCACCAACTCACTCAAGTAAATCAGCAGTTTAATCACTGAGCATGATCTAATACACACTTCATACATCCTCCTCTGAAAAGTGGTCATGCTTGGAAAGGATGAGGATAAGGAAGATGTAATGGGAAAAATTCTGTATTCATAACTTAACATCCTTCAACATATTTGTTTTTAGTGTATAGGAAGCAGACTGAGTACACAGATACTGTCGGCTTGCAAAGTTAAATGTTTAGCCAGGAAAGCAGCAGCACTTCAGTGAAAATGCAAGGATTTTTTCCTAATTAAAATTTCACTTATACAGCATTTGATTTGACTTTTCACTCTCACAAATATACTCGTTTCTGACTATTAATGTTGCATCCTAATGCCAATATATGTGAATAAGTAACAGGCGCATAATCAGCTCAAATTACAGATTGCATAAAATTGGTTTTGAAACTCTGAAACAAACATTTCTTTGTCTCACCATTGTGGAAGGCTATTGCATTGATCTCACTGGAGTTTCTTCCCCCTCCCCTCAATTTGATTCAGAATCTGAAGATATTATTGAGAATACACATACACTGCACAACAGGATATAAAAAAAGAGTTAACATGTCATAATACTGTGAATACAGATAGTCTTTGGCCTGGGCAAAGCCATCTTTGATGTTATTGGGAAAGCTGGAAGAAACCAGATATGAAAAACAGTCTCAGACATAAAAAATAGGTTGTACTGCGTCTCAGAATACAGTGTCTGTAAGAAAAAATGAGTTGCACTGTTATTTCACTATAATATCTGCTGCTAAGAAATTGCTCATAAGTGGCAGTCTGGTTTGGAGCAAAGAATTAAAGCAAGATTTTCATAAAATACGATTGCAGAAACCTATTTTTTATAAAAGTATAAAACTGCCTCTGCAGACACAGAAACCTAAACGTCTATTTTCACTATGCTGAACTAAAAGATGGATGCGTTACAGATGGTGGAGAAGGGCACTGAGCCAGACCCAGTGCCTGGGTGCACTGGCTGGGTCTGGTGTGGGCCAGCACCTGCGACTTGCTGCAACGCTCCCCTGCCACGCACGTCACTCACGTCCCTGCAAACTGCTCCTCACCACCGCCTCCAGGACAGAAGGATCTGTACAATTCACCATGGCAAACGGAGCATATATGGAAATGTTCAGGTGAAGCATGGGAAGGCAATTTTTGCTGAGCAGCCAGCAAAGGGTGGGAGGTGGGTCCTCCAACATAGGAACATCTCAGAAGGCTGGAAAGTTAGGGAACACCCCACCAGTGGTCTCTGACTGTAAGAGACTGCTTAAAAAACCCTTCCAAATATGCACAGCTCACAAACTGAACTACAAATATGAAAGGAAGCATATGCTACCTAATGTTTTTGACTACAGTTTTGCCCAAAAGTGTGTGCAGTCAGACCTTTGTGGTGCGAGTAAACACAAACAGAATCCAGCCATGAGCTGCAAAAAGTTGAGAAAGTTTATTCTTCATTTTCTGTGAAGAAAGAAAACACAACTTCAGGCTATTATACAATACAAGGTTAGAAACACAGAGTGTCGGAAAATGAGAAAGAGAGGCAAAGGGAAGAAGGTACTTGATCTATCTGTCTGTTGTGAGGGGGGCCTTTCTGTGAAGCAGCTTCTAGTTTTTTCTACCTGCAGGGAAAAAAAAATAAGACACTGAAACTACAGCTCGTAATAGAAGAAAGAAATAATCAATATCATACCCCCACATTAGTAGGAACACCCACTCTTACTGCTTCTAAGCATGCAGCATGCCAGCAGACTGCTCTTTGCTGACCTGCACTGCTTGTCTTGCAAGTGAGAGGAGAAGGGAAGGGAATTTTCAGTGACAGAGTGTCTCACCTAGAGACCCGGCTTCTTCACCTGCTCCTAGAAGCATTTACCTGGATCCTAGAAAAAATGAAAGAGAGATGAAAATACCAACACATGTTAAGAAACCCCACGGCCCAATATGAGACCATGCTCCCTGGCAGAAGGAAATATCCCTGGGTTGGGCCCCTAATGAGGTAAATTGTAAAGATGTTTTACCTCCTTAAATGCCACAGTCCATGCTCAGGTGTGCTCAGCATAATAGAAACCAAGGAGGAATAATCCTTTGCCTCAGCTCCAGATTTGTCCCATTGTACCACAGCCAGGTTTCACGTGTGAAGCTGAACAATTAAACAGTCTTAGCATTTGGAGATTCATGGAAAGTGACGATGAAGATATCGTCATTCAACCACATCGTTTCAGAAGACGGAAGGGTTTTCCAGGTCCAAACCCCAGCATCACAGCAGGCTGTCTCATTGGGTGCTGAACTTCGTATGCATTCCAACAACCGAGGCAAGTTTTTGTGTTGAATGAGAACAATTTTTTTTTCTTTATTCTGAGACGATTTTGGTGCTTAGTCACGATGTATAGTACGGTCACCAGCCTCTGATGTTGAAGGCTAGGAACCCTCAAAGCCAGAGAAGGCTTTGGAAATCCTTGAAGCCGAGAGGAGTGTTGCAGGCACAAACTAGGGTCATCTCAAAAGTGACTGAAATTATGGGGTTCAGCTAATCCATCCCATGAGATCCCACAAATTTTCAAGGTAGGTAGCTCATCTTGTGCAAGGGATGCAGCCAAGATATGTTATGAGGATCTTCAGGCAGGAGGTACATCCAGCTGAAGCAGCAGACAGTAGCTCTAAGGTTGCTGTTACTATTAACCAGCAGCAGCTTTTGGAAGAGATGTGGAGCGTATGGGGAATGTTGGTTGTTCTACAACCTTGGTTCACACTATTTGGTACTGCACTGCCATTTAAGAATGCCTCTAGATATTGACTGATCCCTTTCTCCAATATCATTACAACAAGATGAGGGTGTTCATGTGACAGGTCAGACGTCTCCTCAAATATTCGTTTGTCTGGTACATTTTCTCAGCTTTGTTTAGTAGCAGTGCTTGAATTCTCATTTGTGTCCACAGCGGGTGTCCTAGGGAGCCCTAAAGCAGACATGTACCATAGACCTTTCTCCAGCCACCTTCCACTCCAGGTGCCTCACCAAAATCTGAGCTACATCAGATTTGACACATTTAATATCCTTCCAGAAAATTCAACGCAGAACAGACAATACCCCTAACAAGCCAAGTAACTCATATCCTACCCTATCATCTCAAAAGGGCACACTGGTTAGAAAACAAGCCTTAGTAAATCAAGATATGCTTGGGTGCCAGGATTATGCCTAACAATTTGGAAATATTATGTCACATGCACATTCCTGTAAGACTTTATATTGAATATTGAACTTGTGTACTGGTATTATAAAGACTTTTCATATATTTTAACAGGTACTCCAGGCAAGGACCATAAAAGAAAATTGTCAAATCTTTACACAGGTATCAATATTTCTATCAAGCATCACTCATCTGTATGGAGTAGCCTCATTCTAATTTCTGTTCCTCAAACTTTCTGTTACTGAGGAATTTCCACCCCTCAACATATTTCATGAGTCCTAAAAGGTGATCAATACCTTCTCTGGTTTTCAGTGAAATACGCAAGAACCCTTACAGAAGAAGTTAGATATGTTCTCAAGATAGGCAATACTTTATCATTAACATCACGGATGATGGGATTGAGCTCTTAATCTTCAAGTAAAGCCCTCCGTCTTATATTCTTGGGAAACGTATCTACCACTGACAAGCCAAATGTGCAGTTCTGGGGGTTATATTGCATCCCAAATAAGAAGTATTTTTCCAGGTAGATTTTCTAGAGCTCTGTATAGTAGAATATGATTTATTCTCCTTAGGAAGAGTTACTCTAGACTTGCCTGTATAGTCGACATGGAATGTCTGCAGTAAGTCCCGGATTTACACATTAGCGTAAAAATTGAGAGGGTTTGGTATCCTGAACATTTCTATCCAAGCTGAGTTTCCACACAAGATGCAAATACAAGCAGCTATCTTGCATGAGGTTTTGCAGTTCACTGGCAAACACACATGAAAAATTCAAGGTGTTCAGTTTTGTCTGGCTGGTTTTTTTTTTTTTTTTTTTTTTTACTTTACATGAATTCTCATCCAGTTGTGCCTCAGAGCTCATAGCTATCAGCAATTCTGTCTTTCTAAGAAGAGTTTTAAAAAATGAGAATATTAAGGTCAGTTTTACCTAGTGTTCCTGATGATACTGCTCTATTAAAAACCATTACTTAATTGAGCACTGTTCTTCTGTATTGTTTCACATTTCTAGGAATTTGAAATAATATTCTCAATTAAATTTAATTTAGCTATGCTTGTGAAAAAAAGTCTTTCTTTTTTCTTTTAATTTATAATCAGAACCTAACTTTAGAAATCCTTAAAAAAGATCCTTCAGTAGTCAATGGACCTCCACAGGTCAGCTCATTCGAGTTCAAGATACATGTTCAAGGAAGATGGGATAAATGATGCACACATCTCTTTCAGCTGACTGTAAGCACCTGGTTTAGTTTTTAGATAGATAAAATAAGGCCGGATTAAATGCAGCATATCTTTGCTCAAGATATATCATGCACAATACTGACACAGGTTTTTTCTAGGTTGCCTCCTTGAGTACTTTGTAGGTCATATCTTTATTTGGTTTATACATTTTTTTTTATTAATTTAAACACAATTATACAATCTCAACATGTCCTGTTTGGAATAAAAACTAAAAATTAAAAAAATGTAATGTATACTTATAATAATAAATAATCTGAATACATGTCAAAGCAGAGCTTTGTATGTGTGCTTGATCTTAGGCAGTTAAACAGCTCGTTGATAGCGAGAGGATAAGTCTATCTGTAAAGCTAAGGCTGCTCTTAAGAGCTTTCTAGTTTTAGCCAAAACCTTTTGTAGTTTTGTTGGTGTGTAGATATCAGAGACTTTCTAAATGGCTGGACAATGCATTCACCTTTTAATTGAGACAGATTTTATGTCTAAAAAGGAAAAAGAAGAGTACATATAAAGAAGTTATATGCAGTGCAACTGTTTTCAGTAGATGAAGAAGAGGCCACAAATCAGTCACTTCTCAAGTTTCCACCTGTACCATAAGAAATATTTGCCTTTACACCTGAACTCTAATGAAGCAAATAAGACTTATCCAAACGGGCAAGCATCGTAACATATTTGAAAATACCTGTATGAGCAACAAACGTTTCTGTAAGAAAACAGGCTCTTCTTTCAGAGTGGTTTTGAGGAGAAAAGTGTCTCTAAAAACCTGGAGAAAAACAGGCCTTCCACTTCTTGTGAAAGCCTGTTTAATTTTGAAACATATAGAGATTTGAGAATTCAGGAGAAAATGGTAGCTAGTTTAAATATGAATTATATTAATGAGAAGAGGGCAAGAATCTTGTCTTCTAAGTGGTTATGAGTCATACCTTCCAATTATAGCATGCATACATCATATTTCAGTAAAAAAGAGTACCGAGCATCCTCTGGACGGAAGATGTTTGGATATTTGGTGAACCAGGAGCTGATTAACAGGCGCCAGACCTCATCTTGTAAAAAAACCAATGAACCCGAGTCTTTACCTATGTACCCTACCATAAAAAACACAAGTAGTTCTGCTGCTGTCAATGAAGTTACTTTGTTGTTGATACTGATATGAGGGCAGAATCACTCAAAAAACGCCTATAAACTCCAGTTTCTGACTTCATTCAGCTTACAGTAAAAAATGCTATGATTTTAAATGAAAGCATACAACTCCATACCCCTTAAAATTAAGCTGGAAGCCCATTCCCAAAGGCATGTGCTAAAAAAAAAAAAAAAAAAAAAAAAGACAACCCAACCAAATCACAAACCTCTGAAGCGCAGTCACTTAAGAGCCAAAAAGCACAGCTGTTTAAGTGCCAAAGCGTAGTTTACATTGGCTCAGCAGCAGTGGAGCAGAATGATGCATCCCATGATGGAAAAGGTTCTTCTACTCCCCCTCTAGCCTCTTGCATGCCGCTCCATGTTGGTTAGGCTGCAGGGACCTTGCACAACTCTAGTTTGTTGCAAGGGCTGCCAGAGCTGCCCTGTAGGTCTTCTGGGTTGTGCAAAAGCTTCCGGGAGTTGCAGAGAAGGCTGGAGAGGACAGCCTCTTCATCAAGTAAAGGGTAGCTCAGATCAAGTACTGTGTTTCAGAGGACTTTTTGAGAGTTTAGAGGAAAGGGAGAACCTCTGAAATGTCATTAGGGGAAACCGATGGCTGAAAACTTTAAAAAATAGGGGTTAAACAAAAAAAAAGCGTAAAGTAAGAGGCTGATTTTCCTGAAGGACTTCTGCAGATGAAGCAAGAGAAAAGGTGGAACCTACACAGCTGAGGAGAATTGCAGTAGGTGAAGCGGGGAAGTTTCACCATGAGTAGCTCTACCACAACAGGCTTATTTTTCTCTTTTTTTGATGTGTATGTGATTGTTGTTGAACAGCTGGGAATCAGCTTAGTTAGAATTTTGTTCTGCCTCAGTCTAACTTTGTGCTACTCTGTTTCTTGCAGAACCTGTAACTGCATCCATCTCTTTGCTTACATTGGTGAGATTTTATTTTCTTTTGTGCACATTACCTGTAACGTCTGTTCCTTTAGATTTTATTCTCACATTTTTGTACAGAAGCGGATCAGTGAAGCACAGGACAGAGGAATTTGTGACGAGAATAGGATTTTGAATGCAAAGAGTGGCTGGATACAGGACTAACTGAACGCTGCTGACACCAGCTCCATCAGAGCCCCGTCTACATGCAGCACTGACTACCACACATTTTGCCTGCTGGGATATTACCCGTCCTCAAACTTCCCTGTACAGCCAGATCTAGCTGATAAATATCGTGATCATGGTTACCCTTGAACATGCCCAGCTGTAAATCACTTACTGTCAATGATTTAAAAAAATTAATTTCCTTTGTATTTCTCACTCCCAAATACTGATACCACATACAGTGAAGCTGCACTGCAGCTCTACAGGCTCCTGATCTGGGAATTTGCACTGTATACAAATTTTCACAGTGACTTTGACCTAAGAGGAACTGAAGAAGGTTTTGCTACTGGAGTTGACATCCCAAAAACGCTCTTCTCTGTGTTCAGAGAGGGAGACAGACATATACACAGAGGAAGCACTCACCAGTCTCAGAAGAGGTTGTCTTCACAGAAAGAAGTTTGACTCCTTCCTTGTCTGACTGGGCCCTGTTGAAGTCAGAAAATATTTAAGCAGACAGTCAGCATACGTGTTGGTCAGCCCAAAAAAAATTCTAAGATTATGATCCGGTGGAGGCAGCACCTATGCCAGTCTACACTTGTGTGCTTTGCATAGCATCACGTGTAAGTCTTCGGGATGGAAAGCACCATATAACAAAATCTCTGAAAACACCTTTGTCCTAAAATATTTAATAAATCAACTTGCATGACTCCAGGTTCAATCTAGTGCTCCACATCTCAGGGAAAAAGAGGGAATACAAGGCTTTTAGCCACGTTAAAATGTGAGAAGGACCACTTCAGATGTCCAGGGAGTCAGGGCTAGCAAGTAAATCAGCAGCCCAAATGTTGTTCTTGGTCATACAAAACACAGAGGCCACAGCCAGACTCAGTGGCCTCTTGTACATATCTTCTAATGGATCTTTCCCAGATTCACGCTCCTCAAATTCCTTATGCTAATGCTGTTTTATTTGAGCCTCTGCAAATGGACGAGTGGAGAGAAGATGGCACAGAGGAACAAGAAATAACAGGGGATGCGAGTAAAAGAAAGTGAAAAAAATTCCAGAATAAAATAACATTAAAAAGAGAGAAAACATGAACAAAAGAAGGGGGTTAGGAAAGGATAGGGGAGAAAAAAAACCAATCAGTGAGGTAAAAATCGGAAAAAAAGAGGGAAAAAATCTGGGCCAGTGGGCCCTGTGGCACAGCATAAGCCATTTCTCCATTTCAGAATGATCCCCTGCAACAGTTGAAAACCATCACATTTCTATCCATGTGGGAACAGTTGCTTGTCATGCATACAGGTGCACAATAACTGCAAGTATATCTCTTTCAACAGGATATTTCTCTTTGGGGTGGCAACCGCTTATTATGTTTAAACAGAGAAAGATCGAAGAAAATCTCATGCAGAACCTGCTGCATTCACAAGTTCCCCATGATAGATTTCAAAGCAATGAAAAGACAGATTTCAACCTACTGTTCAGTGCCGTTCTCTTGTCTCTCTGGAAGAAGAAACAAAGTTAATATTTGACTGCTAGAAGTCACTTAGGTTAAACATCTAGACGTAGCTATTGCAGTTGCAAGCAGAAGGCTTAGTTGTGATCTCACAGTGTTGCATTAAGTACATTAACACGATCAACCAGCTTGAACGCTGTTACTTTTCTAGTTTGTCTTCTCAAAACATAACCATGTCATCTATGAAAATGAACAGATATTGCTTGAATGGACGCTTCTGGAAACAAGGGAGAATGACATGTGCTCGAGAGCACCACAGAAACATGTTTTTCCCTGCTACTCCCAAACCCCCGGGTAGCTGGCACAGAGGAGGCGAGCATGCGATGGTTCTCGAGTACATAACAACAGAACTAAAAGATACAGGGTGAGGGGAGTGAGGGAACAAGCTGGATGCTCTGGAGGGGGGTTAGGCCTGCACGAGATCTGAAAAGAGAGCCTGTCATCCCTGTCGATGTCGAACTGGTTTCTCCCCAAAATGAATCATATACCAAAGGTATTTTATGTTTATGTGCGAGTGTGGGCACATGGATGGGGCCAGAGGTTTACCTCAGAGACACGGAGCCAATTCTAGCCCCATAGCTCTGGGCACAGGGCTCCTCCTCTGCAGGGGAAGCAAACTGGACAGGCCTGGGCAAATCTTTCTACTCCAACTTCCAAGTGAGGTTGCTAGTCCTGTGTGTGCTGGTATTTGTGCATGGGTGAGACTGGTGAGGAAATGTTCTTCACCTCATATCTTTATCTCTTGACTCCAAATATTCACACCTTCCTCTGTTCATCCAGGTCTGATTTTCTGTGTCATTGGCTAAATTTGTTGCGACTCACTGTTTGCAGTGGTCTACAGCTTCAACACCCTGCTGTGATTTCATATTTCTAAGGCCCAGTGACTTCACAGTTGAAGCCACAAGTAGGTCTCCTAACTCAGGCCAGCTCACAGGAAGAGAAAAAACAGTCTGGATTCAGATTCGAGTTTTCACTTAGTGGAGAATTACACTTGCCTGTGGCCCACTTGGGCAATGCTTTGAAACATTTGGCAAATGGAATTTAACGGAATTATACCACATTATCTTCAATATTTCAATGACAACAGCAAAAAAGGTACTGGTTTTAGCCACTCTATCAAAATGACTGTTTCTGAAAATACTGTTTGCCTGGGGATTTTGTTCTCGTGTACATTATACTGTAACTGGAAATTTTACTTATATACAATGTATGTGTCTGTGTGTATGTATACATTAGGTATTCCCTAAAAGAAAGCATTGTTATTTCTTTGCCTGTACCTAGAACAGAGATAAAATAAATACAGCAATTTTGTTAAATATCTCCAAACTTGGTTTTCACTGTCTATTTCTACCTGATTGACTGATTGTGTTAGCACCATCACTTGTTAGCTCTTTGTAGCTGCAAAAGCATGAACAAAAAGCTTTACATCATTACATATTCTCAAAAAATCAGAGATGTTTTTGCTCCCTCTGTTCTTCCTACTGGTTTTGAAAATGAAGTGTTACTTTCCTACTTTAGGCAAAATACTTTCAAATACAAGAAGCTTTCCTATCAGACTACTGCAACATCTACAGTTAAGGCAATCTAAAAAGACCCCAGAGATCTTTTAGTAATAAAAACCACACTGATCTTTCCCCCCCACGTCAGAGAAAGCAAACCAAATACCTGGAGTTTTCTTCTGGCACATTCTGTATAAAGCCACCAGGGAAAAGACAGCAAGGGTAATGACTATCAAGGTGATGACAATTGGCAGAATAACACCTGCAAAAGAGGGAGAGCATAATTTTGCCTGCTGCCCCTGGCTTGCATTGCCTCCGCGTACAGGCACTCGCACGCATGAAGGCAAGAGGCACCTTCAGCTTCGCTTCGCCAAACATTACCAGTTTCTCTGGAGCGGGGTAAACTGCTGCTCCTGTTATCCCTCACACACTCACTGAGCCTCAGGCTCACAGCCTTTGTGGAGGGTCGATTTAGGCACCTTCCTTTCCCCACCCTTAGTCCCTCCTCGACACTTGCGATGCCCTATAGAGCTAGTTTCACCCATTTTTCTACAGCAGAGTGAGGTTTTAGCACCTGCCTCACTGGGACCACCATAATCTCGATCAAAATATTCACAATTCACCCCCAGTGTCAATGGCCCCTAAAGGTTTTTTGAAGCAATCCTGTTTCAGGCATAAACTTTTGATACATGCAATTTATTTTTTCCTCTTTTTTGAAAACAAGACTCATCTGAAATTCAGCAACTGAAACGATTATTTCTCTTTTAACATCGTACACCCAGAAAGACACCAAGGAGTTACATAATTCAGTAACATTCCCCACAGCACTTACAACCAGGGATAGAAAATGCAAGATCTCATTTTAAAATGAGGACATTTCTTTCCTTTTATTATTTCCCACCATCTGCTATTTCCTGACAGGTGTTTCCCAGCCAAGAAGCAAAAAGGAAAGAATTATATAACCAAGAGAAGCTTTCCCGAGAAAATATATAAGCCCAGCTTCTCCCCATTTATCTCGTTTTCTGGCAACCGTGGGCCACATTCAAATTTAGCAGGCGCTCTCCCCACTGCTGGCCAAAGCCCTGTGTTGGGGGAGGCTGTCACTGCATTCCCTCAGCCTTCCGCAACATCAGCCATCATGCCCGCCCGGTGTTTAGAAACAGTGTCTTCAATGGCTCCTGGTGCAATTAATATTTAATATTTATATAGATGTGTGTGTGCATCTATGGAAATAGAGGGAGAATCTGGAGACAAATTTACAGTGGAAAAAACATTAAACATATTTTGCTAAGCTGGTCTTTTGGGTAGGAAATAGCAGATCCTCAGCAATATTCTTGCCCTAGAGATGCATAACATAAAAATAAAAGATTGAGTAACATGCATCATGTAAATATCAAGTGCTTGAAGAGTCTGTGGAAGACTCCCTCCTAGTCCTTCTCTCCAATAACAACATGAACAATATATTCCTATAACATTCATAACAATATATTCATATAATACGTACTCATTACAGTGTGTGAACAACATTTTCACATTTCCTTGTGTCTTCTCTCACAGGGGATGACTCTGTTCACATTTATTTTCTCGGTTTTATCACTTTGAATCACTTGGGAATAATTGTGCTGCTCTCCAGTGAGAGTGGTGTCAACTTGTTAAGCTCTGTTCCTCTTTGAAAGTAGTTTTATAACCGGCAGTTAAATTGGGTCTGTAATAGGGTCTACGTCTGGTAAGGCTAGAAATAAAACTGCAGGTTTCATTTTTGTGCTACTCCAATCACTCACTGAAAGCCAAAGTGATCAACTAAAAACTCAAAAGCTGGAAAATAAAGTAGGAGCACTCACTAGAATAGCGGGTATCACTCCTTGGTGCTTTGTCATTTCCAGAAGTGCTTGCAGGACTGCCAGAAGCTAGATTTGCAAAAGAAATATTGTCTTTCAGGATAACATGTAATATCCAGAACTGCCCAAACAATCCCTCCCAAAAAATTACCCTCCCAAAACAACCTGCGCATCCCCTGTTCCGCAGCCATTTCGTGCTGTACAACTATAATTCTTCTCAATAATACCTGGATAACTTAGCAAGACGGGCGGAAAAGCTTATCTAGTGAGGCCTGCATGGGTGCAGTTTTCCCTGGGACCGTCTGTTTGTCACAGGTTGTAAGCCACAAACTTTTTCACTTTTAGGATTTTAAGGTACTGTTCAATATTAGAACTGTTGACAAGCAAGAGAGTGACAATTAGACCTGCCTCCAAGATTTTGCCCGTATACCCATTCTTACAAAGTACTGGTCTGTTCAGATATGTAAGAATACGTTGCCTGCCGGTGCAAGATGAGCAAAGCAGAGAATAGCCAGGGGCCAGTTTCTCCACAGGTTTGCAATATACTGGATTTTCCAGGTAACTAGGAGACACATGGTCCTACTCAAAAATTTATGTGGATTGACTGGTAGTGCAATGGGAAACATTTCAGAGTCCTGCATTTTCATTTTTGTTCTGCCGTTGTGTAGCTGTATGGATTTTGTGCAGATTGTTTAGCTTTCTCTAGCTACTTCCCTTCCCTCCTGCCCCCAACCACCCTCATTTGTCTGGTCAGAGATTGAAACCTGGGGAAAAATGATCACTTACTATGTGCTTGTGCGGTGCTTAAAAAAAAACCCCAACCAGCCACTGCTGAGATATTCTGATGCTATAGTGTAGGAAACAGTCATTATCTGAGACCCTTATGTCTGAAAAATCACTATGTTCCTTTAAAGCAGAAGTGCAGAAGCTCTCTCCTGTGGTGCCTGTCTGCTGAGGGGTGATAATGTAAGGATGGAAGCTGTGAGCCATCATCAAGCGACTGAAATAATTCTTATGAATTCGTAATTCCATGTGATTGCTTTAGAGTTCCCAGGGAAATACTGCTGCCCTTTTCGCTACCTTTCCTGATATACTACATGATATACAGGGCAAGCAGGCAATTATCACAGCAATGAGTTATCCTGGATACTGACTGAAAATGTCAACAGAAACAATTTACACTGAAAAACATCAATGTGGATCCCCACATTTGTGCAGCATCTCCTCAGGAAAAAACTGAGAATTCAAATCTACTGGTTATTTTCCTAGTGACCGTGATGCAAGTAATGAGGGAAAGAGAAGTCTGTAGGTTAGGATTTTAACTACTCAAGATCAATAAGACATACAGTAGCTATAAAGAAGCACTGCCAAATGAATAAAATGGAATAAGGAGTTAAAATCTTTAACTTCATTTGTTAAAGTTTCTCACAAGCCAGCCCATCCTGTCTACTTTCTCTGGATCTAGAAAGTGAATCTGGAAGATATTTTCCAGCTATGGAATGATCTGGGAGCAGATTAATGATTAACTGGGGTAATACATCCATCACGGTAACAGGAGGGACAAGCTTTTGCTGGCAGCAGCAAGAACTGCAGAGACCAGTACAAAAGAGATTGTTTCTTGATAAATCCAGGGAAAGGAAAATAGGAAAACAAGGGTTTCCTAGGTTTCAGCCTAGGAAACTCTTGCCTTACTCTGGTACCTGCTGCTTCTAACCATAAGGTGAAGAATGAGAGCCACTGACAAGAAAAAGCTCCCTGGTGAATACCCTCTTTATGTCAGTTTCCCATGGCATTACACAATATGCCAGGCCTGATTGTTTTGTGGCTCCCACTCTGTTTTCCTTTTGGTACCTCCTAGTCCAACAGAGCATTCAGGTGAAATTACAGCAAAGTTATGCATTGCTACTAGTGGAACATCATTCCTCTGCTTCTATTTACTGTGCTTCAGGTTCACTCTTCCCCCAGAGCCTCCTTGTTCCCCGAATGTTTCCTTTCCTCAGGCTGCTCGCCTCCTTCCCATGCCAGCCCTTTTTTTTTTTTCAGCGTGCACAGAGCAAACTCTTTTATTGTTCTTACTTGTCAATCTTGTAGGGGTGCTCATGTGAAAGCCTGCAATAAAACAGAAGGAACGGGTTTGTTAATATCTGTTTTAGGTGTCCAGAGTCTTCACATCATACAAACTGGCAGGCTCTAACTCCTCAATCCTACATGAAATGCCGCCCCAGAACTGACATGCTGACACTGTTCCCAGGCCCAGAAAGTCTGAGCTGTGAAAGTCTGCAGACATCCCTTACAGATGGAAGCAGAATCCAAAGCCTATGCTAGGTTGTTATTCTGCTCAAAAGAAGAAAATCCTGAATTAATTGATACATTCCTTAAAAATTCCTCCTGCCAAAACCAAGTGCGTGCCTGGGAGTGAATAGGCGGTATTTAACTGACAAATAAGTGTTTTAATAAAAGAAACTCAAATGTCTAATTGAGACATGTCTTCAAGTGTCACAAAACCCTTTAAAAATGAAACTTCATTAATTATCTCGGAGTTTTTGGCTAGCAGATTGCTAAGCAGCAGGAGTAAGAGGCATTGGTAATCAGGAAGAAATGGACCTTGCAGAGCACTGTGCACAATGCTTACTGGCCCACTACTGTCAGCTTCCCTCGGCCGCTTCACAAGTTTTTGGTGCCAAACAGTAATTTTTTTTGTTAACTTTGTGTTAGTATGCTGCTGGTTTTGTGCGTCTAGACTGTAGCAGGCTGGAAAATTAAGGCGGCTGTGAATACTTCACATTTGGAGGCTAGCCACAGACAACCATCACTCCCACAGTGATTTTTATTACATTGCATTAAATCTCTTCTGTGATCACTCTAAAGTCAAAGAGAGCCGGGCACCTAACTTGTCCATGTCTTTGAGAACATCCATCTCCGTGAACTGGCAGTGAAACATTTATCTGTCTGTCCAAGACAGACTGTCTCTTGCCAGGGCCGAGCGACTGGCACTCTGCCCACCTGGTCAGGCCTCTCACACTGGATTACTGGAGCTACCATGGAAAAAAATCCCTCAGGTGCTATATCCTCAGCAGCCACTCATTATCTTGAGGTATAAATCACAGCATTTGGTCACCTTCCTCTAGAGCACTATAAAAGTCCCCTCGTAGTGCATCTGCAGCGTTCGTTGCTTCTGTAACATCCGTGGGGAACACGGTGCATCTGATTCTGTTCCGAGAACTGCCCAGGAGGACATGACCCGTCAGCATGTCCTCTGTGTCCCAGCTGTGCCCAGCTGGAGACCACAGAGTGGGCAGCACGAATGCAGCTGTAACTCCGGGCAGTCACTGACCCTCTGCCCTGAGGGTCTGGGGTTGCAGTGCTCCTCCTCTACCTGGGGTTCCTGGGGTGTACAAACCCACTCCTACGCCCTCGCTGCACTTTCTGTGCTGTGAACTAATGCTTTGCACAAAGGGAGCTCCTGCCACCAGAGCTGTAACACAAGTGAGGCACGTTATTCTACTCCTGTGAATGTACTCTTTGAAAACCAGAAGGGCTGCTCTTGTTTTTCCTCCTCTCTACACCCAATTAAAAACACGGATCACTTAAGCCACTGGGGTGCAAATAACCACTTTTGGTAACGATGTATGTGACTGAACTTTAACTGCATTTTAAACACAAACATGCATGAAAAGCACATTTGAATTGAAAAGCCAAGTACTTAAAAGTCAGCAGTAAGAGGTCTTCTTGAACATACTAAATATTAGTAATGCTAAGTACTCTGAAGATATACTGTTGTCTCGCCCTGGCTTCCTAGGATCCAGAGGAGACGGGTTTTTTAAAGCTTTTTAGCATCTCATCAATCTATCTGCAAAAAAAGCAATGTCACCTTGCTCAGAGAGGATCTCTGTGATGATTCATTAGGCAATGTTTATAGCATGTTTGCGCAACATTAACAAGAGCCAAGGAAAAGCTTTCAGGAAGTTAATAACTTGCCTGTCAAAGGAGGTTTGCAACAACACAGTACAGAGTGCAGCAGGACACATACCTGGCATATGGAAACATCCAAATATGATATGATTGCTTTTTACCCAAATACTGTGTTTCCTTCGGCGTATAAGGAGTGGGATCCCATAGAAAAATATCGTGTGAACACACAGCAATACTTGAACCAAACAAACTCTAAAGCCTGTGTGTGCATATTCTTGAAGAAAGTCAGAAGACCTTGTCAAGTCTTACAAATAGGTCACTTCTCATGAAACCTCAAACTTTGTCTCCCAAGCCTAGGGAGAGTTGAGCTTTCCTAATAAACTTCCTCAAGATTATAACATAATTATACTATTTCCCCTTCACTCCTGCAAAGTGAAGCATCTTGTCTCAAATTAGAGCAAATAAATATATAGAAAAATCATGCCAAACCAGAAACTGATATCCAAGTTCACCCCAAAGACTTAAGGTTAGTCAAAACTGCATGCAGGTGACATTAGGCTCTACGAACAGGAAGGGCCAGGTGACCTGTGGTTCAGTACCCACAGGCACAACCAAAACCCACGCTGCTGTCCTGGCCAGACCTCACCACTTCGGTAACCCCAGAGAGCAGAAATGATTCCAGGTAGGAAACATGACAGCAACCCCTTGCCCTTCCTTCAAGAACTGTAGAAGTCCTTGTTATTAAAAAAAAACCCAAACAAAACCCATGCACATCTACACACAATAAAACTGTAAGCCTCCTTCCCAAAGATACCCAGATTCTGCTAGAGCATGAAAAATTAAATATGCTCTTCTCTCTCTTTCTCTCTCTCTCTCCCCCGTCTCCAGCACGCAAGCAGGGCACCAGCTCACCCTCTGCTCAGAGGTTGCTCAGCCCTGCCACACAAACAAAGCTGTGCTTATCGGATCAGTTCAGCAGGTGCTTTCAGTTTACATTTTCTAAAGAACCATCCGGTGCCCTTTTTGGTGGTGGGGTCACATGCTGCTGTTCTACACGAAGAAGGACAGAAGGAAAGGCTTCTTGCTAACATAGTTACTGTAGTTCCAGCTGCCTGTTCAGAGCTTGCCGGATTCTTTAGGGCTGTGAGTTAGGGGGCAGATGCTCTGCATAAATAATCTGGGAAGATTTCCAGATTCATCGCAAAAAGTGAAGTGTGCAACACTGGCTGTGCTGAGTCCTCGTTGTTTGGTAAGGAGGACAAGGATGAAAAATCTGGCACATGATGGTGGTTTGATTCGAAAAATACCTGCTCGAGTCAGTTCAGTGCTGGTTAGAAGCTTGACAGATGGAGAAAGAGACCAATAACCAGCCTCTCCCCATTCTGTTCTCCAACCACCGCTACCTAAGCAGCCTGGATATCCTGCAGTTTGCTGCTTCTGTTTTTGGAGGGCAGCCACATGGAACTGTGTTCACTGGCAAAACAAACGAATAGATTTGGCTGATTACTCAGAGGGGATACCACAATATAAATCAAAGCAAAATTAAGAACTTCAAAAACCCTCCTTGCCCTGTCTACGCTATAAATCTGTAACTGTGTTAACTGAGGCTCTGCTCCATTTTCCATCTTCCAGGCACTTCGATTTTTCTGTCTCTCTCTTTGTGAAGAAACTGAAGAGATGGTGGGTAATTTTTACCTAATATCACTATCCAGAATTCCTACATAGCTTGCATACAGGAAGAGTCAAACCCTCCTCATTTTACTCGTAAGATTTTTTTTCTTAGGGAGATGTCTCCTGTGAAACAAGTGAGTAGGATTTATAATTAGAGGAGCACAATAAAGATATCAACAGATGCAGCAGGTTGATTCATCTACAGGTTTATTATAATAGATCGTTTGATCTTACCACTCTGCTAGGTGAACTTAAGCTCATACTGCCTTAGGGATTTTTTTGTTGTTTACGTCACAGAATAAAAAGCTACAATACTTGCCGTTTCTCAGATGTATTTAGACTCCATTAAATCTTCAATTTTTCATTAATTAAACAAAAGGAGAAAATCAAATATTAGCAAGCAATCCTCTGTGGAGGTGGAGAATGAGTAGGAGGTATCTTATACACGACAACCAAAGTTAAAGCTGAAGAAGTGTATGTGTCAGTGGCAAGCATGCAGGTTGCTCTCTTCGCTAAAAACAGTCCCTATTGCCTTCTCTAGCCTGGGTGAGCACTACACAGCCTCTCCTCTGCGGCTGGTGGTTTCAATCTTCTTTAATACAGCAATACTGTTCTCTGATGTTTCTCCAAGTTCTTTCCTAGGCTCCCCCACTCATTTCAGTTGCTCTCCAGCTCTCTGTGGCACTCCTCCCACTCCTTGATCTTTTGATACGGCTGACTGGAAATTTCTTTTCAAAATGTGGTGGGTTGTTTGTGTTTTTTTTTTTCTTTTTCTGCAGAAAGGAAATTTTCACCAAAATGGGATTTAAAAAAAAAAAATAAATGGAAAATGGTCTCAAAACTAAATATGTTCTTTTGCATTGAGGTTAGCCAGCTGGATTATTTTGGTTGAGCATACCAAATAAAAATGTTGTGGTTTGGATCAATTTTGCCTTAATTTGCCTTCCCCTGAGCTCCCACGCAGAAGCTGTGGCTTGGATACCTTCGGTCTGCAAGCTTTGCTCTCGTCCATGGGCTGCAGCACGAGCCCCATTGCACACACCAGCCTCTGCTCTGGTGAACAAAAGGTATCCAGATCCTATATAGGCCCGTGAATGTGAAATTTCAAAGAGCTGCAAAAAACCAGTCTAACGGCAGTGAGAAAGTTAGCATTTTTTCTAGGCTCAGCACAGAGAGAAACAACTGTCTTCACACTTGGATTGCTTTAAAAGATATTAGAGTGCAGCATATGGCTTCCCTCAGCGCTGAGCAATTGCACATAGGGGAAGAAACTGGTTTGAGGGAAGCAAAATATTTTTTCTTAAAGTCTTTAACATATATGAAGAATAAGGGAGAAAGAGTGGCCTAAAGGTGTACCTTTGTGGGATAAGCTACCTAACTCATTGGTGTAAGTAATGGGATTTCTTGAATATTTAAGCTGCAAGAAAGAAGCGAGGAGCTGGTGCTATGAGGTGACAGGAAAGGTGTAAACATGGAAATTCTAGTGCGGGAGGAAGTGATTTTGAAATGGCAGTTTTATGGAAACTCAGAGCACAGGCTATGCCAAGCACCTAGACCGACTCCCCTCCTCCCTGGACGGATCAGTCCTTTCTTTCTCAGCCATAGAATTTTAGATCTGACATCTGGAATAGTCCCCAAGCACAAGAAGATTTATTGATTTTACAGCAAAGTGAAATGAGTAACATGGTGAATTTCACAAACCGACTCAAGGAAGGTTGTAAAACTTCCTGGGCAAATTTTAAATGTAAAATGTAATTGTGCAAACAATATCATAGACAATTAAATATATGTTATCCATAGCCAGATATGTATTACGATCTCATTTTAACTTGGAGAATTTACCTGTTTGGGAGAACCTTTAATTAAAAACATCGTAATTTACTGCAGTGTACCAATGGTAAGGTTTCCATCCCAGGCCCGTTTGCCAAAAGACACAAAACCTAATAGGATAGTCAAGTAGCTACAGCTCACAATATGTGCATTATGGGCCATAGACTTACTGAAATAATTGCAAAGAATCCTCTCTAAATCAGTGACCTTGGATTAAAAATGAAAAAAAAACTACCCAACTTCCTTACAGTGCCTATTATTATATCTTTTTATACGCTTCTAAGCATTTCCGTGCGTACTGAGGATATGATACTACTCCACTTTTATATCCAATCCTGTCCTCTATGAGAAAAAATCACGTGCATGCTTATCTCCTACAAACGCAATCAAGAGTCTTGTATCCCTTGAGAGATGTTCAATATTAATAATAATTGGGATATGCAAACAAAGACAGCATCCTTATTGGATTTACACACATGTAGCTGAAGTATCGAGTGAAGTGAAGACTTGAGGGATCATAAGAAAACCTGAATAAGTAGTTCTCCAAAATCTAGGAAAATTAAGCCAGCTAGAAGCATAGTAAATGATCACTCATATAACCTGGCATCTATGTTCACCAGAGTGTTTCTTAGTGGCTAAATACACCAAGACACACCCAGAAAAAGTGTAAAACTGGACTGGATTTGGGAAGAATTAATATCTTTTTGACCTTGCATGTGACCACGTTGTATTTTGAACAATGGCGTTTAATTGGTAATACGCATTAACTTGCCCTCCAGATTTATTAACAGTTGTAAAAATTATAGCTGTTTTCTCCTTTGTCTCCTTTGCTTCTCAGCCAGAGAATTTCTGTGGATGACCTCCGCTGGCAGTCAGTGCTACACAATGACCACATAAGGCATATATAAAGATTGCTATTATCTTTTGTAATTTATATCCTCCTGTAAAGACATTGAGGGTACCAGGAGAATGTTTTGAAGTTCACTCATCAAAACTTCACAGACAGACGACATGAGCAGAGTACACCCTGCATGAATAAGGAGGTGGCTCTCATTACAGGACAATGAAGAAGAGATTCAAAATCATTTGCATCTTTTTAACTGTTTGTACAGGAAAATAGAATGTATGCTTTCAAGACTTACCTGACGTTCCAGGAGTAGAAGTATTATTTTGTAGAGAGATTGTAGAAGAAAAAGACCATCCCTTGGTAGGTGAAGCATCTGAACTCTCATTCTGTGCCAATTGTGTTCCATTTGTTTGTGTAGCTGGAAAGGAGACAGAAGTTCATTAAGATACACCTGTATATGGTGTATTCTGAGATCCTGGACCATTTCTCAGACAAACACTCCCACCATCACAGAAGAGACTTAGTTACCAGAACCTGTACTGCTTTCTGACCCTGCTTGTCAAGCAATGAAGCATCTCTATGACTACTGGCATACTTGAGGCATCTTTAAAGCACATCCAAGCATCGCAAACAGCCCTGCATCTGTGCCAGAAGACAGCCTAGAGTTCTGACTTGGGAGCCCAAAATAACTAGAGTCTTGCACCACGAGCAACATGAGCAGAACAGAGAAGTTCACTTACTGCCCTCTATCTTTAACCTTCACTTTAAAAAATGTAAAAAAACCCAACAACAAGCTCCAGCCACAACAGTCACATAATGTGCTATAGTAAAAAGCTTTAGGGATTTTAATTCAGTGCAGAGTTAATTATTTCATTCTGTGGTGGTAAGGCCTAGGAAACATAATATCCCTAAAAATTAATGTATGAAAAAATTAAAAGTGTCTTATTTCTGCTCTCACACAATCAATACAGGATCAAGACCATCTGCGTCATAACATTTGCAGCCTAAGTTGAGCCCAAGATGACAGCAGAAGGCACCATCTAGCTTGTGGAACTGAAGGTCACTGAATGACAAGAAAGAATTTAGGCTGTTCCAGTACAGTTGATAATTCCTACATCTATGCTCAAGCCTCAGCAGAACAACAGGCAAGACAGTGCCTACTGAATAAAACATAGGGGTGCCAAGAGTAACCTTATACTTCCTCTCTGATATAAATCAGAGATGCGACTGAGCTGTAAACTGTCTTCAGTGCCTCTTCATATGAATTTCAAACGTTGGAACTAAAACAACTTTCAGACATGTTTTAGTCAAACAAGTGCAACATCACGCACACCCAATGCGTGAATCTTGAGGAATGCTTTGTCACATGCTTTATCCAGAAACTCTGATTACCAGTTTGGCCCCTCCAAGAAATGTTTTCTCAGAAAAAAAAACCAACAACACCCAAAGCTCCCTATGCTACCACCACATACTTTTAACCTGGCCTTTTCCTTCCCCTCTTGTTTATTAAGCACAAAACCTTGGAGAGGCAAGCTTCAAAAAATCAATAAGCTAAAAAAGAGTGAGCTGAAGTCACTGGACTGAGTGGGTTCACACAACTTTGGGAACTGAGAGGAGCTGGACAGCCAGGGATGGTATCTTTGGAGGTTGAGGCACGGAAGGAAACTGTACTGAAAATGGTGCACGCCAAGCCTAAATACTTAAGACCTTCACTGGGATTCTAGTGATGAGAAGCATAATATCACTTTCAGCTCCCTCCAGAAAGCTCAGCATTGCATCCTCTCAAAACACAAGTCTAATCTGCAGTAGAGATGAGTGTAGAAAGCCCCTCTACTCCATTTTTTTACTATGGTATGATGCAAGGATCTGAGAACTTCAGTAATTCCTGCACTCTCATCATAGAAGCCTTGAATGAATCTTTAAAAGCAAACTTTTTCCACTTTTGGTTCTTACTATGGTTGCTTTAGACTCAAATTTTAAATGTTGAATTTCAATCCGAGATCAATTTAAAAAAAAAAAAAAACAAACCCAAAAAACTACCAGAGAACCTCCCTTTCCCTTTAAGATGCAGGGGCTCGTAACAGTAACCAGCTGTGCCTCCCTTATCATGGTTAGTAAAAGCTTTCATGGGAGATGAAAAGTAAGGAAGAATAACTGTAAACCTTCATGTGCAGAGACATCTGAACACAAATAACACTTTGTGAGCACCGTACAACAATCAGGTGTGTGGGAGAGCCGAGAAGGGAGGCAGCCAGTTGCCTTGTAACCCTGCAGAGAGCTGTTTTCCCATGGGGATCACACGTTCCAGGCGCCCTATCAGCCCTGACAGCAGCCCAGCCCCGGGTGCTCCTCTTGTGTTTGGGAGCTGCGAGAACAGATTGTTCTCAGGAACACGGGCTGGATATGCTTCAGTAAAGGATTGGGAGGGGAGGGGTGATGGGGTTTCCATTTAATTTTTATTTTAATTCAGACTGGGTGAGACTCTTCCTGCGACTCGGGTAGCACCAGGTACGACTTGTGCCTTTACCTAAGGCTTGGTGTGAAGCTTGTTGCACTTACGTCTGCAGACTGCGGAGCAGGCTCCCCGCTCCTGGTGTCAAGGGTTGAAGTAGGTGTGCTACGGTGCAAAAGTCTGCATGCCAGCTTTCACTACTTCAAGACGAAAACAACCTGGCAGGGAAGGTTTCCTTAATTCCACTGTGCTACTGTAAGGTGAAATCCTACCAGCCCAATTCTCTGCTGACTTGCGGCTTTGAAGCAGCTTTTAAGCAGCATCCAAGCTTTCCGCCTAACACGCAGCACAGGCTTTACCATCAACACATTTCACAATAGCTTCTGTGCCAAAAGCCTGTGGGAGCAGAAACATTCGTATCCAGCCACTGCTCACGTACGCGACGGCAGCACTGACGGCCCAGCGTGCCTGCTAGAAATCTGCGGTTTTGGTAAATCCCCTAACTCATATCTATGCAAGGTTTAATTTGATCCGAACAGGAGGAGACAGCGCAAGCCCTTACTGCAGTGTGCCAGCGCTCCGCGTGGGAACAGGCGGGGGACTCTGTGCGGGCACACGGTGACTCAGTTCTGCTGTCCCCACTGACACATCACTGCAGTAATTCATCACGCTTCAGCTCAGCCAGCTGCAGCAGAGATTTCTCCCTGCCTGGCAGGGGGAGGCCTGGGCTTGTAGAAAAGGATCTCAGCAGAGAAGGACGGCTGCTGCTGCTGCTGCTGCTGCAAAAGCGCTCACATCATCCATTAACGGGCTTGTTGTCAGCAGCTGATTATGAATAAAAATGGAAAAGCAGGGAAGATTGTGAAATAGCTGTCCGAATGGGGATGATTGCTGCAGTGGCAGAACTCCCTGGTGGGGATGCAGCTCTCCCTGCTGATATTTTGATAAGATAAATGACAGTGTGTTAACACGCATTTGTCAAAGGCATAATCAACAACAGGGAACCTGAAGCTGCTCTGCAAAGCTGATGTCTGAGCCTCAAGTACTCCCTTACCTTGTGCTCTGAAAACCCTTCATTTTCTTTAACCAGCTGAAGTTTGACACATATCCTCACTCGACCTTAGTGTGATTTTCTACTTAACCTACATATAATCCACACATAGTTTGGCATTTCCCAACAGCACTGTAAATTTTCCATACAGCAGGCTGTTACCTAACTAGCTTTGATGCCTCAAGTAAAGAGCACTCTGCATATACACTGCAAAGAGTACAGACATCTGCATATGCGTTAAAACCTCAATCAATTAATCAAGGAAATACCTTTACAGGGTAAAAGGAACTGCACTTGAACCACAGTAAAATGACAGCACAAGGGCTTTGTTAGATGGAAGATTAAACCTTCTCCCTTGAGCTCCTACCTTTAGCATAAACACACAGATAAGGCTTCACCCTTGTAAACAACAACCTGAGAAATTATTTGCATTAGCAAATGCGTTCATGAGAGCTGTAAAGAATCCCAGTGCAGCAAAACCAATGCAACTTCACACCTGTTCAGAAAAGTGGAAATTGCCTGCAGAGGTAACCAAGCAGATCTCAGTTTTAATGTTTACATCCGTAGCTGATTGCATCTGCTGTCTGCTAGCTTTACCTTTTCAAGTAAGCAGAAAACCCCAAGCATTAAAAAATATATGTTTTCAAACCTTTCTCTGCCTAACATGACTCAGCAGCCAACTGTGCTCAGTGTTTACCTATAGCATACAGTAACGACCTGAGGACAATTGGAGCAATATATGTTAACATAATCCTCTTCTGGTAGTTTTACTGAAGTAAAGCTTCCTTGTCAATTACCAGTAGTTTGATAAAAAGAGAAAAAGTATCTTCTCCACTTCTTCCTGTTCCCACTTTTTAATATTTCATTGCACCATGATGTATCATCATTCAGGAGAGTAGCATGAGATAAATCAGAAACACAAAAGACAAAAATCCATTCTTACTTATAATTTAATACCTTGAGCACTGACGTTGCATAAGATGCTTGCTTCATGGCCAAGTGAGAAAAAAACACGTTGCATTTCATTTCATAGTCTCTTTGATAACTCGAAGTGTCCCAGGATATGAAATCCTGATTGTAGATGGAACTTGCTGTAGTGTGACACCATATAAATTCTTGGTTTGAGGCCTGGACTGCACAAATGAGGTCATTTTCTGACTAAATGCAAACTACTGGATTTGCCTCCTTATATTAAATATGAAGGTTATGGAGACAAGTCTAATTGCTACCTTCCAATATAATAAACAGGGCAGGAGGGCAAAGAGGGAGAGATTTTATTTATGACCTGCAGAGGAAAAGAATACTGAAGACAAAAAAAAAGAAACCAACCAAAAACCCTCAAGAAAGTCATTTGCATGATTTCACAGCGCATGGAGCACTGAGGGCTTTTCCTGAATCTATAATAAAAGGTGACAGCAGCCACAGAAATTGCAGTGGAGACAGGAAGCCCTGTCAAATCTCTGCTGTGTGAACCCGATCATTTGCTGAAGCTTTTAGCAAGGATTGAATCAGAGAAAGCAATGGCCTCCATTACAAAACAATAGAGGCACTTGCTTTTTACTAAAAATCAGGTGTAGTAAAGGTAAATTTTGAAGTGTCATATAAGTCACTGCCAATATCTGCCTCAGTACCACGCAGCCAGCCCAAAAAGGGGGAGAAGTGAGTGGTAGAGAAAGGGTAGACAACTTTCACCTCCTGTACATTTTGAGAGTAGAAGTTTTGCGACTCTTCAGTGACTGCAACCACCCCAGCCCCATGGTGCTGCTGGAGGTGCTGGCAGGAGCTGGGAGGACGCAGTGAAGCCAGTGACAGCTCACCATGCCCATGTGTGGGGTGGGAACGCAGAGATGGCTGTAGCCAGCAGCCAGATAGTGGTCAAGGGGTCTGTGGGTTTTCTGTGAGGGGTGGCCACACATCTGCACATCCCCTGTGCCATGTCCTGTACTAAAGCCCCTATCTTGTGTCCTGTCCCACTCCTTTGTGCTGAAGCCAAGATTATGACTTTCTTAAAAGGTAGAGCAGAATTTTGTCTTAAAACCCATAAAAACTGATTTTCACATGCACATTTTTTCCAGAGACTATGTAGTGTTTAAACAAAACACAGTCTTTTAATGCAGGGCAGTTCCCAATTTCTTCTTTAATTTACCTTCTTACAAAGGGGAATGAGAGGCAGTGAGTGCTGTTTTTAGGATAATTTGTCAACCATTTTTTTTACAACTTTTGCCTGGTTTTGAGCTTAAATGAGAAGTTTTTAAAACAAATGACAACCCAAGCAACTAAGCTGAACTCCAGCTGGTGGAAAGAAAACACAAAAGGAGCAGAAAGAAAGTGCAGTGGTGAAAACTTCACGTCCGGGTCCACTGCACCTCCAGCACCATCATACCCCCAGCACCAGTTTTTTTGGGCCTCAGTGCAGAGCAGTGGCTGGAGCTAAACTGCACTGGCAGGCATGCCCTTCCTCGTTAGCTTTCCTTCCACTGCCAGGAGCTCTACCTGTCACCAAGGTTTAGTTCCAGGTGGCTGTGCTGCTCTAGCGCCCACAAGCCAGGAACATCTGCCAAACCGAAAGGACTAGGAATCGCACCCATAATGCAATGTGCCACGCCACGGGCTTTTGACAGGCCCACAGGCTTGACAAATGTAAGCTTAAAAAGATTCTTTGTGGCCATCGGTACCGCTTCAGCAGCTTGTGCATCAGCCAGTCTGTATTCTGTGATTCACTGATACTGGCCAAGCCAAAAACCAAAAGACTTTTGGTGAAGAGACTACTCCCTGCCATCAAACGCAGCAGGGAAAGGTGCACCAGCAGCAGATGCAATGATTAGCGAAAGGGTGATTGCTCTCCAGGCAGCTCAGCAGGCTCAGGTCCAGCTTTAAAGGAGAATTTACACAAAGAAAGCAGGCAGGCCGTTTCAGAGGAGTCCCTTTCTAGGCAAGGAAACCAATGGAAGAGAAGTCGAGTTCTAATCGTTTGACACATGCTCCAAATATCAATTTGGAGAAGACTGGTGTCTGTGTACCACTGACTGCCAAGTTAAATATCTGGAGTATTTCTTTTTAATTTTTTGAGTAAATTAAATATAAAAGATGGAGTATTTGAAAGCTCCAGTTCAACAAAAGACTTGAGCAAATATTTACAGCGTAGCTCACAGATTAAAGAGGAAGTCTGAATTCTGTCTTAAGTTTATGCAGCTCCTTTTGGATGTTATTATACTTGCTTAAATCAATCCAACTACTTGCTGGATACATGGGGTTTTTTGGGTTTTGTTTTTTTTTAAAAAAACCAAGCCTCTTTTTTCTAGAATCCAATCTAATGTGCTGAGCCAACACACACATTATTCTGAAGATTTATATGGGTTTCCCAAGATTGATGCAGGGTAATTAGTACCACCTCTCTGCTTTCAGTACTATGACTCATAATAGTATAGAGCATAATTAACTGTAGCGTTGTAACATACATAAAAATAAAAAACAAAAGGGGAAGTTCTGTCACCACTCTGATCACACAAAGTCATTTATTTTTGATGAAATACTTATTAAAAAAAACACAACAAAACGTAGAAGAAAATAAAAAATTAAAACTCCTCCAAATACATCTCTCCCAATTACAATGAGATTAAAATCCTGTGTAATGGTTTCAGATCACCTCTACTACAAATTAAAAGTATAATATTCTTTGTGTAAGATTCTAGGGCAAGATTCAGTAAAGATACAGAATAGTATGAATAGCTCTGCTTCCTGAAACCTCTAAATCCATAACCTAAACTACTTCTTTGTGACCTCTTTTTATTGTTCCACAATGTTTTGCAGAAATGTAGCATATAATGAATCAGAAACAGCTCAATGAAATTATCACTTACCGTTTGCTGTGCTGTCACTTTTATCTACTGCTCTAGTGGTCACTTTTATTGTTGGTTGAATTGTTGTACTTGGTCTTATTTTTTGTGTAGTGCTAGGTGAAGAAGGCACGGAGCCTAATAAAGAAACAACATTAAAATTATTTTCTCAATTTTGTATACAAACATGCACATATGCAAAACACACTACTGCCTTGCTTACAGACTATTTTTAAATTATCAAAAGCCTATTTCATTGAAATTGAAACTCAAGGGTGACAGGGCACCCTTCACTGCAGAGAAAGACACTCCCTGCCCCATAGGTGGGCCATCCCACTGAAGATAAGCCTGTGATAATACACTTACAAGGTCTGGCTTGGAGCTGCCCTGAGCCTGACCAGGGGGAAGCTCCTGCGCACACCTGCAAGGTTTCACCAAAGAGTTCACTACGTGTAAAACAAATTCCCAAGCCAAGAGGCACTGCTGCTTCATTTCCTGAATGGCCACTGCAACATCATCAACGATTAGCTCAAAGCAATTTTCACTTACCATTTGTGGTGGATACTGTTTGTGATGGATTTGTAGCTCTGACTGTAGTTGTCAGCACTGATGGTTGCAATGTTATTGCTGGTCTGGTTGATACCACCACAGCTTCTGTTACTGCAAAAAACACGTCCGCATTTTTACTGATTCATTTTATCACGCATAAATTAACATCACATACCTCTAGCTGCCTTCTCTCACAAAGACAGTGAATTTCTGTTCAAAATCTAGCCCTTGCAGAGCTTTCTTACCTACACCTTTTTGAAGAGGAATCGAAGTGCGTACGGCTGGTATTAGCGGCGAGGTCTGGCCTGTGGATAATCCACAAGTTGCTCACTGAAAGTTAGGAGCTGTAACAAGGGTGCCTGGCATGACTTCCAAGGGAAGAAGTGAGGGGAAAGGAGCCTGGTGTGGGTTGATGGGCTCACTGTGCTGCTGGATGAGATTGCTAAAGAGCATTTTGCTGCATACCTGTTCAATAAGAGGAGGGTTGTAAACTCCCCAGAAAGAAGTGTGAACGACACACAGGAGCATAGCATGTATGTCACAAGTAAAGAACTGAAGGTGAAGAGACTCTACTAGTCTTTGCGCAATTTTTTTTTTTCTTCTTCTCCCTGCTATCCACCTCGAGCCTTGGTTGAATCTTCCTCTCTGGCTACCTTTTCCAGACTCTCTTCCTCTGCACCCAGATTTCTGGGGTAAAATGAGCACCCAGCAGGCATTTATCTGACATGTGCAGTGAAACTTAGTAAGTATATGGATGAGGTGAACAGTATTCTCTAGTAAGTGATATTCTCCAGGGTAAACTTGGTGCCCTTTGCAAGGTGACTCCTGTAGTTCTCACCTCCAGAGTGGTGAGAGTCAGAGGCTGAGGAGAGGGGAAAGAGCCCCCTCAGGCAGCACGGATCACTTCCAGCTGCTGCTGGTGCAGAAAGAAAGAGTTGCCCAGATATCACTAAGGCAATAGCAAGGTTTAAATCGGTGTGTGGATGGCATACGGCAGGTCCTATGTGCCCCTGCCACATGCGCAAGGGAATGGGCTGGCCAAATTGCTGCTGAGGAATCTGGGCTAAAAATGCATAACTAATTGTTTTAAGAGCCCAGCTTTCAATTCTGTAATCTAATACAAACAGGAAATGCTACTGTCAGCAACAGAGGCTCATTTAAATCCCTGACAACAACCCAACATGTGTCCTACTACCTCTTCTAGCACTTTTCATGGATGGAATACATGAAAGAATAGGAATAAATTATGACATGATATGTCATTTTCTCTCATGTGACTTGAGTACTTCTAAACACAATGTTGACACCAGAACTTCTACAATACAACTTATACTCTCTTCCCTGGTTCTCAGTTTGCTGGCTCTTCGTTTAGAATAGCAGTACCTCAAAGAATGGACCTGCTTGGGAGCTTGCTTCACACCCACAAAGTGCTTTAATCTCACAGTGGGCTTCTGATGCTTTTCTCGTAGACGTAAGTAACAGTACTGCTTTTCCTTCCATGGCAGAAAGTCGCAAGAGACATTTCAGTGAAACATCTAAAGAGCTCATTCACTGTGAGGTGTTGGGCCTTTATGAAATATCTTTGAAACAGACACGAATATCAGAGGTTTTGAAGCACAAAAGAACTGCAACACAATTCAAAATGGACTAATTCTTCCGCTGTAATAAACAACATATGCATACTTCACCTGTATCTTATTCACCTCCATTACTAGCACCTCAAGTGTAAATATCGTAATCATCTCAGTGCTTTCAGGTCCAAAACACTTGTTAGTAATCTAGTTATTGAAAAATGGAATGCTGTGTCCAAGTTTTGTTTTTTCACATGCATCACTTATTAAAGGCAGCAGTCTTCAAAATTCAAACTAATAAAGAGCTGGCATTTAGCTCACATGAATGAAATACGGTCATTCTTGATTTTTCAAAATTAAAAAGCTACACAATAAAGAGAACTGAATGTGTCAATTAAAGATGTAAACCAGAATTACAGACTTTTGCCATATGAAGTAGTTTATTTTCTCTGTTAAGTCTTCATAGTTTTAGGACTTTCAGTTTGATCTAGTTCATAGAATCATAGAATGGCCTGGGCTGGAAGGGACCTTAGAGATCATTTAATCCAACCTCCCTGTCATGGGCAGGGACGCCTCTCAACTAGATCAGGCAACACATGGGGGCCGAACGGGGACAATTATAAGCAAAAGAGAGAGAATGCAGCTTCTGAAAATGATGACACCAATGCCACCCTCTTATCCACCAAAGTGAATCTTGACATTGATAGTTTCAAGAAGTTATCAGTAGCATTTTTGCAAATAACAGCTTTATGCACACGTATTCTCTCCTGTTACCTGGGGTCCAATACTGGCATATCCTGTGTGATTCTTTATTCAAAATCCATCACTCTGCAACCATCAGATCAGCTACTCCCTGCTGCCATATCCCTTAACTAATGCTGTTTTACAAATTATTCTCAATCTGACAACCTCTTGAACTGTGAGCCTTAGTCTGTTAATACCTGATACACCTGAACCACTCTTTGAGAACATAGGAACTGACAGAATTTAAGCCTTCTTCACCTGAAACAAAAAACACAGCCTGCTCAAATTAACCATCTCCTTACTAAGATCCCTCAATCCTTTCTCCTCAATTATGTTTTATAAGAGGCCCAGGGAAATACATTGCTCTACAATGCTCTACAAACTTTACATGAAATAATACACCCAATTTCTCCCAGAATTTGGAAAAGCTGAAAGGTAATAAGGCAATGGGAACTTCAGAATAACAGATAACAGCGAACTTGAACTCTTACCAGATTTTGATATTGTTGAAGAAGTAATTGCACTGGTAGTACTGTTTGAAATATCATCTCCTGAAATAAAAAATACGAAAGAATCATATTACTTCAGCCACCTTGCAGATCTGTTTAGCACTATGTATGCATATAAAGCAGAGAGTAGCAAGGACCTTCCTAGAAAATCAAGTCTGGAAGCCTATTAGTAGAAGCAACCAAATAATTTAACTCTGCCAGCAATCTTTCCAAGATGTATCCTAAATCTCTCAGCTTTGCCCTCACTGCTGTAATGAGGAGCATCCAATACAGCCTCCTCCCTTGGACTGCAGGTTGTTTTCCAACAGGTATTAGTGTCTCTAAGACTAATCGGGAGGAAAAAAAAAAAGGAGTAATTAAAGGTTTTTTGCTAGCTCCTCCTCTCCTCGAGTACAAAATTCTAGGTCAACTTAGTAGGTGAAAGTCTTCAATATTACAAAACAAAAAAAAGTTCAAAAAAGTCCCCAATACACCAAAAGCTGAATAATTTCTACATTTTTCTGGCTGCGCTTAAAATTTGTAACAGCATAACTCAACTACAGTTTTCACTTCAAATAACATTTTCCAGTCTTAATACTGGGATGTTCATATCTTTCTACTATGAGAGTTGGGGGGATGATGAAGAGGGTGAAAAAACTACATTGAGTCAGAAACAGTGGCATTTCTTAACCATTTCACATGGCTGTGAGCCAGCAATGGGTACATTTGGGGAGGAAGAGGTCAGCTCTGTGGCTAAACGTGAGAGCAAAATGGCACAGACTAATCCCCCAGTGCTTTCAGGTTTGGAGCGTGACATCCCGTCATGTTGCATTAGCATGCTGAAATACAGACATAGCAAAACTGAGTCAGGACAGCGTGTCACTATTCTTGTGTGACTTCATTCATGGTAATATCTGCTGGCATTCTCTCTTTTTTTGGACTACAGGGCAGAACAGTCAGCTTTGTTCCCTTTGCTCAGCGTGCTGCGCTCCGATTAACAATTCGGGAGCACCACCCAAGGCCTGCTGGAGTGACAGATCTAACATGGAAAAAAGATAATATGTAATATACGTGCCCGCAGAGCTCCTGCAGTTATTAAGGTCTAGTCAGATGAGCCCTTACAACTCCTCCTCAAGGAATGTAAGGTGTTATCAGCCCCCTTGGCACCTGCACATTTCTAATAGGTCTCAGCTGGAATGTTGCCTCATCCAGTGAGCCCCACTTTCTTGGGTATCTCTTCTAGATACGCTGCTGCCTTTGCAATTAATGCCTCGTCACAGCATGTGCTGGCCCAGTTTGATAGGGGCCTATCCCATATCAGACTAAATCAATTCCCTATGGGCCTGCTTGACTCCCCAGCCCTACTGTCATGTGAAGACATGTGAAGACAGCCAGACTATCCACAGCCCCCTGCACACTGCATTTAAGCTGCTGTTTTTCCTGACATTCAGTTACCCACTCAGAATAATGCTTCATAACCCACACTTGAAATACTTTGAAAACAAATTATATCCAAATAGACCAAGAAGTGGCCTTGTTTCCCTAAACAATGAGCATTTTTCAGTCTCTTCAATCTCATTACGAGCTGCTGACAAAGCTCCTGTAATTGCCCACACCACAAGGCCACAGCACTGAAGCAGAATGTTTTTTCAACAGTGCCTACATTTCATATCGTTTGTTATAACATCTCTCAGTAACTACGGTGTCTGTAACACCAGCTAAAGGGACTAGGCTGGCCAATTAGCTCATCTCCTAGCACACTCTTCCCCTAATTCAGCATGACTTTGAGGAAAGTTCATTGTGATACTTAGATTATTCATCCTTTAAAGGCATTCCATGTAATAACCATGTTGACAGGCCAAGATTTCCTCAAATTTCCAAAAAATTGAGAATTTAAGTCACAGTTTTGTTATGATCCACAATTTGCTGATTTTATCACAGGCTAGAAATAAATTAGGCTAAATTTGATGAGCAGAGTAGAGAATAAAGTAGAGTTTTATGAACTAATTGTTTTCTTAAAATGATGGATAATTAACTGTACTTTAAAAACAAGTTCAAAGCGACATGCAAAAATGCTTAAAACTCAGCAGGATTTGGGGAGGAACTGGTTGATTAAAAGAAGCAGTAGAACTGGTGGCTTATTATGCTCTTACTTGCAATCTTAAGTCATGACTAAGGATAATTCTAGGAGGGATAGAAGCAAGAGATCAAAAATAATCGAAAAAAAAGAACTGGGGCCCATTAGAGATTGTTGCTGGACAAAGAAAGAGACGGAAATATTAATTTTTCTGCTCGTGTCAGATTGGCTGCAGCCTCACACAACAGACAACTGAGTAAAGTCACAATTGCATGGGTTTTGGCAAATTTAGATGCTGTGATCCTTTTGATACAAGAGCACCTCAACGTACTCTGATATAGGAGTAGCCAAAATCTACTCAGCAATTGCTCCCACAAACATCTCCCATTTTGCCGTGCTTGCTGGCAATAAATTATATCAAATATATCAAGGGTGAGTGTCACGAGGATGGAGCCAGGCTCTTCTCGGTGACAACCAATGATAGGACAAGGGGTAATGGGCTGAAACTGGAACATAAGAGGTTCCGCTTAAACTCGAGAAGAAACTTCTTCTCAGTGAGGGTGACGGAGCCCTGGAACAGGCTGCCCAGGGAGGTTGTGGAGTCTCCTTCTCTGGAGACATTCAAGACCTGCCTGGACACGTTCCTGTGTAGCATAGTCTAGGCGTTCCTGCTATGGCAGGGGGATTGGACTTGATGATCTTTCAAGGTCCCTTCCAATCCCTAACATTCTATGATTCTATGAAATTCAGCCAAAAGAGAGTGGGTGACCTGTGATGTAGCATCCTCATGTCTGGAGAACACGCATGGAATTAAAAGATGCTCAGATGTGACACTGGGCTGAGTAAGTGGATGATGGTGGTGGTGGTAAGAACCAAAAAGAGAAAAAACATGTCTAAAAGTAGATAACAAGGCAAGAAGAAATCAGAACTGAGAGAAAGACAACAGGACAGGAAGAAGATGAGAGGGGCAGGGCAGGAAGGCTCAGAGACAGGAAGACAATAAGGCTGGAAGGGAAAAATAAGAAAGGAGCTAAGAACTCTGAAAACTTTTTGACCCAGAGCCAAAAGGCCAAAAATGTAAAAAAGAGTAACTGTCTTTTTTTTTCTCCTTTTCCTTTTGGGTTCACAGAATTTCCCTTTATTTTCTTTTCTGATTCATATTTAAATGCTACATTTGTTCCAAAATTAAAACAACAGCACAATCATTTGTATCTGGTCTTCAGACATGATTTTGAAATGAACAAACTGAAGCATTGAACTTATTTTCCTTTTTATGATTCAGAAGGAGTACCCGAGTTCAGCCAGTGCTGACCAACGGCCACAGCTGTCCTCAAATTGCAGCTTTTGATGTAAGCTTCAGTCTCCAAGGTCCAAGCTTGGAGCTCTCGTAATTTATTCCCTCTCTTTTCCTTGTTATTTTTACCTTTACACTGGGAAGATTAAGATAAGCAGGTGTTGACCTTGTGTTAATTAAGTGCTGGTTATTGCTATAATCAAGACCAAAAAAAAGAGAGCAGAACTGACTGCATGATATTACATCAGTAGCTCTGTTTATGCACTACAGGATACTACCACAGAGCACGAACCACTAAGTTTAGAACACCACACAAAAAAGCTAATACAAAAGTGCCTGCCAAGAATTCAAAACTAAAACATTTTTTAAGGTGAACAGATTGTTCAAAATATATATTAATTATATTCTTTAGACGAATGACTGAATGCTGTCCAGTTTGGCATCAATATTTGATTTTGAAAAGAAGTTATTTTAAGGAAAAGTCACTATCACTGTGGAAATAGTGAGTGAAATGGCCTGTTTGACGTTTTTTCACTTGACCTTGCACTAGGTAGACAGGAATATATATTCATATTAAAATGCCTTCACTCAGATGAGCACTGGTTAGGCCGCAGATGCAGTACTTCATCCAGCTTCGGAACGGTGTTGAGAAGGGTGTGGATGCCTGGAGGAGGGGCATTAATGGAAAGCCATAAAAATAATCAGGAGTCTAGAGAAAAACGACTTTTCAGGAAGGATTGCAAAAATTGCATTTGTTTAGCCCACTGAGGGAAAGATTACTGGAAGGCATGACAACAGTACCTAAGTAGGCGAGGGGCTGTAACAAAGTCAAAGGAATAAATTTCTCATTACAGCCACTGAAGATGAAACTAGAGGTAATGGACAAGAGAAGTTTAGACTAAAAATTTTGCAAATTTTTTGGTGCCTGTGTCGAGGTGATGGCATAACACCCAGAAGCCAGTGTTTTAACCATTTTCCTGATGACGATGTAAGACATTCCCACTCAAAACCAGACCAACACCCAAAAGACTGTAGCTGGGAGAAATTGAGCTGTCCTGAGGAAATCTGTACATATTAATTTCCTGCTTCCAGGCTGTTAAGCAGAATCTACAGCTCCTGGTGTTATGTTTGCTTATTGGGAATTATACTGTAGTTGTTGGTGTCATCCTGGGCCTTTACAATTACACACCAGTCATGGACAAGTCAAAGTTGCTTTCTTGCTTCCTGTCTTCCTATACCATTAGAAATAAACAGTGATCTTTTCCCAGGAAACAAATTATAATTTTGTAAGCCCCCATGACCATGATAGAGCCTCCTGTAACAGCTGCTCCAGCAGTATCCATGGGAAGACTGTACACTTCATCTGGCTTTTTGCCCTTTCTGGAGAAAGTTATAGCTGTCCCTGTGAGAAAAGCTGGTACTGATATTCTCAGAGTTCAAAATAAATAGCTGCTGCCTGACAGGGTACACAACCTGTTTACTCTTACCTTGGAGCTCTATGTCAATTATGTTTTCTCTTTCATTTTCATTTATTGCTGCTTCATCTCTTCATTCTCTCATCCGATCTTTCCCCATGCCCGGTGTAGTTCTTACACTTCTTTTTTCTATTTTCATTCCTCATCCATCTTTCTTTCTCAGTTCATAACCATCTACCCTAAACCTTGAGATAAATTTATTTTTTCTTTTGCAACACATTTTTTTGTGGAAAGGTTCACGTGTCCTCCAAAGGAAAAAAAGTATATAGTTTGCTTAGATGAGTAGCTCATCTCCCATCAACCAGTCATTGTGCAAACACCATTCAGATATGCAGAGAGCAAACCCAAGTCTTAGGCACTGCTCTGACCTTACTCAAGCCCTCCAAACACAACTCAAGTGCACCTGAACACATTAATTTAGGGATCAAACTTAAGGCTTAATTCCTGATGCAGAAATAGGCCTCTTTACATGGGCCTTCTGTCCGGTGAGGTTTAGCATTCAGGCGCCCTTGGTCTTTCCTCCTCCGTAATATTTTGGTGAGGCATGGGAGGCACTTCCAGCTGAGGAGGAGAATGCAGAGTGCTACAAGCAGTGTTTGGGAAACCCAGGCTCAGTGTCCTGCAGAGCTTCAGGGTAGTATTCAGCCAAGACACGTACAGAGATGCTTTAAAGTAGCTGCCACCGATGCTCATGGCTGATTTGTAAAGATACGGTGCTGGTCAGTTCTCCAAGGATGTACCTGACTTCCTGCACGTCTGTGGCATCTACGCTGCAACACTGTGCTACCATAAATAGTGTGTGAGCTTGCTGATTTACAGCTCTCCTTGATATATCATCACAAATAAGATAAATGGCTGTGACCATGGGGTAGAGATTACTGCATCCTCCCTGGAATGTCTATGTAGAACAATTCAAACAACAGTTTAATTAGTTTTAGATGGAGCCTCTGGAACTTAATCTGCCTCATTCAGATCAACCAGGGTATTTCTATGCATTTTGCAATGTAGATACTCACTGCATCTCATTTTCCAATCAAGAAAAGAGGAATAACAGTATGTTCTTACTTTCTAGGGCACTACAAACTGCAACACACAATGGCACCATACTCTAGCATTAATGGAATTACACAAGGAACAGACATTTGCCGGCCAAGATCTCAACTGCATCTGTGGTTTTTATCATTCAGATCTTCCAGAATAATACTACAGATACAAGCTGTGACATTTGCACTTGGAACTCATCTCAGCTTTCTCAATATTTCACTTTGTCTGGAGCATGTGTTCAGTGCAGAATCAACCCTCTGAAAATACTGCAGAAAGCTCTAACATAGGATAGAGCAAGGACTAGGATTAATTTTAGGTAACTTGTTATTTCAGTCCTCTCTCTGCATTTCTGCAGTTTATTTTATCTCCACTTCATACAGCTTTTTTTCCCCCTACACTCTAATTGCAAAATTAAGAGCAACCTAATACCAAGAGAAATGCATTGCCAGGAAACCTGCAGGTTCAAGACAGTCATGTTTCTAAGATGGTTTTGATAAATCTTCAGAACAGTCACCCCTGTAGGACTTTCAATTTCATCTGGAGTTATTTTGTTAAGACTGAAATCATGACATGAGACTTCCGAAAATCAAATAACTGTCTTCGATTGTGGTCATAAGTTAGTAACTGGCAGGACAAAAATGACTAACCCATACTATGCAAATTATTTAGAAAGCCAGTAAGCACTGCAAAAACTCTTAAGAGGAAGCACAGATGCTTCCAGATGACAAAAACTTTGGTTTGGGATGTAGAGTTTGAAGGGGCTTAAGTGCAATTTCAACAGTATTATTTGAAACCATCAGTTCCTTTCTTCTTGTTCAAAACCTTCAAGATCACAAATACCAAACGTATAAATTGAACACTCCATATTTTTTTAAAAACCCCACATAATAAAATATTAAAAACCTGCAGATATTTTTGTTCTAAAAGAATTAATTTGATAAAAATAATACTCTTTCTAGTACATTTAATCCTTAAGGACTCATACTTTAAATCTTTCCTCTGTAGTCGTATCAGCTAGATTTTAAGTGGGAATAGAGTTTCTGATGTAATCCAGTGAATGGCTGGAGCTGATAACAGTGTATAGCAAAGGATGTTAAATTAAACAAGGCCATTTGCAAACTTCATGAATTTGAAACAAACTCAAAGAAAAATACACAATCCTCACGCCTTCATATTTCTTCAGGACGCTAAAGCAATACACAAGGCGTGGCATGTCTCGCGCAGACATTCAGATGTGTTTGCAATAGTATCTGCACCCAGCATTCAGGCTGTGATAGCACTGGTTGGAAGGAAACCTGCGTCCCTAATAACAGTCCTGTGCTGGATCAGCGCCACTGCAATATCATCACGAATCAGAATTGCAAAGTGCTTTTCCAGCCTGGTCTCACAATGCTTTTGCACTTCTGCAAATGCTTTTAAGGCAGCCTTCTGCAACATAAGCCATTTTTCTCCTCAGGATTTTCTCTGTTATATCTTACTACTCTGACACTAGAGACTGGAAGGACTACGCAGACCCTGAACAAAATTACACTGGTCACATTAAAGGTGAGCCCCTGTGAGATATAGTCAGATACTACAGGCAACACTAAAAATCGTAAGGCAGCGAGAAAGGCCGTGTTCTTTGCTGCCTGATGCCAACCAGCTGGAAGCCTGACTCCTGCTTCATAGGGAGGTGGGAAACCACCTCCTGTTTGCCAAGCTGTCACCTTCCTCTCAGTCACGCCTGTCTTCAGCAGCAAAGTGAAAACATACTACACAAATTCTACGTGTTGAGATCTTGCATTTAAGTTCAACTTATTACATCTCCACTCTAGCTCATAGTCCTGCTTTGCAGGCTGGTGTCATGGGACAGAGATGACCTGCTATAAAAGTGGGGAAGAAACCTGGGCAGCAACATGGGGAAGACACCAAGGCAGGACGGAGAAGCTCATGGGCCAGAAGGGCATAACGCCCTCCTCACAGAAAGAAAAGGCGCCTGAGGAGAGAGAGGAAGACGTTAGGGAAGGGAGAGCATAAACACAAAGCCCCATAGCTGGAAAGGCAGATGGAGGCAGGGCTGCTCCTGCGTGGTCTGGGAACAGACAGTAGCAATCAGGGCAATGTGCAAACCGGGTGGGTTGGAGGCAGCAGGCAGCAAGAGCTGAGGAGAGGAAGGAAAGGGAGGGATCTGCTGCAATTTCTTCAGCAGGGAACGGTGAGAAGGCAGGAAACACAACCTTGGTGCCAGCTCTGCCCTAGGGCTCCCCCTGCTCGCCCAGGCGTGGGGCTAGCTTGACCCAACACCAAGCACTGGCAGAGAGCTGCTGGGAGTTACTACTGCCCCAAGCAAATAACGCTGGTTCCACAAAGCCTGCTCAAAGCATCCAGCAAACAGCTCTGGCTCAGGGAGCCACCACACAGTGAAATACCGAAAAAGCAGCTGCCAAGGAGTGGCCTCAGCTAGCGTGGCTGTATGTTGTTGAGGGCTCCCTCTCAATAAAAACAGTAATGAGAAGGGCTGAACGGGTGCCCCCGTGTTTTATGGGGTACTCAGAATGACCGAAGCACAGCATGCTTTGCCTCTCTGCATGTGTGAGTATAGAAATCTGGGCACTTACCAGCCAGTTTCATGGTTTCTTTTATTGACTCAGATGAAATGCAAGCTCTGTATCAAGGGCTTTTAATCACAAGCTTTTCAGTGCACTTTCTGCTCCTCCGTGAAGCTTGGTGGATATCTTTATTACTGCAAGCTACAGAGGGATGAGCACATTGTTCGCACTCTGTAAGATAATAAATGGGCTCAGCATGCTCATCAACACGCCAGCCTGCCTTGGACAAAGGCTCCAAGCTTTGAGCTTCTCTTTATTTAAACCTGTTAAACCTATTTGATAGGTTTAATTAAACTCTTTAAAGCTATTTAAACCCCAGATTGTCATCCTTTGATGGCGATGTATTTGTCTGTCCATGTGTAAGATAAAAGGTAGGAGTTACTAAGGGTTATTCTAGAGTATGAAAAACAAACTTCCACCCCCTTTGTGTTAGTCATGCTAAATCAATTTCGAAATGTCTTTAATGGATGCAGTTCTATGTAGAAAGAGCTTTTTATATGTTGTGCATTGCTGAGTAGAACAAGAAAAAGAAAGACAGGAGATCCCCTTCCTCTGCAACAGGAAAGAACAGGAGCGCTGGTTTAAGTCATCCCCACCCAGAAGGTGGAAAGAAAACTACGTCCTTCTCTAGGGAATGCTTACAGTGCTTTTCCCTTACCATGCTATTTGCAAGCCTATTTTTGTTTCCCAGGAAATAGTGTGTTTGGGTAGGGCAGATATAAAACAGCCAGAGGGGAAGCTGAGCCCAGGTCAATTGGTAGCTCTCCTTTGCAATGTGCTGCAGCAGTTAGTAAAATCATAGCTCTTCTGCACTGTGTTTGCAATCCCAATGCATCTCCAGCAACATGACTAATTGTGTAATTCAGGAGAGGGTCACTGCAGTGTCTGCTATGAGGTATTTATTTTTAGCACAAACCGGGACCAGCCTAGACACCCATTTCAGCCACACCCTTCCCATGCAGCTCTGTTCCTGACAAAGCTCTGAAAGCCTCTGGAGCATCAAAAACCTGTTCTCATCAGAAATCTTCTGCAGAAACACTGTAAATTTCTTTTGTAATTAATGTGATTCCATGCTCAATGTAATCCATCCTTTCTGCACTGCCTAGAACAAAGGTTAAATGGCACACAATACCCCAACAGAAAAGTGCAAAATGGACTTTGCGAGCCCAAAGAGGAGTACAGTCTCACCGGAGCTATATTATATGCAAGGATGAAGAATATACTTCGGAAACATCTGATTTCTGTAACTGACACATGTAGCTGATGAAGGCCTCCTTGTCTGTGAGTAACTTGCCAAGCTGACTGAATATTCACATTCTTTTGACTTTCTCACGAACTGGTACAACTGCTAAGCTCAGATGCGAAACTGAAATGCTTTTCTTGTGTGCTTTATGTTCTGAAGTATTCCTGTTAAAAACCAAAGTTGTTTCTAGGAGAGCCCTTGAAGCAGAGGGTCAGCACTGAAGACGAGACACTACCAAAGAGCAGCAGGAACTGCTGCAATAGCCATGCTGGCACCCGCACTAATAACCAGCTTCCTAGCAGAGCAGAAAGTGGACTGTATTCAGGATGCTCAGGCTTGTCAAAACCCCAAGTCCCAGTCAGTGCACTGGGAAGTCATGGTGAGCTGGGAGCTGATCATCTCATGTTGGTGAACAGCTATAGACACTACTTGTACTTTTATTAGCAGTTAGCAAAACTTTATTCCTTGTGACGCAACTATTGTGTATGAGTTGTTCCATTCCTACTCAAACCTTTTTGCTCTTCATCTCCCTTGGCCATTTCTTCCATAAATGACCAGTCCCCATTTTCCATTTTGCAGCCAAAACCAGTATTTTCTGCCAGTTCTTGTAAATACAGACTGAAAGCCACAAAGGAGAAAGCAGACACTGTGCTACAAGGAAGTGTCACTAAGCCAACAAGATAAATTGTGTACTAGTTCACCTGAATTCAACAGCATTAAGACGCAGCAGCCACATGAATCCATTAGCACAGAGAACAGCATGAAAAGGGAATAAACAGATTCCTCTGAAGCCATTTTAACTAGGCAGGATAAAATGTACAGAGAACCAAAAAACAGTCTTGCACCAGGAGGGTTTTGCCTCTAATACCTGTGGTCTGTCCTTCCCTTGCTGTCATTGGCACATCTCAGGGACTGGGTTATTTGGCATAGGTCTCTAGTAAGTTCTTCCTTGTTACATGCTGGAAACTAATCTAGCAAGTTGTTGCAAGTGAAGCCCAACAGACTGATAAATACATTTGCTGCCTTCTGAACCAAAGCAAATATATTAATACACTACTCTTATAAGAAAAAAACCCAGGTCCTAAATAGAACCTAAAGCTGCTCTATTGTAATAGCCATTCTGTGTAGCCAGTTTTTGGTGTCAGTTACAATTTCCAAGATGTATATGTTCTGTGGCAAAGCAGAGTTAAATTCCACAGAATGTCCAGAAAGCTTCATACTTCAAAAAATTCAGTAGTTTTCAGAAAGAGATTTTAAAGGACCTGTACAGAAACGAGTAACTACAATCGAACATGCTGGTCCCAAACATTTCTTTCAACAGGCCACAGACTTGTGCCTTTATGATCACCTGAAGGAGTCAAGAGGAAACGAGGTAGGAGTTTCAGAGAGACAGTAATTCCTGGAGGAAAAAAAAAAGTCCAAATTTCGGCTTTTGAAGAATTTGAATGGCAGTGGAATCATCAGCCAGTTAGCGTGTCCAAAGTTGCCCCTCTCTAATGGATGTGACACGGGGCATTTGGCGGTCATAACACTTGAATTGCTCATTTCTTGCCAGAGCAATCCTCAACTTTTTCATCATTTCATCTAAAAATGTTTGGTGATAGTTTTGCTTCCACAGCCTTTGAACAAGCTCACAAATATCACACTGATATTTACATAATTTCTATTGCTGTGATATATAGCCCATGTTGAGATGAGGACAGGTAATTCATCTGTCAAAGAAAGATGATTTCAGACTGTACTCACACTGGAATAGATAGCACCATGCACATTAACATTTAGAAGGTTATCAACACTGTATTTCAAATAAAAGTCTAGACTCAATGTTGAGCATGCAAAGAAGTAGGCAAACTAGTTAAAAAAAAAAAAAGAAGAAGAAATTTAGGGGCTCTGATCACTTCAAATAATTAAGATGCAATGAAAACATGCCTCAACAAATAACTGAGGTATTTTACACAGGAAAATAATGGGAATATTTGTGAAGTTCCTGTTTTCCTCAGATGAACTAATTGCCATTCTGATCAGTTGTTGTCTCAGTAGCCAAAATTGTCAAGCTCAAATATGATATTAATCTCCTGCTAAAGATTATGAAAGAAGAAAGTAGCAGGAAACATAAATATCTTATTAATATAGTCAGGGACTTAACTGATTTAACCCTGAAGTTTTGATTGCACTGAGTCTCCTCAAACCAAATACTACACTGAGAAATCATAGCATTAAGACAAACTAAATGCGCTTTTTAGAATGATTACATATCTTGTAGAAATCTTCAGACTGCAAGGCTAGTGTCGTGCTCCCATCCCTGCAAAATGCATAATTTCATTAGAGTGATAAGACAAGGCAGAAGGGTTACTGCAGATAAATATGATGCAAAACTATGTACCACTTGTTCTGTGGCACAGACTTCATCAACCTGAGGTGTGTTGCTGCTATCTACGACATGCATTGAACACCCAGGAGAACATTAGTGGTGTTTGACAAAAAAGATAATAAAAATTGTTGTAAAAATAGTCTGTTGATAAATAGACTGGGATTTTCACCTGAGCCAAAGTCAGGTGAGCATGCACTTTCCACATAAAAGTAGTCAGAAAATCCTTGCCCTGTTACTCGTTTGAAATGTAGCCTTTACAGCATTAGTTAGTTAATCTGGCCTGAAAGGGACTGTTGTCTAGTCTGGCTGCTGAGAAAAAGAATGATCTGGAATTAATTTGGACCCTTCCAGACCAGCCTCTGGTACTGGTGGCATCAGAAGGCTCCCTACCCCTTTCTACCTGTTCTGCAAGGGGACAATACACCAGCAGATCACACCTGCTGAGTTTTGTTCCCTTGGAGCCACCATATCAGCAAGTGATCATCAGAGCACAGCTTTCTCACATGGGGAGGCAGCTTCATGAGGCACAGTGTACAGATAAGCATCGTATTATATTGTGTCAAACAGCTTTTCCTACGGCAGGTAGGTGCAGCTGATAGAGTATGCTCTGCTTAGGGCACCTGAGGATCCACTTTCACAAGATGAATGCCAAGCTGGTGCTACCCGAGAGCTCAGGGGCTGGGACAATGACGGTGGCTGGCGCGGCAGGACACGGTGCAACTCATGGTTTCAACTCCTCTGTTCAAATCTGGGACACCTATTTTTAGAGTGCTAGCTGAAACCAAAAGTAAATGTTTTTCTTCTAGAGGAGCCAGGTCTTTAATTCTTGACTTGTATTTGAAAACAACAGCTGCTACACACACAAACACAACATTGTTTCTCTGTTTAGAGAATTGCAAAATAAAACTATTCAAGGTCCTTCCTTGAGTTGTCTCAGCAAAATACACAAACAACACCTCACCTCACTTTTGTGAGGAGCACAAGAGACAAAGTTGTTCTTCCTATGTGATTTTACTGTAGGACCTTACTCATCTGGTAAGACTGTGAAGTTATTCTGGCTACCGAATGGTACCAGTTAAAAATACTCCCTTCTCTAGGTTAAGAGTTTCTTAAAGATTACTTTTAATTTATATTTTTGCAGATTTTTTCACACAGAACATAAATGTATAAATGGTTGGAGACCAAATTCAAGGTGCTTTCCTACACAGAAAAAAACCCGTCCAACCGAAAGATAAGCCTCAGCAGATCTTTTTCCCTAATTCATAAAGAAGCAAAGATTAATAAGAATTCTAGGTTTTAATCCAGATAAAAGAGACAGGTAATAAAAGAGAAAACATTCTGGTAAATTTTCAGGAGGCACAACCATTTGTTGGGCATGTTATACGGCATTATGCATTCCCAGGTTTGGAGCTGAATGCTGCAGGCAACTTGCCCTTCAAATTCAGTTTCTGTTTATTTTGGCTGCAAATCATAGTCTCCTTATCAAGCAGGTATCAAGCCATCTGTTTCTATCCTCAGTAAACACAGTAAACTTGTATTTGGGTTTGGGGCTAGAACAAGCAGTTTTCTTCTGTCCAGTAATAAATACACTTTTAAAATCCATTAGGCAAAACTGGCCCAATATTAGGAAGCTCTAATGAATGAAAGGAATGTGGAAAAAAAAACCCACAAACATAAAAAATCTGTACAGGAACCAAAATTCAGTTAAAGGCTATGGTAAGCTCTAGCACTACAATCTGATTTTTGAGAAAACTAGTCTTGCAAACTGTTACGAATGGTGGAAACACCCAAAACACTTCCCCCCCCCCCCCCCCCCCCCCCAACAGGCAAGCTCTCAAGACATTCAAAATTTGGGTTCAAGCAAGCTAAATGTGTGAAAAAGCAGCTGGCTATCTAAAGCTTATTCGAATTTCTCAAATTTTCAGAGATGGGACAACAATCTGACTGTCACAGTCTGTACCTTGCTGGTCTCTCCTGGAGCACAGCCATGAATAACAACCAGAATGAGGAGACACCAATACTCAAAAGCTTTAACTACTCAAAATGATTTAGTTAGTATTTAATTTTAAAAATGAATTTTTTAAAAGACTCGAAGGCTTGTGAGCAGAGAACATAGAAGATAGAAAAGGAAAAGGCTATCCATCTCCTCTAGTTAACATTGACAAGAGCAGGGTGCAGGCGGCTGCAAACGTATATAGTCACTACGGGGGCCTCAGTCTACAGGTACCTTTCTCAAGCTATCAGCCTGGGAGCTGGGATTAATCTGCCGTGTTTTAGGGTTGTGGTGATGTCCCCGGCTTCACAGCATCCCCTTAATGGGGAGGGGGGTTGGGAAGCACGTAATTAAGGGGTTGAGCCACAGTGTAGTGGAACACCTCCAGATTGTTTCAGTGGCCTTTGGATCAAGCTCCGAATGCCAAGATTTGCTCCTTACCTCTCCAAAATGGAAAGCACCCTTGTTTTTTTTTGTAGTAGTACCATCACTTTTGACAAGAGCACTCTTGGAGAAAGATACTGCTAGCTGTCGACAGGGGTCACTAATCAGACGTTAATAAACCCACCTACTGTACACCTACAGTGCGAGATGGTGCATTCCAGCTCCTATATTTGACTGCATAACTTGACCTCATCCAGGCTGATGCTTCAGAGGAAACCTGGGTGCTTGAGTGAGAAGGAAGCTGTGGCATGCTGCAAGTACTTTGTGGAGGGTGTCTGCTACTCTGTGTAGCCATAGCCACGTTGTATTACAAGGCCAAGGCACAGGAAGACGTAATCTCTAAGCATTTACACTGTAAGCACACGTCAACTCTTCTCTCATATTTTAGAAGAACAGGCTTCACCTTTACACATTTTAAAAATAACTACATCTCAATGAGGATGCAAGAGCCTTTTAATTTGATTACTGCCATTTGGCAGTATATTCTTTGATCCATTGCAGTGCTGGAAATGCTGTGCACTAGCCCAGAACACATTTCTTTTTGAGATAGGTTTTGGAGCAAGTAAGTGTAAAGGGCAGTATGCTAGGAGGCCTGAACACTTGAGATGAGCATGAAAGAACTTCTGCTTTAAGCATGTCATTTGTTTCTCAGAGGAATGAGAAAAGCCTCTGGAGGATGACCAAATTGTCAGGAGGCTATCGACCTCCACATCTGTACAGAACTGAGCCTCTGGTACTTTGCTGACAGAGGTTAGATCCCATCAAAACATTAGGGACTTCTGAGGATGCAAGATTCCAAGATGAATTAGAGAATTACCAAGAAAGCACTGCCAGCATACAGGCTGAAGACAAAACACAAAATTTGGAAGCTCTGCTGAAGACTTGGTATGTTCTTTACTAACCACGAGGGAAACATCTTAGTCCACTACTGCATGACTTACAAAAGATAAAAAACCAAGCAGCTTGTGTGTATTACGTGAAAAGGCTGCAAGACTACACATTACTTCTCTTGGTAAGCTTTGAAGACAATCTGCCCCAAGACCTGGTGGAAGGACCATTGAAACAACGAGGTCTGATTTGACCTTCTCTAAATTTTACTGTGCATAATTTAAAAATATTAAAAGTGTTTCTAAGCAGCTGGAGAAATATCTTGCCACTGGCTCCAATGCCTAAAAACGGGACACTGAGCATGAGGGAGACTGGTGTCTGCCTCTTTGCCATCCGTTCTCCCAGATTATAAGATCCTGCTGTTACAGCCCAGATGCCCAGGACATTTTAGAGATCACAGACAGTAGAAATCTGAAGACTTTGGTTCAGCCTTATGTAACAGAAAATTGAACTGCTTCTGTCTTAACAGGCCGATGCATGGAGTAGCCTGAGAGAAGCTTGACCAGATTATGTACTTTTACAAGTTAGAGACATACTCCAGATTTCCCCACACATATTCTTAATTTTCTAATGCGCATTTACCAACAGAATTTTACTACCATGTCTACCTTGCAATATGGCATTTAAAAAATACTTCTACAGAACAAAAATTGTTCAGACCAGATGTATCCTACACAAAATTTGCTTATTCACTGTCATCAGTTCTGTCCTGTTCATATCACGCAGAGGAGGGAAAATCCTTTTTAAAGAAAGGACTGCATAAAAATGACAGAATTCCTCCTACCTTTGCATATTGCTTTCTGATAAGCTTTATGGACTGTTGTATTAAATATGCTCCATTTGATGAGACTCCTCTTTGCTTTTCAGAAGTTGTGAAATTAAAGGTTTAACAATAACAGGAAGGCTATTTTTACTAGAAGTAACAGACAGAAAATAAATAGTACCTCAACACAGACTTTCGGGGATTGTAGTTACTTAACATAGTTTTAAAAGTAGTTCTTTCTGCCACACAATCTTATTTTTAATCTCCTGTATTGATTTTTTTTTTTTTTACTAACAACAGCAAACACAAGCAATAGCATAAGCTACACCACAAAAGACATTTTTAGATTATAACATATAATCTGAGCAACTTTATGAACACCAGAAAGTTTATTTAAATCTGTGCATTTGAGAATCGTTTTGCAAGCATATTACACTCAGGAACTAATATTGCTCCTAAGTTTGCATGTCTCATTATTTGACACTCAATAAATGCTGTAGGCCCCTATAGCTTTGGGGGAAAAACGTAAGATAATTTCCAAGAGGTATCCTTGGCCAAACTTACTGCTGGTATAGTGCCAGGGAAATCCACCAGGATTTGATTTACAAGAGTAGTATTTGCAAGATCTGACAGACCTTTCAGTTCCCCCCCTTAAAGGCATTTCTACAAAAGATGCATTGTTTAAAAGAACAAAACAGAACAGAAAACCTTTGTAAATATACCTCTGCTTTTAATTCCTCTCAGATTGAGGAACTTCATGACACCTAGAAAGAGAGCTGTCACAAAAATACAATGGCATGAAAGTTTTTCACAGAACATATATAACTCTACCAGTTAGTACCTCCTTCTCCTCCAACACAGTCTTTCAATCACTGAACTGCAAAAAAAAGAAGAGAAAGCATCCAGCTACTGACAGCTAAGCTTTTGCTCACAAAACACCCCACGGATGTGACAAGTCTATCCAAAAAAGCCAGAGAACTTACCTCCCACAGTGCAAACACAGAGTACAGCTAGGAAAAAGGAGGCAATCCCCAGGAGCTTCATGCTTGGTGGTGGTGGTGCTGCCGGCTCTCCCCTACACAGCTGGGCAGGGAGTGCTCTCTCACTCTGAGGCAGGCCTTAATTACTCCATGGAAAAAGGTGTGTAGAGACTGTGCCTAGTCACTGCCCATTCCTGCTTATTTTGGGGACTTTGATAAAGAACAGGAGGAAACACAACATACTCCCTGTGGGAGTTCAGTACAGAGGAGATTTATTGTTTCAGTCCTTACAGGAACTCCTTTTCTTTGGCAGTGAACCATGTTTTTGTTAATACGTTATTTTGTTCTTCTTCGGTCATGAGGTCAGGAAGGTTTTTGAACAGAGGCAAGTCTTTCTTTAGAATATGCTATATATCACCATCTTTCATACTGTAGCTGGGGATACTTTTAAAGGTGACAGATACAAGCAATGAGGGAGTCCAGGTAGTGGGGGATAACGCAGCCAGAAACAGAGGAGCAAAACAGGTGACAGGAGCCCTCATCTGGCTCTTCTTTGTGTAGTGTAAAGTGACCTTGGGGAAAATCATCGCTGCTTCAGTTAAAGGCAGAGAGAGTGCCTCCCTGTGAGAGCTGCCATCCTGCAACCGAGAGGATGCGAGGGGCCACCAGCACTGGGCAAGGAAGAAACTCCAGCAAGCTGCCCCAGCTGGGAGAGGCTCTGGGCTCTGCAAAGTTAAGGCTGTGGTGTGTAGGTTATTTTTTCCTTATATGAAAACTAGGCATCTTGGGTTTTTTTAATTTGAAAAGTTGTAACTAGCCTTGATTGCATGTGCTCCATTAGTAATGGAAAGGCTTTTTTATTCTTCTGTGTGTGTACTGTTGTGCCATAGGATGGGAATGCAGTCCAGAGAGTAAATCTCTTACCTGGGCTGTCTAATAAGCCAACGCAGAATCATTCTCTTCTCCTCAGGACCCACTGATCTGGGAAACTTTGGTATCCCTGTTTCTCACAGCCATTTCTCTGACTTCTGAGGAAGAAACACAAGCAGAGCTCTAGAGTTAGAGGCTACCAAAACATGATCTTGTAATCCTCGTGCTCTGTGCCTTAATGATTCAAGGCAGCTGATGGCAATTAATCACAAAACTTCAGCCACAACAAGAATGCAGTGCAGTATGTTTGCTCATCTCCCATTCTGTCAACTCTCAAGAAAATTTGGTGGAAAAGTTGACCTCACAAACAGCCTGACTCATTAAATAGTCAACCCTACTTAGTGCAGTAATTAAGGTTAATTTTTTTTTCCTCATGTCTGTTTCCCACTCTAAGGGGAAGTTTTGGAATAGCTTCACATGCAGGAACTCCTAGGAGCTAAGGCACAGTGCTTCCAACAACAGTACTGTTTTATTCATGGGATGAGGAAAGCAGTAGCAGCTCAGCATTGCATCTGGAAAAACTTTTGTTTAGTTAAAAAAATTACATTTCTACATCTCAAGGCTATGACACATCCTTTGTCTGTAGAAGCTGGTACTCAATAGAAATCCAATGGTAGACAACAGATTTCTGGTGCTTTATTTGGACAAATTTAGGTATTTGCATCCATGAGGGATGTAAACAAGTAAGTTCTCCTTAGTGAAGTTGTTTTCAGCATTATTGGAGAGAATAATACCGTAATACAAACTTGACTCAGAGTAGAGGTGGGCCACACAACGACACTTTTGTCAAGTGATTGGAGCATATGGCAGGAAGTTAGCACCAGTGCTCTGTTTTTATGCTTTTATGTTTTTAAGTTTTGTGCCGGCGTAGGACCTAAAGTTAGAATGGGCTAGAAAAGCAGCAACTACTGCAGCAGAAACCCTTCAAGCGAAAAGATAAATGTGAACATGGAGAGTGAATTCATCCCAGGTTAGTGCTGTTTCTGATGCTACAAGAGGGACCCTAACTTTTTATTTACTGCACTGCCAAGCCACAACCTGACATGTCAATTCTGAAGAAGAATACAGAAGGGACTATTATTTTATTGACTGAAATGAAGCCTCTGCAAGATCTCAGAGGCCTGAGGAAAGGACAGTCTCCTTGTAGCTAAACTGAGGAAGTGTGGTCTGGATGATTGGGTAGTGAGGTGGGTTGTGATCTGGCTGAAGGGAAGAAGTCAGATAGTTGTGGTCAATGGGGCAGAGTCTAATTGGAGGCCTGTATCTAGTGGAGTCCTTCAGGGATCACCAGCACTATTCAATGTATTCATCAATGACCTGGATGAGGGAACAGAGTGCGCCGCCAGCAAGTTTGCTGATGACACAAAAGTGGGAGGAGTGGCTGACACACCAGAAGGCTGTGCTGCCATCCAGCAAGACCTAGAGAGGCGGGAGAGTTGAGTGGGGAAAAATTTTATGAAATACAACAAGGGCAAGTGTAGAGTTTTGCACCTGAAAAAGAATAACCCCATGTACCAGTATAGGTTGGGGACTGACCTGTGGGAGAGCAGCGTAGGGCAAAGGGACCTGGGGGTTTTGGTGGACAGCAGGATGACCATGAGCCAGCAGTGTGCCCTCGTGGCCAAGAAGGCCAATGGCATCCTGGGGTGTATTAGAAGGGGGGTGGCTGGTAGGTCGAGAGAGGTTCTCCTCCCCCTCTACTCTGCCCTGGTGAGGCCACATCTGGGATACTGTGTCCAGTTCTGGGTCCCTCAGTTCAAGAAGGACAGGGAACTGCTGGCAAGAGTCCAGCGCAGAGCCACAAAGATGATTAAGGGAGTGGAACATCTCCCTTATGAGGAAAGGCTGAAGGAGCTGGGTCTCTTTAGCCTGCAGGAGGCTGAGGGGTAATCTCATTAGTGCTTATAAATATGTAGAGAGTGAGTGTCAGGAGGATGGAGCCAGGCTCTTCTCAGGGATGTCCAATGATAGGACAAGGGGCAATGGATGCAAGCTGGAGCATAGGAGTTTCCACAGAAACATTAGGAAAAATTTCTTTACTGTGAGGGTGACAGAGCACTGGCACAGGCTGCCCAGAGAGGTTCTGGAGTCTCCTTTTCTGGAGACATTCAAAACCCGCCTGGTGGTGTTCCTGCGTGACCTACTCTAAGTGTTCCTTCTTTGGCAGGGGGGTTGGACTAGATGATCTTTCGAGGTCCCTTCCAACCCTTAACATTCTGTGATCAGGTGTGATTCTGTGATCCCTTCCTTGGGTTTTGAGACACAGAGAATCTATCTGAATGCTTAAGAGAGCGTTGGTTTGGTTCAGTGCTGTTCAAGTGAGTAGCGGCAGCATCATAAGGAGCCCTCAGTGTCCGGCAGCTGCTGCTGAAGATGACGGCTGTGGTGGTGATCTGCAACAAACTGAAGGCAGAAAGGGCACAAAGTGTTGCAGCCCCACCATAGCTGCCCATATCGCAGAGCCAAGTGTGGAAAATGCTCCCCCGTCTCATGCAAGCATTTGGGAGGGAAAATAAGAGAAAGGACCTAGAGTCTTTGCCTTACACCATGTCATACAACTCGAGTTGCATGACAGAGATTCTTAAGGCAAGTTACTGCCTCCCTCGAGCATCAAGAGAACTGTGCCCCTCTGAGATACTCACCAAAGTCAATATCAAAGGCAGCTAACTTTTGCTAGATCAAACTTAGTATGGATAGCAGCAGCACACACAGGGAGGATTAATGGAAATAGAAAGGGAACAGCTTAAATAACTAACTGAAAGAAAAACTCTAGCCGAAGCCTAACTTGTAGGTTCTGGCTTGGAGTATCTGAGCTGCAGAAGAGAGATTCTCACCACTCTTGTCAATGGAAACATTTTTTTTTCCTTAAAAAGGAATCATTAAAGGTTTCAAAAATATTCAGTGATATTTGTAGCAAAAGATTACTCCTCTATGTGTCCACTGAACAGAAATATTCTCTTTTCCTTGCTACTGGCAAATAATTTTTCCTTTATTGAATAAATGCTTTTCTTTCTTTCCTTAAACCAAGAAACTTAGCTTCAATGCCAACGTGTGCTTTGTTTTATAAAGAGAAATTTGGTCATCAGTACTGCTGCCAGCTGTGGTATTAACTGACAGCAGTGGAATATCTGGAGTTTTGCTTTAAGCCCCAGAACAAGTGACTGTGTGACAATCTCAGTTTTCTCATTTTTTCAAGTAAGATTTTAGCCCTCCTAGTTGCAGAAGAAAACTTGAAACATGACGAAAGAGCACTCTAGAGAATGAAAGGATTCTCTGTTTTAAAATACCGTTATTTTGTATTCTAATAATCATTGGAGTAGCCTGAGTTACATATTTATTTCTGCCAGCATGGTATTTCATTATTAAAGGGAAACCATTTACTGCCAGAGCGGATTCACAGTTCCAGATTTATTGGTCTCAGGCTGTATTTATATATTCTTTCTCAGTTCACATTGCTTGGAGAAAAACATTGCCTTTTTATGCACAGTTTCTCCTCTGAGGTTCAAAAAATAGCCTTCAGATTTAGGGAACGCAAAAATTCTACATATCATTCAATATTCTTGAAGTGTCACTGCATAAAACAGGAAACAATATGGACAGCCATGCTGCCTTGCTCTGGGCTAATAGCAATTTCTAATGAGGGTACAAAGAGTAAATTTGTCGAAGTCTTTACAAAGGCAAAAACAAAAGGATCTTTGATGATTTAAGAAGGTGAAGGAACAAATACACTGACTTAATTTGCTGGTCCTTCCCATTGATGCTTGCTATCCCTTCCACTGCTGGTTATTTTAACTCTTATTGCAGAATGACAGAAAACCAGCAAGCTAATCTCAAACTCTTATTGGTTTGCTAACATCTGTATTTCAGCAAATATGTCTGAAGTGATACTGTAACAGAAATTACCTATGATTTACATTTGGTTATATTTCCATAAGCAGGGTAAATTGAAAAATGCAGTTGTAACAGCGTAGAAATATATTGTTTAATTATGCTTTTTGTTCTTTTGAAAATTATTTTTAAAAGTACTTGTATTAGTCTATTACATGTATTAAATTTTTAATGTGAAGTAGAACTCCAAAGAACTTAAATATAGCAGTAGAAAAGCAAGATATTTTGATTGCCATGTATGAAAGTTACTCTGAAAATTCATGCTGAGGGACATTTTAAAGCATAGATATTTTGTTCTGAATTTTTTATGGAAACATTGGAACATCTTAGTGAATAGAAATGTCAGTGCCCAAATTCCTTTGGACACAACAATATTAAAAATATGAAAGATCAGGCTCACAAATGTATTTAAGTGCTTAAAAAAAGCAGGATAGCTAGCATTTATTTGTAACACAGAAATGCTTAAATCTCATTGATTTGACTCAGAGCCAGCTGTTAATGTAAAAAATTCCACTAAATCTCCAAGTGCCTTGATGCCTTTATGTAGGCACTAAGAACCAAAATGCATTTAGTCTGTATTCAGTATTTTTTTAATGAAAGGCGTTTTCAAGGCCAGATATAATAGAATTACTGCAACCACAGCTATCACGCTTGAGTATTGTTTATTTGCAATATGAGCAGATTCTCTAAGGATATCCGCTAATGTAGAGCCTGCTTTTCCTAGTCTTTCATATCTGGAATTCTACCGAAGCACCATGGGGAGTGAAATATGTTTGAAGGAACTTGATGAACGTTTTTTCACTTGCAGTTGACACAAGTCAAATTGTAAAAATGTAGTTGTCACTCTACTAAAGGGCCAGATTCCAAAGGATGCGGTATATTTGAGGTATTTAGTAGATACATGATACTGTCAATAGGATGTGGCAAATTTAGGCTCCTGAGCTACCTCTGTCCCTTTCCTTCTATCTTACTGTGTGCTCCCATTGCTGCTGCTAGCAAAACACAAGAGAGAAATAGGGCTCTGCACTTGCGTGTTTCATGGTCCTGTTCCCAAAACTGTATTTCCCTCCTGAGCCACAGTTTATTTCACTGTCTCATGAGTCTTGGGTGACAGTAAAGACAGTTTCTTTTTTGTGCTCAGTCCTTACTTCCTAACTCAGTAGACAATACATTTTAACGGGAGGACACAAATTTACTGCATACCTGACGACGTGGTTCATTGGCTTCAGAAGTTACTCAGATCTGGATTACATACTTGGAAAAACTGTACTTGGCTGCTTTTGTTGACTAAGTCACCCTGTGGTTGTCCCTTGACTTTGTGAGCTCCTCGCTCGGGGTTGCAATTTGCTACTTTAACAGCCAGGATCCTTCAAAGGACACCATCCTAGATCCATTCTTTCTCTGTTGGTGAGTTCTGATGTATGGATATGTTGATCTTCCTGGTCAGACAGAAGCTTAAGCATAACTACAGCGACACAGAAGAAAGCTACGGAAGGAAAGGTACTGCTGCCCCAAGTCATATTTCACACTTACGTACAGGGATACAGGAGAGCTGGAAGTGAGACCATAAACAGTCATTCTAGGGATATAAAAAATATGGACTTGCAAACTTAGAGCAAGGAACTTCATGTCATGTAAAGACTCACACAGAATGTGTTTATAGGCTTTGCATCCTGTCCTGAGCTAATGAAATGGGAAACTGTGAGTCAGACTCAGTTTCTTGTGTTATTTGAAACGCATGGAATGATTATATAGTTGGCTGTCTCAAAGGAAACAGAACAGAACTATGTGTTTGAACCATGCCTTGACTTTCCAAAAGGCTGAATAAATCCAGCCTCTATCTCTCCAGACACATATCTCATCTTTGTTGTGGTAAACTACGATGAGCTCATTCTTCTTGGGCCTGGTTAAAAAAGATGCAGCCGTATGAGACTGCAGTGTACCTCAGTATTGAAAAGCAAGATGTACTTTCTTTTCCAGCCGTATTTGTCCGTTTTCCTAGGCAAGTTGTTGTTGGACATTAAGCTTCTGCCGAGTTTCTGTGGCTTCTCTTTTCCATTTGGTTTCCTCCGCACAAGCAGTGGGGAAATGTATCAGGTTTCTCGTCAGTCCCATGAGGGGATACTCTGTGCATTGGTCTGTCTAAGCTATGGCTTTTAACAGTGTCAGCTTTGTTTTCAGACCCCTAGTGCCATAAAAGAATATCTTAGAACATTATAAAATATCTGATCATAAAGAGCCTACTGTGCTTAAATGCAAGTTTTACAGCTTTCTCAGCAGCCAACACTGTGCCTATGCTAATATCCCAGAATCTATTACAAACCTATGCTTCCATCCACTCACAAAAGAAGTCACTGAATAAATGTGTTCAGGTTCCTCATTGTACAGTTTTGTTTCTGTTTGTCATTGCTGTGAGATTTGGGGTGTTTGGGCTAGTTCTTAGAGGACCTGGGAGCGTCTGGGCTGCAGCATGTGGGGCTGGAAAAAGGGAGAGTTACAGGAGATTGGCAGCTGCGCAGAATTTAATGTTGGGCACACAGAGAGTATGCAGGAACTGCCGGGCCAGCACACTCATTTCCTGCATTTCTTACTCCATCAAGAAAGTGAGGTAAAGAGACGATTCATTCTGGAACTCATAACAAGAAGCCAGAATTCACATATTATGGATTTGAGACTAAGTTATGCTCCAAGACAACATCTAGGAGACGTTTTGTTGCACAGAGCTGCTCTGAAACTTAAGACAGCTCCTCTCTGCTTAGAGTTTTTCCTTGTGCTTGTTTGTTTGTTTGTTTCAGCTATCTACCATCTCCTCTAATCCAACTTCCAGCATTGATAGGCTTGAAGTCTTTGTGGCTTAACTTCCTTATCTAGAATAGCTATTACTGCCGCTCCTCAGTGTCTGGCTTCCCAAGCCTTCATTCCTTTGGTGTATTTCAGACTTCCTGTTGTTGCTATCAGAATGAGTCCTGCTGGCAAGCTCTTTTTGACACATGTAAAATACAATGCATGTCCGGTCTGATAAGGAAACAACATTGCCAAGAAAAGTGGGTAGAATCCCTGTGCCAAAATATACCCCCAGCATTTTGGCTTCCAGGCAGACTGTATATCTGCCCCTCCGCAGATATCATAAACATTTTCCTGTTCTCTGCATTTCTACTTTCCAAATTACTCATCAATACAGAAGGGACTAAATGCTTTCCACAGAAGGTAATAGTTCAGCAGTAAGTAGCCAATTGAAAATAAAAGCGTCTTGGGCACCTGCTAAAAGCAAGTATTTCAAATCATCCATGGATAGCTGGGAAATGCACAAAAAACTCTTCACACATACATGCTTTTGGTAACTTCTTACGTTGTCATTGGGAATGCTCAGATTCACATTCATCTCTGCTTACACTCATCTAAATTTTTGTTCCAGACAGCTGGGGTAAGACTAAAACATTTTAGAGGGAAAGAAAACCAACCAAATGACAGACAAAAATTGACTACCAGATTCTCTGCTGTCATTTTCTTGTTCAGTGCTGGGAACAGCAGGTGGACATCGATTGCTTTTACAGACTCGTTATTTCTATTCCTCGAGGGATGGGAAAAGGAGGAACAACGGCAAGGCTGGGACAATGAGTCCACACAGGTAGAGTTTCAGGCTGAGTACCCTAATCACATTCATGAAGGAAGTAAGCACTCAATAAAACTGCAGCATATTGTTTTCATCTAACTTTCTACTGTCTGAGTAGTTTGGCTGAAGTTGAGGAATATCACCACCACCAGGGGAGTAAAAAACCAGGTTACATATCTGCCAGAGATAATGCACCATGGCTTGTGACAAAGATCTAACCCCCATTTCTGTAGGGCCCTTGCTATCCTGAGAGTCTGTAAGGTAGAATTTTGGTCTGGAAAATGTATCATTCATCCATTTATTAATCCACTGGTTATCTAACTTCTGTCATCACTCACAGATGTGCATGTGCAGACCCACAGCTGGGGAGCATGGGAGTTAGTCCATGAGAGTAACAAGATGAAATGCAAAGTCTGTCAAGTGCTAGTTGAGGTGGAAATTCTTCATACACGGACCTAACAAACAATGAGTAGAAATAGCCAAAACCTGTAAAGTGACATGTTGTGTCATCACATTTCCTGAAGCAGATGTAATGACATCACGATCCTCCTCCTTTACTGCACTGACAGAAAGTTCAATTTTGCAGAATATCTTCATCTGCATTAGGAGAAATGTAAAGTGTGGGCAAGTGTTCAAGTACTCATTGAGGAAACGTAAGATTTTTAATGTAATTGGCATAACCCTTTGCTGTCATCTTCATGGCAAGATCAAGCTTTACAAGAAGAGATTTCACTACATAACCTCGTGCTTGGATCTGCTGTACAACTAAGACTGGATCAGTATTTGAAAGAAAAAAAAACAGAGGAAAGTACATGTGTGTGTCAGGAAACAATATCTATACCTTAGTACTGCTCCAGCAGAATTTCGACAAGAGAGGGGCAAGAGGAGGAATACTTCACTGACAACCCGCAGCCAGCCCCTCCTCTGTGCTCCCCTAACTTTGATCAAGTAGTTTGTAGCAACCACTCCTTGCTTTTGGGGGTGGGAAGGAGGTGCCCCCACACTTTAGTCCCTAGGTAGCAACTGGTTTCAGAAAGACTTTCATTTCCCTGGGATCCTTTTATTTGGCTGGGAGGCCCTGGGGTGAGTCACTGAGCCACCCACTGCAAAACAACAGGAAGAGTCACAAAATCCTTCAAGAATAACAATGACTGGGAGGTGTCTTCATCCAGACTAGGTTGCCAGTTACTGACAACATTTGCAATTGCATGGGAAATACGCTTCTTTCAGGCCATATTTATATTTTATTCCCTCTTCTAAAATGGAATTTTTTTTTCCACAGAATATTTCAACCAGTAGGCCTGATGGAATACCATTTATCAAGCTGACTATTTAATGAGCTTTTCTACTTTTTGTGAAAAGATCTATTTGATAAAAGAATTTTTTAAACATTTGATCATCTTTGGAGCTGGCAAGATATATATCCTTTCTGGAGAGTAAATTGCAGTATTTGCTGAGGAATATAACTGAAAATAATATTTTCTGATATTCAATCAGACGAGACCTGCACTCAAGCCAGGTCAGATCTGCACTCTGGCCAAAGTTACAGGGAAGATTTGTCAAGCCCTTCCAGACTGGCTTAATCACGCTCCTAGTGAAATCAATAGAAAAACCCAAACTCAACCTTTCACCAATTTCAGCGGGCAGCATTAGGACTGATCACTTTGGAAAATTCTGCTCACACTTATTCTACACTTATTTTAGTGACAGGGTAACAAATATGTACTTTGAGTTTGTAATGATTATTCCTATTAAGTTCAGCTGGACATCTTAACATACAAGGTTATATGTTCTAGAAAGGTCCCATCGGAGAGCCGGCCAAGTTAACGACCATCACACCAATACGGCTACAAGTCGTCCTCCCTTTATTGCTCCGGACAGCTCAATATATACAGTGAAGCAGTGTCCCCGCGCCTGCCCCTTAACAGAGCTGATCAGTTACAGGTTTACACATGCCAGCATTTTATTGGATGGTGTCATTCAACTATGCAGGTGGCTTTCACCTCCCCTTCTCCCCCCCGGGGCCAGCACCTCCAGCCAAGCATCTCGCAAAGCTCTCACAAAACAGATAAAACCTCCTCCTCCCCGTGTTCCAAGGCAGCTTCAAGGACAGAGCCTTTGTTTAGGCCTAAGCTGGGTTGTCCACACCTTTAAAGGGATATCACACCTCTGTTCCACAAGAAATTCCCCTACATTATGTGCAAGTGTTTGTAGAATTGGGCTCTGGAGAAAGAACTGTGACATGTGAATAGAAGTCTGTATTTCTATTTTGTGCAAATCTCCTGCATCCTACTCCAGTCTCCTACTGCATTCCCCTACACACTAATGTGTTGACCTCACTCAGAGTGGGAACTAAATGAAAAAAGAATTATTTTTATTTCTATTAGACATTAGCCTAATTTATGGGACAGAACAGAAACCTGCAAGCTAGAAACAGTATCACCAACAACAGGCATTTTCCATCACATCAGATCTAGGATTGAGGTAGTTATTAACTTGCTGAACCACTGGCCTGTGATACTCACTGTGCATCAAAACCAGTGATGTAGGCAATACCAAGCAGCAGGACACGGAAAAAGAAGCACACACCATATTATTTAAAAGGTAAGATGAATGTGATCTACATGTCAGGCAAAGCACCTGATATAGCCCTTCTGCAACTCAGCAGCTCCTTATGCACGAATCATCTTATAACCACACCTCACCTCGCTAATGTGACCTGCAGATACCTGCGTGCCCAACTGTTAGAGTAGCAAAAGGCTACCCCGTTGCATACAGACTTGTCACAATAATTAATGGAGAAAGCAATTACATTAATGTGGCCAATTCTCCCCAGTTTGTGCACCTCCCATAACACCATGGAGCTAAAGACTTGGCCAAACACTTCTTTTTTGTCTTACTTTCAGGACTGTGAGACCTTTAACATTTTGTTTCCCAGTTTTCAGCATGTTTTGACATGCCTCCCATTTCCTTTCAACAAGCCTTGCTTCTGTTTGGTTTTTTTCACCTCTCCAATGCATCTTCATATATTCAAATTTCACTTCTCCCCTTTGTGTCTGTATTGATAACAAGTAACAATTTTCCTCGTTTATACAATAGGCCATGCAGTATATACTCAGCTGGAGTGAGTTCTGACCATATGACTACCTGGCAAACCTACACAACTAAGGTGTCACTAGCCAAATTATTCTTTTGGATATCACAAAAACAAGAGAAATAATTGGCCATAAGAGAAAAATGAAGATAGGGCTCACACTTCTGTATCTGGCTGATACTCCTTCTCAAGTTACTATGGAAAATTACTTCAGATGTGGAAAAGTTGGAGCTATTTTACTGCTAAAGTCCTTGTTTGTCTTAAAACAGTTATCACCCTTTGTCAAAAGCATTTCCTTGGCCAGGAAAAGCAGGGAGCACTGCTGGCAGCCTTCAGTCACTATATCTGAACTGCTGCAATGTCCAGCGATGGGCTGTGGGATGGGTGAGGGCAAATGTTTTGCAAACATTTTGTGTTAACATGGGACATCAAGAGGAATCTCAGGCTTGCATTTGAAGAAAGGTCACCAAAATATGATATAAAAAATTTTAAAAATATGTAAATCAGGAATGGGCTAAAACTCAATGTCAGCATGCTTCAAAAGTGGGTGTCTAATGTTAGGCTCCTAAATCCTCTTTAGCCACCAAGATTAGTAGCTTGATCTTTGCTACTGGTAATTGTCCAGCAGGTTCTGGGCAAGTAGTTTATTTAGGCACCTAAATGTGGGGTTTAGGAGCCTAACTTAGGCTCTCAAGTCTGAAATCTTGACTGTGCATTCTCAACTGAGGACAAACAAGAACACCAGGATTTTCAGTTACTGTCAGAGTTTTACTTCCAGATCAAACACAAAATCAGCAGGGCTTCAATTTTCTAGTTCCGTTTTAGATGCAATCCCAAATTTCACCATTGCTGTAGTATTCTGTAGGTGGAGGAGAGAAAGGATGGCAAGGTCAGCGGTGGAGCCCTGAGTATCAGAATAACTCTGGGGCTGCAGCCTTGCTTCCTTTGCTGCTTCTAAGTTCTTGTAAAGTTGTCTCAGGTCTTGCCACGTTTCCCCCAGTTGCTTCCTTCCTTCCGTCTCATTATTTGTGCAAAAGCCACTCGTGTCCTATCTGTCTGCCTAGCCTCCAGTAAGGCTCCACGGGCTCTCACGTAGCTTTTAGCCCACGCAGTGACACCCTTCTCACCTCCTGCAAGACAAGGGACCCTTGAGGCCCCAGGGATCTCGTATGTTCCAGCAGCTGAGACCACCTGCCTTTTTCTGCTGAAGAAGCAGACTTGTCTCTGCTGTGTAACTGGTAACAAGATGCTCTACAGGGAATTGGAAGATAAAAATAAAATAAGCTATTTTAATTGGCTACTTTTAAAAGGGCTCTGTTTTCCTTTTCAAGACCCTCCAGAACGCAGAAAGCATAACTCCAGGGTATGGCCACACTTGAAACCAAAACCTAGGCTAAATCTTAAGCAGAAGCCAAAGCTAAAGCCAAACCAGGAGCACAAATCAAAACCAAATGTGTAACTCTATTCCTAGAAAGTCCTCTTTTGAAATAAAAATGTAACTACAGTCTTATTTTCTCAAGCCTCGTCTATACACAAAGCTGTAACCCCTTTTACTAACCCCTTTTAGAAGCTGATTTTTATTTTAATTAGGAGAGCCTTTTTATGTCCTTTTAGGTTATTCTTCTCAGAACACCTTGCACTGATTTGTCTTAATTCATTCCTTACAGACCAGGACAGTTTTTGTCTCTGGAGTCCTCAGAGTGAACATACTAAAATATTTTTCTCTCTGGATTTTTTTTTTAGTGACTACATTTGAATAATTTTATGGAGAGTTAGAACCTCTCTGAATTCCTTAATTGAATTTAGTGTAATACTTGCATGTCTCAATGTACTCATGTAAGTCACCCTCTGCAGGGTTGCAACGTGGACTGTGGAATAATAGTGTGGGGACTAGTCATGGAGAGGTAGGAAATTGATCCAAAGGGGCACTAAAAATAGCTCAAGGAAGAAGCTTTCTTAAGACCATAGCCACCCTACTCAGTGAGTAGAGAAAGGTGCAATCGTTTTTGCTGATATGTCTGAGAAAGATTACAAAGCAACAATTAAAAGGGAACTGATGTGAGCTTAAACCCTTAAACATCCCATAGATGAAAGGAGAAAACATTTTCAGAGGAGAATGGAGCTCTACTTTGTGCAATGGCCTTGGGTTTATCTCCTAGAACTGTTGACCCTCTGGAATCCACCGCAGCTGAGCTAGCCAGGTGATGAACAAAACAAGATGAGGACAACAGTGTGAGAAAACATATATTAAGTGAACAAATGGAGTGGGCTGTTGAAGCTGCATTTTCGAGAGTTCACTGTACACAGTTGCTCCACAGATTTCAGTACACACTTGTGCCCAAGTACAAAGTTAAGGAACTTTGCAGATCAGATTTCAAGGTCTTCCCCTTGGAGCATTGCCATATATGCAAGACTCAGATGGTGAATTCAGGGATGGCCACATCCTGGCTTTAGTTTCACCATCCTGGATGGTAAAATAAAGTTGTTAAATTGGTAAGAACTAGTGGAAGATAACTGCAGTAGCTGAAATGCAAGATGAGCTTGTTATTTTTGCCATTGTGGCTGATTTGGTGTAGAATAAAGAGCGATTTAATATTGCAGCAAAGGAAGCTATAAAAGCAAACATTATTACAATTGTGAAAACACCCCACCTATGATTTGCTTAAACAAGAGCCCCCTAGTAATTACCAGAACCTTATGTGTGTTTTCAGTTCGTGGGGCTTAATGAAACTTCTCAAAAGCAAGCAGGAAGGGCTGTGTGCTGATTCTTGATGATTCATTGATTTCCTTCCTTCCATCCCCAGCTACAGCTTTACTGGACGGGTCTGCACGGCAGTGTGCATAGCGCTGCCGTCAGGCAATGCCCAGCACAAGATAGATCCATCAGCCTGTTACCTGCCTTCCCATGGGACAGTAGTGGCAACACGAGTGCTGTTATCCACAAACACCCCCAGCGCCTCCTGGCAAGTCGCAGGCCTCATTTTAAGTGGTACTCTGCACTCCCCTCCAACAAACCCTGCAGCAGACAAGCACGCCACAACCCTGTGGTCGCCAGCCTTGTCTTGCTTTCATTGCCTGACAGGCCTCTCTACTTGCTGTGCCTGAGAAACAAGATGATGGATTACCAGCTCAGATTACCTACTGCAAACGCAAGTTGTAAAATAAGAAAATGGAAGTTTTAAACACACCTGGAGGTGTTCTCTTCTCTGAGCTGTCATACAGGGTTTTCTCTGAGGTTTCTAAGCACTGGTTCAGATAAAATCAGTAAAACTCTCCTTCTTTAAATTCAGCAAAGCTCTGCCTTCCAAAGAGGTTTCCCGTATTCCAGTTAGATCAGAGATTACTTTTAGGGTGTTACTATGTAGAAGTTCATCTTCCAGGAAGCTCTCAAGTCCTGATTTCTCCTTTTTTTTTTTTTTATTTAAAAAAAAATTGAAATAAATCAGTCTAGGGAAACTCAAATCTGTATGTGGCTTAAATGAGCTTGTGATACCTGCAAGAAAACAGAATTCCAGACTGTCCTGGAAAGGTCCTGCAATAAGGTGATTTCTACAGCTGTACCCCAATGCCTGCTTTAAAAAAAAAAAAAATCCAGCAAGGTTGTGTTCACAACATATTACCTGACCATGAAACACATCAGGATACTTAACGCCCCACCTGAAGGGTTGCCTGATAGTCACGCTGTTGCTTCTTGCATACTAAGCAGTAACTACCAACGTGTTTTTATTACTGGTCAGAGGAATATCAATAATTAGATGTATCACTGCAGTGAGCCACAGAAAAATTATAGAAATTGTGACTTTCTCCCAGATTTTTGTCTGAAGCAACTGACATTGAGGAAGGAGTCCCACTGGTCTGGGAGTTGTAAGTGGGCTTTGGTTTAGATTATGTTCCCTCTGTGCAGCATTTCCCTGGCCTGCCAGTGTGGAAATCCAATTGACTTGAGAAGGAACAGGGATAAATCCATGCTGAAAACACCACCCTTAGTCTTTTTATCTTCAAACAGCCCATGTAAGCTCAGTGAGACTATTTCAAAAGAAAGTTTTAGTATAGGAATACTAAAAGCAGCTCCATCATTTCAGTAAAATGTTTTCCCAACTTGTTCCTTTTATATCTTGGGTCTTCTCTTGTAGCAGTTTTTACACAAAACAAACAGGCTAAATATTATTTCTGTGTTACAAAATGAATGGTGTAATTTCTCACTATCTAAAGTCAATTGGATTTTTCTCAATAATGTGGAAAGGGGCAAAATCTGCCCTCTAATGGCTGTAACACCCTGTTAATAGCCAAGACAAAGCAGCTGCTGAGTTTAATTGAAGGTAGAGCTGCCTTTGGGTTCCTCCATCCTTTATTTGCATTGCAAGAATGATCCAACTCCCCTATTATGCTTTCATCACCTGTTCTTGTCCAAACTTTCCCCTGTATCCAAAGTTCCATATATTCAATTTCAGAGTCTAGTCACCCTATCTAGCAAAAGGACATGGCTCAGTTCTCAACAAAATCAGTAAAAACATTTCCACTGAGATCCCAACAATGTGAACCAGACACAGATCCATGATTTTGAGCCTTCCTCCATGTCTCTTCTGCTCTTTAGCTTTGAATTCCTACAGCCTCTCAGGAATTCTCTGCTTGTTTCTTTCCAAGCTTTCAAAATAAAACTGATAAAATGATTTTTCTCTCTGCAGCTCTTCAAGGTTCTTTAGAGAGAGCAACTAAATGGCGAATGAAAAAAAACCCCACATTTGGCATAATGTTTTGTAAAGAGAGGTCTCAGGAGTGATGATGTGAATAAGATAGGAACTACTAAGGCAGGATAGGTGAGTCGTGCCTCTGATCCTCAGTAATTCTGTGGATTACACATCACACCTCATTGTCAAGTATTGCTTCCACATATCTTCATCCAAATCACTTGCTGAGATACTGGAATTCGCTATGCACAAGATTTTTTTTAATGATTATGAAAGTGGTTAGCCGTAGCCCTGGCCTGAACTCTTACTTCAGACTGACATGAATTAAATTACTTAGTAACATTTCTATTCCAACTCCATCACTTTGATGGTTTGTAGAGAAGAGAAAATTTGCTACTTGTTCTTCTAAGTAGAATGAAGAACTGCTCACTCGGCTGCTTGCTATCAGCCTGGTAAAAAACTCGTTCAAGGTACCAGTAGCAACATTGTCTATCCCTACAAGTTAAAGTCCTGAGTCTTTTCCAAATCCCACAGACTTTCTTCACTGCAAGTGGCTCAGGATGTGATATCACATGTATAGGGGATGTGCATCATTATTGTGTTAATGTGTATGTTGATATCTTTTTAAGTAAACTAATGTTTCAGTACAAAATACAATCATTTTTCAGTTTCAAATGCAATTTTAAGATAAAATGGTGGTTAAGCTTCATTCTTTCCTTTTTCTTTCCTTGTTGCAACCCTTCCATTCTGAATTCAGAGATGCCAAGCTTGTCCTGAAGGAATTTTCTAGCAAAATTGTGTCTCAAAAAGTAATAGTGTTAGTATTGTCCAAGTTGGATAATTGGCAATCCCAAAAGAACTGATAGGATCTGTTGCCTATATATTACTAGCTGAGGGCTATGTAATGGCCAGCACTAATAGATTCTCTTTCTTTCCAGTCATACAAGTATAACTCACAGTTAATAATTCTCTCAAGTAATTTCTAAGACAGTAAGAACCTATAGTAAGCAAGCTGCCCCCGCAAGTAATAACTTTGATATGCTTTCTTCCTCAGACAGACAGAAGAACATCACCTTTTATCCTGCCATTAAGCACAGGTTGGAGATTTAAAGATGTTAAGCCCAAACTCAGACTACAGTGGTACATGATGTATAGCAGAAAGGACTGCATATACGTGAGTTCCATACAAAAATAAAGCAGACACCATTAAAATGTAATGATCAAAATGTGGCCTCCCTGGCTCCCACTGCACTCAACTACACTTAACAAGCCTTACAACGAAGTAATAGCTACCCTCACAAAGCTTTGTGTAGAAAGTGTGGCATAACTGAGTTGTGGAGTTCCAGGACTTTTAAAGCTGGTTAATTGGACCTTTAAAATGTATTAAATGTCTATTGAAATGCAGGCCATAATAGCCCCCATAGGAGAAGGACTTTAATAGCTCTCTGTATTTATGAATATAAGCTTATATGCGTATTAAATACATAATAGAGACATTGCTATATAAACATGTTAAATAAGTGCAGGAATAAAAACACTTCTCACAGAAACATAAATGAATACGTGAAAGCAAGAGCAACATGGCTGAGTGCAAGATGTAAATGTACAGCAGATTGTTTTGCACAAAGACTTTTAAAAGGAGAAGGTCAAAGCTTTTTGTTTAAAGAACGTTCTGAAACATCCCCAAATAGGATATAAACAACATAGCAGCCACAATGAAATGCTCTGTCTCCTCAGATAAACAAATGATGTTAGTTAACAATTGTAAGAGCGTGATAGAAACTGAAATAACATCCCAGATCTTTCAGACCGGTTGAGCTGTGCTGGGTGCACATCACAGTAGGAAAAGCAAGCAAATCTGGCACTAACCCAGTTTCTTTCTCTCAGAGCTGGCTGGTAGTAGCTCGAGTGATTCTGACAGTACTTCACAGTGTGCTGGATGCCCACTGCCCTCCCAGGCCAGAAGGGCAGTGAGAAACCATCTGGATATAAGAAAGTCACTTTCTTTTCACCCAGTGCTAACACAGGACTCCTTGGCTGTTACAGCCAGAATCAGGTCTGCTTGGACCAATGAACCAAATGCACCCTGCAGTATCCAAACTGGTGTAATCACTACTTGCAATACAATAAGTATGTTTCTCTGTACTAACCACCTTCCGTATTTAAATGGAGGAGTTTATGGCAGTCAAGGCAGGTGGACCAAAGCCTGGATAAATCTAGAATACGTAGTCTCAGATTAGACATGTGTCCAGCAAGGCTGTTATTTGTACAACTACAGAGGCGTATTACCTTCCACTACCTTTTTCTTCTTTTCTTTCTCATTCTTTACTCAAGCAAATCTAGCCGGAGTTTCTCCTTGGGCAAGAACTGAGCTGAGTGCTAAGCAAGTTAACAATTTATTTGCATCAGGTAGTGCTCATTTTAAGATATAAGTTATATCGAAGGTATATTAATAACGTATCCACACTACATATACACGTACATATGTATATAAAAATTACAAGCCGTTTCGTCACAGTTAATCAAGAGGAAAGCCAGGAACACAGCCATTACTACTGCATAAACCAACATGTGGGCTGCAGCATCAGTCCCTGTTGCCATGAAATCAGTGCCTTTCATAAAAATTCAGACGATTTATTGAGAAAAATGCAACAGCAGGGATTTTCAGCTGGTCAGCCCTGGCCTGCCTCAAATTGGTGGAATGAGAGAATAATGCTGAAAATTGTCTCTCATTCAGGTCAATGACCCTGAGATGGTTGCTAAATTACATCACACTTCCAAATGACGAATGAAGTCTCTGAAAGGGGTTTCTGCTACAGAGGGGTAGAGTCTCTGCCTCCTGATTTCATGAGAAGTCTGACCAGGACCAAAATCAAGTAAGGAGAAAAGTGGTCTTGCATACTTTTGAAACTGCCTTTTGCTCTGGGACGTAAGGGTACAAAGGTTCGGATGTGTGAATAGGTGGACCACAAACAATGAGCTCTGCTTCCATATTTACTTAGGAATGCTATACTTGGCAGCGCCTGTTTCCAGTAGCGGAAAGCTCACTTCCTGATGTCAATGTAATATTTGGCAGTTACCACATACTCCCCAAAGAAAACGATGGCAGAGTTTGAATGCAGGGTGCAAGGGTCTACAATGTTCAGATGCACTGGCTAAGCTCTTATTTTTCAACAAATCTTACACCAAAATGTGTAGCTCAAGCTCAGACTACAATAGTACATGATGCATAGTAGAGAGGACTGCATACACACGAGTTCAAAAGAGAAGGCTTAGGCACACAACCTAAGCAGGTTGCAGGCTGTTGTTCTGAGGATACTGGCATCCGCTATTGTAATATATTCTTTCCATATGAATGAATTGCAATAATCCCTGAATGAAGGCAGGCTTCTGGCTATTTTGTGAAATAAATATTTCCTTTGCACAATATTGCCCAGTGAATTAAAAAGTGAATGAAGCACAAGCCTGTACACTACCTAAAGCTCCAGTATCCCAGAAATCACTGTCTTGTACAGCATCACACATGCACAGCACCATTAAGGAATGTCAAGACCATATTTTACTTCATTCCCTGCACATACATAAGAGAAAAAGGATTTTAGTTACAAAAACATCTCCCTACTATAGCCCAAAGGTATGCAGTTTTCTTGGGAAAAATAAGGAATTCTATTTTTTTTCAAAGGAAGTAATATTTTTTTTTCTTGGCAGATCTGATAAAAACAACAGCCCATGATTATCTAATCTGAAGGTCATGTCACACTCAAATAACTAACCTATCTACACAGTGGATGGAAACTGCTGTCACCACCCATCATGACAACTGTCAGCAAAATAAAAGCAATGCTCCTGTCTGCCTTCTTAGTACAACCCAAATTGTCTGGATGGTAAAAACGAGTCATAAGAACAAACAAACAAAAATCTGTAATATGTGGATATGCGAATAAACTTTCAGACAAGAGAGAAACAGAAGTCAAGAGGAAAAGGAGCTTCAGCAATAACCGTATCTTTGCAACTGCAGGAATTTAGCCATGCTTCATTTAGGAAAGCAAGAGGAGTGGATGCTCTAGGTCTAAGGAGTCAACACATCACACTGAGCAAATTTATTAGTGAAAGCTGGTCTTTCATGGGGTTGGGTTGCTCCCCTCTCTCCCTTTCCACCTACCATGCTCATCCTCCACCCTTGCAATGCTTTAATTTCCCTGTCTCCAATCCCTCCCCACACCCTCCCATCATGCCCCGTATGTGTTCTTACTGGCACTACCTTCTGCCTGAGCATCTCTCCTCAGCACTGGCTCCAAAACAAACCTGCTTGCCGGTCATCAGAGCAGGCAAAGCATGGAGTTGGTAGTAACAGTTTCCCTCACAACAGACACAACTCAGGGTGTTTCCATCCTCTCTCCAGCCACCAGTTTTCACTTAATTCTCCAGGGCTTCATGTCTTTGAGCCAGTTGTTCTCACTGCTGGGTGTGAGTGAGGTAACTCCACAAACTCCAGAGCTGCTGGGTGAAGAGAGATAAGAGACAAGCATGAGGCAGGACAGCTCAGGCCTGCTCTCCTGTTCAAGGTTTCGTACCCTCGAGTGGAAACCCTGCCCAGGGTTTGCTGACGGGCCCTGCCAGGGGCCTTGCCTCAGTCCATTGTTTGTCTGGCCACTGCCTTCAGACTCTTCTCATGAACAAAATCATGAAGTAACTGTATTGTCAAATAAGTCTCTTGTTAATAAACACCAGTCACATTGAAGCACACCTTAGCGGCAGGAAGCTGTGAGTAACCAGCTGTGCTCAGGCCTCACAGTCCAGCTACCTCAGGCCAGGCCTGGCTGGGGCTTGTTCCTCCCCGTTCATCCCAGCTCCACGCCACTGGGGAAGGGAACGGGGAAGAAGATCAGCGTGTTCACCACCTCAGGGATAAAACACAATGACTATCAAACTGTAGAGGGTTGCTTCTCAAGAAAAGATAAAAAAAAGCAAAAAAACCACATATTAAAATCGCAGTTGATCCTTTACAGCAGCTCACAGAGAAGTGCTGGCTGAGGGAAGATCCCTGCTACTTCCCCGGCCCACACCAGATGGCACCAACATTTAGTTCAGATCGCAGCCACGCTTTTTCTGCTTGCGGTGGGCAGGAGGTACTGGCTGCCGAGCTGAATGGGAAAGCCTTTTTGCTGAAGTGAATGTATCATAAAAAAAATCTTTCTAAAAAGAAGCATATTCCTTGTCAATACTTGAAAAAAACCCTCTGGGTTTTACACTACATGCTGCCCTTTCCCTTGCAACGTGCAGGGAGCAAAAACTAGCAGCTAGCTGTGGCTACCAGTCTAATTTTAAGCTTCATCTTCTCTTAATTTATTGTTTAGATTGATTAACTCCCTCTTCCCTAATGAGGGGTCCTTAGGTAATTAATTTGCTGCAAAAGGGGAAGACTTGATTCACTCAAATCTTTTCAGAGTAAACCCAAGCAGTGTAGTTATTAATTAAATCACCTCAACTAGTTAAACTATTGGAAAAACCAAAGAAATTGAAAGCAAGTGAGAAAGAGATTTCTCCTTTTGTGTTACTCTACTGAAGCGCGCATCTGAAATCGTAGATGTCTCTTCTTCCTTTGAGATCTGGCTGTTTTAAACACAGTGCTTTCCCAGATCTTCGGGGAAAGTCTTTGCACTTGCAAATGATAATCAAGAAAGAAAAACTTCTCAACATTACTGTTCATGTAAACAGCAAGTGTTTGCCACACAGTTGCAGCAGCACAGTTTTTGTGCAAGGGTTTAGTAAGTTCTATGTCCGGTGCTGGACTTGGAAGCATGCTAGAAAGCCAGTTTTCTCTATATTACAGCAAAGACTGGGTGGGAAGTAAAGAGAAGAATAAAAGTAGAAAATTCATTTAAATAAACTCTACTTGATCCTCTGCCTACTTGGTCCTTCTGCCAGGCTGCTCCTAGAGCTGAGGAACCTGAACAAGGGCCTCTGAGCAGGGACCTGGGGACGAGAGGAGATGCTTCCCCCTCAGAGAGGACCCAAGTGGCTTCATCTCAGCTGAAAGCTGCTGGAGTTCCCAAGCCACTTTGTTGATCAAATCTTGTGTACTTGCTATCAAAGAGCAGTAGTTTACATATAAGCAGTGTCTTTAAATACAAAAGGCTCCACAGGTCTTTACAGTCTTTGTATCTAAATTACATCACCTCCTGCTGAAATTCGAACAGATATATTTGATATGTAAATAACTGTAGTCTAATTAAAAGCACCACTACTAGATTGCTCTGCATGCCACACTTGTAGCCAAAGAGGATTTTATCCTGTATACGAGTTAAACAGCAGTTGTATGGGAGAATAACCACATCATCAGGACACAAATGCAAGGCAGAAAAAAAAATAGATCATAATCTAATAATAATAAGGAGAAATAATAATAAATATTACAGTATTTGTGAATTTGTAATTAATTGCAATGTCCCTTTTGGACTGAGACCACAACAGTGCTATCACAATCAGGTCCCGTTAGGAATTCAAGGCACTCTAAGGAAGACAGCATTTTATCTTTTTTGAAAGGAGTGAGATGTCGTTTTGTACAGAACCAGTCAGAACAGGAACAACTGCCAAAGGTTTACTGTAGTCAGAGCAGAAATTTCTCCATTGCTCACAGTAACACATTGCCAGGTATAAGACAGCATGAAAATGGGGAGGACAGAGGAAGTGATTTTAAAATAGTGTTTCAGAACAAAATACTGTTGGAAATATTTTTGGTTCTATGAAAAGTCAACTGCTGCAGAATTAATAAAATGTTCCTAGTCCTACTCATATGTCACCGCTTGGTAACAAGTTAAATGGCACTTTCTAAGGATTCATATATAGCTAAAGAGATACTCCTCACAGAAGGAGAAGGGTATAGCTCAGTAACATGTTTGGTTCCCCTTAAAGTAAAGATTTGCTTGCAAAGGCAAGTAAATGGGCACTAGTGCCTGGATTCATGGGCATATTCTTTCTTATTGGTGTATCACGTGTGTTAGGTTTGTTAGTGTATAAACAAGAGGGACAAAATCCATTGGCAGCTTGATTACTTTGATGAAGAGCAAGTGGAATTACATTTAGAATGCTGGAAATGTTTGATGTGTAGTGCAGTAAAAATACAATAACTTGCAGCTGATTACGCTGATGCTAACTTTAGTAACCACTAGTACGTCTTCAAATGAACAACAAACAAGAATGAATATTTGCCCCCCAGCTAATTCTCAGTTCATACCCACTGACACGTTTAGTTTGTCACAGATAAGCCATCTTTTGATCATGGAAGTATGTAACAAAATCTTTTTAATATTCTTCCTTACTTCTCAAAGAAGTTTTAGAACTATGGTTGACATCCCATTCCGTCTCCTTAGAATACATTTTCCCACAACCTGGTTAACTTTGCATCCTTCTCTTGGAAGATCATCATTTCAGTCTTGCTATTAGAAATTACTGTTTACATTAAATAAAGATTGTGCAATTGCACTTTTTAAGTAATTCAGAATGCAGAAGAGTGATCAGTAAAGAAACTTTTATAGGGACTGAACACTGCTACTATTTCTTTCAAAGTGTGCTTTAAGAATTTTATAGCGTTTCGAAAAACATAACAGGCTAGTTTCATATATGCTGAAGTTCATGCTAATAGATTGACTGAGGTAATTGCAAGGAAGAATTAATGACTAACTACTTCTTCATAAATCAACTCTTTGAAAATAAAAACATCGTAATGAAGCAGGGAAACTAGGAAAGATCTTTCTTTCAATGAAATTACTGACTGATTAGGGTAAGCAAAGTTACAGTAACGGAAATATTTTTTTCAAAAAATCTTTTTAAGACATTGTAATGATTTTTAAGTGTTCAGTAGCATTTGTATGAAGACTTTCACAGAGTATGTGATGACACTTGAATCAGGAAATGGTCTGATATTCCATAGTTTACAGGTAACTTAAAACTATCATTTCTTTCTGGAGTTTTCCCATTTTATACAATTTAAGGAATCTTTTCCTTAGGTCAACATATCTGAAAAGATCACATAAATATTCTAAATATTGATTCTTTGAGAGCAGAGTGGAAAACTGAAGACAGCTCCAACCACTTCCGCAAAGAGCACTGTAAACTGGTCTCAGTGAACAGAGGTATCTGAAACATACGTGAATTAATAACATTCGCAGGTGAGCCAAGGAAGGTGGGAAACGGAAGAAAAGGAGACAAGACTGTAGCCCAAGGCACACTTAATAAACTAAGATATTGAAAGAGCTGCGCTAGGAACACAGGAGAAACTAAAGCAGATTAAAGTCACTCCATGGCAAACTTTGAGACACTCAACAGTCCATTAGTATCACAGGCCATCCGCTCCTCACAAAGGAGCCACTCAAGGCAGATGAATGCTATATTCAAGTACCAAAAATTATCAAATTTTGTATGGATAGGAAAAGAATCGTGGTTATTTCTTGTAAGAGCAGGATTGCAGAAGAAATAAGATTTTGCATGTCACTAGGATTTTCTTGTTTGCAGGTTCTGTGAAAAAAGCTTTTTCCGCCTTAACTTGCCAATGCATGAGCTAAATAAATACGTAGGCAATGGTGGTCACAGGGAATATGCTGGAAAATGTATCTGTTCAAAAAACATTCAGTGGAACAAAAAATGTATTTAACTCGCAGTTAAGGGACGGCAGAGTTCAGCCACATTTGACCAACTTACCACATACTGATTCAAGCCTGATGAAGACAATTTGTTGAAGTTAGAATCACAGAATCAAAGAACGGTTTCGCTTGGAAGAGACCTTCAAGATGACCGAGTCCAACCTTTGCCGTATCAGTACCACTAAACCATGTCCCTCAGTACAACATCTACTTGTCTCTTAAACACCTCCAGGGATGGTGACTCAATCACATCCCTGGGCAGGTTGTTCCAATGGCTGACAACCTTCTCAGTAAAGAAATTCTTCCTAGTATCCAATTTGAACCTCCTCTGGTGCAACTTAAGGCCATTTCCCCTTGTTCTATCACTTGCCACTAGGGAGAACAGACCAACCTCTACCTCACTACAACCTCCTTTCAGTAGTTGTAGAGAGCAATATGGTCTCCCCTCAGTCTCCTCTTTTCCAGGTTAAGCAGCCCCAGATCCCTCAGCTGTTTCTTGCACAACACATTCACCAAACCAGCTTGGTAGCCCGCCTCTGTACCCTCTCCAGCACCTCAATGTCCCTCTTGTAGTGAGGGGCACAAAACTGGACACAGCACTAGAGATGAGGCCTCACCAAAGCCAAGTATAGAGGAATGATCACCTTCCTACTCCTGTCAACAACACTATTCCTGATACAGGCCAGGATGCTGTTGGCCTTCTTGGCCACCTGGGCACACCACTGGCTCATGTTCAGCCGGCTGCCCATCGACACCCCCAGGTCCCTCTCTGCCTGACAGGTCTCCAGCCACTCCTCCCCAAGCCTGTAGCACTGCTGGGGGTTGTGGCCAAAGTGCAGGGCCCGGCATTCGGCCTTATTTGAACTCATGTGATTGGCCTTGGCTCAGTGATCCAGCCTATCTGGTTCACTGTAGAGCCTCCCTACCCTCAAGCAGATCAACATTTCCAACCAGCTTGGTGTCGTCTGTGAACTTACTAAGGGAGCACTCTATCCACTTGTCCAAATGATCAATGAAAACGTTAAACAGGACTGGGCCCAACAGTAAGCCACTTGTGACTGGCCGCCAACTGGATTTAGCTCCATTGACCATGACTCTTTGGACTCAGCCATCTAACCATTTTTTTTTACCCAGTGAAGCATATGTCCATCCAAGCCAAGAGCAGTCAGTTTGTCTAGGACAATGCTGTGGGCAATAGTGTCAAATGCCTTACTAAAGCCAAGGAAGACAACCTCCACAGCCTTTCCTTCGTCAAAGTTCATTAAATATCTGACAAACTACAGTGATGCAGAGTCACTGCCCTACACAAGCATCTTTTAGATGAACTCTTTTTTAAGCAGAAATATTCTGTTGTAAATGCATCCTCGTCACCAACATTTCCACAGTACTTTGTAGCCATTGCACCTAATACTTTAGCTCTATTTAAACTAAGAGAGGCTTGAGTGCTTTGAAAGTCCTTGTTCAGTTTTGTCCAACACCCAAAAATTGTGGAGATCAGAAGCACTGCCCTTCACAACACCAAGAATAATCTGAAGCTGAGCAATGGTGTGGGTACAGTTTTCATGAGCAGCTGCAAGTTACTGGTCTGTGATAAGCAGTAAAAAATGGGAGCTTCACGGCCACCGCCCTATCAACGTTTCCAAAAAGAAGTTACCAGTGCCACAAAGATGGCAGAGGCCAGTGAGTCCAGCAAAGAGAGTGGCTCTTGTGCTCAGTCTAAAGCTGAAAAGGGCTGAAGAAAACTTCACACTGATTTTAACCACTCCCATGAATCACCCTTGGATAGGAACTACACCATGCTGGATAAAGAAAATAAGCACTTGGCATAAAGGTAAAAGAAGAAGAAAAAACTCTTTCTTCTCCATTTTATTTTTTCCTGTTCTATCAAATTCTCGATGTTGTTACTTTGCTGTCTCCTCATGGTCACTGTTCCTGTGCCACAATCCTCTTTCGATACACAATTTGTTACCTTTTTCAAGAACTCCTGGTTTTTACAATCTGCTTTCAGATTTTAGCCAGTAAATTTCCCCTCCTCTCAAAATCTCCTTTGTTGCCTTGGCTACCTTTTCTCCTTCCTTGGCTCTCCTTTTCCCATCAAACAGATTGTTTCCCAAACCTGCCACTCCAGGTTGCCCGGTGTAATGTACTGGCTGTGATGGTTTGTTTGCATTATGTCATCCCTTCACAGGCGGCCCCCAGCCCAGAGAAGACATTGCTACTTAGCAGAGACTGGAATTTTATTTTAGCTCCAGTGAAGGTTGCCTGAGCTCCCCGCTCTTCTCTGTTATCCACCCTCTAGCTATACTTCTGTGTATAGTTCAGAGGTACCTCCTACACCGTGCTCAAGGCTCAATGGATGGGTCTGTGTGAAGAGAATCCACATCCTGCAGAGCTGCAAGTGCGGGGAAAACCCTCAGGGCACATCTGGCAGGAGCAAAACCTTAAGCAATGCAGTCACGAAAACCAAAGTCTCTGCTGAATACAAATGTGTTCTGCTTGTGCTTTAAGGACTTATTGTTACTATTTTTTATTTTGGCTAAATGTGCTTGGTTTGCCATATGTTCAGCAAACAGTACTGTGACCTAACTGCTACCACCATGCCAAATTCCAAAGCAAAAAGATTGCAATGATCTTTTAATATAGAAAAAAAATATTCTTCCCACTTGGCTTTGGTCTGGGAAAAAAATACATCAGTTTATTTTTACTTGCATTTTGCAGGCGCTGGTCTGTGCCATCCCAGCATGGTCAGTCTCATCCTAAATGGTTAATGTTTGGCTAAACTGTAAGCATCTAAAAACAGGATATTACAGCAGAAAACCGGATAAGTGGAGTAACAGTGGGAGCTTCAAGGCCCTTCCCAGTTTTCCCCTCTCCCCTGTCCATCAAAACAAGTAGAGATAACATCTGAATGCATTCGTGTCTAGTTAAAACGTTGTTCAAGTTTATATGCAAATTAAATGCAGATTTCTGGTTCCTGGCAAGTCTGGTTTGTGATTGCCAGTGCTGCAAAAGTTGACACAGACATCATTGGGGACTGTGGTGGAAAGCATGGTTCTCGAAGGTATTTATATCAGCACCACCAAACCAGTGTTTCCCTCCCTCCCCATGAAATGAGGAATGGCCATGATGGATGAAAATCAAGCAACTCCAGGCTTGACGTGTCACCTTCTTCCCCACCCGCATTTTTATGCCCACCTGGCAGGCTCACCTTCACTCTACCCTGTGAGGCAGAAGGTAATGGTGCATCCCAGGAGGAGACAGGTCAAGGAGTGAAACAATAAAAGTAACGATTTTTGCCTTAACTCCTTTCCACACCATTGGTTTGCAAATGGAGGAGGGTGGGACCACGTCTGCTACTGGTCTGTGCAGACGGCTTCATTGGGTGAGCTGATTCGCACTTGAGATGATGCCAGCCCAATATTTGCTACAGCTGTGAAGGAAGGGACATGGTAGTTTTAACAAAAAAAAAGTTCAAACTGTCTGTTCTCTCTGTGCAATGATGCATATGTAGAAAAAGGAAGGAGGCTCTGTTTCTCCCTGACTTCATTTCTCCCCTGCAAGGTAAGAAGCAGTCTCATTTTCAGCCTTCACATCTTTCTTTTTATGTGACTTAAACCATGTTGGCTTTTGCTGTTGAAATCCGTTTGTTGTGTGTTCATTACATCACCATAAGAAAGGGAGAAAGATTGTAATTCTCTCAAAATTTAATCTTTTTACGTGAATTCCTGAGGTTCCTCTCTTTATTAGATTTCCATTCAAATTTGTGGTTTTGTTTTTGTTTTGTTTTGTTTTTTTTTTTAATGTAGCTGTGCCTAGAGCTATAAAGCAAGAGGCTGATCTGCTTTTCCATTGCAGTGGGCTGCTCCTATGCCAAATCTCAACAGGTCCAGAGTCATGCATGCTTCTTCCCTACTTTAAAATAAGCAAAGGAATCCATGTTTCCCAGAAGAGTCATGAAAAAAAGAAACTGCTATAATAGGCCACATGCCTTCCTGAAAGGGATAAGTAGCAGAGAAGGGAAGAGGGAAAAAACACTAACGTAGGATGTGTTCATCCTATTAGCCTAGCAACAAAACACACTGGAAGGCAACAGCACTTTTGGCATTAAACACACTGAAAGTCCTCATGTCAACAAAACAAAACAAAAACGCGTTCGTGATGGGGAAATTTCACCTTAACTTGATGTGCGTAATTTTGCCAGTGCCACCGCTAGGGAAATCAATCCTGCAATACCCATTTTATGTGCAGCTCTATTTACCATAACAAGATAGATTTGTTCTGGAAAATTTTTTGTCAATATATCCTTTGTTAGGCAGTACCTTCATCTCCTAGCAACAGTGTGGGGAAATCCATCAGACATGGAATTTAACTGCAAAATAGGATGGCTCACTGTAGCTTGTACGCTTTTGGAAATCTTCACTGACACGCAAATACTTTCACACGCTTGTGGTGTGTGTGTCCACTGACAGACTGATAAATCAGACTAGGGGATGAAAACTGAAAAAAATCCCACTTGCCCTCTCATTAAAAACAAATCGACCAAGGCACATGAAATGCTGAAATAGCTGCTCTACCTCCTGCTCTTGAGAAGGCTCTTTCACACCCATATGCATTGCCTGCACCTCATGGGAAACTGGATACATACATGTCATGTTTAAAATGTTTAAATATCATCACAGAACAGTTTTTCCAGCCTCAGAGATTTGCAGTGTCATACTTCGAAAAGTACAACAGCAATAATAAACCTCCTGTAACAACACAGTCACTGAGCAGGCGGGGGTACAGAAGATGGCAACACTCCCCAAGTGCCTGTGCTTTTCAAGGCATGTCTCAACCTCTGCTTTTATTTTATTTTTTTCTCTCTTCCCAGAGAGAATCTGTGCTCCATTTTAAGAAAGTTAAGGGTGAGCTAAAATGCTTTAAAAAGTCTCTAAGGAATCTCTCTTAGTCGAGCTCTGCAATACTCCTTTGATCCTCGTGCCATTCTGCTGGCTGTTTTTCAAGGTTGAATCTGTCCCTCAGGCTGATCCAAGCTTCCCAGGAGGTGTCTCACCTAGGGTGAAGCTGCCACAGCTCAGCCTCTGAAAACACATAAAACAGAGGGTTGGTACTGCAGCCTTGTGGCCTGTCAGAGGCATGAGGAAATGAAAATTCCTTGTCTGTCCCATCCTGGACATATTTGGAGCCTTAGAGCTGGGAGCTGTGTCTCCGGTGACCGCATGAGGTTATGAATCCCTCAGCTTCATTGGCTGCATGGCTCTAGAAACACGTGGGCTACAAGAAAAGGTCTGGGATTTGGAAATAGGCCTTGCAGAAGTGCTTTGCCCCCCAGCTCTCTGGCACACGTTACCTCACACAAGAGCCTGTGTGCAAGCACTCACGGGTGATTCACCTCAGTGCTCCCTATGGGACAGCACTGTCTGAACCAGTCCCTCAACCACAACAGGTTCTTCCAGACACCGCTAAAGCCCAGTAAAGACTCTTGAAGTCTTTGTGGACTCATACCCACACCCCATGAGAAACCCAATTTAAAAAGTAAATTGTACAGTTTAATCTCCCTCAGTAGCATAGAAGCAATTTGTTATTTGCCAGGCAGATAAGAGAAATATTTCAGTGTCCCTTTACCACCTGTTCACAGAGGCAATGCAACAATAGGTGAATTTGCCATTATATGTCCAGTAAAATGTCCCTGAGCATTGGAAATCTTACAATATATGTTGTAGAGGGGTTTCTTAAAGAAAGAAGAGGTGGTACAGAGGTACAGTAAAGTGCCCTGGAGGGACTGAGGTAGTGTCATGTTGTCCTCACAGATTCTTATTATTTCAGCTGGGGAGAGAGGAGCTGGCTGAGGGGGCGTCTCTGCACCATTGAGCCAGCCTGAGACTGGGGCTCTTCCTCGGAGTATCATCAAATTAAAAAAGAGTTTGTTTTTAAATATGAGTTACAAAGCTGCAAGGGCTATAGGGGAGGGTTAACTGGCAACAAAGCAAATAAATAGTTCCCGATAAAAAAAAAGAGCTATTCAGATCTCTGCTGATCTCTGAGAAGGCTGTTGGGGAGACAGGAAAGAGAGAAAGCCAGTCTTTAGCAAAAGTGTGTGCTTAAGCAAAAAAAACAATACAAAATTATTGGGTATTGCCATGTATGGGGGAGATCTGAGCAGGGACCTAAACTCACTTCTGCCCATCCCTGAAATAAAAAAGCTTTTGCTGCAAGGAACTGCCAAGACCCTCTGTTTGCACTGGCTGATCCTCAAGCATTTGCGGATGACACGGGAGCAATCCCAAGTAAACCTCCTGCTTTAAAAAGGCATTGAAATGGGCGTTTTGCTTGTCATCTACCCTTCGATGAAATTAGCTTTCTGACTTGGGCATAATGATTTCAGTCACTGTGAATTTATTTCCACCTAAGCTATGTTTGCTCTTGAACTTTTTGCTATTGACTCGCACACATGTTCAGTATATAGAGCAAACACTTTGGTGTGAAACAACATCATACACAATGAGTCATCCGTGCTCTGGTCCACAGCCATCCCACAGAGAGCTTGTGCTGTCAGTCACTCTGTCATTTGCAAACATAGCTACAAACACTCAAAACCAGACAGTTATCTTGTATAACACCTTATGGAGAATCTGCCTTAAGCAAACAGGAGCCATGTTAGCGTATTTTTGGAAGAGCTAGAATAGAACGATAGATTTTTTGGTAAGGAATCAAGTTTTGGACAAGTTATATAGAAACTGATGCATCTGAGTGAGATGATTTTAAAAATAATTATAAATTAACATTTGACTTACAGCTGTACCTGTCCTGGTTTTTATGGCAATGTGCAGCTATCATCAAGCATTAGTTTCTAGTGTGTAGAAAAAAATGCATTTATTCATCCTGGGGAATTGCACTAAATAAATTAACAGTACTAACTCCAGGCATCCTGATGCCACTGTACTATTGACTGATAAATATCAATCCCTTTATCAGGTGCATACATTCATGCCAGAGCTAATACCAGTCCAAAATGCAGCCCAATATTTGAGACTTAAGCATTTGCAAAATTTGGATGTTACCATTTTGTCAATTATTTGATGACTAGCAGCCATAAATTGGTAAAACAATTCTCAGACAGGATGAACACATGCCTTTATAGGAAAAAGAAAACACCATTAAATCTATATTCTCCTTTAAATTATTTGGAGGTTGAAGTAACACATTGTGTGCATGCCCTCAGCACCAGTGCAGGCATCATTCAGTGTCGGCAAATACTTGCTTGGCACATCACTGCGTCTCTTGTTGCCTGAATAAGCAGCTTGCCACTACGTGGTAGTGTTGGGTTGACGGTTGGACGTGATGGTCTTAAAAGTATTTTCCAACCTTAATGATTCTATGATACTGCATGAAAAATAAGCACAAGAATTAATACCACTAAATATATTAGTAATATACACTATTTTATACTAAAATGTTTGCTAATACATGAAGATAAGACAGTAGCTAGCTCATTGCCACACAATCCAGTCCAAAAATCTTTCACTCCAGGATCATCCCATGATGAAAGAGGAATCGAAGATGCACAAATACAGAAGTACAGACCTGCAGTTAGGTGCTGCTTCCTCCTGATGGATGCACCCTGCAAAAGTGTCAGAGGTTTGTTGGATGAGGTCTAATTTAAAAAGATGACACAATGGCCCTGACATTTTACAGTTATATTTCAGCAGATGCTGTGATTAAACAAGGTTAGAAATAGCCAAAGGAGTGCATAATCCTCTCTAAAAATGTGATTGCCCACACAGATATAAATACAGGCTGGTGTGCAATTATGCCATCCACCGAGAAAGAAGGAGTCACGTTCACAGCTCCTGCTTCTCCCTTTGCTCTAGGTGGCAAGGGAAGTGGTGCAAAGGATTTCCTACCCCAAGCCATGCTAGAGTATGGCACCCAGCCTTTGCCCCTCGGTTTCTTGCCCCAGAAACAGATTTTTTTTCCCATCAGAGGACTTAGGAAGCCAGAAGCATCATTCAGCCCTGAATCATAAGCCCAAAATGCAGTAGTACACTACCCCAGTAACATTAGCCGAGGCTGCAGGCTGTCAATTTTAACCTGTCATTGATTTTTTTCTATCAGCACATACTCTGGCTCCGGGGATAAAATCTGAAATACTTCAAAGCGCAGATGGCCCAGCTTCTGCTCAGAAACATGGCATTTCATTCCTGTGCAGCCAGAAACAAAAGCTTCACGTCTCTTCGGAGAACAGACATTGCTTCACAACATTTACAGTTTTTCGACTCAGTAACCAGTTCCTCCCCGGAGGACTTTTATGTTGGGAAAGACAGAGGGGAAATTGCTTAAAAACTTCACACTTAAGTCCATATTGACATACAAAACCCATCTGCAGAGCCTTGTGCTATCTCTGAGGGGAGAGAGCTGCTGCCTCCCCTACAAATGAATACATTTGAGTGTGTGAAGATTGGCCTAGAATGAAAGAGAAATCCAAAATCATTGCCAGCAAGACTTTATTCTCAGACCCCTCTGCAAAAGAGGCAGCCTTAAATTCTGCCCACGTGGGTCCAAATAAACTGAGTAGATCCAATTATCCGATACTAGAATCTCAATTGATGCTTTTTTTTTTTTGTCCAGCCAATATGCCCTGCTGTTACTAATTTATCTCATTCAAAATTGCAAAAATTAAACACTCAAAGGTCGTAAATTCACTTCCCCAATGTTGGCACTGAGAGTGTACTAAGGAAAGTCATCCTGTGATTGATCAGAGTTGCTTAAGGATCCATGATGAGTGCAGGGAAGCAATGTATTCATATATTCATATATATATTCATGCATATATAAAAAATATATGCATTTTTTGACCTGAAGGGTCAATGTGAGAGTTTTGCTCTCCTCTTTCCTTACGCCACCCTTTATGGTTTGGGAACAGAGAATTCAAATTCCACTCAGCCCTGTCACAGCAAACAATTTCCAAACCATCTGCTATCTAATAAAACAACCCGTCTAGACAAACCCCAAGCCAGGCAACAAATCTGATATTGTACTTGAAATCATCATAAGTATTAACAACCGGCCATTGCTAACCTGGGAAAAGGACTCACATTTACAGTTTCAGGCACAGAGACTGGAAATGGGAGACATATTTTTTTTCCATTGATAGATATGGAAAAGCTACTTAGAAGATGGGACAGGGTCCTATCAGCCCAGCTTGGGCACCATTTAGACCCATGCAGCTGGTGCCTAAGAAAGCAGTGAGCAGTAGAGGGAGGTGAGTACCTTTGAAGGGACTTGTCTGCTCACATTAGAGCTCCCGAAGCAGGGTCAGTGTTAGTTAAAGTTCCATCAGCCTTGCCTACTCCAATACGATGGAGATACCAGTATATTCAGGCTTTGCTGGCAACCTGCTTTTGATTTGCTACCTCTGATGCAGTGGAAAGGGATCCCAGGTTTACTGAACTCAGATTGACTTGTGAGAAATGGATAAAAAATATTCTGTCTCTAACAACATCAAAAATGAACTTTGTGTTGTGTGAGCTGAGAGCTTTTCCTTTCCCTTCCTCTTGTGATTTTTTTTTCTCCTAAGTGAGTTGATTTGAAAAGAAGGCTGTCATCTCTCCTTGATGAAAGAGCTCTTAAATACCCACAAGCACTGACAAAACAGGGCCTCAGTTTCTAGGCATTTGACTGTGCAATTCAGAGCCAAAGTCAGAGGGCAGCACTCTTTCCAGGAAAGGGTCACAGGGCCAAGAAATATGTTTAGTTCCAGCTGTTTCAGGGAAGAGGTTTTGAAGCTCCTTTTTTGTTAGAAAACCTGGGAAACCATGTTATGGAAGTACACATGCTGTTAAAAAAGCTTTCCTGAATCTCATTTCTTTTTCTGTTCAGAAAGAATCAGTTATGGGATGAAAAAAGCAAGCAAATAAATACAGTGCTATAACACTTACACGTGGGTTACCTGTCTGGAAGTTCGGAGAGTTTTTTCCCCACTCTTTAGCAGTTTGGGCCACTGGAGCTACATTCAAAAAGAAGATACCTCTGTCAGGGTCTGACCTAGCACCTCCTTTAAAGCTTCCAGCATGGCCAAGCAGACACAGGAATGAAGACAGTGGGAACTAGGTGTCTATTTTCAGTGAGAGCTTTTACCTAGCGCACACAGTGCCAATCTGCATCAGGATGCCATATTACATCTGATCGATGGATCAGTGTTTGTCTATCTGAAGCTTTGTTCAAGAATGCAAGGCCAAATTCCTTCTCATGTGATGGCTGCAAAGGCAGCAGGAGGGTTAGTGAGAGGGAGACAAGCTGATCAAGTCTCTTTTAGGTGCATTTGAACTGAGCAGTGGCCAAGTCCCAAGTTACACCCATAAAGCACCTGCTTGTTTAGATGAGCAACCTGTCCAAAAATATGTCCTGGTCCCCCACAACTGGATTTTCTTCCCACAAGAGGAGAAAGAGGGATGTGTTGTGTAGGGACTGGTGCTCTCTAACGGAGGAGCAGCGTGTGCCTGAGGCACGCTTAGAAGCACACTTGGGTCCTCAGCTGAAATACAGCCCAAACAATGACAAAAACAGTTATTCAAGGCACAGACCATGACACTGCAATGCTTGTAAGTTGTGTCACTGTGTTGCAGACCAGTCTGAAATGGAAGATAAATTCCTAAACCATGAACTCTGATCCCAAGCACTGTTAAAGGCTTCTCAGAGATGACCAGTAAGGTCAGAGCATTGACTTTACCACTCCGAGAAAACTGTGATATTTGTTTTCAGTGCTGAGCCAAGTTTGAGCAGCAGCTGTTCCCAGTGAAATTCTGCTTGATTTTGAGAAAAAATGGTAACGAACTGGTAGAGACAAATCTGGAACAAAGCAGCATACGTGGACAGTGGAGTGAGGAGCTGTATTCACCCAAACGGAATGATAACATGGGATGATAAGAAAAATGTTGTAAACCTCGGTGGCCAGGGGTGAAAGGAGGAGTCAGTCAGCTGTACCCCTCAGCATCATCTCCTCTGCAGTAGGCATGGACGTGCTATGACGATGGATTCAGTCACTAGATGTTTCAAGACTTGTTTTCATGATACAACATCACTGCTTATTAAAAAAGTCCAGGTGAAAGAAAGGCAGCAAGAAACAGGAAAAAGAACCTGTAATTAAATCTTGCTGGTTTTGGTAACTGGAAGTAGAATGAAACAATCTACTGTTTGGAAATGGATTCTGCAGTAGCTGGATGGCAAATTATAGGACTGCCATGCCACCTTTAGCAGCACGGGCAAGACCACTTAAAAACCTATTTAAATTCCAAGAATTATAGCTATATTGATTAGGAATTACAGTCGATTTAGTGGTTTCCTTGTAGTAAAGTAGTAGTAAGCTGTTAAACTGCACTTAATGTTATAAACATCCAATTTTGATTGAACTGTTACCAATGTAAACATGTCATTATAATGAAATTAAAGGAGCAGCAAGAATTGTGGTATGAAGGTCCAGCCAGATCTCAGTGACATTAAGGTAATAGGCAGAAGTGCAGAAAGTATTGATCTTACGTGACTAATTGGCTGCTTAATAAAGGGAGAAAGACTTACACGTTGGAGAACTAAAGATAAAAAAAATATTAATAGCAAACCTGAAGTACGGCTTCAGTGCATGCTTGAAATATCACAAAACATTAGAAAAGCTCATTTACAAATTAATATTACTTTCATATTTATGAAGTATGAGAATCTAGGGTAATAGATCTGCTATTGGCACACTGAACATTTAAACAATGTAAATTAACCAAAACTATATTGAGGCTTATACATTTACATCTGAACATAAAGAAAGAGTGTAATTCTGTTTAGAGAGAGAGCAAAATATGGTTTTTTCCTTCCTTCTCATTTAACATTGTAAGCCATGGGTTTATGTCCCTCCATTTTTTCATTTTTAAGTTGGAGTTTATATTGCTGTGCTATTTAAAAGAACTGTTCTGAGAAGAGAGTTGTAAAGATAAGGGGAAGTTCAGCTACTGGAGCACTGATTACCATCTTAATTATATATTTCTTCTCATTACATCTGATAGGATATGAACATTTGCTGGTTATTTTCTGTCTGTGAAAGATATGCCTGGTTCAAACTCAAATTTCTGCCATGAGTATAACTCTGGGAGAAACGCTTCTGGCCTCCTCATCCAGAAGCAAGAGGTGAGAGGACCCTTACCCACTCATGAATATCAGCAAATGCTGCTCTTGGTTTCACAGTGCCGAGTCTGACCCAGCTGCAAGTCACTCAGTCACAGCAAGACAATAACTGCGCTCAGAGGAAGCCATCAAAGACTTCCAAAAGAAACCTGCTCCAAGATGAAAGAGAAAATTATTATGGTAATCAACTTTGCTAAGAGAAAAGGAAAGCTGTTTCTCTTTGGAAAAATTTCCAGTGTTGAAGAAAGGGGGGAGAAGGCAGGGAGGGAACATGATAAGGTCTCACACGATCAACTGATTGTTCACATCTAACAAAAATAGCCCCAGCCTGTTCCCATTGTCCTGCAGCTGCTGGCTTCATCACACTCATTGTGCGTTTCCTTGTGGCTGAGCAGCGCGGTTGCCCAGTTTCCTCTCCTTCATTTCCTAACAAGATCTGCGAGGAACTGTAGGAAAAGCCAGCAACTGTAGGAAAAGCCAGCAACACTTCAAAACAACACCTTTCAAGTTTTGCTAGGCCATCCAAAACCCCACACTCATGCCTCATAGCAGAGCAAAGCAATTTCAGGCAAACACCAGTGCAGGTAGCTAGCTCCTGCCCTGAATCAGGACCCTGTTGCTTGCATTTTTTTAATTTTTTTTTTTTTCAGTTCCTGGGGCACATTTGCATGTATATATACTTCAAGCCTGCGCATTAGGTGACAGGAGAAGTTTCCTGCACTCAAGGCCAAAAGATCTTAATCTTGGGAAAAGAATGCACACAAAGATGTGAACATTGTATTTAAAAGGTCTCCCTTGCCTCTTATGTATTCAACAACAAGGGTTAATTCTCAGAGGAACCATTCCTCCCTATGCAAGCAGGTTATGGATAAAGAGCAAGGTCTGAGGGGATGTTCCTCTTCATTCCTTTACTGGTCCTGGAGTCATTTAAGCTGAAATATCACACGGACCTGTTGTAGCAGGATTGGTCATACAATGAACCTACCCAGGCACTGTGGAAATAAGCCACAGAAATCAAAATAGTATTTTCTGCATATCTAAGTTAAACATCATAGCATTGTAGCCAAACATGATAGGATGGTTGGAAAAATTCCTGCAAGTATTTTGAAGTCTGTTAAACCCTTTTTAGCTGAGTTTCTCTCTTTCATTTCATCCCCAGGAATTTACAGAACATTATTCTATGGAGAATTTACAGATACCAGTATTTTGCATTTATGTGCTTCTTCCAGCATGGATTCAAGCTGCACATGACTCTTTCTTTTCTTTAAGACATGTTTTCTTCATCAAGGAGTTCTACTTATGCAGAAATAAATTCAGTTACTTCTAATAAAACCAGCTGAGGCAAAGATTTGCTTTCAATTGTCATTTTGTTGTTTTTCATTACAATTTGTCAATACCTTAACTGTTCCACTAGAGAAAAACAGGTTGAACAAAATTCTGTCGGTTAAACAGAATTAATTTCTGGTGAGAGGTGCTGGATAACAAGTCAAGACAGCTACAGATCAATCTCAAGGCTACTGGAAGTCCCCTGCCCTGATACTTCATCCAAAAAGTGTCCCTTCAAGAGTAAATTGCTGACACTCAGATGCAGGTGAGCCTTGCACACGGATGAAGGAGAAAAAAAGCTGTTTGGGAATAATCAGCAAAGCAAAGAGCACCTGTGAAAGCATCCTTGGCAAATAAATATTTTTCCAGCCCTGCTCCTCCCACAACAATCAGCCTGCTTCCTGGATGAGGGACTTGTTAACCCTGGAAGTCCAGCCAAACAGATAAGCTACACTTTGGTTCACCTTATTTGCTGCTAGATCTTCAACCTCAAAAACACTTAGTGCTCAACAACTCTTAATCCAGATGTCAGCCTTCTCCTCTCTCCTCTGCTCAAATATTTCACGTAGCTTGGAGTGAGGAAAATCATTGCAGGTGTTGTCAGAGCTGCTCACAGCCCTCGCTGCAGACCTTCCCTGCTCCTGGTCTTTATTGTGGGTGCTGAATCCTTGACACATTTATTTTGACTTTTAAACAGGGATTTAATGACACATCAAGCCTCTAAGAAAAATTGATAGGGGGGATAAATGCTTTTTGAATTTTAAATAGTGAAAGGAAAAGGGATAATAGAAAGTAATGACCTGTCTGTGAATTATCCATAACTTGAGCAAACACCTCACAGAAAGCTCATTCAAGTACCTGGAACCCACAAACTTATCAAGGTCTTAAAATTGCTTATAGGCTCTATTCAGAATCTGGTTTTACTGTAGCTTGACCAAAATTCTCCAGTAGTCACCAAAATCCCTTATTTGACCAGAGAGAACTTAAAATAAGGTCTACTTCAAATGCTGCCACTAATGCTCTGGCACGGATTTTAGCGGCTTTTCTAGTATTTTTCTATAACATCATAGCAACATAATCATTCTCCCTGTATCAATTCCCTTGAATCTGTAATTCCACAGTAAAGTGGAAAGTAGGAATAAATGCGTTAATTAGATAACAACAGAGGAAAAACAACAACAAAGAAATTGTCATATATACCTCATCAGCTGTTGATTGTTTCAAATATGCAATACTTCATTAAGTTGAATTAAGAACAATAGAGATCAATTTACATTGATTAAATGTAAGAAAAAAAAGACAATATTAAATAAATGGCGGGTTAGTTCCTACTGAATAAAAAGTGAGCTGTGCTGACTGTTTAGGCAAGTCATTTTATTTTGAGTTTGTCAAAACCTAGTTAAAGAAGGAAGCAAATTGGCTGAATAGGCAATCCCAGATGATCTTGGGAGATGTGGATATTACAAGCAGAGATCAGGTGTGCAAGCGAATAGGGCCTGTGGTTAACCCTGATGTGCATGGAGAGAAACCATCCAGAGGAGTAATCCAGTACGACCTCCTCCTAATCACTTCTCTCTTGGATAGTCCTTGGGCTAAATTGTGCATTTGCTGTCCCTAAAAATCTCTAAATCCCTACAGATATTTTTTATTGCTGTGGTAAATGTTTTGAGAGAAGCTGGTGATACAGAGACAACTGCCACTAGACAAATTAAATCGATTGTTGTTTTATTGGTTTTATTGGCTCCTTCATACTCACACACAGAGCTAAAATAGGAAAACCGTAAGCCTGCTTGCTCGCACAGCTGTAGTCATACTTCATACCAACAAAGAGGTTTTACCAACCAGTTTTCTGTTCAGGTCTGCTGCAGATCCCTGCGATTATCAGTGCCACCTCCTGGTACAGAAACGTACTGAGATCCAGCCATTCGGGAACGGTAGGATGAAGAAATGCAAAATATCCTAGTCCTCGTTCCTGCTCAATTTTTGTTGTTCTCTACACCCTCTTACAAACAGCTATTTATTTTACAGATAACCAAAAAGTTACATATTGTTGTAGCTGTAAGTGAATAAAAGGGCAGGAGAGCTGTGAAAGGCAAGAGATGTCTTTTCCAGGACATCTGTAACAAAGCTAAACTGAACTAGATATATATCTATCAAACCAGCTGAAGCTGAACAGAAGAAAACTTGGGGGTTTAAAGTTTCATTCAAAAATGTCGGCATTCACTGCAGGACTATGGAAATTCTTCTTGCAGCATTTATGAACCTTGGGAATTTTCACTGAAGATTGGAAACCAAGGTTTTTCCATGTCCTCACAGCTCAGCTATACAATTTACACTGATTTATCCAGGCAAATGAAAGGGAGAGAGGCAAGACTACAGATTAGGACACAGCTACTGGCAGGAGGCAAAACAACAGGACTCTGATCAGGGCTCTGCCAATTTTCTTTCTCAAAGTGACCAAGGATGTGCCATTTGTTTCTGTAGCAAGTCATATGTCGTCCTCAGCTACTGTCTACTTCAGTATCCTTGCCACCCTCAAGCAAAACTCCTCTAGCAGTTATTTCTGAGCCCTGCCATGCGCACAGCTCACCACCTCAGCTGGGTCACACTTTTGCCAGCTTACTTAAGAAACCAACTCCTAAAACTGCAGGTGAGGGGGAAAAACTGACACGTATCCAACACAAGCAGTCTCAAAAGTTGAAGCTATACCCTCCATCTCTTTTCTGTCCATCTCATACAGAGCCTCACAGTGAGAGAAATCACAGCCTCAGGTCTGAAAAAGCAGAGGCCCCCATATTAAACACATTTTTGCTAGTCCTGGGGTACCAAAAGGGCCTAAAAGGCAGTAGAGCAGGAACTCCAGGAGAGGGCAGTGAAACACGGCTCAGCTTGGCCGGGGAAGGGGAAATGCACCTTGACCTGATCAGCAGTGCCTGCTTAGTCAACCCAGACGTTGACCTTGCTGGCAGAAACCCGGGCAGATTCAACAGGAGGAGTCATGAGTGGGGTTTTATGTGTCGAAAGCTCTGTAAATTGATTTGAGTCACTATTTCCTAGGAAAAAAAGATATGCAACCGCTCACTCTCCGTCCAGGGAGAGGAAAAAATGTCATTAGGAGGCGGTGTTCACTTGCACTTAGGTTAATAGGTCTCATTTGTTCTGCCAGCATGGAGAGAGGCAGAACCAATGGAAGAACTTGTAATTCTCCTTTATAATTAAGATAATGTGCCGCTCTGGCCCTCAATCATATTTTTGGATGCTGCAGTGTCCATGACACATCTCGGAGAGACCGCAGCTGTGATTAAACATTTTTGATAACCCATAAATATAACATTAGTTGCCTTGGTTAGGTTTCTGATAACATCATTCATTTCAGATCATTCAATTAGTGCAGACAAAGGGGCTCTTTCCAGGAGACATAATGTCATTGTCTCTGGAAAGGAACGTACTTCCCAATGACTGTTTATCACTCTGTAATTACAGTGCTGTAGCAGCCATGCTCTATGTTACAAGGAGTCCTTTTTGTGCCCAAGGATCCAGCAGTTCTTTGTTTTAATTTATTTTCCTCTTAAATACCTCCCGCTATTTAAGCAATAATTCCCTGTAAATCAATTGTTAGCAGCAGTTAATGACTGGTTGGTTAATTAATAGCTGAAAGCAAAGCAGAGGGTGTTTGGTGCTCTAACAAACCAGCAGACATTAACTGTGGGATTATTGCTAACACACCCTATAATCAATTACTTCTTGCAGTGATGGGGTAGCCTATGTATCATTTAAAGAAGGGATGGGCTGGTTTGTGATAGGTGGTGGCATAAGGAAAAAGTCACCAACTTGTGGGTTGAGGCTCACACCCCTAAGCCATTGAGGGGGTAACAGTGTTGGTGCCAGCATGGCTGTAGGGTCTAGGGCCTGAAGCTCCCACTGATTTTGGAGAGATGCTCCTGCAACCTTCTCTTACAATGGTGCAGCTTTGGCCACAGCCTGGGAGGGACGGTGTGTGGGAGCACATTTCAGGTGCTATCGATGAATTTTGCACAGCCTGTGCTTTCCTCACAGCAAAGAGAGCGCTTACACGCAGGCCAGGCTGCATGGGCACCGTGAAACCCTGCATGGGGCGGCTGTAGTTGAGAGGGGGTTGTCCCTGTGCTCCCCCCGCTGCCTCTGCCAGCGTGGTTTTGGTACCAAGTCCCACAGACCCCTCAGACCCATGTAGGGGTCAGCAGAACCCCGACTACTGAAACTGGGAACAACACAATAAAAAAGCCTCAGGTTTCTGCCTGTGTCCAGATCTGATTATTCAGGGTATTTAGGGGTGTCTGTGTCCTGCTGGAGGGCTGCATTAAGATGTTTTTAATGCAACGGTGTGCTCTGCTGCTCTCTCCAAGGGAGAGATTCTCAGATAATCTCTTTTCACAACATTCTCAATTAATATTTATATAAGCCTGTTTTGTCTCTTATCTTCCATGAAATAAGGTTTGGAGTGATGCTGCCATGGAGAAAGAAGGAGAGTTTAAAGCAGGCAGTAATTGATGTTCGCAAAGAGTATGTGTAATGGACCAGCTGGCTTATTATGAACTAAAATACTGCAGTATCTTCAATACAGAGGATGGTAACAGAGAATAAATGTTGACATTTTCATGGTGAGCAATGCAAGATCATAAAATCAAACAATTTCTGGCATATAGTCAAAGCAACGTTAAAATGGAAACTTGAGCAATAGGAGCGTTTTTACTTTGTTTTTTTTCCCCAGAGTAGGAAACCTCATGGCATGAGTTCCCCACACTGACAGAGCTGGAGGTTCCCAATAGGTACTGTTTGACTTAAGAAGGAAAAAAAAGAATTTAAAAAGAACCCCAAAAATCAACAACAAGGACCATCCTTGCATGCCTGCACCAGCTCTTCTCATTCTGACATTAAGTGGCAAGTCAAGATAATTTCTGCTTGTTATCCTCTCCACAACCAAGAACAATTGCTCACTGTCATGTTCACAGCCCACACCTCTGCACTGGACATCTGCTGCCACATTATTCTCTCAGCCTTTGCTTCTCTGAAGCAAACCAAACCAAATTCCCTCATCATCTTCTCACAGTTTGTGCTTCTCAGTACCCTATGTTCTGACTGCTTTCCCTGGATTTTCTCCACTTTCTCTTCACCTGCAGGAAAAGTTGATACCTGCAGCTGGGTGCAGTACCACAGGTGAAGTCGAGAAAGAAAAAGAATTATGGGCTGTGTCTCAAGGATAATGCTCCTGTTCCTATAACCCAGAACACTTAATTCATGATTCCCTTTAATCCTCAAGTCTCACAAGGAGACTGCCTGACTATTTTCCCCCCTGCCAAATATCTTCATCTTTCTTTCCCAGGGACAACACTGAACGATTATCGATGAAATTTCTGTGAAATATTTGAGAGTCATTTCTCGAGGCTGTGAAGATGGTTTTGAATTCAGATCCTGGCCTCCTAGGACTTGCAGCATTTTCCAGCTGTGTCATCCACAGGTTGAGTTTATTTGCTTGTTGTCCAGTTGTCAGTAAAAACTATTTAATAAAACTGATTATAAGACCAACTGCTGAATGACCTACTTGAAATATCCTCCCTGACAGTGATCCAGCATTGGCTGTTGCTGTGGAGCTGTTTTTCAACAGGCTATGCACTTACTCTATCATAATTATATCTATACCATACCCCTTAGCCTGTCATATACATCAAAAAGCGTTACTAAAAATCAAGCGCTATTGCATTTTCTGCTTCCTCTTTCTTATCTAGACATGCTACTGTGACAAAGAATGAAATTGGATTGATTTCACATCAACCATTCTTGACAAGCCTAAGTTTTTTTGTTTTATTTTGTTCCATCACTGTATCAGCTGGCTACTTGCAAATTGATTGTTTAATGATTTATTCCTGAATCTTTTAAGGACTCAAGTTAGATTGACAGGTCTGTAATTCCCTGGGTCCTCCTTTCCCCCTCTTTAAAATAAAATACACTCTTGTTTGCCCTTCTCTTGTCCTCAGGGACCTCCTCTCTCCTCTGTGAGTTCTTAAAGATAATCACTAATGGCTCAGCGATTGCTTCAGACAGCACCTTAAGTACTCTGGGGTGAATTCCATCAGGCCCTGCTGACTGGAGCACATCCATCTTATCTAAATATTCTTTAATCGATTCCCCTCCCTTTCCAGTTTATACTTTTGCCTCCTTGTAAAAATTATGTTTAAACAACTGCTTGTGTCCCCTGGTGACTGATACTCTCAATAGTTCAAAGCAATAAATATTAAAGGATATATTCAAGAATGTTTTACCAAGGTTTAATTGTCCACTCTCTATGTTACAATTTTAAGAAAACAAGCTCATCAGCCCCTACCCACTTGCTCCTGAACTGAGACACCACTCTTAAGGACAGATTCGTAGCTGACTATGGAACAGGAAGAGGAAACGTGACTAAACATTGTGGTTTTTCATTCAGAACTTCAACATCCACAGACCTGTGCTGACTGCAACAACAGGTTTACATTCCTCCCCAAGCTGTTCCTAAAATATAAATAGCAAAAAAGTTCTCTTCACATCTGATAGTGCACCTGCAGCAGTGTCCACGAGAAAAGCAATCCTCATGATGAACTATGGTATTTTAAATTTGGGAAACCGCTGGGGCTGTTGTCTAGACATAATGTAAACTACAACATAATAAGTCCATGTGTTATTTGTTTGTTTGCTTAAAAATAAAACATCAAAACCTGCCAAAAGTCATGGTGGTTTTTCCATGTTTGTAGAAATCATAGAAGAGTTGCAGTTGGAAGGGACCTTTAGAGGTCGTCTAGTCCAACCCTTCTGCACTGAGCAGGGACATCTTCAACTAGATCAACTTGCTCAGAGCCTTGTCCAACCTGACTCTGAACGTTTTCTGGGATGGAGCTTCTACCACCTCTCTGGGCAACATATTCAGTGTTTCACCATCCTCATTGTAAGAAATTTCTTCCTTATATGTAGTCTAAATCTACCCTCTTTTAGTTTAAAATCATTGCCTCTCGTCCTGCTGCAACAGAGGGTGTCTCACCAGAGCGGAGTAGAAGTACTATGTGGAGATTCAGTTCCTTTCTTCTATCAGCCATCTGATGCTGTAGTACCCAGTGGGAAGAGAGCTTGGGTTTCCACTTCTTTACTGCTGGCTTTATTAAATTCTTTTTTTGCCCACCTTTCTCCTCAGTAGTTCACAATCATTACAAAGCTCAGTGACAGTGGTTGCACACCAAAGCTCTCTCTAAAGCAGCGTGATTGTACAGTGAACACTCTCGGGTGTGTTTTCATTATCAGTTTGAGGGCTTTCTGCTGGAATAAAAGATATGTCGTAACAGCAATTACGTTCGAGAGGTCTGTAGGTTTAGGCCCCACCCCATTCCTAACAAGTCAAAATGATTGTAAGAAATCAGCTTTTCAACGAAGAGCACTTGGCTCAAGTGACTGTGACAAAAAGCTAGCAAGATTCAGGAGGAAGCTGAAGAACCAGTGAAGATGGTCTCCTGTCCTTCTTATCTTCTCCACAGGCTCAAGTCTTGCAGTGCATGCTTTCTCTTTGACTCTGCTAAGCCTGGGTGACCAGGCTTGGAACCCTGCTCACAAGTCTCACATGAGGATTCACCCACCCTGATACCTGTGACTCATCTGCAAGTATCCTCTTTACCTGGTGCTGGATACAAAGGGTATGTTAGGGTACAAGTTAGGATAGGGTATGGAGTTCCTCACTTTCTTGCCTTCTCTGTATCTAAAGGAATATAGCTCTTCTTAGGTTCGCGTGTGTTGTTAAGGCTTTAAATTCAAGGTTCAGCTGTGTCGAAGTCTGAACTTCAGTGTTTCCCTACCAACAATTGCCACATAATCCCTCTGAAACAAGGCAGTACAAAAAAAAATCTAGGATAAATGTTGTGGTAGCTCAGAATAAGTGTTCTTATTTGAAGGGATCTGTCTCTGAAAATATACATCTGGAGGACATTGTTAATCCAAAAATTTAATCCCTCTTCAAAGAAGATTTTCCTCTGCAGAAAGACTGGCATTGACACTTGAAATGAGAGCTGGTTTGAGAATTCTCTGACTACTTTTCTCATCAGAAAAGTGAGATGAGTCAAAAAGGACCTTTTTTTTGCAGTAACGTATTGGTTTTGATGAAACTCTCAGTGGCAACATTGCTGAGGCCTAGAACAGTAATTACATGAAATTCAAGAAGGGGAGAGGCATGCCACAGAGCTGGAAATTGTCAGTTGGAAGGACATTCATCCAAGACACAAGATACTTCCATTTGCTCGTATAATTATCCACATCCTATATGAATACAATGATCATCAAACCTACTTTCTGACAGACAAAAGACTTTCAAAACCCCCACAACAGTCTAACTCATCGCCACTTAAATCAAAATAGATTGGAAATTCTCTTGTCTGGGATATTGTCCTATGGAAAACTCAACTTCTGAGCAATATTTGAGAGAATTAACTACCAGATACAACTTTCCCATAATACCTCAGACTTACTTTCTCATTTCCTTCTTGGTCTGGAAACAGCACTGTTGGCTTCCTCAGTTGGGACAGTTGGCTGACATCTGTTCTCTGCTGCTTGTATGGAACAATTACTGTGTTCATCTGTGTTTTCTGAATTTGGAAAAATCATATAAAAGGAGTAATTTCCATCTCATGAATCTTCTATACCTCATTTGATATGCAAACAGAAATAATGTTTAAACAGCCCTTATCTCTGAGATTTACTGCCATCCTCCTTCCTTATTCCACCTTTGTTCTTTCCTCTATTTTTTTCCAGAAATTTTACTTTGAGGGACCCTCATTAGTCTAAAAATGTTCCTCTTTTTCAGGTTGAAGAATCTGCCCAACCTACACTTGGGTTATTATCCATGGATTTTACATTTTTGTAATCTATTTGAGAATGAGTGCATTTTCCTGCCTATTTTTAAGCTACTTGTAATTTTTGTGTTCTGTTATAAAACCCCCTTCATAACTCCTTCAGTGTGAAGATAAACAATATACTTTCCCATTGCCATCTTCCTCAAAGCTCAGTAACTCAGCAGGCCAACTTCAGCAGTAAGCTTCAACTGGCGAATTTTCCAGTTCTCAAAGCACTGGAGGAGCCAAGACCATAAATCAGTTTAAGAATTGCTTGATAACAACCTATCAAACTCACAGGCTGGCCTTAACCAAATGTTGAGTCAGTTTAGAAGAATTCCTTTTTTTTATGCCTTGTCTAGAATAGTAGTAAACTTTTGAATTTAAGTTTTCATTGTAAGTATCACTAACAAACTCAAATAAATCTCACCAGGATGAGGAACTTGTCATTGTTTATTAATATCTTTAAAGAGCATTGTTATTTCTGGGAAAGTAGAGTTGTCCATAGTGCTTTGCTTCCCATGGAAGAGTCCCTAGACAGGCCCCTTATCTTCTCTGCATGAATTTGCTCATCAGCAAGAGATGGTAAAACTCTACTCTTCTCATTGTCTTGGGTAAACAGTGCTCCTTTAGTGATTTTAATGCTACAATTCCAGTGCTTAGGAATGGTAAATTTTCCAGTAGAATATATTTCCTACTACTGCATGAAGGATTCAGAGCTTCCCACTGAGCTGCTCAATAACTGCTTTTAAAAAAAAAAAAATAAGTGGGGGAGGGGAGAGATCCACTGATGTCTTTATTGGGAGAAGGAAAGTATAGCCCTCGGATCAAACAGCTCTCGGTGGCATCCAATTATTTGTTTTCATTGCACAGAGGAGAAAAAAGAGTAAAAGAAAATTAGCTACATTGATTCACACATTGATTGCTGGCTAGGGTTTCATTTTGGCTTGTCCCTGGGACTGCAGCATCAGCAGGAGCGGTTACTTAGTCATGAACGTGCTACGTAACAAGTAACTGGATCGCTCTGTGGGAGGAGCACGGATTTTTTCTCGTTTCTCGGTTGTGCAAGGAGGAAACCCAGCTCCCACTAATCACAGGCTGCCACGACAGAGGACACATGACTCACTCCTCCAGCACATGAGCTACTACAGCCTTTGTCAGAGTTCAACAAAATGAAAAGAGGCTGTAGATCTTGGCTGTTGGGATCTTGGAAATTAATGTTATCCAAAATGCAATTCTAGCAGATCACCCTAACACTGCTTTTCAAGCTGCTTTGAAACCAGAACATTTTTAACAGTATCTTGAAAAAAATCTGTCTATAATGGGCTCCTGATTACAAACCCCTTATTATAATATGATCTCATATTAGAGCTGCAATCATGCTCAGCTTCCCCTTTTGCCAGAAATCCTGTAATGAAGAGACACGGCCCTTTCTCAAGAAGTAGCTATACAAAACCACAATAAAAAAAATACAGTCTAGTAAGCTGTTGGGAGGAAAGGAAGAATTCTGGGTCAAGCCAGAAGAAAACATTAGAGCAGGCCACGAAGCCAGTTAGCTTGCATACTGGTCACTGTTTTCAGCCAGGAAAATAACACTGAACAACCTCTCCTCATTTAAAAGTTATCTCCCTGAAAGGAAGTTTGTAAAATGTACTGTAATTAGCGACCGATACAGAAAGGCAGTGATTGTTAGAATGTAGTATTTCAAACTAATCATCAATGATTGCAGTTGTACCTGAGCAAAACTCTGAATTCCTAGGCAAAAGAGAATTTCCACTGCATGGCCTAAGAGTGCCTCCCTGAGTTGTGGTTTCTATGTTCTCCGCGTCTGCTCTCACAGTGGAGTTTCCCATGCAAAATGCATTTCCTATGGTGCAGCTTAGGCCTCAGATAAAGACACTTTAGGTAGATCAGTTCTCGTCAGGAAGCTGCCCAAAAAAATGGGGCCACTTGTGGAACCACATGATACAGCTAAACTGGCCTGCTCTGTGCGCCACTTTCTTTTGAGCTGGACAGGTACGGCATGATTTGGGGAGGTGCCGTAGGAGGAAAGTGGGCACACTCGGTGTCACGGAGAACACATTTTCAGTGTGCTGTAGGTCAAGGCTGAACTCACTCAAAATACAGTATTTTGTTTCTGTGCTACAAATATGAAGATTTCAGTGTGATAATCCCACGGCAAATGAAACATTTGCTTTGCATTTTCCTTTCTGTAAAACCAGAACTCATGCTTCATAAAAGTTTGACTGTGGAAAAAGCACATTTCAACACGAATTTCCTAACAAACAGCATTTCCAAGCAAATGACAGGAGTGCATGAGTTTAACAACTGTCTCTTAGCAGTAACAGATTAGTAATTTTTTGTAATCAGAATCGTAAAATAAAGTACAAGAGGGCTAAAATGATGGAAGACAGCAGACTGAAATGATACCTGCTCACAGTCCCTTACACAGCCTCTCCTTCTTAAAATGTGTTTGTTTTTTTTTTTTTACCTTCAGGTGAACCCCTTCCTTTTGAAATATTCACACTCCTTAAGACCCTTCCTGCCTCTCCCAGACAGGTCCAGTGACACCCAGTTCCCCCAGCTCTGCATCACCCTTGCAGAAAACCTTGCAGTCAGTGTGCTGAGGCTAAATAACATTGCCATCTTTTTTAAGGTAGCCTTCACACTCGAGAAGCAGTATTTTTCCACTTTATGAGCTGCACACAGTGCACTGCCTACAGCAGCTTGTTTGAACATCCCGTCCTCTGGGACAGAGACACTCATCAAGTAGCTCCTTGTGCCATCCCACCCATTCCTCCTCCTCCTCCTCCTCCTCCTCGCTCGGTTGAGCGGAGCCAAGAGACCACCACAGCAAAACAAGGGGCTGTAGTGTAGGCATAGCACCGCTGTGCCTCAGCGCTGCATTATCCTCCAAATTGAAAGGAAAATAAACAGGAGTAGCACAGCACATCTTAATCTTCACCCCTGCTAGTGACAGCTTTACTCAATTTTAGTCAGCTATTGAGTAATCAGAATGAATTAAGCAGCAGAAGGAAGGATTGCGCCAGGATCCAATAAAGAGGTGGGTGCTGGAGTGCTTCAGGGAATGTGCACACCTCCCTCTTTTCATTACCCACCTGGGTTCCCCACGGCTGCCATCAGATGGCATCTCTGGGCAGTTCCAGTCCACCAGGAAACCAGCTCCTCCAGCTACACCAATCACTGTGTTGCAGAAACGACTGTCAGTCCAGCTTGTCCTGCAGGATGGTTACAGCTTCATGCCTGACTTTATGTGCTTTGAAGAGTCTAATAAGAAGGCTTGAAATTGTTATTAAACTCTCAGCAAGTGCCCCTCAAACCCTTAATCGAGAGCAGTCTTGTATTAGGACAGTGCTCTGGATTCCTCCAGCACTCCACCAGCTTCAACAGACATGGCAGGACCTATGGTTACTTTGGAATGCCAAAGGCAATTTCTCCTTTACATGTCCCAGAAGAAAGGAGCAGCCTCAGAAACAATTCACTCCAGGTTTGCACTTCTCAGAAAATTGCTAGCTGCCTTCAGAGGGCTTTGCTCATCTTAGTTGCAGCCTTCACATTTGGAGGAATTGGCTATTGTTGGCTGCAATAAAGGAGTGGCTTTTTACTAATGCCTAGAACCTCCCTGCAGTCAGAGATGAATTCTGTTTTGCACATTGTTTGAGCCATGAGAGTGTTTACAAACGCAGACCTCCCAGCACGTCATTAGGGCACAGACTAGGACACCTCTGGTGAAATCTCTGACTTCAACTACGTTTTACCTCTGCCATTAAATGGTCACATGTGGGCTCCGACCTGCAGTAATTCTATCCAACTGCACATAGAGGCAAACGGTTAATGGCTCCTTCATAAATCCTGACAGCCAAGTGGTAAGCAGGCTACAGACACAGACTCTGCTAATTAAGTCAAGTGCAAATCTTCTCTTTACAATGCTAATAAATAACTATTTCCCTTCGAATGAGACCAAAAGCACACAATGGGAAGGGTCCATGAGAGCCTAGAGGACACTGAAAGGAAATTGAGTTTCGGTGCAAAGCAGTCATTCTTCATGGCTGCGGTATCTTCCCTGATGCAGGGCAATCCTGGCCCACCTTAACTCTGATTAAAAAGTAGATTTAGCCAGATTATGGTCAAATTTGTCCCCAAAGGGTTGGAAAACACTTCTGAAAATCTAAAGAACATACAAACAGCTTTTGATTATGGATCATTACAAAACTACTTTGATCTGAGACCCTAATTATTTCTTTTCTCCAACCGTTATTTGCCTCCTCCTACCTGAAACACCCCCACCCCTCAGCAACTCCTTCTTGAAGCTCTTTGCAACATCTCAAGAAATTCAAATGCCTGCTCTTAGAGGAAAATAGTTTCTAATTAAACATACTGTGTGGGTGTGAATGAAGCTGGGCCCACTCCTTGCCTCACTGATGTCAACAGAAAAATGTTTTTCTATTTTACTGCGAGCGTCAGCAGAGGCGATAGTGCGCTGCTCCTAGACCTGGTTTTGAAGGAACAGAGGTTCTTTGGTACCGACAACCAACATGGCCTTTCTTTAGGTTTGGCAAAAAAGGATTGAAGGTTCCTAAATTCTGGATTTACATTCCAGGTTTGACTGAGAGGGCCAGGAGAGCCTTGCTGGAGGTCAGAGCGTGCCCAATGGGCAACAGCTAGCCAAGAAGCCGAGTTGTTTGTTTGAATGCTAGCTACTTATGGGTCCACTCTGCAGTGAGCATCAGAGCAGAGAATCTTAAAAACATTCCTCTGCACCACATCACAGCAAGATTTTGTGGGGTTTGAATCAAATTTAAGTATTCAGGGAATGAATGCAAAACAGGTTATTTTGCAGACTGAAAATCCACCTAAACCATTTCAGATACACTCCTCTGTTGATCTAAGGACTGAGTTCAAAAGATAATCCCTGTATTCCCTCATATTTATCTTTCTATTAGAATCCTTCCACAGAAATACCCCAAAAAATAAAGTGTTGTAAGTGCTGACAAACAGCCACAAATCTCACCAACATCACAACATAATACAGAAAGGTGAAGATGGAGCACGTTTTCCTTTCACCTAGGTGGCAATACCGTCAGGCCAGAGTAGTGGCAGGAGATGTTCAAGCTCCTGAGGATTTTATCTCCATGTTGCCAGCTCCCCAGTTCATCTTCTTTCACACCACTAATGGATCCCTCTGTGTTGCTCGGGCAGCACAACAACGTCCTGGCCAGTATGGTTGTAGGTTACATTTGGTAGTAATTCCTCAGAAATTACCCGTTTAGAAAACTGGAGGAGAATGTTTTGCCTGATACTGCTAGGAACTGCATAGCTTGGCTGTTTGAGGTGACTGAGTTTTACAAGAGCACCATGGATCCTGATGGTGTTAGAAGAAAAATTCTGCCTCTACCCCAGATAAGCCTCCTGCTCTGTATGCAAGAAAAGCTGAGTATGCTGATTGGTTATAGCACCTCATATTCCATTTAAATTCTCAATTATGAACACTCTATGTATTTTCGCAACAGTAGCCGGTAAAGTTAGGGCCTGTGTGAAATAGGAAGAAATGAGAAATTTATTACATTTCAGGAACACAGAATTACATTTTCCTTGTAGAGCTACTCTGACTCTCAGGGAAAAAAAAAAAAAAAAAAAAATCAGTAGCTGATCTCCAGAGGTCCATCCAGTCCTATACGCTCATCAAAGTTTGTACTCTTATACCTAACAATATATTTTCCTTCAGAGCTTAGCTTGTTTGGAGATGGAGAGAAGTGATCTGTTTTTTCAATCTGATGAGGCTAACACTTCTCAAAGTTGACCCATGAATAATGTCCGCAGGGAGATGTGCATCTCTCTGATCCAGAAGACACATTTGTGTCAAAATCCATCTCTCCTGATTTTCACTGAGGTGCTTTGATATGCTACGGTACTTCACAAGACTGAAATAAATACATTTCGTAGCTCTTATCTCCCCCAATTTCCACCTTCCCTATAACTATGTTTTCATCCTTCTTTTTTTTTTTTTCCCCCCTAGAAATACCTAAGGCTGCTTTTGTTTTTCTTAACACAGGACTCAGGGTAATCTGAAAACTTCTTTCTTGGACTTGTTTACCCACAAGCCATAGCTCATCAGTGTGGCAGCATCTCCCCTGCACAAGAGCAGCTCCAGGGCCTTCCAGGTGCTGAGGTTCCCAGCAGAAGAGAGTGGTGCCAAGACAGTGCTTTCTTGCAATAATTATGCTTTTCTCCCCTCCTCAAATGTAAACACGACACATCAGTTTCTCTGATTTAAGGCTCAGCTAGGTTTCTGGAAAAAGGTATGTGTTTTCCCTTGTCTGTAATTGACACCATAGCTAAATTTTTGAATTATCATAGGATATACTTAGACTCTTTAAAAAAATCCTGCAAATGAGAGACTAATCACCTTCAGGAATACTACTGAAATTATGGCTCCAGCTGTTTTAACTTCCTACTCAGCCCCTTGGAGAAGTGATTAAAGCCAAAGTCTGAGTGATTCAGATGCAAGGCTTAAAGGTATTCCCTCCCCCAGCTGCCATCCTACCACATGGTGTTTTTCTTGCAGGAAAGGGAGCAGAACAAGCTGCATGATCATCCACCTTGGTTCACAGTCCCGATGTGATGCAAACTAGTGATCAGTGGTTTTATTCTATACCAGCAGTGCCTGAAACATAGGTACGTTCTCTTTCTTCACCCCAGGATGGGGGTAAAGTAGGGGCAGACAGACAGAAGATTCTGAAAAGAAATCTGCTGCAGGTTCTGGGAAAACCTTGGGCAGAAAACAATAGCCCTAAACTACATGTTCTTGTTAAACTCCACAGGGAAACTCTTCTCCTTTCTAGCCCCAGCGCAACACAAAGGGGCCTCTGCAATGGACTGAGTGTCAGGGGCAAAGCATCCTTTAACCCTCAGGTTCTCAGCAGCCACCAACATGGGCGACCCACCAACGTGTGCTGACCCAATTACTTGCACTCACATGGTATTTCATACTGACTGCTTGAACTCCACATCATAGAGCGCTCGTGACATTAATACTTCGTATTAGAGTTGAAAGATCCAAGTGAAATAAAATACATTTTTTACTGGAAGAACATTACTTTTTCCACATGTAAGAGTGAACCTTATGTGTAGCATAGAAATGCTGTAATGATATATGAGAAAAGGACAAAGCTATTGATGGCAAAGGACAAAAGTTTTAAGAGCATTATTCCTCAGACTTATTTAAAACCAAACCAGTTCCATTTGGCTTAAAGACTCCTCCAATAATATGTTTCTGTATCTTGCCAGGAAAGATTTGCTATACCTCTGGGACAGGAGCTGGACTCCTACAAATGTCATGTAGGAAAGCAGAATAATGAGTATAATGGGACAAATGAGAGAGAAAAAGATCAGAAGAGTTCTCCAATCCTTGCTCTTTTTTTTTTAACTAAACTTGAATTTTAGTTGCATAAAAGTGTGGAAAATATCTTGTTTTGTCTTGAATTTCCGTGACCTTGTGACAGCAGAATGACATGGCTTTGCCTATTTGCTGTGTTCAGTCAGTATGGGACATAATAAGCACTAGAAACCCCATGCATGAACCTGGGGGTCTGGAGGTTGAAATATCAGGTTAATGTTGCCAGTTCAAGCATGTCAAGTAACCATTAGAGTTGCTGAATTCTTATTCAACTTAAACTTCAAGGATGACTACTGGCTTGCCACACTAACACCAGCATTGTAGGGTTACACGTGCACCGCGTGGAAAGCAGGTCCCCACCTCACCCCCCCCCATATGTCTGAGCTGCTCCCAACCTGAGACACAATCTGTCACACTGATGTGAGAGGAGAAATTTGACCACTGAAGATGTTACCTCATTTCTTGAGTAGAAGAGAAATTCTTCTCTTTTTTTTTTTTTTTAACATGAAACCAATTTCCTAAAAAAAAAAAATATGGAAGTCTGGGCTTGGGATTATTTCAGAGCCTGAGTCAATACAGATTCCCCATGCAGCAGGATCCCCGCCCATTGAGAGGTTTTTGAAGACTGCAGGCTTGCTGTCAGTGCTAGCCCCAGAACAACCAGAGAAAGTGTTGTTGAAGAACCTGAGGTTTCTTTGGTCCTGCAGCGAATTTAAAGTGGAAGAAGGGTCTGGGGGAAGGGAAAAAAAAAAAAAGGCAAAGCAGGGGCAGCTTGTCAGTTGTGAGAGCTCTACCTGAGGATGCTTGAGTGACCCTCAGGCAAGCCTGATTTCCTGAAAGAAGAGAAGGGCGTGGAGACAGAGAGGATGCAAGGAACTGGCAGAGAAATGGGAGCTAGTCCCTGTCCCAGCATCCCATCAAAACACAAGGAGATCTTTCACTGAGACTCAGTACCATTGCTCATTATTTCCTGTTCTAGGGAAAGTTTTATCACATCAGCATAATGCTTTGTGGTTTACAATGCTCAAAATTTTAATCCAATAAAATAGCCGAAATATTACAGTGGTGATTTGATCTAAAGTAGCATAAACCAGAGGCAACTCCCTCAAGAATCAGTTTGTTTTTCTCTACCCAGAGCCTCCTTTTTTTCACTGCCCTGATTTTCACAGAGGATGCAGCACACACACACAGATGTATATCCTTCTCATCGTACCCCTTGTGCCAGGTGTCAGCTTTGTAACACGACCTTCACCACCCTGCGTAACTGCTGCTGCATCACAAACAGGCCCCCACTTAAATCTTCTAAGACTGAAGCTAATTCATGGGTTTTTCACTGAAATGTTGAAGGAATGAAATTTAACTCTGGCAGAAAGTCTCTCTTTCAGCACTGCTTCTTGCTAGTTTGTAGCTTCCTGCTCTCTTCCCCTCTCCCACGACATGGAGGAAAAATAGCCCGAACAACTTACACAAAAGTTTAGCCACTGAGTAAAACTTCACAGTTTGTTACGGGTTTCACAGAATGACTCAAAGAGCCTATTAATTTCCTTTTCAGATTTTGTAGGTTTTAAAAAAATGTCTAGCAAGTCCTACAATACTTTTACAGAGCCCAGGATTATGTTCCTCTCGGAGGCAGATCTTCCTGTTCCCCTTCTCGGCTAGAAACCCACCACCTCCTCCATCTTAATTTAGATTTTATTTCTGACAGAGCAACATGAGATGCACTAGGGCTTCCTCAAAGGGCTGCACGTTGGTTCCCATGAACAGCAGCACGGAGTGAAATCTTCGGTGCCCAGGGAGAGCACAAGGTGAGCTCTATGCAGCATCAGACAGAGATGTGCTCCCTGTTTTGCACAGACCCCTGGGTCTCTCGATGTCCTTTGTTTGAGCTCAGGCCCAGCACAGCCTTATTGTAGCTCAGGTTTCCCTCTCAAAACTAGACTAAGCAAACACAGAAAGTTCATCCAGTTTTGAAATGAACTTAATTTTACTTTAGAGAGAGGGGGGCAGAGGGAAATTTAGCCTGCGAGTCTCTGAAAAATGCTGATTAAATACAATGTGCTCCATAATGATTTGTTGCCATCTCTTGACAAAGATGATCTGGTACTTGCAGCTTCCACTGAATTTCATTCCTATTGTAGCTGAACTTGGGGGAAGTGACAGGGGAAGAATATTAATATATCTTGGGGCTGAGAGAGTGCCATTTTTCAAGTGAGACAGAAGCAATGAGTGTTTTGAACACCTCATACTTCAGTGAAATCCAATTTTCTGTCACAGGTTTCTTACTAAAGCAAGAATGCTCTTGGAAGTCAGAGCCCAGGAGATGCTAAGTGGCAGCTATAAACTGCATAGGAGATGAATGCTTTCCGTGCCTTTGTTGCTTGCAAATGTACCCTTTGGTCTGCAGTGGGAATGAGTATCAGCCAATGGTGCAAGGCTTTGTGCTCAGAGGGCTTTACAGAGAAATCCAAATTGGAACTTACTCTTCCCTGAGATGGCTGAAGAAAATGGCTGTGAATTCCCATGCTCAAGTGGCTCAGGAATAATGCATACCTCCAAACATTTCAAAAAGGTAGGGCATCTCTGCTGAGGCAACAGCTCATGAGGACAGGCTTGGCCTTCAGCTTATGTAAGCTCTGGCCAGCAAGTTTCTGCATTTCACCCGTGGAGACTCACTCGTGCCACATCTGCTCGCAAGCTCCAGTTGACCCAGAGGAGGAGAGGTGCAGGTGAGAGCCAAAGGATGGATGAAGGGAGCCCTCACTGAAGAGTTACAAACTTGAAGTATTTGGGACTCAACAGCAGCCTGCAATCTTTAGACCAGATTTGTCCTGTCAAGGAATACAGTGATAATAACAGCCCTTTTAAAAGGATAAAGGCAAATCTCAGCACTAAGATTGGTGGGATCTCTGAATTCTTTGCGGCTTAATCATAGCAAAGCAGCCAACCATGAGGATAGTTCCTAAGGCATATGCAACAAACATGCTGGCCTTGCAATACAGCAAACCTACAGCTATTTATTATTTCCTGGCTGTTTTGCGAGTACTAGACCACAGTGTCAGCAGCAAGATGCTGCCACCCTTGCTTCTCAAATCTAAGACCCTGGAATCATTAGTGGAAGGACTCCCATTGTCCTCTCACTTACGGCAGCTTCTTAATGCAGAGGTCTCTGCTTCTTGGACTGAAATGTTTCATTATCTTCAGCTGAATTAGATATAGTTAAGCCCTCAGATTGTGTCCAGGAGTAGCAACGTGCATTTTACCTCCTGCCCAATTCACCAGTATAAACAAATTAGAGATACACTTTAAGCATGTCATAAACCACTCCTGGCTTAAATTTATGCGGCCTTAATAGCACTGCATTTAGAATAAACTCCCAAGTGAGATAAACACAGTTAGAATAGAAGGCTTTTGCTCTCCTGGAAACAAAATACATACTTTTGTCACTACTAAATAATGAGCACATTAGTATAAAACATCAGGAAACATTTAATAGGACATAAGCAGAGGATTTAGTAAAAAGAACATGCTATGGCAATGTTTTTCTGCCTGGGGGAGAAGAACTTGAGGTAAGAAACTATGCCATGCCAGAGATCAGCACAGAGCCCTGGGTGTCACTTCTGTCTCCCCAGCCCAGGAACAGGAACCATGTAGAAGCACAAAGCCTGTTTCTTAAAATAGGGTCAGTGACCTGAATGAGGGAGCTGCTGGAGCTTGAAGCTTTGTTTTATTAATCAGTTTTCATGCATTTAGTTGAGGATTAGCATAGGCTGCCAGCTTTATCAGCATTAATTTAGAGTACCTTGAGGTATTGAGGACAGAGCTGTCTGATGCTCATATAATGTCAGCGCGTTGCTTCCCTCCCCCCACAACTCCACTAAGGATTAAGAAGCCATTAGGCTAAAATGAACACTTCAGAATGCACTGCCTGTTACAGCTTTGCAGTGGCAGCAGAGTGAAAAGGAAAACACTCTGAAAACAGCATTTGCAGGTTCCTTTACGGCCAGAGGATGGCTGGGCTGAGGAGCCAGCCCTATGCACCTGTGTGGCTGTAGTCCTGTCCACCCCTCCCCACCAAAGCAAAACCAGTGCCTCCACAAAAGAGCACAACCTCCTAACAGCACAGAGGCCCTCCTCAGAGCTCATTGCCCGAAACATTGCATCTTTAAACAACAAGGCTAAAAAATAACCTGAGAAAGACGAGGGTTGGGTCCTTGAGGCCATGGTACGCAGACTCAGCAGGCGCTTGTGCAGCTCACACCCCTGCAGGTCCCTTCTGCTGGCTAGAGAACCACCTCTTGCTAAAGCAAATCCAGCAAACCTGATAGAGCATTCCCTTCTATCCCACTGGTACTTTGAATGGATTTTTTTGCCATGGTAAAGGTTTGGGGTTTTTTTTCATAGCAATCAGCATGGACCCTAGGAATCATCCTCAGGGCATAACAAACCATGGAGCACTTTGCCTAGAGCCTGAAATAGCCTGCTGCACCTGTAACAACATAGCAATTAACGCCTCCCTAGTTGAGTAATTAATGGTTCTCTACTTCCGAAGGACACCTGGGCATAGATCTGCTAGAAGAGCTAAACATCTCTGCTCACCTTGTAGATCCAAGGAGCCTTGAAAGGGGCAGCCACCACCCACTTCCAAACATCTCCTCCAGGCTGCATCCAGGCAGCCGGTCAGACGTTAGCAAAGAGTCCACAGGAAATCGCTGGCAGCATTTAAGCAGCTCATATACCTCTGCAGCGTAACTACCTAGTCTCAGTCTAAAGCACCTGTCTCCCCTTGGGCTTGTCGCACATGCTAGAAATATAGTTAGGTGTCTTCAAGCAGAAGGGTTGGGAACTGTGATCATATCAAATCAGAGGGACAATTTGGGCTCTGGGGGAGACTGAGCACCCACAGAGACCTCTTTCTGTCAGAGCATGCGGCAGACATGGAAGAGCAACAGCGCTCTTGTGTTTGTCTGTAGTACGCTCAGTGTTTCCTCTGGGATGCAATTATGAGATGAGAACAAATTAAATTCAGAGGTAGGTGCACCACCTGCTGAGTAACACTGACACCCTATCATAAAAGACAAAAATCTCTAGAAAAATCAGGACAAGGAGGATGTGATTAAAAAGCAGCTATTTGTCAAAACAAGGTTTCTTTAGACCCATGCCCTACTTGATCCAAAAGTCTTTTTTTGCTGACACTGAAGCAGAGTATAAAGAGTTAATTTGGGCCCAGCACATTGCTCAGCTGAAAGCTACAGTCCTACAGACACCAGAGTTTTATCTCGTGCATCCATGTAGTTTGGATCTCCCACAGCAGCTACGTTCCCCACTGACCCATGCCAGGGACTGTGGCCCTCCCAGATTGGCAGCCTCTCACCATATCTCAGTTACAACCAGATGATCGCTCTGCGCAGCAGCTGTTGCTATTTCGGCTCCTTTGGATGAAAAGAAGTTCGAGAGATCCTACCTGATCCCCTGCTGCAGGTTGGAGGTGGCAGTCACAGTGTGTGAAGGTCAGCAGCCTCTTCTGCCAGCACTGCAGCAACTGGACGAAAACCCATGAGATAAAGCTGTGCACCGGGAGTTATTTCCCATGCTGGTGTACCTTCCGGGCTGGCCACACTCAGGGCCAGCACATCTGGACTGCTTACTTCTTAGACATTTCTTATGAGAGGGTGACATGCATTTGTATAGTTTTTGGCACGTCTCAGTCAGCAAAAAGTGAGGGAAGGCATTTACTCATTTACTGTTTAGGTCTAAGACAAAAACTCCCTTGAAATAATTATTCATGATCTATGGAAAGAGAGTGTTACAAGGTGTTGGTCATATCAGTCCCTACCAGGAGGGGCTCTTAGCAACAGAAATGAATCAGCAGGTACTTCACATGTTTTGTGTGTTTTGTACAGGCAGACAGGATTGCAGACATCTGCCTTTATCAGTCCTTGAACAACAGAAGATGTCTTGCAGAAAGAGACTGAAGTTCTTCAGGAGCAATTGTTGAGAGGTATAAAGAGCACTAAAGCACAAGGGCTACCTCCAAACCCTCAGACCATGCAAGAAAACTAATTGTGGTCCTGGAAAATATCTGGCCAACAAATCAGGTACTTTATAGGGCTGGGACCCAGGTTAACACAGCTTCTGAACTGCAGCTGGCTCTGCTCTATCTGCAGCAGCACATGTGCCCACAACTAGCCATGTCATCATGCCCTGGGAGAGGTACCATCGACTTAGAGCAGTGACAGTGCCCGGTGCTCAGCAGCAAATAAAGCCTTCTCAGGGATAAGCTTCCTTTTAACTGTTTCTTTAAAGTCCTGTCTGGGGAGGCTTCCATGAAATCCAACAAGAGAGTAAGATGATTGCTCTCATGCTACCTTGTATGACTCACCAGAGAGACAAGAGCACAGTGGTACGGAGAAGATAATTACTCTTTTGTGACTATGTGCCTGGTTTCAGTTTGTTTAAGTGTCTGGTTCATGGCCATTGTATTCAATCTTATTTTCATTAAGGTTTTAAAACTTGTGCAGCACGGAGAACTTTGTACCTCAATGGAAGTTTTCATATTAGAGTAAAATACAACCATAAATGACAGAAGCACAGGTTGCTCACTGGCATTTACGTATAGTTCTCTTCTCTTGCCTCATTAATTTTGTAAGCATTTGGGTTTGCTAGAAATCCGTGTAATTCATACTAAATCGGTACAGCAAGCAAGATGAAATGCAAGCCTACTGAAGCCACTCTTCCACATTGCATGTTGCTGCAGACAGAAAACTGGTTGCTTGACCGAAGGAGAGCTGGCAAGGCTGCCAAGGCTGTGCTGTTTCATTGACAAACATCTCACTGGAGACATACCAAGGGGCGATGTGGGCCAGGATATGGCTACAAAACGGGCTACAGCAGCGATGCAGGGAAGCTGTGGGCAGGAGCACCACCACCCGCAGTCTGAGACGTACGCCAACTCATGGCTCTGGATGTTGAATAAGTGGTGTGCAATACTCTATCTCTGGTACACTTTATTCTTTCTGTAATTTTTTCTCCCCACTTGTTGAAGTGGTTCAAATCCGAGGAAAAGAAAAAGGGCCAGGCTGTTTTGCTTTGCAGGCTATGTTCCTACGGGATGCTTCTCCTTCAAGAGCACAGCTGCATCGCTGTGAGGCAAACAGGCCCGCCCACTAGGGTTTGAGTTTGTTCTCTATGGGTGGCCAGATTATATTCTCTAAAAAACATCCCAAAACCCTCCTAACCTCACAGATAAATTACCAACAGGAATGTAACACTTCCATGCACTTCACTTGCTTGTTCTGTATAAACACCAGAATTTTATTTTTCTCCGTCTTTGCCATATGCATTTTTAACCAGCTGCGTATCATTCCTGCTGTAGAAAACATCGCTTGGGAAAAAAGAGAGTTTGCTTTTTACTGCAGGACGAACACATTATCAGGTGTGATCCGCAGGCCTGGTCCCCTTAATCCACCAAGAAGGGCATTTTGAGTCTTTGCAGATCTGTTTTCATAATTCCTTTGACCGAACAGGTCCCTAGCATGAGTACCTATTACTGAAGACCATTCAGCTCACTATCCACTGTTCCCCTGGGGAGGACAGTAATGAATGTTAGGGAAGGACTTAAAGGAAATAAGAAAAAGCATACCTACAAGTAACCCTTCCTGCTCAGCGACTTCATGTGGGCGTTGTCATTCACATTACCATGTTTGCTTCTGATGGGCAGTCACCGCAATATCTCTTCTGAGGAGGAGAGAGAAGTGTTCAGTGTTATTGAACACAGACTCTTTTTTTTTTTCCTTTTTTTCTTTCTCCCCTCTCTTTTTACAAACAGCTCAGCTAGCAATGTGTTTAGCTTTCTTAGTTAGAGGACACAGGTGGGCTCCTCTGCACCACAGGTCAGCAGTGCTGGGTAGTGATGAAAGGATCTGTGGAGAACTCACAGACATTGCAAATCGGCTGGCTCTGCACTACTCTCTGAGAATTCCTAATTTCCCCATTTCTAAAAGCAGAAAGGGATAACAATGTCATAGCTACCTTGGAAGGGTATCAAAAAGCTTAATGAAGTAATGTTTGTTGAGCACTGGAGGGCCCTTGGGTGCTGTGAGTGCTTTTGTGGTATTACTCTGACCAGTGGCAGTCTTGCACGAAATTACAGTAATGAATGGCAGAATTTTAAAATTACTATTTCCACAGACCTCGAGTTCTCAACTTTGCAGTATGCAGCACAAAGGCACATCCCAAGCCTGCTTGTTTGAGCCTGCTTTGAGGCAGTTAATATTTGCTAGGTGTTGAAACACTCAGACATATTTCACCCTGAGGTATTTAAAGTGGAGGCAAATGAAAGGGACATACTAGGAAACACATTAGAGTTCTTCCTGTAATCTTGTGATTCTTTCCCTTAACATTTTTGCACAGTTTCAAGCCAATGATTAACTTTCCATTAGCAAAATAAAGGCTATAAACGGTCAGGGGAACTTGCTAGGCGTGCTCTTGAAATAACGGTTTAGGCTGAACTGGCTGCTGCGCCGACGCATAGTGGGAGTGCGGAGGCTATAAAGCGTGCTGTTACTGCAGTTAAAAGCCAGGCAAAACTTCAGCTCACAGGAGCACAAAGATTGCTTTTATTTTCCCCTCTGTGGTAACTGATCCACCAGATTAGCCAAGGCGAGAGTCAGCTGCCTGTGCAGCAGGCTGGCTGCCCACAGGGCACGAGCCAGCAGCCTGGCAGTGGTCTGTCTCCCCAAGGCGTAAAGAGCTCAGACAACGTCCTGCAGCATCCCTCAAGCCAAGCACAAGCAAGGAGCCTCAGGTGGAAGAGAAGGGAGTTGTGGAAAACAACCTTCCTGACCCAACAAAGAAAACCACTAAAATAAAACAAGGAGAAAAAAACAAAACAGGAAGATAAGAGCTACTGAGGGTCCTGAGATGGTGGTGGCTGATCACTGTGGGTGGGAGTGGGAGAATGCCCCCAAGGACAGCAGGGCATCAAGCCATTGCTCCAGTACGACGAGGAGGACTGCAGCCACAGAGCGCAGCTGCATGATTTGCACCCTCTGTTGATGCTGACTGGGGTAATCTTGGCAGCCTCCGGGATGGTGAGCACCGTGGAGGAATGACACAGTCGGTGTGTCACCCACGTGCCGTGGTTTGGTGACCTACTGATCTCAGCTTTCAGCAGCCACTAAAAATATGGAGAGCATCAGTATGTACAGTAAAATCTAGTGGGTTTTCACCTGCATTCAGCCACACTGGTGCTCAGCTTCTGTGTTAGGGGCCTGGATACAACAGGTAACACTTAAGTAAAATTACTCACAAGAGCAAATCCTAGTAGATAAGGATGACAGAATCAGGTTCTTAGCAATCTTGATAGAGACTCTAAGCAGCCTAAAGAGAAGCCTAATTCAGATGCCTCGGTATGCAGCCTTTTTTTATTACACCCACAAACCTCCCACAACCTCCAAATTGCTATTCTTTAGAAACACCCTGCAGCATTTTCTGGTTTCCAATATACAGCAGTGCTGTAGGCTTAGCTGCTGGATTTGTGCATGCACATGCAAAAATAACTAATGGAGAGCTTGATCAGACAGCAGGATCTTTTCTCAAATGACACATTTTAGTATTAAAGGAAATGTATTCTGTTATCCTGCTAGCATGGAATAATGAAACCATAGCTTTTCCTTCCCAGCTTTTTACCCTTCCCCTCCTTTGAGTCTTTCAAAGCAGAAATGATCCCTGGCTTGTAGGCTGTGGCAGCCCACAGGAGCTTTGAGAATAGTGTCAGAAACACACAAACCCGTGCCGCTAATTGGAGACTGGATTGCTGGTGACACTTCGGAGAGCCAGGCTGTCATTTCAAAGTGGCGAGGTACTCCGCAGGTGCCAAAGCCTGATATCTCGCAGCAGAGGCAGGAGAGTCCCGTACTGCTGAGAAATGTTTGTTCAGCAGCTTTGTCAAGCAGACCGCTGCCTGGGAGATCAAATCCCTCTCCCTACAGGTTTATGCCCATAATCTCTGTCCTTCCCCACCTTCGAGGAGATGTGTGGCTGTCACAAAAGGTGATGAATGCACTGCTTCTATGTTTTCTTTGTAAAAGGTGCATGCTGTTATTCAAATCCCCAGCTTGGCACTGCTGCCCGTATTGTCCAGTTGCTGTAAATTCTCAAAGGAGGAGACTAAAGGAAAACAAGACAAGGCTGATACCTAGGCTGTCCCATGAATTTATGTTTTGTTTCTCAGACAACTGGGCTTCTGTTTTAATTGCAATCTCAATTTAAGGTACAGGAGGGAAGAAGATTGAGGGGGAAAAAAACCAAACTGATTTTCTTCCCTTTCGTGCTGTTGGGTGTGGTTTAAGAACAAAATCTTCCCAGAGAGAGCCTGTAATCATAAATAAATCTAAAAGGAAAAATAAAAGCCCTGCCCTTACTAACAGCTTCTGGCTTTTAAATGCACTTGAAAAATATTTTAGTAGTGTTCTCATCTTTCTAGTCATTTCAGAGTCATTGTTACCACAGTTCACACACAGACCTGTAATACCATTTCCTCCAGAAGCTACAAAGCATTAAAGCCTCTAGAGATATCAGAGATAGTGAAGTATTGCTGGTCCTTTTTCCAGGCAGAGGAACATCTCCTGCCAGCCTTTCCCCCTCTCTCCTGGTGCTGCCTTCTTTACCAGTCAGTATTTGAAGGAAATCACGTTCTCTCCTGTATTCTTCCTGTCTGGAATTGTCATCGCAAGTCGTTCACACTGGCCCCCAATCCATCTGTAAGGCCACATGTCAGCACAAGGCCTCCTTGGAGTGATGCACACCAAACTCCAACATGTGAACCATCACTTTTAGCTCTAGCTTCCATGAAATGCCTGCCACTATATCTTAAATACCAACCGTTCTTTTCTGCAATGCCTTGGTGCTGTAAAGCACAGGACAGCCGGCTGCCCCACAGCTTCTCTGCTCTGGGTCTATTAGATTATTCTGTGGGCAAAAGGTGCAGTTCAGCAAATGGGAACTGGCTTATGCTCTTATGTTAGAAGTTACTTTAGAGTTGTAACTCTACATTTATTAGCCTTTCCAGCAAAGGAATCTGCTAGCGTGAAATGCAACTTGTACTCTGCAATACAAACTCATCAAAGACAAGAGCATGAGAAGCTCCTCAGCTTAAGCTACCTCACAGATAAAGCTCCCTCCAAGGCTGCCCCCTAGACTGCTGCCCCCTCGCTTCCCCACTCTTCACCAACAAGAGCCACCCCTGTGGCAGGAGAACATCCCAGCCATCCTCTTGCAGAGAGAGTTTTCCCAGTGCAACTCACTCCTACGTAATTCGTTTGCTTGCCTTGCTAATGATTCCATAAGCTATCTGAGAGGCCAGCCACAAGAAGCTGGTGTCTCTGCAAAGTGAGAATTGTTCGAAGTGCACAGAAAGGTACTGTGCTCTCCTAGCAACCAAAGTTGTAAAATAATGTAATCATATCCAAAATAATGCGATAAAAGATGATATGATGCTTGTATCGGGTTGTTATGGCAACTGAAATAAGCTTAAATGCGTGTACCCAGCACTTCAGACAAATAACCTAATTGTATGCAAAGTTACATTTCTAATTAATCCCATTCAGTTTACCATCATCTTCATTCATTCATGCTTACTACAGAGCTGTTGGTAGGTCTTATTTTCATGGCCTTTGGCCTGCTCCTGCACAACCTAGTTTCTATTTTGTTTTCAACTTTCTTTTCTTTGACCCTGCTAACGTAAAATTGTTTTTTCATCCCTGCATGTTTGAGTCAACAGCGATTTGCATTTCAATGCATCCTCTGTAACCTGGTCTTATTTCATTTTCCTTTTTAAACAGCTTCATTGCTTGGAGAAATATTGTCCTAAGGTGGTAGGATTTACTTAACTCCCCCCCCCCCCCACACACATATCCTGATGAATAACCAAAACAACAACACTCCCAAGAGATCAAAATACCTGACCAAAGCCTGTGCAATGATGACCCATGAGCTCAGTCATGCTGAGAGCAGCCAGGAAAAGAAAGCCACCCTAGGGAGGGCACACTGCGGGAAGATCCTGCAGTTTCATCTGTGCTGGCTGAATCCAGCACCCTCTCACCAATTTCAGCTTAGAGCTATCAAAATACTGGCTGATTTTTCAAGAAGATCAATTGCCTTGCTCCCAAACTCCCAATTCTTATCACAAGACCCACTTTTAAAAAACATTTTCCACGTCTTTTGATTGCTTCCCTTCGAGACTGAATAAAACTCTAATTTCCATAGAGTGCCATCCTGAAATCAGTCCATCTCCTCTAATAGTCCCAGTGGTCTTATATGGGGAACTAATTGTTTTCTAGATCACGGTTTTATTCTCCATATCATTCCTAAGCTGTGATTTTTGAAGTGCTTCAAAAAGATACAATATTTAAATCGACGCTGCTCTTAAAATTTAGGGGTTTGTGCATTTTCTAAATTCCCTCTTTCCCCCTGTCCCCATCCTTGCTGCATGGGGGCGACCGTGATGATTGCTGGGGGCTTGGTCTAGCGCTGCACCAGAGCTGCATGCAAGAGGGTATAAACGGTCCTGCAAAGCCCACCCCCAAGCTGCAGCCTCTACAGGCTGCCCTGGATGAAGATTCCAAAGCAGCATGGCAGGTTAATGCTCTTTTCCCTCTGTTTTTCCATTACCTGACTCCATGCTGGCAGCACAACCCATGTCCCAGGTGTCTCCCCATGCACTTAGGAGGCTTTTTTAACCTGCTAACTGCTCACTCAAGGTAGTGTTAACGTGCTAGTGAAAGCTTTGCCACTTTTAATACCTCAAAGCGGAAAAAACCCCAAACAAAACAGCACTCAAGAGGGTGGAAAGAAGGGAGTGGGGATGAGGAATAACCTCAGCTGCCTCTGCAGAAGTGTATCTGGAGCAAGAACTGAGAGGCATCAGCTGCCTGGCCACGACTGTGTCTGCCCAGGAGGAGAGCCCAGCAACAGAGCCCAGACACAACCCTCTCTCTGCAGGACACCTCTGACAGCACCTGTTTTACCCAGAGTCAGAGTGAACACTGCAATTCCTGGGCTGGCTCCAGGCTCTTCCCCACTCGACTGCAGCATCAGCCCCAAAAAAAGGTAACCTGAGCCCAGGAAGTGCTGTGTGGAAACCAGCCACAGCAGTGGGCTAAGCCTAAAAGCATCAGAGCATTTGCCATGTAAACCTTACACGCTGCTCTGCTTTAGCCCCTCGGGTATGTTTATTTCTAGGCTGCAGAAAATTCCCCAGAGGGCATATGCAAAATGATGGGGAAACAAACATTCTAAAAATATAATTTACCCAGCTTTTATTTCCTTTCTTTTTTTTTCTTTTTTTTTCCTTCCCAGAATGATGAAAATAAGCCTCAGAACATCCTTTCTTTGAAGGTACAAGTAGCTCTTTGGATACACTAAAAATGCTTCTGTGAAAGAATTAGGATCATAAGATTTTTTAAAAATAGTATGCTCTATCACCAAATTACAGTGGCAGCATGTATAATATTCCTAAAGTTTACCCATATCCTTCCAGCACAACTTAGGAACTAGAAAAATTAGTTTAATTTGTCTTTGATACTGTACTAAGACCCAGGGAAATGCCTGGTTCAGTGATGTTGTGTACGTCATATATTTCACACCAGCTGCATTGTTCTTCTGCACTTGCAGTCTCTACCAGTTAACCTCCAGCTGCAACACCTTTCCTCAATCTGAGTAAGATTTGAAGAGCCATCCCACAAGCTGCCACAGGAGCAGCCAATAAATGATGGTGACGTGTATTGCACCACACAGGTACATGTTTTGAAACCAGAGACAGGGAGCTCTAATTCCCTGAACATGTGCTCATGAAGGACAACCACAGTACGTGCAGCAGACAACATTTTCTTATTTTATGTCTTGTTCAAGTGCCTCCAAACAGAATGTACGATAGCTGGAGCATTATGCTATTTTATCTTGCCTCATCATGGTTCCTCAAAACCAATTACTTTTGTGGATTACATAAAATGTGTAATTTCTTTGTAAAATTAAAAGTAGTCACTGGGAGGCCAACACTTCCTTTCATCCTTCTGTCGCTCCTGTTTCTGGCTTTATAGAAACACCTTTAACTGATCTCCCTTCCATCGCACTGAAGGCCCTAGAAATTAAACATAGTCCTACACTCTTTACTCAGCGTACCCAGAAATTTCGCTTTCAGATTGCCATAGAGTGCAAAGATCCCTGGTAGTCAATCACTGTACTTTGCAGCTGGGGATGGGGAAATTGACAATACAAGGTATTGAAGGGCTCCTCATTGAGTCCTGGTCTCCCTTTGACAGGGTCATCCCCTGAACTGGCTGGAAGGGCTCAGCTGTGGGTGAAGGAAGGAGATTTGAGATCGTGAGAGGTCATGGAAGAAGACAACGTCCCTACGGGTTTGGTGAACAGAGAGATGAACGGGTATCCGAGGGTCCCAGTGTGAAGAGGGCTGGAGGCAGCTATGTGGAGTGACCAGCATGGCCTCTGAAATTCACCCAGAAATTGAGTGAGTGCTGGAACCTCCTTGAAATTAGGCCACATGTTGTCTCCCACCAGACATCCAGAAATGCAGATCTTTAGTTTATGAAATGCTTTGGAAATGCAACATGGGGGATGGCAGAGAAGTTCTCATCTTGGAGAAGGTTGTGGGCTTTCGGGGAGGGAAAAGACTTCCAGAGTAAGTGGTAGAGCACTCGCGAATTGGAGATTTGGAGAGAAAGGTTGTCAAGACCAGCTGAGCTGGGAGATGGGGCAACAAGAACTTGTGAGCTGTGAAAATGGTGACAGCAGATGAAGCACCCAGAGCAAATGAATCTTGCCAGCGAAGGGGCAGTGCAATTATCAAGAAGTATTTTTCCATTGATCCCTTATTCAGCCTCTCTCTCACACACTGCTACTGTAGAAGGACTTGAAGGATTTTACAACAGAAGTAAACTAAAACGTAATATCTAATGAAATATACAGACAAAGACTTTGCATACATAATTATGCTCCTTTGAGAGAATAAATCTTTGGATTTGCTAGAAAGACGCATTAGCATGAATAAAGCATTTTTTTTAAGAGGAAAGAAAAATCAGATTCCATGTATTAGGAGAAAGAACTCATGGGGTTTTCATTTGTACTTTTGCTACTTTCAGACAAAATTTTAAGTTCATATTTATTAGGAATTTAGCCAAAAGGGAATTCCTGTATGTGAATTTAATCTTTTGGTAGGTCTGTTTTGCAGACAAGAAAATATCAAAATCAGCCTCTGATTTTATTTGCTCATGGTTAGCTCACTCGGTTACAGCGTGGTGCTGATAACACTAAGGTTGCGGGTTCGATGCCCATGTGTTGCCTGATCTAGTTGAGAGGCGTCCCTGCCCGTGACAGGGAGGTTGGATTAAATGACCTCTAAGGTCCCTTCCAGCCTAGGCCATTCTGTGATTCTATGTGTAAATGCTAAAGTAAAAAAAAAAAAAAAAAAAGGAAAAAGAGACATTATCTTTGTCTCCTTAGAGCTCGCAAACTAGGTTTGAAAGTCAAAAATCTCTGAGCACTAGTGGTTATATGTAAAGAGTTGGAGAAGTTTCATATAAAACCGTCTTGTGCTTGTTTCTTATCCCTCTGAGGTTCTTTGTCTGGCTTCATCAGAGTGACTTATGCCAGCCATACAGGAGTGGATCATTTATAAAGCTCATATAAATGATGTATTCAGAAAGTGTTTTGTGTTCTGGTTGATAAACATTAATTGTATGCAAAATGGCATACAGCACCTCATCATAAATCTTCTTTGCAAGGTAGTTATTGCCATTCAGGTAGGAAGACCATTTGTTTGGATATTTCTAAGCTAGCCTTACAAGCATTTTAAGCACTTTAAGAAATGAGCAAGGCAATATTTGTCCAATTGTTATAAAAATTAATAAAAGATGCAAATCTAGTCATCTGCATGAAGAAAATGGGAAGCTAGGGAAGGCTGTTTCTAATCTAAATCCCTGCACCAACTCCCTCTGCAGCAGTGAGAACATTTTTTCTCAGTTCTTAGCCCCAGTTTTCCCCCTCAAGCGCTAATGCTAATTATACCTGCTTTGCCGAGGTTTTGTAACAAACAGCCTGCATGTGAAAACTACTTTGATGCAACCAAGCGCCAAGTTTTAGAAATAAACATATGGTGAATGACATTTTGTCTGGATTTATGCACTGGAAGAGTTTATTTAAATCAGATTTAGAAACCGATAGCGAGTTGTTTCTCAATCAATAAATAAATACTTGCTTGTACCCCTTGCTCTAAATACTCAAAAAGCCTGGCTATGCTCCAGGTATTAGGCAGGCAGCGTGCTCAGATTTTTTTCCCTTATCTTTGGTTTTCTTGAGCACCTAGTCCTCCCTGCCTAAGCACAGACTTAAGGGGAGAAGGGACAGGCAGGAAAGTGGTGGGACCATACAGGGCAGCATTCCAGCACCATGAGCCAGGGAAATACCCTGCCACAGGAAGCATTTTATAGGCAAAGAGGACCTAGAGAAAAAGAGGGACCAAATCTAGATCCAGCCAGCCCTAACACTAGATAGAGGTGGAAATACACTATTTAAACTTCTTCCAATGGCCAGGCTACTCTGGCTAGAAGTACCCTGAAATAAAGTCATACCTGGTGTCTGTAATGCAGAAGTTCAAACTACTATACAGATTCCATTAGTGTACTTAAAGACTCTTTATCTTAAAAGGCAGTCACTGACTTGGACAATTTATAGTCTTGAATGATTTACAATTGCATATTCGTCAGAATGGTAGGAGGAGGAGGAAAAGAAATTGAATCCTAACACAGACATAACTCTGCACTGCCCTTGTGCAAAATGGTTTCAGCAGTGCAAAGATCTCAAGCCCAAAATGCTTTGTTTTAGTTGCAAACCTATGTAGAGGTGAACCAGTTGTCTTTCGTTCTTTACTCTGGAATCTGAGTTTTCATTTTCAAATTATCTGAGCCAGGCGGACTTTGTGGCTGAGATCTCATCCCTGCAAAGGCTGGCTGCATCCCACGAGACCGGGAGTCCCCTGCCTCATACGCACTCCCTCCCAAAACTGCAAACCCTTGCAAATGTTTTCCTGAAGGCTTTGCAGGCACACGATAAACACTCAGCAGAAATTGCTTTCATACTTTTGTTAACATATAATGTAGAATTTTAATCTTGAAGGAGAAAGACCTTTTGATTCAGACGCAACTCTGAAACGATTTTCGTATTAAGGCTCTCAATTACTTCTTCCAAATAAGTGTTTCCATATGGACAGTTGTATGGCAAGTGGGATAGAGCTGTTTCTGCTTCCTTCAGCTGCAGCTGCTGACAGTTTTCATAACACAGGCTGGATTCCTTCACTTCAGACCCAAAATTAACTTTCCAAGATGTGTGCATCCTCTTCCCCCCCACCCCAATACTAAATTACTGGCACCACAATGCCACTGGAGAACTAGGGAACCGAGATTATAAAAATGTTTAATTTTTCTAATAGTTTCAATTACTACGTATTTTTAAAAACCCGTGATTTCTCACGTCACTGTGGGATAGTTGTTCCAATTTGAGTGGTGACAATGTACGTGGGTATAGAATTAAATTTAAATCTTTCACAGTTTCTAACAGCTATTGTTAAGCTCTTCTAGCGAAGTAAAGGCCCCTGTACAATCTCCAGTGGGAGACCTGCTCCTCCACTTCTTCTACCCGTTATTTTCTCCTCCAGCACCACACCAGAGAATGATGGCTAGGTTTAAGGCTTAGAGGAGCAAGTCAAGTAACCTGTTGTCTCTTCCACCAGGGATATCAGTCTCCTAAAGTAGCTGAGGCAGATCTCAGCACTAGACTGACTCCCCTCCTGACATAGCTAAGACAGAGCCAATACTACTTGTCACTGAGCTCATTTTATTTTCTTATTCCCTCCACAAGCCTTCCTGATTCAGTGGGATGCTTTGTTTGCCAGCAGTGACAGCTGAACAGGTCTGTCCTCAGGATCCTCTGATGGCTGGCTCTCTAGTAAAATGGTAAAAAGTGACAGCAACACTCTGAATCCCTCTTGTGACACAAAATAACATTGGAGTTTATCTGTGTGGAGAAGATCACTGTAATTTCTGTTTCCATTTTAGGTTCCTGGCTGGTATGTTGGGTAAACATGCCCATCTTCAGCATCTATGCTTGGAAATCACTTTAAGATCTCAAAGATTTTCTCATGTGTGAATTTTGTGATCACATTTACTTTCAGTGGCCACCAGCTGTACTTACTTTTCAGGATGTTATGTTGTGAGCGGACAGACACCTCAAGATCTCAAAACCTCATAGCTTTGCCAGACTCAGCGTTGCTCAGTAGAAGTCCACAGGAGCTTCCACATCTTCTCGGACACTCTTGTGGATCCTCTGGTCTACAATACATTGCGTTATCTGACACCCCTTGAAAAAGAACAGAGAAGACAGACATCAACATTTGAAGCATTTCTTCTGTGTTTGCTTTTACACGTCCCTTGTTTCATGTACTTTTGTGGATCTAAAGCCATGTTGCTCAGTAGGATCTTGCCATTTCCCAAGCATTGCCTCTTCCCTTGGAGAGTGCTCATCCTCCCAGGCTTTCCCCTTTCACCATCCTGCACAGGATAACTCTGATGCTTCTCTTTGTTTTTATGCTGTGTCTTCTTCTTCAGCCCTGTTCTCTGTGGTTTGGAACATGCAGACGTGAGAGATGGGTTCATGGAGTTACTCAGGATGGGGCTTGTCCTGGAGGACACTTCTCCTGTTGGAAGAGAAGGGGAATCAAAACCACCAGCAGCATCCACCACAACGGCCCTCCTGAGGATTTCAAGAGTCTCAGACCAGAGGAGGTAGTTTAGGCGAGTTTGTCTCTGTCCAATGCAGCAAAATTTGAAACCCCCAGGGACTGCAGAAGGGAGCTGAGGGTACCAGAGATCTGGGCAGTAGAAATATCTCCCTTAAGAAAAGTCATGCTAACAAAACAACCTCACTCCTTACCTACTGCAGCCTAAAAAGACTTGGAAAACCAAAGAGCTTTCCTTCAGTACATATGATGATGACACTGCCATGCCTCCTTTTTTCACCCGGTCTTACCATTTTTGAATGCTCCCGAGCCTACGAGGGCAATAGGGATGATCCCAAAGCACAGAGCAGGCAATCCCCCTGATGACATACACCAGGATCCTGACTCTCAGGCATGCAGCTGAATAAGCTTTCTAGGCATAGAAGACTGACATGGAAAAATAAAATTCAAGCAACAACAAGAAAAACAGCAAAATAGCAGATTAAATTACTATGTAATAAAAACATACATATATTACAGGGATAATTTTTTTTTTAAATTATACTTCATAGCTGATCTATTTCTGCATTAGAGACATTATTTTTTAATCTATATCAATTTTACTTCTTTACAGATGCTACCTTTTCTAATTCCACCTCAGAAAACTAAAATGCCTATCCAAATGACACAGCTGCTTAACATAAGTATTGTATTTGCAGATTTCAAAGAAAACTGTCAGGACGGCTTGAAAAAAAAATGCTTCCTTTATTATTTATAAGAAACGCTGTCTTTCCAAAGCCAGCTAATTCACTTAAGATGCTGTACCAATGTGATAGGTTCAGCTGAGCAAGGGATTTCCAGTTTTGCACAATTATGGCTTTGGCAGCTAATACTGCTTGCAGCAGGGTTGTGGGTTGTTTTTTTTTGTTGGGGTTTTTTTTCACATAAGTTAGCTAAATGCCCAAGTTTCTTTATATGCCCTAAAATATAAATCTGCAGGTTTCAAGGCATATTTGTTTTCTTCTAAATCATATTAATTCTGTCTTGAACATAAAGGCAGCAATATTTAACTGCTTGGAAATGTCCAGGTCACACTGCTGAATGTATGTGTGTGACCTGTCCTGCATGGCAAGACCTGTGGGACCAAAGAGAGGAGGACGAGGAAGAGAGAGAGGATAGGGGGAGGACGAAGGTAGCAGGAGAAGAGATATTGTCTTTGCAGTGCCTGTGACCACGTGGAGACCTTTCAAACCAGATCCTGTAGTAGCACAGCTGAGATGAGGGCAACCTTGCCAGTGCTGCCAGGCAATGGGAAAAGAGGGGGTCTGAAAGGCTGGAAGTGACATTTTTGTTGTGTCGAGCACTGCAGAAGCGTGAGCCATGAGGGCATTTTTAATACTTAATGGAAGACAAGTAATTAGCAACAATATTAATGATCATAAATGTTGATATTTTCAGCCCTCTGTGGTTTTCCAGTGTGAAAAGGATAAATGCGTGTGTCAAAGATTGAAGAGATTTAGAGTCTTTGCTCCTCTGTCTCCAGCTGACACTCCTAAGCACTCACTTTCATTTTTCTGCACTAACTCCTTTCTTCTCTAAAAAGACAAAGGCTGATGGAGAAGCAATGATCTAATATTTCCCAACAGTCTTTCTTCTGAAGATTAAAGACAAAAAAAAAAAAAAGAACATGGAAGAACAAGGAAATACCTTTATATTCGAATGCAAGCTGACTTCCCCACTCCCCCTTCATATTTTATTCATCGCAAAGCACTCAGAAACTTCACTTTCGGCTTCACCTCAGGCTGTTAGGGCTTTAGGCTGTCAAAAAAGTAGATCAACCAAAAAAAGCCAACAAAACCCAAACCACCTCTGAAACCTGAAACAAAGGGGGAAAAAAATCGCAGGAGGAGCAAACCTGCCAGAAGCCGACCACTATGCAACCATACCAGGGTGATAGGCTCAAGGAGCTGGTGCAAAGAGTTCAGGCAGACAGATTTGCAAGCCAGAGCACTAAGCAGGGGAAACACATGTCGCCTCGTTTTGTGTGTAGTTAGCACGATATTTTGTTGGGCTGACGCAGCCCACTGAGGGACCTTCAGCCAGAAAAATAAGTGAATAAAAACAATCATGGATGACTTGCTGTAGAGAGCCTAAACTGACTGAAATTGTGGATAAGAGGCCAGAAAGCTTTATTAATTAATTGATTGGCAGCAGGAACCACAGAGGCAGCACCAGCCCCTGCCTGTGTCTGCTGCTGGCTCCCTCCTGCCAGCCCCTGTGGCCAAGGCACCGGGAGTGCTCGGGGAGGAGGCAAAAGGAGAGTCCTGGTGAGGTACGTGCCCGCCCCTGCTTGCCCACTCCTGCCGCTCCTGTGATCAAGGCCTGCATTCCTCCCACCCCCACGAGGGAACTCAGGTGCCTCTGTAGTTGTTTTTAATACAACATATGACCATGCATTCCATCAGCATGTGAACACAAAGAGAGCCTGGAAGTTTAAAAATCATAGAATGGCCTAAGTTGGAAGGGACCTTAGAGATCATCTAATCCAACCTCCCTGGCATAGGCAGGATGCCTTAAAAATGAGATTTTAAGATGTGGTTATTATAAAAGCAAATGTCTCTGCTGGTGCACGCACCATGCACTGTACCAGGCTTTTCCGGGCATTGTGGCAGCAGCCTCCTGTCCTGCCCTGCATCCAGCGTCAGCCCCAAAAACCTCCCTTTGTCCCCACGGGTTGAGGTGGACACAACACCTCGGCCGTGCAGACAAAAGTGCGTCATTGAGATCGCCGAAGGTGGCAGGTTTTGGCTCATCTCATTGGTGCAAATGGCGGAGAGCAAGCACCACCGCCAGCCAAACACTGAGCCAGCCAGGCTTCGACAAATTGCTACCAATAGCTTGCAATCTCCCTTGGAAACACACTGGTGGGCTTTGCAAAGAACAGGTCATGAATTTATGGTGGTGACAGGAATGTTCATTTATTTATTTATTTATTTTCACCCCTCTCCCCAGTTCTGTGCCCAAACAGCCCTGGGTTGCAATCAGCAGCGTCCTGTTTTCCCACCGCTTACAAAAGTGCAGAGAAAACCAGAACGCGGTGGGCGGGGAAACACAAGTGAAATTAAATACGAACATAAATCATTCCACGGGTGTAGGACCAGAAGAAATTTTATTTTCATGTTTCACTCAGTATTTAAAAAGCACAACCACCTCCGAGCTCCAAAAGACACCTCCTCTCCTCCATTGTGAAATGGAAACCAGGGTGATGTGCTGTTCTCATCCTCCAGCCTCCCTCCCACCCATCAAATTCCTCTCTTCCTCCTTGGATGCCACCAGCTACAGCTCAGCCCTGGTCCCATGCTTGCCCGTGCACCTCGGATCAACCTGGAGACCAGAACCAGCACAGAAGCCAGTGGCCCAGCCCAAGGCAGGACATCCCTGATAGCCTTATACCATCTGAATAATTCCTGTTGCTGGTCTTTCTCTCTATATATGTGTTTTTCCATCTTCAAAATTGGTGTGCCTGGCTCATTGATCCTCTCCCTGCCCTTCCAGCAAGCAGCTGCCCATTGCAGTGCTGCCCCAACAGTCTTCCTTCCTCCCTCTCTGCCTTTGCTCCTAGGTTTATGTATTAGCTACAATGGCTTCTGTATCATACTTCTCTCTCCCTGCCCTTTTTTTCTCCATGTGCCTCAAATATAAGTTGTCTGTCCTTTTTAATGAAATCTGATATTAGGAAGGTTTCAGCTGCTCCAAGAGGCTGGGAAACTCTGGAATTCAGGTGGAGCAAGAGCTGTGAGCTTTGCTGTATTATCTTCTTCTGCCATGGGGCCAAGGGAATCCCTCACCTTGCAGAATCACAGAATTGTTGAGGCTGGAAAAGACCTCCGAGATCATCAAGTCCAGCCTATGACTCAACAGCATCACAACAGTTAGACTGTGGCACTAAGTGCCACATCCAGCCTCTCCTTAAACACCTCCAGGGATGGTGACTCCACCACTTCCCTGGGCAGTGCATCCCAGTGTCTGATCACCCTCTCCATGAGGAAGTGCTTCCTGAGATCCAGCCTAAACCTCCCCTGACGCAGCTTCAGGCCGTGCCCTCTCGTCCTCTCACTAGTTGCCAGGGAGAAGAGGCTGACTCCCACCTGACTACAACCTCCCTTCAGGCAGTTGTAGAGGGTGATAAGGTCCCCCCTGAGTCTCCTCTTCTCCAGGCTGAACACCCCCCAGCTCCCTCAGCCTCTCCTCACAGGACTTTCCCTCCAGTCCCTTCCCCAGCCTCGTTGCTCTCCTCTGGACCCGCTCCAGCACCGCAATGTCTTTCTTGCAGTGAGGGGCCCAGACCTGCACACAGCACTCGAGGAGAGGCCTCACCAGTGCTGAGCACAGGGGCAGAATCACATCCCTGCTCCTGCTGGCCACACTGTTCCTGATACGAGCCAGGATGTCAATGGCCTTCCGGGCCACCTGGGCACACTCTTGTTGCACTCTCTCCCTTCTGTCCTCCTTCTCCATCTCATCCCATGTACATCTCCCACAGCTTGCAAAGACACGCACGTGTCTCCTGCTGAGCTGTCTCATCAGCTCCAAAACCTGAAGGAGGGGTGGGCCCAGAATGTGCCTGCACTGAGGAGAATCATAGAATCATAGAATCATAGAATCATAGAATGTTAGGGATTGGAAGGGACCTCGAAAGATCATCAAGTCCAATCCCCCTGCCAGAGCAGGAACGCCTAGATAATGCTACACAGGAACGTGTCCAGGCAGGTCTTGAATGTCTCCAGAGAAGGAGACTCCACAACCTCCCTGGGCAGCCTGTTCCAGTGCTCCGTCACCCTCACTGAGAAGAAGTTTCTTCTCGAGTTTAAGCGGAACCTCTTATGTTCCAGTTTCAGCCCATTACCCCTTGTCCTATCAGTGGTTGTCACCGAGAAGAGCCTGGCTCCATCCTCGTGACACTCACCCTTTATATATCTGTAAACATTAATAAGGTCTCCCCTCAGTCTCCTCTTCTCCAAACTAAAGAGACCCAGCTCCCTCAGCCTTTCCTCATAAGGGAGATGCTCCACTCCCTTAATCATCCTAGTTGCCCTGTGCTGGACTCTCTCCAGCAGTTCCCTGTCTTTCTTGAACTGAGGGGCCCAGAACTGGACACAATATTCCAGATGGGGTCTCACCAGGGCAGAGTAGAGGGGAAGGAGAACCTCTCTCGACCTACTAACCACCCCCCTTCTAATACACCCCAGGATGCCATTGGCCTTCCTGGCCACAAGGGCACACTGCTGGCTCATGGTCATCCTGCTGTCCACCAAGACTCCCAGGTCCCTTTCCCCTACACTGCTCTCTAATAAGTCATTCCCCAACTTATACTGGAACCTGGGGTTGTTCCTATCCAGATGCAAGACTACATTTACCCTTGTTATATTTCATTAAATTTTTCCCCGCCCAACCCTCCAGCCTGTCCAGGTCTCGCTGGATGGCAGCACAGCCTTCTGGTGTATCAGCCACTCCTCCCAGCTTGGTGTCATCAGCAAACTTGCTGATAGTACTCTCTAGTCCCTCATCCAAGTCACTGATGAATATATTGAATAATACTGGTCCCAGTACCGACCCTTGAGGGACTCCACTGGATAGAGGCCTCCAACCAGACTCCGCCCCATTGACCACAACTCTTTGGCTTCTTCCCCTTAGCCAGTTGAGAGGTCTCACCAATCAGTCCAGAATAACTTTTTTTCTTTCCTTACGATTTACAGCATAAGGGAAAAAAGGGCCTGTTTATTTTTGTAATTCTCATTGAAATCAAACTCTCTTTGGGAGTGCTAGAGCAGACTGATTGAAGACAGAGTGGGTGCATGGTCCTCACGTGGGTCTCTCCAGCACAGCAGAGCTGGGACCAGAGCTGGGAAAGTGCAGGCTGCTGCAGGGAACTGTGGGCACCATGGCCTCAGGTCCTACTGCTCCAACGCCCCCCCAGCTCAGCCTGGAGGCCATGCATATGGGCAGGCGGCGCAGAAAAGCTCTCATCTACCATGAGCAAACACCACCCCTGTGCTCTGGAGGAACGAACATCACGGGGATCGAGGGGTGTCCAACGTGTGAACCTCCTGTCACTCCTTTCACACTGATAGACACAAGCACAACGAGCGCTGTGGCCTCCCACACATCGCTGCATTTCACATCGCAGCTCTCACCGGCAGGTGCAGGCAAAGGTCTGGCAAACACAGGTTTCCTTAGCCTGTAATACTCCTGTGCCTGACTGTTATTAGATTTACACGCTAAACCTAGGAGGGTGTCTGGGGCTGTTGCATGTAATTACAAGACAGATAATTGTATCAGGTGTAATCTCGCCCTATCTCCATTCAGCTCCGCACAGATAAGCATTGGAACAGCTACGTCGCTTTAAACGAGAGGGAATCCAGCCACGTCAAGCGATGAAAATGCTGCAAATCTCTCCCTGCACTTGTAAGATAAATACAGTCCAGCCTCTTATCAGCTGCAGCTCAGCATCCCAGAGCCAGCCGGCATGTCCTGGGGAGCACCTGGGGCACTCCGGAAGATCAAAAGCAGCAATCTATAATTTAACACTGCCACCAGTTCAGGGGGTTCCCCCACCAGCACAGATGTTTTCTCTTCTGGTGAGCCCCAGCGGCAGGTTTCTAGTAATGGTAGGGCTGCTGCGCACACCTCAGTGGTTAACGCCCATGCAATTTTGGGCATCACGCGCAATATTTAGAAAGTCCTGCTGTCACCATGGCAACAAGTTTTGCTTACACATAGTGATGCACAGGCATGCGTGCTCCAAATCTGCGCAAGGGGGAAGACACCATGAGTTCCTTGCCAGTGGGCTGCATCGCTGCTCACCATGCAGCAAGTTAAGGGGCTGCGGGTGTAAATAGTTCAGCCTTTCTGAATATTTTTGCTGGACGTTCAAATGAATCACCTGGCGTGGAGGAAACAGAGGAGGAGAACAGAGTTGCCATTTTCCCTTTCTTCCCAGGAGGTGCAATACAGGTCAGGGAAGGTCTCTATAGAGACCCTTTTGAAGGATGTACCTTGTGAGCCTCTGTCATTCTGAGCTGCCCTCAGGGAAACTGCAGATTTCCAAGAAGGAAGGAGAGGGAGCCGGCAGGCAGTCATGCAGCCACAAACAATCCTGCACATCGCTAGGCATGGTGGCAGTCTTTGAAGAGGACGAGGTTCTTGCCGATGGCCTGGGAGGCTGTGACAGGAGCAGGAGATTTCAGATGAGGTAGAAAAGAGCAGGGCTGATTCTAAACTATGACTTACATCGCTTAAATATTCTCTGCATGATCCATCGTTTCTGACTGCTGATGCCTCGTTGCATATCAAGTAGTTTTACAGGAGGGAAAGAGAGGTCACGTATTTCATGTTGGGGGTTTTCCCCCTCATTTTCTTTGTGTTGAGGAGGACTCGTGTCCTGCCAGGGAGCCTGCAGAAAAGGAGAGACGGCAGGAGAACTCCCTGGGGAAGCAGCGAGGCGTGGTGCCAGCTCTAGGAAAGGGCCATATCCAACAACACCACGCAGCTTCCCACCAAGCTTTTAAGCTGTAATTTTCAAGCCATCACATCCCCTGGTCCCCATCAGCCATTACAAGTGTATCCACCGAGATCCACTGATGGAGCAGCAGCCTGCCTATAACTGGGCAAACCCACCCTGCAACAGCCATCCCAAAGGGTTTAGTACCCAAGAATAAAACGCAGAGGTTTTATTCTAACAACATATAAATGCTCACACAAGCATAACTTAATTTTCAGTGCTCAGCAGAACATATTTTTTGTTGCACCTCAGCTGTGGCACAGAGATAAATGATATGTTTAGTCTTTTGACAATTTTGCTAAAGCTTCGTTCCCAGCTGATCTCTTTCAAATGATCCACATTTCAGGGATTTTTAGCCTCCATTTATCTTGGCGATAATACGAAAAAAAATTTAAATGGAGTTTTGGAAAAAAATGTATTTTCTACTATTAAAATCACACTTTCTCCCATTTCTTTCTCCTTCCCCTCCTTTTCCCCAGCCTTGGCCTTTCACTGCCCTTGCACAGAGGCAACACCTGAGACCTCTCCAGTACACATGATACCACAGGAGACTGGAAATATTTCTGAGCCAGGAAATAATGACAGTTATTCCATTAGATTCAAACGTTTTCCTCCTCAAGCTTCACTAAAAAAGCATTACACGTCTAATAATATTACCTAAAACTCCTTACCAGCTCTAAATGGCCCAGATATCCTTTTGTCCTGCTGCTCCAGGCTGTATCACTCTCTTCTAAGAATGCTTTGGCATTCAGCACACTGAACTGCGTAGAATATTCTCACCATAATAAATGTGCTCTCGTCATCCTGATGTAAATCCCAGTGACTGACTGGGCAGCCCCGAGGGAAGCGAGGTAAGGGCAGGCCAGCAAAAAAAAAAAAAAAAAATCACAATTGTGATACCCAGACACATGCTTTTTGGCTCAAAAGTGCTGTTTGCTGGGCTGTGCTCTGGTTCCTGAGAAGTTTTTGCTTAGGGACCCCATGGACCTGGTGCCGTGGGGTTTTCATCCGCCCGTTCTCACAGTAAGGGTGGGCTGTGGGTGCTGTCAGTGCTGGTTCTTGCAGACCCCAGCCCAAGAGGTTTTCACTGCTGGTTTTAAGTCATCACTGGGCTCCCTCTGTTCTTCAGCTTGTCCGGGGAGGATTTAGAAAGTCCCTCTGTCTTTCTAGGAAAGGGCAGTGAAGAAATCTGGTGGAAGGTGCAGATAAGACACGTAGACACAGGGAGGGGGGAAAAAGGCAGAAATGGGCAGTGTCCTACTTTCGTGTCTTGGTGCCTGTGGAGTAAGTAATAAGGCAGGTTCAATCTAAAATGCTGAAAAAGATCATATTCTCTTCCCAAAACACCCGTGTTAGTTAACACACATATACATATATATCCTTTTTATCTATATATATCTATCTATCTTCTTGCAGGCAGAGCCTGTGCTGATGCTATATTCACACTCCTGATGGAGCCATGAGGAGCTAGGCATAATTTCGACACATCAGATACAAAGGTTAAGTTAGGTTAACTGTGTTTAAAAACAACAATAAAAGGAAAACCCATAGGAAAAGGAAAAAAATAAGGTATTTCTATAGATAGTTCTACCTAAATCTTCATACTTTAGGCCTGGCACAGGAGCAAAGATGCCAAATACCAGCCCAGCAAAAAGTCCTGGGTGGTGCAGAGTAATAGTGTGCTCTGTAACAACTGCATGGATCTCTTAACAGCTATCTATAGTCAGAATAATTTACTGTAGATCTCAGAGCACATATTTTCACTCATTACAGAAGTCTGACACAGAAGTAGTCATTCACAAGGATGAACCCCCTTGAGTTTTGGACAAGCCACTTGACGGCTTAGATTGTTGAACAAAACCCATGTTGTTTAGGAACCACCAGCCCACCCACTGTGGGAACCGTGGTCAGGAAATTGGGTGAATCAGGACCACGACCACAGGCATCATTCCCCTCTTTCTGCTTCGGGAAACTGAAGACTTGCATCCCCAGGGAGCCCGAGCTGGGTGCGCCTGCTTGTACATCCCTTTGGGAGAGCGGTGTATCACTCGCCCAGTGTTTCTGGCAAGGAGTTTTGCAGGCTTGTGCTCCAACCCTTCCTGGGCACGGGAAAAGAGCTTCATCCATGGCACAGCAAGCCTGCCCTGCTCTGTACGTAGAGACAGGGCATTTCCCTCCAGCTTTGGGGGAGAAATGGAGCATTTAGCACTCAGAGAAGGCAGCCCTGCTGGCATTACTTCAGGCCAGTCCCCATCAGGTTCCTGCCCCAGTCCCTCCTTTCAGGTCTCCTCTAACACCCCCACAGAAACCCTTTGCTCTGACTGAGGCGCCAGAGGGCATCTCCCCCTCCAGGCTCTGACAGCTCAGAGCTGCTTCCCTGGCAGCTGAGCCCTCCCTGAGCCCCCCCCTCAGGAGCAGCGGGGCTTTCTGGGGACGGGAATCCCTACACCCTTCCCAAAGCCCGCGTGAGTCATCGAGCTGTTGGAGACGAGAGGTTATTTCTGGATTTAACTTTCTGGACTGAGGGAAAACACTGCCGTGTCAGCACCCAGCTGTGCTTTTAAGAGGTGCGTTGTTTGGCAAGTCTTGCAAATCTATTTCCATACAAAATCACACACATGAATCACTCCTTATAAGAAAAAGCTGTGGAGGTTAAAGGGCCAAGAGAAACTCTTTGCTGGGAGATAGTGAAGGTAAAATTGACCATTATTTTTTATCTCCACTGTAACCAAAATAACCACAAAAAGGCAGAAAAGACCAGGAGAAGCTCCCCTTTTCTCCATCAGCTCCTCAGGAAGGATCGGTGCCATCAGTTATCAATGCCAACCTACTTCTACAACGTCAGCACATCTCACTGTAAAAGCTTTTGCTACCAATATTATTTACTCATTGTCTTAGTCTCCTGCCAAGTCACACTCTCCTTGCAAATACCAGTGTTTTCCTAGCACCACCTATTCCCAAGGAATGCTCCTAGCTCTGTGAATAGGAATAAAAAGCTTAAGCCAGTGAACTGCCAGTGATACTCCTGCGCTTGGGGCCAGTCTCTGTGGAATTCATCAAGTTTTATTCTATTTTTTATGAGCAGCAGCTGCCTGGACACACAGCATGGTGGAGGTAACGACAGCAACAGCAGCATGGGGAACTGAGGCGAGGACACCCCCCGAGGTGATGTGGAGGTGTCAAAGGGAGCTCCCTCCCACAGTGAGCTCCCCTAGTAATCCCCATCCCCCCCAGTAATCCTAATATCCCACTGAAAGCTGGTGAGGGCCCACACAGAGACAGATGCACAAGAGAAGGGGGGAACAACTTGAGATGCTAGGAGCTTAGCTAAATTTCTGTTTGTTACCTTGGAGGAACGTTTTCACCACACAGAATTTCCTCTTCCAACACCAACAGTTGTGATCTTCCTTTTGGCTGGCTCCTTTCCACCTTAACTTTCACGTACAGATTCCTGACATCCATAATTTACTGCTATTTGCCACACAGCACTGTAGCAAACAGCCCCTTTCACACAAATTTTGGCCAGTGCTTCCTTCAAGATTTACTTTAAATCTTTGTATATGATTTATCCTGTGGTCATGCAGTTGCTCCTTTTTTATATATACTTCTACACTTACATGTTCTCCAATCCTATTTTCAAAATGTACCACCCCTTCAGAGAGCTGTTAAAGAGCAGTGCTATTTGACGAGTAAGCAAATGTGGTATTTTCTATTGTGACTGTAGGAAAGAAATTTTCCTGGAATAAATGCATTAAACTCTGAATTTGCTTCTGTCTCAATTCCTGTAGTTCTTATTTCCATACCCTAAATTTCCTTCTTGGCCTTCATTCCATGGTGCTTTAGCCAATACAACTACTTTAAATCTTCCCCTTATCCTTGCTGCATCATTTCTGACTTATTTATACCTTGCTCTTCCTATTCGAGTATCTGGAAAAGTTTCTGCTGCTTTTTGACCATGATCAGCAAAGACAACTTAGACTCATGTTGATTTTCATTGTATTTCTAGACTTTACAGGCTATCATCCCCAGCTTACTTGGCCGACAGGTCATTTTTGCAATCCTTGTTAGCTTTTTATTTTTCTGTTTGAAGTATCCATTACCTGGTGAGTTTGCAAGCCTGGGCTTGTAAGTTTAGTTGAGATTTAAAGTCCTTATAATTCCTGCCCTTTTATCCTGTAGAGAGCACAGGCTTTGGTTAGTCATCCCAGCTGACTTCATGGCAACTCCCTTCCACCAGGTCAAATGCCCAGTTACAGGTATCCTTGTGTTTAAACCGAACTAACTCAACTCTTCAGCATGCAATACAGCATCCAGTCCTGCAGCATCTGCTGCTTCTTCTGCCAGGGCTGTGAGCCTCAGCCTGTTCCTCACCACGGATCTGCCCTTCAAAACTTTATTTCTTATGCCATTCCCTCCTCTCCTTTTATGCCTGACTGCCTTCACGCCACAGCCTGAACCCTATAATAATCTTTTTAGGTGAATTGTATCAGCCTAAATAGTTTCTGTCACTGCTTACCCAAAGCTTAGGCTCAGCCTACAGCTTCTGTGTCTTGCTGTCTCAGTCTTGCAGTATTAAGTACTCGGGTCTCCTCTGGCACTTCCACCGCTGCCTTTTCTCCTATCTACCTTGAGAAAGGATTAAATAAATACCCCAAGCTCTCCTGCCAGCCTCACTCCTTATTACTTTTGCTTTTCTGGTGCCCTGGTCCATAGCTGCAGGGCTTCCTCAGTCTTTTGCGTGAACATCAGTTCTCTAGCCTTGTTTAAAAGCTCAGCTGCAGTGTCAGCCTCATATTCCCTTCAGAGTGCACTTTCTTCGCATTTTAGAAAGATGCAGTCCAGGTGCAAAGCTTATTAAATATGGACTGAAACTAATAAACCACCAAGTGACAAACAAATTACTTTCTCCTCAGGCAACCTCCTTGGAAGGTTACTTCTCCCTCCCCGAGGAGGCGCAAGATCTCTCATTTATGTGATGTCCTGACAAAAAGTGGACTCCACATTTTATTTTGATAACATCTGCACTACAATAATGACTGTATACAAATAACATGCTTAAGGGCTTCAGCCACTTGCCTGCTGAATCCAGGATAGGACTATTTCCCTCAGTACAAGATTGGCCAGATTTTTTGATGACTTCTTCACTGCCTTCTGAAGCATTGAGGATCAGCAGTAGGTGGCACACAGCACCAGCCAGTGAAGAGGGTCCTCCCTCTTGCAACTGATACGTACCTGGATAATTTGCCGATCTCGTTCCACCCTTTCATGGTCCTCTCAGACTGCTGAGGCATTTATTTTCTCTTACCTTCTTGGATACAGATCCTAAGGTACAGACCTCAATATGTCTTAGCCCTATGGCCGCAATGGACCTCTGCTTCTTCAGTTTCCTGAGGTACGGCTTTCAACTCTTCAACTTAGAAGGCCAGAGATGTCTTCACTTGTCTTAAATTATTGGCATCAGTACATGTTGTAGAAATTTAATGGCATATACAGGAAATCAGCAGGTAATTTAACTTTTCACCCCCTCCACCCACCACTGGTAAGACACAGCCAGAGTACTGTGTCCAGGGCTGGGCTCCTCAGCACAAGACAGACATGGACTTGCTGGAGTGAGTTTAGCAAAGGACGATGAGGGCGATTAAGAGACTGGAATATCTGACCTATGAGAAAAGATGGAGAGAGCTGGGCCTGTTCAGCCTGGAGAAAAAGTGTGTAAAAATTCAATGTGGGGAGTAAAAAAGATGAAGCCAGACTCTTCTCAGCGAGGCTTAGCGACTTGACAAGAGGCAGTAGGCACAAACTGAAATACAGGAAATTTTACATGCAAGAAAAATCTTTTTTACTGTAAGACCTGTCAAGCACTGGCACAGGTTACCCAGAGACTGTGGACTCTCCATCTTTGCAGATAACTCAAAACCTGGCTGGACACACCCCCATGCCACCTGCTCCAGCCGACCCTGTGTGAGCAGTTGGCTTGGAGGAGCTATCTCAGCGGTGCCTACCAGCCTCAGAGACTTTCGATTCTGTAACCTAACGGGCTCCTCTGGCCTAAACCACTGTGAAATTGGTCTGAGTCACAGTGTTCAGCTGCTCACTCAAAGCAAAAGAGATTATTAAATACCCACATGTCGAGAGAAATGGGCTTGCTCAATCACACCATGGTTGTTACAGCAACTGCCTCAGGGATGTAATAGCTAAAATATGAAACAACCACCTCTTGCTTGAGTCTTGCTACTGTAAGAATCTCCCAGACCCAAACCTCCAGCCCAACAACCACACGTCTTCATCCGAAAGGGAGAAGGGGCCTTGGTCAGCCCCAGTGGACTCCACAAAGGAGCAGATGCTGTCATGTCTGTCACCACGCCTGCAGACTTCCCACTGGTGGCAAACCCAGTCCTTTTTAGCATGTTCCTTGCCAAGTTCCTTTGCCTAAAACAAGATTTTGACAGCAATGACAGAGCCAAGGCAGTCCTTCCCTTTGCAATCATGTGCTCAGAGTACACAGTTATGTCAGCTTCATGAAACATGGTGGTGCAGTAAAACTGAAACTGCTCTCAAATTATTAAATAAATAAAATCTTGTAAATGAAGTCTCATAAAACATACATTTTATAATGCTTACCAGCTTTGATACCACAAAGTCAGCTCAGCAAGACAAAAAAATAAATCCCCCACCTCTAGCTTCATGATCCCTTTTCCTGATCCCCATAGAGATGGCTGCAAGTTTTCTGTGTTTTCAGATACATACGAACACGTGTGAACTTGGGATATATTTTTTCCTAAACCATAGAAGAACCAGAAAGTCCATCCTTTGCATGCCAAAACTGGCCATTTTTAGCAGAATCAGACATCCTCCCAAAAGCAACTAGGAAAGCAATCTGCAAGCTATTTTCCAAATGGTTGCTTTGGTGCTTGTGGTTTTTTAACATTTGAAATAGCTGATTCTCACATCCCTCTCTTTGTGAAGTAAGTGGGAAGATTCATGGATCTGACTAATCTGAGCAACAGTACCTTGAAAAAAGAAAGGAAGCCGATTTCTAAGGACTAAAATCTTAAATTCAGTTTGAATCCAGTAAGAGTCCCTAAATTTTCATTTTTTTATACTCTGAATGCCATTGTTTCACAAAGTGAAAGAGGAAAGAGATCATGTCTGTGCTAACAAGCAGCATCTTCCAGTGCCTGTTTTTAGCCCCTCTTTCTGACCTAAATTTTGCTGGCCAGGTTCTCAGGAGAAAGACAAATTAAACCCGAACTCCTCTAGAGGCCTCAGAATATCCTCCTCTTGCAATAAAAAAGGGTGTCAAGGAAAGTGCTGAAAGAATTTATATATGTGCCTGACAGTTGGCAATTCTGGTACAAGCTTAAGCAGGGTTAAAGCTAATGTAATTTCTGGGGAAAACCTGGACAAAATTTGTATGTTGTCATCTTCAGTAGACGTACGCTAAGAGCTAACACACTTCATGTTTAATAGCCTCTGAAAAGGAAAATTATGGTAGTGCAGAAAATACGATACATATATCCAATATGCTGTCTCACACAGTGGGAATAAAGTGGTTAAAAATACAGGACATCCTGATGTAGGCACCAATGATATTTTTGGCATCAAAGTAGCATATTTGATAAGACGGAAGAAACCTGTACTGGGAGACATATTTCAGTGCATGGCACGTCACTGAGTGAGGCCACGAAATCCAAAACTCAGCCTTCAGTGCCCTGAGGGTTTTTCTTTAAATTCATCTACAGCTCCTTCTGCAGCAGGAAAAAGGAAGGACAAACTGCATGAGATGTGATGTCCTGGAAAGAGATAACTTTTGGAAATTTTATTTTGTCCTTTTGGGCACATTTGAGTATCGCCTAGATGATCCCTCAGAGCCTGTCCAGAACCTGCCCCATGGTAGGACAGTGGGGCTCACTCCAGAAAAGGGCTAGGTCACCTTACTTGGGACACATGGGACACTACTATTTTGCATGCTCAGGACATTTTTAATTCTTCTAAGATACAAAAACCAAAAAATCCCCTTACTGACCAGACAGACTTTGTGCATTACTCAGCCTTGAGCTACCCCACTTGACCACAAGCTCCTCCACAATGACAGCAGGCATTTGCAAACCCACCACTGATTTGTAGCATGGATATTTTGGGGTAAGTCTACCAGTCGAGAGGTCTATGCCACACTGTCACTGTTGAGAGGAAAAAAACACACTTCTTTTCTTGCTGTTAAATTGGTTTAGGCAACTGCCAGGGCCCAATTTAAATGAAACCAGACAGCACACGTTGCACTGCCCAACAGTATTGCTCTGTGTTGCACAAAAGCTCCGACGTCTCTAAAGAAAAACCTCACCTGAAGTAACCTGCAGCCGTTCAGTGAGCACGCACGCGAGACCGAACCAGCAAAGTGGTCACTCCAATGTTCACCATTACTTTTTGCAGAGACCATGCTCATTAATCAGATGAACAGCTTCACTGATCAGATGAATAGTTAGATTCTGCGCGTCTCTCCCCTGTGCTACACTTCTGTGCAACTTGAAACAAAAATTTAAATCTAAAATGGATCCAGCTTCCTAGTCCTGTATATTATTTACTTTGCCACCTGTCATATTTTGCCAAAATTAACAGGAGCTGAAGTGGGAAAAACATATAAGAAACCAAGCCAACATTGAATAACGTTACCTGAAAGGACTAAAGCAATACCCACAACATTGCGCCGTTTGGCATCATCCCTCAGTTCTTCACAGGATGACGGACTGTGGAAGGATGCTGAGTACAGTTAGGGAGGAAATGAGAACAAGGCAGACCCTCTGACTAAAAGAGAGGGTATTTGAAATCTGAAATGGCCGAATTATTTTTTTCCTTAAAGGCATGTTGTAAATGATGCTAACTGACCTTTTCAGACGCTCCAGATGACAAGGGAGGGAAGCACACAGAGGGCACGTTTTTTTCCTGCACTCTGCAAGCAGGATACATCTCACTCATTTACTGAAAACCTAACTTACTAACCAGAACTTGGGAGAAGTCTGCAGATGGTCAGTGGCCTAAACAAGCTGCGTAATAAGCGATTTTTTTCCTTAGTAAAGAACTGACCTTGAATCGTGAAACCAGTCATTCTCCTCTTACACCAATGGTCTTCTCCTGTGCAAAGCAAAAGAGAGCAACAAGTGCACACGTGTGTGTGCCCGCGTGTGTTTCTGCAAGTGAGCCAGCAAGAAAGGGCAGAGCACTTAAGTTCATGCACATTTTTATTGAGTAGTAATATAAAATGCTTCTTTCATTGTTACAAGTGCATGCTTTGATTGCCAACATTTCGAAGTCAAATTACAAAGGCAAGGCTGTAGGCTGTAGTGAATTACTTGGGCACTTATACAATTGTTAAAAAATATCAATGGACTGTTTTGTTTTGCTTCTTTTTCTTTTTTAGAATGAACCAGTTGAAACCCGTAACTGATATACAAAGGGAAAAAAGTGAAAAAATTACACATTTTTGTGGCACATGACAGAACAGAACAAAATGACTAAACCATTATGACATTAACAGTTATCATGCATTTAGAATTTCACATGTAACTACAAACTTATTTAAATTTCACAAGGTTTGCTAAACATGCTACCCATCTATATGTGCACTGACAAGCTTATGTTAAAAACTTTAAGAATACTCTCCCCTTAGATTTTTTCAAAGCTTTTTTTTGATTACAAAATTTCAAAGGCATTAAGCATTTTTCTTTAGAGAATATAAAGTACGCCAGTATACATACATTTCCAGTATAAGTCAGACCACTAAGCGCATTACAGTCCCATACAGGCCTATACAGCCATTTTTTCTTAAAAAACATGCATAGGCAGATTTTTACAGAATATAGATGCTTTTCACTGCACTTAATATGGTGTCTTGTTCACTATACTTAAAAATGCACCACTCATAAATATTTAAATTCAGCAAGCCACAACCAAGACTTGATTTACCAAAAAAACCCAGAAAACCCCCCAAACCAAACCCCCCTAAATATAAACAGCAAAAAAAAGATAAATGTTATCATTATTCCAGTTTTTTTTTTAAACAAAGAAAAGGATAATTGCTGCCAAATTAGTAAGATAAGTGTTATATTTAAAGAAGGGCATTGAAGCACACTAAAGAAACCTGAGGTAAGCATAATCTGTACAAAATTAAACTGTCTCTCTCTCTCTCTCTCACTCTCTCTCTCTCTTTCTATTTTTTTTTTAATTTTTGGCATTTTAAACAAATTTCCAACACTCTTATTTTTTTTTTCTCTATATTTTTAAAGACTGCCTAATTTATTTCATAGCCATTGTCTGACAAGAGTAGCAAAACATTATCAATAAATAGTCCTTATTTAGTTTGTACATTTTGTTAAAAATGTTTTGATGTTGTCCATGTTTAGTGCTGCAACTGTAAACGTACAATAGTTAGTAAGAAATTAAACAAAGTTTTCATGTCCAGTAACATAATAAAAGGCCTTTCAGTAACATACCTAGACGTTCCCAATGCAGTAGGAAAACATGTTCATTCCCCTAACTTTGCAATATATACCAGCATGAGCTTTCATTTTTCTACAAGCATTTTTTAAAGGCATATCCAAAGGAGGTGTCTCTCCCCCACCCTCCCCCTCCCACCAAATTAAAGTTGACGATCTCTTCGTAGATGATTTTTGTAAACTGAATCCAACACCTGGCCCCCAGAGCAAGTAAGCTATTATCAGAGGCAAGAACATCCCACTGCTGATGTGCAGCAACCCCATCGCGCGCCCTGCAGCTTAACCCCCCCTTTCCCAGACAGTGGTCACTGGATATTGCTGCTATTACTGCCGTTGCTGTCCGTGCCATTAGTCTCTGTGGAGATTGCCTTGTTGATGGAGTTAAGGTTGGCATCGGATGGCACGTCTCTGCGCGGAGGCATTCGCTCATTAATACGATCTAAGCCTTTGGCCTCTTCGAAGCTAGTGATCTTATGCTGGGGTGAAAATCCTTTGATAGCTAAATAAAGGATTATTAAAAAGTGAAATTAGCACGGTAAAACTCTCGGCAGCTTTTTCCCCCAACTTAGCAACGAGTGCAAAAGTCCTTCTTTGCGAAGGCGGCAACGAGAAGATCTGACCACGCGACTGACTCCTTACCGTACTCAGACAGAGCCGGGGCTTACCACCACCGTCTCTTGCGACACAACTGTTTCGTTCAACAAGATCAACTTCCAACATTTTGTTGTCCACTGGGATTCAGCTTAAAACGCTACAAAGCTGACAGGAAACTACAGTTTTGCAGTTAGGAACCATGCTTAGGGCACAGCCGTAAGCTGGCGAGTTAGCATTTTCATCATCACTTAGAGCCTCAGAGACATCGTGCCTCACCACAACATCGTTGATCAGGCAAAACTCCCGTTTGACTTTCAAAGACCGGGGGAAATAGCGCTGGTCAGTTACAGATGGCGATGACATGGTGAGGTCAGTTTGGGGGATATACGCTAAAGCTACGGGAGATCTGGGGCAGCCCTATGACAGGTTCCCACCACAGGCGAGCTGCTTGCTGATCGCTCAGGGCAGTTACCCTGCCCGACACTTCCCTGGACTTCTAGAAAATCATTTAGCAGTGAAACAGCAGTAATGTCGTGCAATATGGACCAGAGATATCATCGTTTTGGCGCACTCGGTACAATTTAACTTTGAAAACGCACTGACAAAGGACCAAAGTAAGACTTGACCTGCCCTTCAGCAGTGACATTAACGAGGCAGTCATAGGTTGGGGAATGCATTTGCAGAGTGTGATTTTTATTTTATTTTTTTCTCTTTTTAACTGAAGACTTGAAGACCTTTAGAATTAAAGCAAAAGAGAAAAAAGCACCGTAGGCAAACAGCGGGCCATAGCTCCACAGATAATTTGTCATAGACTTCCGTGTGTTTTTCTCTTGTCTGCACCAAATCTATGCACTGCACTTTCCAGAATTGGCACTTTTGGTTATGCCTCTATGTTAACAGGCCACAGAGCAGAAATGGTGCGCTAGTACCAGGAAACCACAAACTCCCTGGGGAGAAAATAGTAGGGGAGTTGCAAAGATAAAATTCAGTATTCCTTCCCTCCCTTTATCTTCTCCTTACCCCAAAGTATTCCTGCTCTCCTTACAGTCTCAATTCTGGACAAGCTGATAACTTCTGTTTAAAAAAAAAAAAAAAAAAAAAGCGCAAACCCCAAAACCCAGAACATCCCTGGTACCAATCTACCACTCCTTGCATTTTGGGGAGAGTGAGAAAAACATTTTTCATGCTGATATTTTTGCCAGCCATTCCTGAGAAAATGGATAGAACCCGTTTGCCTCAGGACTTAGCTCCTTAGCCAGTTTTACAAATGTTATATTGGAACTTTGTGAAGCGCGTGGGTTTTGACACGTGTTACACTTCAACTCAGAAAAAACATTATCATCATAATGGCGATTAGTCCAGAGAGCAGGGACAGAGAAGTGAAAACAGAACAGGCCCTACAGTGAGTTTTTCCAAGGGTTGTGTTTTTTTTAAAAAATTTTTTATCTTCTACCACAACAACGAAAATGTCTAACAAGCACCCAGGCCAATCCTTTAAAGCAATAGTTTCATGGACGGCCATGCTGAAGCCGAAGCACTTGCTGGGTCCTGGAGCTTGCTGGCAGCACGGCCCAGTGGGTGCGACTAGGCCCCAAATTGAACTTCTGAGGGACAACTGAATCATAGAATCGTCAGAGCTGGAAGGGACCTTAAAGACCATCTCGCTCCAATCCTCCAGCCATGGGCAGGGACATCCCCCACTAGATCAGGCTGATAAAGGGTGAAACATTTGCTCCATTGGTAGCTTCGTCTATGCAGACTAGTCATTACGGCTACGGTGTCTAAACTAGCAAGGCTGGCAAATCAAGAATTAACTTGAAGGGTGCATATTGCTGGGGGGCACGTTCAGTCGATTGTGTTTCGAGCAGACACGAGACTGCCTGTGACACTGAGGAAGGTGCTCTGCTGTAGTTGCTGGTCAGACAACGAGTATTAGCAGTTTACATTGAAAGTATACTAAAACACAACACATAGTCACAGAAAATCACAGAAAACAGCCAAACTGTCAACGAGAATGCACACTGCAGATTAGAGATTGCCGATAGGAATAGATAATTCCAACATAAATAGCAGCTTACTCACTGCTATTTAGAAAGCAGTTGTATTTTCTCTTACTTGATTGTTCTGTAATTTCATCCACTGCTTTACAAAAATCAAAAACAAATTCAACTGGCCAAAAGGGCACATCTTACCAACGGACAACAATCATCAGTTTTTTTTTTTTTGATTTTTTTTGTTTTTAATTAACTAAAAAAAAAAATACCCACAGAAAATTTGAGAGGGGCAAGAACAAAATACAACTGAAGAATTTTGTTTTAAAGGGGAATTCTGAAAAGTCTTCTTCCAAAACTTTATAATGCTGAATGAATGTTGCACATGTACACTGTTATACATGATTAATTAGTTTTAACGGTATCGTTAAAAATTGCTTAAGGGTTAAATTAGAGATCTGTCAATAAAGCACCACAGTTTTCAGGACTAAACATTCAGAAATCTTCAGAGGCAGCCAGTCACTTTATATTTGTAGCTAAAATGGTGCTGGTGTTAATGGTTGCTCTAACATTGCTCTGATGTAAATATCCAGTGTCTAAACTGCCACTACCAGAGGGAAGCCCACATCTTGCAGACAAACGTCTCATGTTGTTTTACTTTTAAAGAGAAACAGAAACATACTGAACTGGAACAAAAGACCAATATATTTTTTTTACTAGTGACCTAAGGGAAAGGAAACAAACTGAAGCAAAAAAAAGAAAAAGAGAAAAAAAAAAAGAGAAAAAACCAACCAAACAAAAAGAGAATAGTTACAAAAAGCTGTGTGTTTTCCTTGACCAGAGATTGCTGAGGATGGTTTGAGGTGGAGACAAGACTCAGCCGCCAGCTCACAGCTTTTGAGCTATGTGTCACAGAGCATTTACAAGCTGCTGCCAAGTTACGTCCCGGGAAATCCGAGTCCCCTGATCTCCTCCTGTGGCATCACTCAGTGCTTAGTTCGACATACAGCAATTCCGAGGTGTTTGTAACTTTCGGAAAGAAAAAAACTAAACCACCACCACGACAGCAACGGAAAAAAAAAAATAAACAAAAGAAAACGTTTTCCCCTTTAAAGCAATTACATATTAGTTAATACCGAGCCACAATTGTTAGCCCAACACCCACACAATCTGTACAAGCTACAGCAAAATGAATACACCCAGCAGAGCCCTTATCTGTTGTGGCACCAACAGAAAGGGGACTGGCCAATTTACCTTCATCAGCCTCAATAGCCTCAACAGTAGCTGAAGAGAAGAAAGGGGTAGCAAAACGAATGAGAAAAATGAGCAGAGGATTTTAACTCTAAGAACAAGTCAGTGAATAGCAAAGGAGCTACAACACTAATGTTACTGTAAGTGCTGGATTTTGGCAGAACAGACACACACAGAGAGAAATGCTTACACAAAAACAATAATCTGCAGATTGAATTAAGCTATAGTTTGTTTTGAAGCAGAAGTTTCACAAACTAAGTTTTTGAAGACACATTTGAATAGTTTTCTTTTCACTCAAAAGAACTACAAAATGAAAATGTATTCCATATTGCACATCTGACCAGAAAAGGTCATTGCATAATTCTCCCAGCTTTGAATAAGAGCAGTTTTATTTGCCCCGTCAAAAGAGAATGAGAAATGGCATGAAGCCATCACACAAAATTCGTACCACTTACGATGTCAGCTTGAAAAGTATTAGCTGCCAGTACAAGAGAGTCACATACACAGCTTCTCAGAACAACTTTTTTTCTCTCTCCTGACTAAAAGAAACCTCCCCACAGCATGGGACAGAGTTTGCTCAGACAGCTTTGCCCTTGGTTTCAATCTCAACCAGTACGTCCTTTTTGTCAACCCAGTCTCTGAAGATAGCATTATTCTAATATTTTCTTTAAATTGTGGACACAGAAAGAGGAATGAAGGCCATTGGATATACAAAATTGCAAAGCCTCGTCAGAGAGAGAAAAGTGTCTAATTGGGAGGTTGCTGCAGTGTTATGAATACCATGTTATTGTTGCTTTGAAACCATTCATAGTTCTTAAAAGACATAATTTTATTCAAATTCTATCCATCAGCTTTGGCATGAATTTGTTTCTACGGTTAGAGATTTAGAAGCTGATGTAAATAAACAAATGAAACAGCTCAAATATTTAAAAAAGAAATTTCAAGAACTTCTCTTGTTTAGAGAATAGCTCAAGAAGCCAGATTTTTAGGAATTCCTCTCTTTTTTTGGTCTTATTTTCCTCTGCATAAAAGCTTTCTTCATCCTCCATAAAAACCCAAAACCTTTTTTTTTTTTTAGTTAAGATGTTAAATATGGGTTGAGATCAATACTAAAATACGTACACTATTATCTTGCTGCATGAGGAAATGAGAGGAGCTAACCCACATGCACCAAGGTAAGCTTATGCCTCTCAAGCTACAGAGCAAGAGAGATGGCAAAAATCAAGGAACGAAACCAATGCAAACTTAAAAGAAAAGGAAACACAATAACTAGGATGAGAAATTAAAACTGAATAACCAGATCCAAACCAGCACTGACACATTAGAAGAAAATGACGACTAAAATGTATACTTCCACAACAGAACATACTACTCATATTTTCTGTTAATACATACGGTAATATGGACGTGTGCTTAACAGAAACTACGTAAACTTCAGATTATTTGGTGAATGGGGTACTACGTGTTAACTACAATGCAAAAACTTGTGTATAGTAATGTTTTACTAAGCCAGAATACTGCAGTATGAGGAGATTTTCCTTTTAGCCATTGTAACAAGAACTTCAGGCAATTTTCTCAAATTCATTTCAATTCCTAATATTTTGCCAGGGCAACAATAGTATATTCCTTGGACCAAATTTTCTGACAAATGTAAAGCAACTATGGAGAGAAAAGCCTAGATAAAGACCACAACCCCTTTAAGAAAAGCATCCTGTGGAATCATATTGCAGCATTTTCAAAGCAGAACGTTACTATGTCCGTAACACACAAGTCATCAAAAAGAAAAAAGGGAGGGGAAAAAAAGGGGAAAAGAAGGTTTACCACCGTATACCTGAATCTTCTAGGTAAAAGAGACAGTAAAGGGAAAAATACAGAGAAAGAATGCTCCAGGAAGGAAATACGAAAACAAGAGGCTGAGACTGTGTTAAGGTTATAAAGCATTTCTATTTCTTAAATCTACTGCCAACAAAATCTCAATAAGCGAGAGACATTCTTGTGTGCCTGCAATACACTCTATAGCAATAGACACAGGACAAAAAGGAGAGCTTACGGTAGTAAATTAAATATTTTGCAGCTCCTTATTCCAAAAGGAATATTTCATCAAAGGCAGCCCTACTACAGACTTACAGATTTCCTGTAACAAAAAGCACTTGGCATTAAGCTGAACTGACAATCTGTATTGTGTTTGTGTACAAGGCAAACACAATGTTTGTAAGAGCCTCCCCTCACTTGGGCTTAAATCAGAGAGAAATTGTTCTTATGCTGTCACCTGGAATTGCTAGAAAAGAAGATCTAATTCTAGAGCTATTTTCCATTAGTGATTCTCTATGAAGGAGAACAAATCAGATAAAGTGAGAGTTTGAGTGTCATTATCTAAGCTGAACCTTCAGTACTCTGTGTATCAAAGGCTGCTCTTAAAAAAAACCACCACCCAAAAGATGCTGTAAACTGTGGCAAGAGTCACACTTCACTTGCAATGCTGATCTACCACTGTGAACCGTTGATTTTCAGGGACTTTTTTCCCTCCTTCTTTCTCTGAAAAGCAGTGCTACATAATAAGACTTGAGAAGTGGCCTTACATGAACTGCTCACAAAGGCTCCAGTACCACAAAACGCCTGTTTTATTCTGTCCTTCGTTTCTTTCTGAGAAGGCTGCGGTTACCTTTCTCGGATTCCGCAGTTGAAAACCAACTGGGTTTTTTACACATAATGACACAGACCGGCAAACACGCTTACCGCTTTGCAGTGTTTGTTTTCCTCCAGAGAGCACACCGCTAGGCAGCATTCCTGTCGGAGTCAAACCTTTCAGCGTCAGCACACTTTCACTCTCTTCTCTGCAGAAGGAGAAAAAAGTCCAGAGTAAAAAATTATCCTTTTTTTTTTTTTTTTTTTTTTTTTTAAACACGGAACATGTTTTAGACACTTTAAGCTACATCTGCTCTGCAACGATTTGGCTATCTCCAATCTCCTTACCAGGACAGACCGAATCTGGGGATTACACGAGCACCAGGACAGGTCCCCTCACTGCTAAGTCTTTCACCTTTGCACCACACCATACATGAACTCCCACTATAGTTAACACTACAACCTGCATCTCTGAAACAACATATAACATATGCTTTAATATATGCACACACATATATACTCACACACATACATAGAACCACAAACTTGATAGGAGGAGGACCAAAGAAGCAATTATTGCCCATGATACATTTCACTGTCTTACACTGTGAGGTCCAAAATCAACTTAAATTGCTATTTTGCTTTTGTCTACACCAGCAATCAGGTTCATTACTTATTAATGACCATCAGTCGATTATGAAAAAAAAAACAAACCAGAAACAAGCTAAAAGCTCATTAAAATTAATAAGCACTTGCACTCTCACTAGCACCCCTCTTAATAGTTTTATGTGCTAAAAATGATACTGGATTAAAAAAAAATGTTTTAGGAAACCTAAATATGTTTTGATGGTCTTCAAATACACATAGTTTTTAATACATGGCAAGAGGAATACAACAGCTCTATCCAGACAAGCCATTAAATACAGCTTTCTGTGAGTACTGTAATGCTGTCTGTGATGGCATACTTTCTCGGCAGCAGAAGTGACCCCAATTCTTTAAAAGAAACCTATTTTGAAGTGTTTTACTTTGAAATATATATGACATTAAGCTGGAGGAAGCAAACACAGAGACAGAATTTAGTTCCACATTCACTCAAGGATAATGTGGTTTTGTCTATCAAAACCGTGTCTCAGCGATTCTACTGCTTACAATTTTCTTTAGACCTATGTGCCCTGAATTATTCACGTATTTCAAACGACTCTTGTTTATCTACTACATATACTCTTCAAGTCCTATTTTTAGTTTGAAAACTATTCTCCTTGTACACATTTCTCTCTGTGCACTAGTCAAAATCAAATTGTGACCGTTTCCCTAACACATTTCCTAAGCAATTAGAACTAATGAAACAGCCAAATATTTCCAGAATTAACACAATATTTTCATCATCAAGAGTTATACACCACATTTTTTTTCTTTCTCTTGATTTTTTGCCTGTGCAAGCAAATGCATAAGCTGCATTTTCAATTCGGTCCATTTAATCTCTTTTTTTTTTGTTTGTTGTTTTTTTTTAATTGTGCTGCATCAGCACTTTACCGCTTCACATTCATAGGCTAAGTTTATTCACTGTATTTGTAATATCTTCCTAACTGCATACTTCCAAGAAACTTCTGTATCACAAATTCTGAGACATTTTAGCCTTCAGTGCTCCTTACTTTCTATTTGATATCCTTTAATTCCATTTTTAAAAAAGGAAAATAAACTGATTAAATATTTTATTTACCTCCCTCCTGTCTAAATATACGCAAAGTCAGACTTGAGAAACAAAGTCACTGGGAGGCAATGACAAGGAAACATGAGGTCTTCCACTGAGCTTAAGCCAATCTTTCTATGACGGCTGTTCTCAGCAAAGCTCACTTATAACCTTTGAAACTCAAACCAACACTATTTTGATATTTAATTTTGAGACTAAAGTGGCTGAAATATTCTCAGTTTTACATTCAGGTCACAGTCTCGAGGTAGGTGACTATTCTGCCTTAGAGAAAAGATGTTTGACTGAGTTCTTTGAAGGTGGTCCCATCAGGTGATGGTTGTTGAGGAACGTTTTTTTGAGAATCGACGAAATAAATTTCATAAACCAGCAACAGTTCGAGGTTGCCAAGGGAGGTGGTGGAGTCACCATCCCTGGACATGTTTAAGAAATGGCTGGACGTGGCACTTCAGAAGATGGTTTAGTGTTAGGGTGGTGTAGGGCTGTAGGTTGGACTTGATGATCTTAAAGGTCCTTTCCAGCCTTTACGATTCTACGATTCTATGAATGTTTTTCAAGAATTGACGAAACAAATTTCATAAACCAGCAACAGTTGGAACAGGAACTTCAAAGGTTTTTGAAATAGGCTGGTTTAGGTGATGGTGCCACTGCAGTGTTTGTGGGGTTACACACTATTACCACACACTTGTGCGTTACATGTGGATTGTGCCGGCAAGACAGAAAAAAATAACCCAGGCTTTTCTACAGGAACATTGCATGATTAACCTCATGTAATTTTTGCTGTCCAGAAGCCTGGCACCTAGCTGAGGAGGATCAACCTTTCCCACCAAAAGAGAAGACGACATACTGGCGGGTGGGCCATGGTAGCTGGAATGAAACGTCACTCATGCCCTTGGAGGACTGGTCAGCAAAACTGCCCACTGGAGTATCTGTTTATTTGCTGACCAGGCCTCTGACCTGGTCAGAGGATGCACTGTATTGGCTGGTTAAAGCTAAGGGAGAAGGAATATATTTTTAATCTTCAGTTCTTCCTGCAAAGTTTTGAAGGTCCATCAGTAACCAAGAACTGTAAAAGGCTCAAGCAGCTTCAAGGAGTGAACCACTGGCTTCTCCTCTACCAGGATCCAGTCCATTCTGCTTTTGTGGAGATGTCGGGATGCATGTGGCAGGGTTAAAAAATTGTCTTATGAACAACTTTGTGACAAATTTGACTGCTTTTCCACCAGGAAGCACCAAGACTGATTTCCATTAGTGCCTTAAAAAGGTGATTTTTGTGAAATAGTTTACAAGGACTCAAGGTTTCAAACGGTGCTAAAATCCTGAGCTATGAGGCTTATACATATCACTTTAGACAGGGCACAAGCAAGAATTTTCCTGCACTCTTCTTCCACCCCTGAAACCATTGAAAATCTTTTGCTCCACAGTTCCCTTTGAAAAAGTCTTTGACACATAGGTGATGTCACTCATCTGCAAGTTATCAAAACTCAAATATATCAGCTGAGCATCCAATTTCAGACCCTTCTGCATATTAAAGTCCACGTTTCTGTTGAACTAATCCTGTATCTCAAAAGGCGCTCCACAACAAAATATAGCTGATCCAGAAGCTGCAGTTCAAGGTTATGGGAGAAAGCCAGTTTTCTCAAACTTTGTTTGCTCAACTATCGCCAGAGAAAAATCATCGTGCTGTTTTATGAAGGTGGTGGTAACATCAGCTCCAGGCTCTCTGCCAGACTTGGTGCAGAGGAGCAGGTGGAAACATTTCATTACTCCCCCATCTTGTTTAGGGAAAAGGCATGATGCCAACTTTTTATTTATTTATTTTTTTATATAGGTACCACTTTGAAAGTAGCTTGTGCATCACTAGTAATTCACATAGAACACTTTGGGAACCCCAGGTATGAAGTCCTCCGTCTCAGTATGCTCCCTAAAGCTATGCTGCCGCAATCTGCAACGTGCTGCATCCATGAGAAGCCCCACTGACAGCCTGCCCACTGCTTGCATGCTTCAGAACAGTCTCACATCAAGCACGTTTGAGAGTTTCATCTGAAATTAAGAGTGTATTCTTCAAGTAACTATTTTTATTTCCTCTTTTCATATCAACTGTACAATCATACCAATACATTTTTTAGAAATCCCTTGATTTTGCACTAACCACAATAGCCATAAACTAACTACAGCAGAGCAATATACAATTTCCGGAGGAAAAACAAATAAAATCCCTCTGCTGAAAGGAAGGGAGAACTGTAATTTCTATATTTAGACTTCAGCACAGTACAGCATGTTTTCTCTTTTGCTCACAGACATCAAATGGAGAGTTCTAAACATTGGGTAGCAATTAGTTACTCATGTTCATGTGCTTGAGGGACTGCAGCCCAATGTATCGAGTTGCTGCTGTCTGCACAATGATTTCCTGGATGTTTTGTTAAATGACCCTAATGCTTTCATCTTTACTCCTGGCTGTGGCAACAACTGTGGGTGACAAAGTGGGACACTTGGCTTCCTTTTTAATGAGACATGATGTGGAACAGTATACCCTTTCTCCACATTTAACTCTTGCCTTGCAGTGGCTAAAAGATAATTAGTACACCTGATGAGCAAAAGTCATCAATAATAATAATAATAAAAAGGTAATTTCAAGTTTCTTTGCTGTTGTCTTTTGTTTGTCTGTTTTATGTTCAGAAAAAGCCCCGAGGAAGAAGATTATTCAGAGCCATAATAAATAGCAGTACTGTATACACAAAACAATCTCTAAAACGTTCCAGTAAAACTCAGTTGGGTGTCATACTAAAATATCAAATTTGCTCTTTGATTAACTGTAGAGTGCTCTATGTAATCTCTCAAAGATGTCCTTTAACATTAAAAAAATAAATCTGAAATGGCACAAAAATCTTACCTTAACACTGAGAAAACTCTAGCCATTTTTCCTATTGCTCTTATCTTGTTCCTTATAACCTCCTTCCGAGCAGCAGCTGTTGCTCCTGTGGAATACATATTAAAAAGAGTTAGAGGAATCTGAAAACAGTAAATCACTATTCCAAACTCTAAATACAAGAAATATCATAATAATGTCACGGTTCTCCAAATTAAGTCACATTTGTAGTCAAAACCAAAAATACTATTTTGTTTGCTTGTTATTTACAGCTCAAGACTGATCACTTTTGAATAATCTAGTTATTAATACCTTTAGAGATGTGATCCTTTTCCTGCTACACATTAGGGCTGCATGTTTTTTTCATCAATGTGAGCTAATCTTCCACTTCAAAAACATTTTCATAGGTAACATCCTTTTGAAAACAAGTTTCTTAGAAAAACAGGCAAAATGCCAAAAAGATATGCAACATGAGGAGAGCCAAAACCATTAAAAAAAGAATGAAAAGAAAGGTTAAACAACAAATGACTTAAAAATCTATTTCATCATCTTACCATTTTAAGTGAAAAACAATAATGTTTCACTTAGTTTTCTAAAAGAAAGTGATTGGGTCAAGCTTAAGACCAAGAGGGTCCAGTTAGCGTTTTCCCATCTCTGTTTAAGAAGTACTTAAATGGTTATAAAACCTAAAGGCAGAGTCCTGAAAATCAGCATGAAATGGTAGGGATTGTGTTGACTGGCAACGACTAAGAGAGTTCCAAAGGACAACTTCCTTCTCATCGCTGCTATGGCCTGCTCAAAATTACAATTACTTTAAAATTTGTGAACTCACACATAACCTGCTTTAAAAAAAAACAGAAAAAGTAAGCAGGAACAGAGACTACAGTTCAGCTAAGTTTGCACTGCGTACTTGTCACTTGGATATCATCAAAACCTAGAATTTTATCCGGGCATCCAATAAATCACCACCTGAATGGGAAAAGGAAATAGTGCTAAGTTATCAGAATGAGGAATTCCTTTTAATAGGGACCCCCATGTCTCCAAGAAAATGCCATATTATACTATGTCAAACGGTCTCATTTTGTGCTCACAATCATAACCACATACATCACGAGGACTTCTCTCAAAGGTTTCTAAATGACAGGCAGCCTTGGCTTGTACAGATGCTGCCTGACAACTCCTTCTGCCTCAGAGGTTCAAGAGTGCAACCTGAAAACCAGAATACGCATCACGGAAACAAAACGCAGGCTCTGCTGAAGTCAACAGCGAAAGTCCCACCGGCTTCGGCAGTGCCTGCATTTCCCAGGCTGCTGCTCCCCTGCGTGGTCCCAGCCGCTCTTCTGGGCGCTGCTGGAGAGGCTCCAGTGCTGCCACGCAGGAAGACTTGCTGGGTGGCTTCCGGGAGCTGACTGTGAAACAATTCTCACAGTTCCAGTTTTTCTCCACGCGCATCTGCTGAGGGCAGCCCCGTGGCTCTTCTGTCAGGCACTGTCACCTTTCCTACTGCAGATTTCTCAATTGCAATTAAACTCGTCACAGTTTGAGACTACTGCTGGAAACACGAGCAATGCTTCATGATATCTACTTGATGACTAAGTGGCCTGGCTGATACTCTGGCATTTTAGAAGAGGCAAAAAGGAGATATGTTTTGGTTTTTGTTGTGTGCTTTTTTTTCCCTTCTCCAGTGCTTGATTTTCAAAACAAATAGCCATCCTTTGCGGACAACTTTCAAAACTGAAAGTGAACTCAGCTCACAAACCCTTGAGCTGCTCAAATGAAAGCAAAGTAGAAACAAATACCACAGACAATGACATGAAAACTCAGGATAAATCTCACGGCAACTTTGAAAATTGTGGTCAAGACCAAGTTTAACCCCATCCAGTGGAAAAGGTGAGGCTGATGAAGTGGGAGCTTGGTGGCCCCACCCAGGCCATCCTGCAGAGCTGCTCGTGGGGTTGCGTGTCCCTGACCACCTACAAACGGGTGCACACGAGCCACCTCCTACATGCCCACAGCTGTCACAACCTGCATACTCTAATGTTGATAACGGTATGCTCAGGTACTGGGATACATTCATACGTCTTCTGAGAAGCACAAACTAGATGTCTTACAGTCCTGCATGCTACTTCTGTACGCATCCATCTTTTGTGGCAGGTATTAAGCATTATTTCCAGGCATTTCTAATTGTCCTCCCAAGACTGCCTTGAAATTCAGAGCCTGTATCCTGAAGTTCAAGATACGCTATGCTCAGAATGATGGCTTTCAAATAAATACAAAGTCTTAGGCATAAGTGTCTAATTCTAGATAACAGAGTGGGAGAAACAGCTGTAATTCAGCCGTAACAGAATTAAATATATTTGTAATAGCTTAATGAAAAATTTCAGTTAAATAGCAACGGTTCAGCTCAGTTCTTCAGGAAATAGAGGAGGTACATTCCTGCCTTAGTTACTGCAATCTCACCGAGTTGCACACTCAAGGTACACAAGACAAGGTTTTCAGCCTTTGTGTCACTATTCCTACTTGTTTATTACAAACTCACACTGGCCTAGTAGATCATGTAAGTATATCTGACCTCTTTCAATCATTGTTTAATTTCCAGAAGAGCTGAGAACTGAAAACTGGAAATAAAACTCATGAGCAAAGTGAAATACAATGCCCTCTCCTTAAATACAAAATCAAAATGGAAAAAACCACTTATTCATAAGACACAATAGGCTCAAAAGAAGTATTTTGTTTCTCACCAATACACAGAAAATGTTACTAAAAATACACTAAAATATTTTGTTTTCCACTGAATTTCCTAATTCGTAGCAGATCTGTGAAAATTACTTAAAATATTCTATGTTTACTAGATATTAGCAATGATTTCATTCATCATATTTCTTTTTTTAAAGCATTATTTACTAAATAATGCACCTGATACAATGTTTTCTAGCCTTGTTAGTTCTGACTGAATACCATTAACCTGGTATAGTATTTGGATTCCCTAACTATTTATAAATAAATTTCACATACACTCACATTTCGAGTGTGAATACTCCAGTTTAATATGCTGAAATTCACCATTACTCCAAATCCTTATGAACTACTTCAGCTACACTTAAGCATATATTTATGTGAAAGTAAATGGGTCATAACTTGAGAACTGTCTATGGGTCAAGTTTAGCCTTTGCAAACATCGCCTGATATCCTCCTAAGTTTGCACTACTCTTTCAATATCTAAACAAACATTTCTTGCATGAAGGAACTTAAAAAAATAAAACATGAACACATCCAAGTTTAAAATTGGAGTGGAAAAAATATTTGGGAGGTAGAATAAAAGCTTTGAATCTTACTTCAGTAATTTAACAAGTTCTGTTGGATTTTGGATTTGTAGCATCCAAATACAGATCTTGCAAGCTGGATATGTAGGACTTATGTGAAATACAATTTAAATCTTCAGATTAAGAAGCAGAACAATGAAAAAAAAATCATAAACTACAAACATAGTTTGAGATGTAGGACTGAATGGACAGAAAACAATACTGAGTAAAACAGCCAAACCCAAATTTCTCACTGGTATCCTAATGTATTATATATTATCTAATTAAGCATTAGGAAAATCAATGGAAATTAAGCCTTCCAACTTATTGAATACCTTTCTTCTGTGCATAAATGGGATCTTCTTATGAATTCCAAAGGGGGGGAAAGAAAAAGATCAGTGATGTTTGTAGAATGAAAATAAACAATAATACAGAACATTTGACAACATCAATGGAAATGCAATGTTTAAGTAAAGTCTGAAAAACAGAAAAGAAAGAAATTAGGCAGGGAGCATCCAAAAGGAAAGAAACAGATTGAGAATGATGGAGAAAAAAATAAATGAAAAAAAAATACTTGGCAGCTTAAAGACTTGTTAGTAGGTTTTGTAGGAAACAACATGCAGACAGAAGATCAGCAGTGAAGCTTAGCCTTGGTGTTACCACCCCTTGAACACATACTCTCTCCCACATTATTGCAGCTGCTTTGACAAGGTTTAATCACTTCTCAGAAACAACCCTACCCTCAGGTTTTTGTGGGGTGTGACTGCCTGATGACACCTCTTTTCATCATGGAATCAAACCAATTCTTCCAGTTTATTTGTGTATGATATCTAAAAATATAGCTTACTGTCACAGACATGTCTACCGCTTCTACCAAAATCTGTGCTACCTACTGCATGCGTACATTTGTTCAAATGGTCCAGCAGATTACAGTTATCAAATCCAAACACCACCGCGGTCCAAGTAGGTTGTAGTGAGGTGAGGATTGGTCTCTTCCCCCAAGTAGCAAGTGACAGGGCAAGAGGAAATGGGCTCAAAGTGTGCCAGAGGAGGTTTAGGTTGGATATTGGGAAAAATTTCTTCACTGAAAGGGTGGTGAGGCATTGGAACGGGCTGCCCAGAGAAGTGATGGAGTCACCACCCCTGGAGGAGCTCAAAAGATCTGTTGACATGGCACTTCAGAAGATGGCTTAGTAGTCACAGTAGTGCTGGGTTGACAGTTGGACTTGATGATCTTAGAGGTCTTTTCCTACCTTAACGATTCTACGGGTTTTGGTTACCAGTTACCTAGCGCACACTGCTAGGTTGGTCCAGAGGCAGAGCACACCAATGTGCCCTAGTATGGCCAACATGAAAAGTGCTTTGAGCATGGAAACAACCATAACTGGCCCAATAAATGTATGAATAATTAAAAAGATAAAATTAAAATGTCTCTCTGCCACAAACTCGCAGAGAGCAGGTACACATTGCAGTCCAACCTTTCTTGGCTTAGAGGCAGAACAAATATAAACAAGTGGGAAAACCCCTCCATTTTTCTCCCAGTCAAAAACTAACTCGTTGAAAAGCTGGGCTCCTCATCTGCCCAGGCAGTATCTCAAACACCCTCACCAAGGCATTGCTAACTAACTGAGACCTAATGACGAGGCCTTTGCTTTTGCTCGGCGTGTGTGTGTTATCGGTGCAGAGCTTGCCCCAGGCGCAGTTTATTGCACTGCAGAGCTGTGGCAAATTTCGTATGTCGCCCTTCAAAGCAGAACCAGGTTCTGAACAGCAGGAGACGTTTGACTTGGTAATTCTCTTTAGGCTCAGACCACAGCACAGTCCTGCGGAAACTGTATTCCAAACAAGGAATAAATGCTGCAGCTACCACTGTGACAGCAGCTTTTCCAAGTGAAGGCTGTGAGCTACAACGCTGAAGGTAATACAAAAATTAATGCAGGTAATTTAGGAGTGTCTTCATGCCAAATCATGATAGCGATGCTTACAAAGCAAGCAGTGCATTTGTGTCAAGCGGTCTATTACATTATTGCACCCTTTTAATTAGCAGCTTAGGTTTTTTTCAATCAAATGCATGAGGACAGAAGCGTTGCTAACTGAAACAGGACTGACTACATGCTGGCTAGGTAAAAGTATTTGCAGCTCCTTCTGCTACGCGATATATCTGATGCACAAACCATACAGCACACAAGCTAATGTTCACCCAAGACATTTTTTTGCTGGACCAGATTGTATTGCAAACACCATACCAAACAGGAAAGAGAAAGTACAGCATGAGGAAACAATCAGAGATAAGAAATCTTAACCTACCATATCCTCTTATTTTTAAAGCAAGTGAAATCGGAAGGCCACTATAGTCCAGAAGCGACACATGGGATAAAGGGCACTACGATTGCTATCTCTCCCACTAAACATACACGGAAACTGCCTACAACAAATTGATCAATCCCCATAATACGTTTCCTTAAAAAAAAAAAAAAAAAAAAAGGAATACATGCTGCCCTTGAGCATCTTGCTCCTGGCTAGATGCAACATGCATGATTTAGAACCATAATAATAATAATGGCTCACAAGAACACCATGCAGTGAGGTCAGGCAATACTGATGGGGCTTTGTTTTGAAGGAGGAAGTGAAAGGAGAAGACAGAGGACAGGAATGTGTAAGAGAAGATAAATGCATGAAATGAATGATCAGTGCAAACCATAGTGATGGATCATTCTCATTACATGTGGGAACCCAGGTCAGGGCATGTTCAAACTGCAAGGAGAAAAAGGAAATCAGCAGCGAGCCCTGAAAACTACTGATGACACAAAAATAAGTGTTGATTATTTAAAGAATCAACTCCATCAAACAAAACGCATCTGCTGTTTTGGATATCAGGCATTTCCTTCCATGGGAGATACTGCTAAAGAAAAATGTCGGTAGGTGAATAGGACTGTCCTGCTGCAGTCCTCCAAGGAAGCTGGACAGAAATTTCTGAGGAAGAATAGTGAAAATGTTGAACCACTGCAAGACTGCCAATATACAGCTATTACAGAAACAGTTTTAAGCTGCTAATAATTCCAGTCTGTTTCATCAAGAACCCAAATTAAATACATCTTGTAGTTTCTCCCCCAAAAGGCAAGGTTTTAGGGAAAAAAAAAAAAGAGAGGGAACTCACCTATCTCTGAGAGAAAGAGGTTTTTTCTTTCTTGTAGATACAATACATTGGAACCCACCAGGAAACCATTAAGATATCAAGCCTCTATTTAAATCAACCTCAAATTTACTTTTATGACCAGAATCTTTCTTTTTTTTTCACGTATATAATCCCTGCGAGCCCACTGGTTCCAGTGGGCTGGAGGTATGAGCGTGCCCCTGCAGCAAGCTGCAGCACCAGTGCCACAGATCCCATTTTACAGCTCTAAGGGGATTAACCAGGAAAGCAGACACGAACATATGCCAGCTAAAGAAGACGACATTTCTAATATCTTCCTTAACATAATGTTTTAGGCAGAGAAATCATTCATACAGTGAAAAAAAAAAAAGAAAAAAAAGTAGATTTAGACAACAGTATTAGCATTACAGTACGAGCAATGGTTTAATTATTCCTCATCTGGAAACTTTATGCTGTTAGGTATCGTTATGCAGCGCACACACACACATGCGAGCCCAGAGGATTTCAGCCTGTCTCCTTACTCAGACACCTGCAACGCTGCAGACTCCACGTCTGGAGGACGGTCACGGTAATGCTCCTGGGAAAACAGGGTGGGGGTGGTTCACCCTCCTCCCAGAAAAACTGCAGTAGATGCAGAGCCCTCCTGCAGCTGTCTCCAAAGACCCCTAACACCCCGTGATTTCGGATCTGCTTTTGAAAACGTGCTCCTGAACTGTGACTTAAGGATAGGAATGCTGACACACCAAAATTTTAGAAAAAGACTAGAGGCATTGGCTCATCTACGCTCGGTGAAGATTTATACCACAGCTAGAAAAGACAGTATTAGGCCAATGCTGAATCAATTTAAAAATCCTTCCCATAGAGCCTTTGCTCTGGCAGTGCATTCAGTGGGATTTCAGCCCGCGTCTTAATGCTTTCTTGAGCCAAAGATTTTAAGCACATGGTTTTGTTGCTACTGTATTCAATTTGACACAGTTTTTACTCATTGTATGACTCCGTGCTGTTTCACACGCTGCTTTAATTACACAGTAGCTACTTATTTGAATTTCATGAGAAAAAAATTGGGCACAATATTCAAACAGGTGTTTTCTTCTCTCCACTGATTACTGGTTTCAGTAAATTCAGTCTTTGTCCCAAGTCCTGCAAGATAATTGTTCATGTCCACACTCCGTGGCGGATTCAGAACAGGGAATTCCATCTGGCTTTTCAGAGTAAAATCAAAGTGCTATCATCCATACCTTCTTCCCCATCGCAAAGGAAACATTTGTCAAAACTGTGATCTAGCTTCTGCTTCCAAAGATTAAAATAAAGACTTTTGAGAGAGAAGTTTAATTATTAACTACAACTTCATTAAGTATTTGTCTTACTTGAAAGTTCTTCATTCTCCCTGTTCTTTCATTGTACCTACAAACATCTTGAGAATATTTGGTAGTGCTAGATTTCTTCAGGTTCTTTTTTAATTCTTTAATATTTCTGTTCTTCTCCTAGATTATTTTTTTTTTTTAAAACACTGAAAGCATTCATAGTAAGAGCATTAGGGATGCATGGTTTTCTTTTCATTTTTGCTCAACTGAGAAGGGACATTCTGGAGACCTACAATTTACTTTTGCAGTGTATAACAGAAAACAATGTCTGATAAAATTAACTGAGTTCTAAGAATCCCCAAATCACAAAATACACAGTAACATTTACAGTCAAACCAACAGATACAAGACAACATATCATCATATAAACTCCAGCCCAAACAACAATAAAAGTGACCATTCCTTTCATCAGAAATGTCAGGTCAGAACATTCCGTATCTGTGTTTGCAGGTTCATTTTGAGTAATTCTATTGATTCTTAAAGCCTCTCAGACATACCATTGCATTAAAAGAAGCAACTAATAAAATATTTCAAGTAGAAGTCTTCCATAGTTGCAGTACTGATGTTTTGGAAGGAGCTCTGCTGGAAGCTTATTGCATTGTAGGAAAATCATTTCATTGATACGATCAAACTTTCTGTGGGAATCCCTTGGATTTTATGCAAGAAATCAACATCTGACATCTTTGTGACAATACAACCCAAATCTCATGGAGTGAAGTTGTTTTTTTGTTTGTTTTTGTTTTGTTTTTTAAACTGAAAGAGTGAGACTAAAGAAAGGATTAGAACAAGGCAGAAGAACCATTAATTCTTTCCAAAGCATGCAGTAAGCAAATTCACTGGAATCTAGCACAACAGTTGCTTTCAGCAGATTACGCCAGGGTTAGGAAAAAAACTTTTAAAGTAGTTTCAAGGCAAACAATCTCAATGAAGTGCAGGAGGCTCTTACCATCAAACCCATCTTCCTCTGTCCCCAATTCATCATCTGAGCAGATGTTCAGCACGTTTACCAGCATCTCTGTCACTATAATGTAAAACAAATGCAAAATGTCGGTATCAAGCTTCCCTGGTCAGTCAGAGAGCAAACTCTGGCTATAGTAGTGTTAATGAAAATTCAGTGCCTTTTAAATAATGTAATCTTGTTTTACACGTGTAGTAATATAAACTTGAACTGTCTTTTGGTTAACAAAAAGTACAGGTTTCCATAAAAACTGTTACAAATACAATGATCACCACAACACACAGAGCTTAAAAATTAATGTCTTTACATTCTCTATTTTTTCAATTCTCAGTGAATCAGGTAACTTTTGTTTTCTCTCCCCCAATGCATTTTTGCCTTTCACTCAACTTGGACAATAGAACTGACCACTCTCCTCTTGCTGCTACATTGCGGTAGGATTTGATTTCCCTGCTCAGCAAATGGAATGATTTTACAATTGAAAAAAAAATACAGCAAGAGGGATGACAGAATATTTATTTATTTATCCAGGTTTTGCACACTGTCCTTTCAGTTCAACAAAATACTAACTCTTGTAAGATGCCCACAAAAGGTCAGTGTCCCTTGGAACCCAGGACAAATAGACTAGACGACTGTTGTAGGCCCCCCCCAGCTGGAACTATTCCATATTCAGTAGATATATCATCATCAGTGAATTCAGAATATATTCAGCTTGCTCACTTTGCAACTTGGGCATGGAAGGGTCAGCCTCAGGCTACCCCTAACATGGTCCCAGCTCTTTCTGGAAAGAACAGTGAGATACTAACCAGAGAGCACACAGAGTAAGAACAGTCAAAAAAAAAAAAACCCAACAAAAATCACAACCAAGCAAATGTAATTTAGATATCAAAAAAGCCAAAGTTACATGGTAAAATGTGGTATCATTAGGAGATTAAGAAAAACTACACTACATCTACATGTAGTAAGCATCATTAAAAGGGTTACCAGGCATGTCTAGTCTTGTGCTAGCTACACAGGTTGAAACTTCAAATTTTTTAATCAAGTGGTTATTAAAATCCTCTTCTGTCACACCTGTGATGACTTTGCACATTAGAAGGGTGGGACAAAGCTATATTCTTCCTACATTAGTGAAGGATTTAATATTTCTGTGTGACACAATTAGTGGAAAGACTTTCCACATTAAGAACAACCAGTGAAACTAACAGCTTCCTACCTTGGTTTGCCTTTGAGGGGAAAAAAAAAATCTATAAAAAAAGAAAAAGGAAACACATAAAAAGCTGTGTAGAACATCAACTCTTACATCCACGAGTTTGTTTTGCGGAGAAAGGGAAAACACTTCTTGGGAGTCTAAAACTTCTAAGCAATTGGTAAGAGGACCAAAACATGAAGGAGAAAACCAAACTCAAAAAGAGGAGCGTCCACAGTCTCAGAAGCCTTACCAAGTTCGACCGCGCATTCCGCATCCCCACCGGAGGAGGCCGCTGACAGAAGCCTCTGAAAACATGACCTTGCAGAACATCTTACAAGACTACAATATGTATGGAGAATGGGCCTGCCCAAAAATGGCCTGGCTGAGTCCACAGTCAAAGAAAATGAAAGCGTTTTGTCCGCTTCACAAGAGCCGGCAACCCGCATCAGTGTGGATTATGTAATGTCTCCATTAGTGGAAACAGCTGTCTATTCTTTGCTAATCCCTATTTCATTGTCTATCTGCTTTGCTCACAGAGACCTCAGGCGTCTCACCAGCGGCTTTCCTCCTATAAAAGAGCAGCTGAAAACAAAGCTGGTTATGATTGCAGGTAAGAGCCACAGCTGGCTGAATTTCTAGTTGCCTATTAAGAGAGAACTGTTATTCCAAGCAGCTTTTAAGAGTTTATTACAGTTTTCTGGCAGTAATTGCTGTTGCAGCAATAGACTATAATGGATGGATCAAAGCAAGCTTCATCTCAGGGCCTGAATAAAATGACTTGGAGTTTAAGCAGTTTGCATTAGGTATTCATTTAATATGTTAGACCAAAGTGTTTTCATGCCTTTTGTGTGCTTGTCATTCAGAGCATGAAGTTGTCTTCAGGCAACATCAAAAGCATCATGTTTCAATACAACAACATTCATATTCTTTAGTGTCTTCTCACCAGCAAGGAGGTGCCATATGCCCTGGGCAGAGAAGGAGCTGTGGAGCAGGTATTCCTTTCTGCCACCTCTCTACTTTCTCCAGGAACAGTTAACCAGACTGGGTTTTAGCATCACCAGCTCCATGTTTGCTGGTGAGAAAGCAATCCATTGTCATCTTATCAGAAAGGTCGTCTAGGTAAAGACGTAACCATGATGTAGTGAAGTCTGCTGTGATATCCCTTGAGCAGGAAGCAATATGCTAGCAAATGCCCAAGAGCTTATAAAGGAACAACTAATAAGAATTTTATTCAGTGAATGCACTTCTGGCCTGCAACGTCAAAAAAATGTATTTCTACATCAGAAACATAATGGCATCATAGCCTGGAAAGAGTGGAAATTACAAAAACATATGAAAAGTGTGATGAACCATCGGTAATTGCTTGCCCCTCTGAGGCCTGTTTCTTCCAACTTGTCCTTGAAAGCAAGTCTTGAAATTATTCTTGCCATTTCAAATAAATGAGGCCACATGCACAGTGACTACAAAACCATTTTGCAGTTTCTATGAACAGAACTGATTTACATACCTTTCTCACCCACAAATGGCAAGGACCAGGTAAACACATCCATGAAATTTGGAAGCCAGTAGGGATGAGGGGAGCAGTTGAACTGTCTGATATTCATAACGTTGTTCTCATATTTCAATACTGCGGCTAGGAAGGAGAAAGGGAAGAAAGAAGGGAGATGTCATTCACGGGCGTGCGGCTGGGTACCTGACCGGTGACGCTCACGGCGCGCACAGCCTGCAGGGCTGCTCACCAGCTTTCAACCACTTGACCCATCACAGCACTTGACTGCCAGTTATAATAGGATACAGTCTCAAAGAAATTGCCAGCCGTTTCCAGTCTGAAAGAGGCATCATCAGCTTTTCCTGGCACTAATACGGGTTGGTAAGTGAATTAAGAACTCTGAGTAGTCATGAATGTAGGCTCTAGGATATGCCACCAGTGGGGAACAAGGCTGAGTATCCACAACCACCCCGTTTCACACAGTTTTCTGATCCCTTCATAACCATGTTTTGGAGACAACACAGAAAAGCTTTTATCACTCAGAGTTTGAATGCTGCTCTTCCAACAGACATTTCCAACATATTCCATTCATAGTGCTGTACAACACAGGATACCTTCTTCCCACGTTATTCAAACCCTAGGCACATGAGACTGTCCTCCCTATAGTATGAAAACATACACGCAGTAAGACTACATTTGCTAACAGGAAGAAATACAGCTTTTTATACCATAGCCACTTTTCAAAGCACTACACCAAGTTCAGTGTTAACGGACTTCAGGTCTGTTATCTGAAACAGAACCTGATTAACCTGTTCTCACAATATTAGTAGCACAAAGTAAATCAATGTATTACAAAGCATATCAGTAAGAAACAGCCACTTATTTCTAGAAGAGACCACAGCTGCACCCAGGCCCAGTGCAGTCAAAAGTCAGATGAAAGAGGGAAAGGCTGAATGTGGCTTCGGTATAACTGAGATGGTAGAGGGTGCAGGCAGGAGAGGAAGGAAGAGTATCAATTTGGTTAGAGAGGAGCAAAGTAATCATGTTGAAAATGCAGCAGATGAAATAAAATGAACTCTACAATAAGCCTCGACAACTGCCCTTACAAAAACACATTTTCCGAAGCACAAAGTTTGCCCAACGCTATGCCAACACTACATTCCACATCAATTCTAGACTTGCATGCATTTTAATTTTTTTTTTTTATAGCAATAAGTGGTTATTAGGGTGCTGTAGATTACTAAACCTCAGGCCATTAACTAAGAACTCCTGGAAGAACACAGAATGGGGGTGGATTCAGCAGCTGTTTGTATCACAGGTCTATTTGCTGGCTTTAAAAGGATGTATTGAGGGAGAGCTTTCAATGACATGGTCTTTCAATAAAAATAATCCAGTGCTGGATTTCTTTTTGTTCACTTTATGGGCCAACTGCCTGAGCTTGGGAAAAAGTAAAACTAAATCTCACCCCTTCCTTCTTCTTTTCTTTCCCCTTTTCTCTACTTCTCTCTTTTCCCCTCCTTGTTTCCTTGCAAAGCGACATGTCATGCCAAATCTTAATTATGCAGTTAACCTAGTAACAGTATCTCTAACCTAATTAGGGTATATTTTAATTTACAGAATCTCTTTCCTGAAATTCAGTAATTTCTAAATTGCACAGGCAGAGAATACATGTGCTCTTGGATGTGCACAGAACCATTTATCAAACAGAGGAGCAAGTAGTTCTTTGCTCATGGAGTAAAGGTAATTTTGAGATGACGACCTAAATACAAAAGGACTTCTAACTATCCTGAACACACAGACATAAAAGTTTTTAAACAGTACACTAACAGGAGACTGCAGGCAGGATCTTTAATCAACATGGGACTAAATGAGCCAACATAAGGTGAAGCTTCCATCCACTCTAAGAGGGGCTGGCACTTTACATTTTTAAAAAGTAAAAGCCCGCCCTTATTTTTCCAGTAATAAAAGACAGCTCAGTGAACTTTACATGACGTTTGCTGGTCATCTCAGTGCTAGAATTTACATACAGCTCGGAACACAATCGCTGCTTGGATGCTTACTCTCAAGTAGACAGTGCTGACTTCACTACGCCCTGCTCATCATCACCTGATACTGTAGCAGTTCTAGTTCTGTAGCTGTAGATGAGCTGTCATCAAGTAATTTTTATGCTAGAGCCAGTATATTGCACATACTGGAAGACATGTATGTAACTTTGCATAAACCACCCCCAATTCGCCTTTTTAAGCTAGGAATTAAGCCATCCTGATGAGACCTGTGACCTTCAGAATGGTCCTCCTCAGCTTGAGTCAAAGAAAAAGGAATCAATGAAGGAACACACACAATAATGCCTTCACAAATGATGAAACAGCATGAATCAAAAGCATGTCAGAAATGTGCCACACCAAAGACACACAGAGAAGGGGGAGTTTCATACTTTGCTTTCCTCTTCACTCCAGCCTTCCCACCTGTGGGTTCCCAGGGAGGAACATAGTTCCAGGGCCTGGTTATCACTTAACAAGGCAGCAATGAAGCTGCACAAGCGCAACATGGCACAGCATTGCCAGAAATGTGGTGTAGTGCGATGCTGGCGGAAGGGGGTGAACCATTTCTTCTGATGAACCACCTCCTTCGATCGATTAAAGTGTGCGTTCATCAGACAAGAAACTGTTTTTGATGTACTAGACTGTCCCTTCCCACAAAAATTTAATAGGTTGCTTCCATTCTGTGGCCAATGACAGTGTCCAGAGTGACCTGGGGATTTCTGCAGCCTACTCACTGACAGACAGAGAAAGCGGCTCACTAACGTTTACGCAAACTTTTGCCAGGCAGACACCCTCCATTTAAACAAACCACATTTGACTCTTTCCCATCCTACTGTGACAGCTGGCAGCCATTCTGCTGCTCAGCAAAATAAAAACGGCTTAATACCGCTATTAGCAAAAATGAGAAAACTAGTGTCAACGCTCTTAATATTTCCATCACTTTTTGGCTGAAATTACATATGGCAAATCGAAATTCATTCTCCTTCTATTACAGTGACACAATTGCATAATAAAAATAAATAGTTTGTGGCTCTACAGCAAAAATTAGTCAAAACCACACAAAAAGGACCAGCTAATGGTTGTGAAGATTCATTTAGAAGGACTAAAACTTCAAATTCATCATCTTAATGAGCTGAGGTAGTTCTCCTTCCCACTATTTCTTCAATTTATCCATTAAGTTTATTTCTAAACTCTGAAAGTTATATAAATAATTTTTACAAGGAACTTTAAAGCTGGCCTTAAAAAACCCTAACCATAAGCAGAACAGTTGGAAAATATAAAATTAAATATAAATGGCTTTAGTTGGATTTGTTTGGTTTTTCTAAAGAAAGATAATTTATTTGAGATTAATGTAAAAAAAAAATCTTCATGCCATCGTATTAATTTTTTATGCCTGAATATCTTACAAAAACAAGTTCCAATAACAGTATTTTAAAAACTATTCTCCTCTGTGAATGACCTGTACAGCTCCACCACAAATTACTTCAAAAGCCACTTGAAGAAAAATAACACCATACAATAGAACAGGGTAATAACAGAAACAGAAGTATTCTAAAATAACCCTACTCTTAAAAGAATAAAATAAAGTAGGGTATTTACCAGTATCACAAATACTTTTCTGAATTTTTCATTTAAAATCTTTCATTTAACAAGCACAAATGTAGACAAAATATTTTTATTAGGTAACTAATGAAGATGACATTTAACCTCGAACAAACTGGCTTTTGTTATGATTGTGCAGTTCAAATACTACTGCTTGGTAGTCACACGAAGAAAATTTCACCTGGATCAAGAAGAAAATGCTTCTCAAATTACAGCAGGAGTTTCTCTGCACTATTCTAGCCCCTTGCTTTCTGTCAGTCATAGCTCTTTTTTTCTTCTCTGTTGGCTCAGAAAAGGTTTGGAGGTTTCACCTCTGCTTCATTTCATGGTCCACATTAACTTGATGTTCTAGTAGCTACAGCAGACCCCAGCTGCCCTCAAAGAGCAGGAATCTTTTGAAGGTTGTGTGACTACACGCCATGGGGTCACTGATGGAGGAGACAGAAGAAAGTGGGATGGGTTCCTTTGGTTACAAAACCTGTAACTGTAGAAAACCTGACTCTCTCCAACATTTGCTTATTATCCCAGCCTGCAACCTCTATACTTTTCTTTCCAAACATATACTCAAGACAGATGCTAGTGGACCAAGCCACCAGCCACGTTTTTACCACATATAATCACCAACCAGAGCAAGAATCTTATTTTATTATTCTTCACAGCCACACACATTTTAGCCTGATTTTGGTACTTGCTGTTGTAAATGAGTTTTAGAAGCTAATGTTTTGTAAAGTGAAGATGTGCAGATATCCCAAATGACATTATGCTTCTTTCCAATGCTAGTAAACTGAGATATCAGATGCTGAAATCACATTAGAGTGAAATGAAACACCAACGCAGCAGGCAAAGGACATTTGTGCTCTTCAGCTTATAAGCACTTAACACAGGTACCTAAGGCTGGAAATACAGGTGGTGAAAAACATGCAGGTAAGAAACCTCCTTCCTTCAGCTAGAAACGGAGAGAGTTCTCCCTTTCTCAGGGTCAAATATAAGCACCTAGTGCTATCTGAGACGCCCTGGGGTATCTCTTGGTCTCCTTTGGTTAAAGATGAGCCTGGATCACCTCTGTCTCCTGTGTCATACCTGTCAGAACCAACTGGATGTCTCGGACCCCTCCGGCATCTCCAATGGTGCTTTAAAAGTCTATATGCTGGGATATGGATTAAAGCCTTAAGCAAACTGTGCAACCGATAGCTCAAAATTAACCAAAGACATTACATAACCTGCTTCAAAATTAGCTGAATCATTTTTTCAGTATAAATTAACTGATAACATTTCCATCAGATGAAAAAAAGTACTGAGCAGTGGAAATACCAGCCCAGAAGGAACTATATGTTTTTAGATGAAAAACCTCAAAACAATTTTAGCAAACTACTTAACCAGTTTTCTTGTAATTTTTTTTCAGAAAACTCATTCTGTATTTAGAAAATAAATGCAGTGAAAGGTCTCTCAAGTTCTTCATACCTAAGAAAGAATTCTAATTTCTGATTTAATGTCAAATTAACTTCAGCATTAACTGTGCAACTGGGAACAGTGCCTTCTCTTCCAGCAGAGTTGCTAAGTAACCACAGTGTTTGCTGCCTGAGACAGGTCAGGGATAAGGGTTAGTAAAATGCTCAAGGAGTTTAAACATTATCAAGGGAAAAAAATGATTTACTATACAAGGTAATGATATAAATAATCCAGTACAGCAGCAGGGCTAATTGCAGTTGGGAAAATCTTCCCTTACAGAATTCTGAAGATTTTTATTTCACATGTGCCAATTGGGGTTTTCAAAGAAACAGCACAATCACGTTCAAGATTTTATCAATAGACGGCAAAACTCACTTCTGGCAAACTTCTCTGCGTCGGCAATGAGATGGCCTAGATATCCTGACAGCTACTCAGTAAAAGCTTTTGTTTCCATGACAAGGCCTCATCACAACAGCAGAGATAAAGCATTAAAGAAAACTGATAGGGCAAACAGAGGGTTATGCCACTTTTCTTTCTCCCGCAGTGCTATTACTGTTCAAAGATTATCCTTGTCTTCCAGGTGCCTTTTTCCAACACAAAAATAATTTTCCTGTTAGATCCATTTGGATCAGGTACATTTCTTAACATGTATCTATGATACACCACATGCTCATATTTATACAGGCTTCACTGATATATTACTTTTCTGATACGTTAACAGTCATACCATGGCACAGCTGGTTTTGATTCTTCTACTATCCCACACTCCTCTGCATACTTTCTTGGTTTCTTTCATTCATTATCTGCTTTTCGTCTCGGCAACACTGCGTGTGTATGTGGCAGCATGTTGAAAGAGACATCATGGGTTGTTTTTTTCAACAGCTTTGGATTCTCTGGTGGTTAACTTACCACTACAAAACCTCATCTTCTAAAAGTGTTCAAAAGATAATAGTTTGTCTTTAGACAGCTAGTTAAAATTGTTCAGTCAGCCAAAAAGCATGCACTTACAGAAGTGACAGCCAGACATTAAAACATAAAGTATTGCCAATGATTTACAAATAAATTGCCTGCTGCCTCACTAGAACTTCTGTAAAATCTTTCACTTGATTTTTGCTTTGTTTTGTTGTCGTTGCTCTTGGGGCATAAACAACATTACAGAGAGTCCTAATTAAGGCATTAAGAAACATCGAGTGCAGGAATGAAAGTTTAGACGTGATGCAAGGCCAGTAGATCACACAATGCAGTAATTTTTGGTACCCTTTTATTTTTGCTACAGAGAATTTCTCCTGGTGATGGGTACCACTGAATCTATGGGTAAACCTGTACTTACACAACTTTCTCAGTGCTTCTCGATCAGTATGTCCTTCCTCCAAGGCCCTGAAGCAAGTTTGCTGATGATACAAAACGGGGAGGAGTGGCTGACACACCAGAAGGCTGTGCTGCCATTCAGAGAGACCTATAGAGGCCGGAGAGTTGAGCAGGGAGCAATTTTATGAAATACAAGGGCAAGCGTAGAGTCTTGCATCTGGGAAAGAACAACCCCAAGTATCAGTATAGGTTGGGGACTCACCTGCTGGAGAGCAGCACGGGGGCAAGGGACCTGGGGGTCCTGGTTGGCAGCAGGATGCCCATGAGCCAGCAATGTGCCCTCATGGCCAAGAAGGCCAATGGCATCCTGGGGTGTATTAGAAGGCGGATGGCTGGTAGGTCGAGAGAGGTTCTCCTCCTTCTCTGCTCTGCCCTGGTGAGGCCACATCTGGAATATTGTGTCCAGTTCGGGGCCCTTCAGCTCAAGAAGGACAGGGAACTGTCCAAAAAGCCACAAAGATGATTAAGGGAGTGGAACATCTCCCTTATGAGGAAAGGTTGAAGGAGCTGGGTCTCTTTAGCTTGGAGAAGAGAAGGCTGAGAGGTGACCTCATTAATGTTTATAAATACATCAAGAATGAGTGTCAGGAGGATGGAGCCAGGCTCTTCTCAGTGATGTCCAATGACAGGACAAGGGGCAATGGATACAAGCTGGAGCACAGGAGGTTCCACAGAAACATTAGGAAAAACTTTTTCACTGTGAGGGTGACAGAGCACTGGCACAGGCTGCCCAGGGAGGTTGTGGAGTCTCCTTCTCTGGAGACATTCAAAACCCACCTGGACGCGTTCCTGTGCGATCTACTGTAGGTGATCCTGCTCTGGCAGGGGGGCTGGACTAGATGATCTTTTGAGGTCCCTTCCAACCGCTGACATTCTGTGATTCTGCGTAACTATCACAATCCAATTAACATCTATCTTCTTGCATGAGGAGTTTTGATCCTCTCCAGAAGTCTTAGAAAATTAATGTGGCAGCATTTCTTGTAACAAATTTTAATAATAAAGTATCTTTTTCTTTATGCCTTTTAATAATACAAGTGAGAGCAGAAATGTTTGAGAAGGTTATGAAGACACAGAACAGCAGCTCAGAAGTTGCCAGAAAAAACATATAAATTCCTCCCTTTTGCCAATGCTCTCCATTATAATGAATATGGAAGACATATAACAGTAAGGAAGAAGGATAGTCTTAGAAAGAGGAAGGACACCATGCTCTCCATACGTGGGCAGCTTCTGAGTCTCTGAATCACCCCCTGAAAGCCTCTCTCTCTGTCTCCATTAACTACATGGGGAAACCCTGACCAGAGCCTCCCAACTGAAGTTGTGCACAACCCAGAGTTGCGCATGTGGGTGGGCTGGGGTTGCGACAGCAGCCACATGACGGACGAATTACAGACGCAGCCTTCATGAGGTGGCGGCCAGTAACCAAAAGGATACAGAAAACTCCTTTCGGTGCCAGAATCCAGCAGAGCAAAGCCAAAGGAAATTCCCATGGTGGGTCAATACCGTGAGACAGCCCACGCGGGGGGTCCACAGCAGCTTTGTTAGCAGCAGATATGCTGAACATCGTCTTGTTAGAGTAGCTTATCTTCAGCTACTCCTGCCAAACCTCCTTTTGCTCTGGGAATGTACCTCCCTACTGCTCTTTGACGACACATTTGATCCCAGTGGTTGCTCTCCAGCAGGGACTGAATAAGCCCTTGGATAAAGTTGGCAACCAAGCCCACTTCCCTCTGAAGTGCTTTGAAGTACAAGGAAGTACATCTGCTTTAATGGGTATGAGAACTATCAACCTGAGGTAGCAAATGAGCATTCCTAGCACCTTGCAGTTTTTTTAAACGTGTTTATCTTAAATAACACTGCATTTAAAAATGCATGTTAGTGGGAGACAGATCCTTTGCGGAATTTATTTAGGGTGACTTTATTACCTAAGTGACAATCAGAACACACATACTAAGAACGCATACTTTAAAAAAAAAAAAAAAAAAGGAACTTACTACTAGGAAAGTAACTCCTTTTCCAAAGACTGACAGTAACCAAAACCCTCAAATGATTAGTAAAAATTAACGAGGTTCTGCACCAGTTCACGATGAGTCAGCGAGAGAAACTGTCCTGTAACACCTCTGGACAGAAAGGTCTTTCTTTGCCTCCTGAAATCAGTCAGTCATAAGCTCTGTGTCTGTAGTTAATTCATCTGCTGCAAATCAAGGAAGCCAGCAAGCAGCCATGTTTTGGATTGATTGAGGATAATGCTGTTTTTGTTTCTCAAAGAGAGAAGCACACACCCAAATGCTATCCAGACGAAGATGCATGAGCAATGCACCATGAAAAACTATGCACGATGTACTTTAAATGCCAAGAGACAGTGCAATCAGTCACATGAAATAATGCGTCATAACTTCTAATGAGAGAAAAGGAGGCAGTTAAACCCAACAGAAATCCATTACAAAGCTGCCAAAGGTCAGTCTCTACATTTGTAAGTCAGACATGAAAGAGTGGCACACCGGGGCTGATCTTGCACCACGTTTCATTTGCCTGAGTTCACTCTGCAGCGCACCCAAACTTCAGATAACCACTGCCTGTCAGCAGCGGGCCTACAACCTTTCACCAGGAAAGGCTTCCCCCCAAGTTTTTAAGACCTGCCTGCCACAGCGGAACATCCTGGAACGAGGGAGATGACCCCCTCTTCCAAAACAGATAAAGGAGAGGCACTTCACCACCCAAACTCTGTGGCTTCAAATTCAAGATTTTTAATACTAGAGATTGTGGTTTCACGTTTAACATTTGCCCTCATGACAAAAATCTCACATTGTTCACCCGTTGCCTTTTGTGTGCACAGAACTGCCTCCACACATTAAAAACCAGAAGGTGAACCCTCTCTGTCACCTTCCTCCTACAGACCCGTCGTCGGTCTGGTCTGCCTTCTGCCCAAAGCACCGGACCCGGGGAGCAAACACACTTCTCCACCAACAGTAACAATGCTGCCAAGAAAATTAACACATTCTTTGCTTCATCCTGCAGTTTTTGGGTTGCTAGCAGAATCTCTATATCAGTTATTTTTACAAAAGTAGCTACTGACAGCTCTGCTTGCATGTTTTTTTGCAGAACGCTTTTATTAAGTTTTCCGCATGTTAACATACATATTGAGAACAGCAAAGTGTACAAACCCCATTATCTAACAGTGAAGCGTTTCCTTCCCTTGCATAAAATTCATGGCATAACAGCTTTTATATTATAAGTTTTATAATATCAAACGATGCCTGAAGGAGCTCTCTTTTGCAAGTTTAAAAAAATAAAAAAATTAAAAATTGCTTATTTCCTTTGCAGGCAAGCATCCAAATTAAAAAATGTCTCTTCTCAAGAAAGATTGATCTCTTTGCAATGGAGCTATTTTCAAGAATATCACTGAGGAAAAAAACTGTTTTGCTCACAGAGGAACACAAATAACTCTAGCTTTACTGGGAATAGGAGAAGTAAACATTACTGCTCATTTCAAGATATAGGAGGACAGGTTTATTAAAATGCTTTATTTTTAGAAACATGATTTTTTTCCAGTTCATTAGAGGAGATTTTCAGGGAATGCCATAAACCAATAAACTCAGAGAAGCTGCAAACACTTGTATTCAGTGGTGTCTTTACAGAGTGACCAGTGAACACTTGTTTGTGCAGAAACATGTTTTTTTTCGCTAATGATGTTTCACTTCCTATGTAACAGTTTTCAAGTGATTAAAAACCCAAAAACATTAAGGAACTCTGACAGTATCTATCCTATGCATTATCCACTGACGATCTGTCAACACTTGTTAGCCGACTAGAGGGTCTGCATACACAAGCTCCATTAATTTTATTGAAAAGGAGCAAAAGGACAAATAACTAATTACAAGAAACACTGGGTTCTGAACATATCACTCACAGCATTTCTTAATGTACTTCTCCTAGTTAACAGAGCTGTTTTCATTTTTGCTTCCTGTGTAACATTTACTTAATAACTTGCAGCCAAAATACAGAAATATCCTAAGGCATAGTAGAATCTAGTTATGTTCAGAGGCATACATCTGCCTGTAATAAATTTAATTAGATTTGTATTATGTAATAAATGGAATGGGCATGAACTAATAAATAGAAGAAAATAGGCATGAACCGATAAATAAAGGAGTGAAAGAGAAAATCAATGTAATATACTTGAGTAAAGAGAAATACAGCCTACTGTATGCGAACAGGAATTAAACTCTTACCTTTGTTATTGTATACATCTAGATAGTTTGGTGCTGAAAAAATTGTGATTAGTGAAGGGAAGCCTGTTGTTTGGCTTTTCCTGTACATACGATACCTAAAAGGAAAGAGAAGATACTAATTATTGCCCGGTGTTGCATGTGTATTTGCCACTGACTAAATATAGTGCAAAAAACCTTAGTACATGACTGCGCTGGCTGTTGACAAATGCCAAGACAGAAAACCACGCACATGTGCTTTTTAAGGCCATGGGGAAAAAAAGTATTTCCTGCAGACTTATTCATTACACCCATTCGGGATGACCAGGGACTTGCACCACGCTCAAAAGCTGTGTCTTTGTCTGAAATTCAGTGAGCCAGAGGTGGGTTTGTCATGAAGCCACTCAGTGCCCGTCCCTGGAGCCACATGGTGTCTATGTGTGTGCACCCCAAGACGTTCCCAGACTCTCCCTCCGTGGGATGGGGGTGCAGGCAAGCACCAGCATGTCCCTTGGGGATGGATGGTTCTGCCTTCAGAAGAGAAGTGCACATCCTCCACCCCTCCCTGGGGCACATGAGTGATGGCAAGTCCAGGGGAAATGGAAAGGGTGAGAAGGGAAGGGGAAAAGCAGGGGGTCTGATATCTTCAGTGTGGTGTCTAATCTCATCCAGTCTTTCAGCCAGTTTATTAACTCTTGCATGTTTCCATTACCTAACCTTGCTGCCTTATGAAAGATAAAATGCTTTTTGGACCAACATATAATCAACCAAGCATTAAACCTGCAAGTAATTAGAAGTAAACCAACCAAACAGCACTTTTGTCTTACTACAGACACAAGTAACACCAAATGCTGCTCTTTAGTCTTCAGCTACAAGAAACGGAAGAGTTTGGCAAACATCCACAATAGTTGCACTGAAACCATTTCATAGCGTCAGTGCAATCCCTTCTGCAAAATTTTATTTTTCACCCTTTATCAGAAAGCAATACAATAAAAATGAAATTTCATTACCCTTGGGTATTTCATGCCAGTTATTTTTGGCAGAGTAATAGCTTGCTTTTAATTGCATTGACGTTTTTAGGTGTGTGATAATTCCAACATTCAGAATAGTTTTTTATATGCATAGTGAATATCGACCTTGTTCCTACAATCTTGCTACTTTATCTTTTATTACTATTCAGGTTGGGTAAAGTTACTACCTCCAAATAAACACATTAATAATTTATGCAAGATATGCAAAGCTCTTTATTCAGAGACCAGTCCTTCATTAAAATCTCATAAGCACGGTACATTTCAACGAATAGATAATTTTTGATAAATTTTTTTAAGCAGCATGAAAAATTCTTCCTTTTCACTGGCAATAATTTCATGAGGGAACCATCAACACCACCCAGAGCTTGACCTGGATTGTTTTTGCACACAGTGTGTTAATAAACTCCTTAAATTTATTAATGATACTCCTGCATAAAATCATTTTTTGCTATTGAGTTCTACGAGTTTATTCTCTTGACAAAGCTTAAAACCAGTAGGCCCAGAAGCTTTGGGTAGGTGTGAAAGACTCCAAAGACAACCATTTGGGCCTTCGTGAGCCAAATCACTTCCCAGGCATCATGGCAATGAGTGTGTCAGAAGTCTCAGGTACATTTGCAAAACTTTTTCTTCTGAGATGAATTTGTTTACAGTTCCAAGTTTGGCATCCAAATAACTTTTGGTCATTCTAAGCCTCTTAAAATCACTCAGGCTAAGCAAGTGGGATCTATGAAGATTCATCAAGTCCTGTAAGTCAGTAGTAATCATGTAAAGGACACTCTAATGCCAGTGTATGCTCTTATAGCATTAATAAAAAGTGAGAGCTGTTGCAACTTAAAGTTTTCCAGTTCATTCAAACTCGGTTTTCTTTCTTTCCTTACTCTGTTTGACAACGGTAAGTCATTACTCACTATTAGAGCCCCCTTTCCACACATACTTACCCAGCATCCTGGGCTTCGTGGGCTCGAAGTATAGATAACAAGTTATTGTGCTGTAGGAATTCACATACAGCAGGGTAACTGTTGGAAGAAAATAACAGCACCTGTTACGGTAATATCAGAAGTACCACATTTAGCTCTAGCTTTCAAAAAATGTTTCATCCGACATACATCATTCATGAAATCAGCCTCTGCTCTGCAGGCAGATTTCAGTAGAGACAGCGCTAACAGTGGCATCTTTTTTAATCCCACCCTGTAACTGCCTGGAGAGGAATGTTGGAAAGTTGCAATTCATTACGCGACAACAATCACCCTATGTCTTGTCAAAAAGAAAGTAATTTCTTTTATTGTAAGATTCAATATACTTCGAAAAAGAAAAAATGTGATACAATGGTTGGTTGCAACAGAAAACCTCGCCCACTAAATACAGTACGCACAGGCTGCTTATGGAGACCAGATAATAAGGCGGTGTGTGGAAAGAGAGGGAGAAAGACAGAAAGAAGGCGGATCTTTCTTCAAATTGCAGATGTTTCATCTTCTGAATTTTATCTCCTTGATCAACAAGAATTATCCTTTCCTCGGCAACTTAAAAATCTAAATTCTGTGACTTCTGAAATCCCCGAAATGTGACCATTGAATACATTTTTCCAAGACATGTTCTACTGTATGACTGAAAACAAAAATGAAAACAGTGATAGAGGAATCTCTATCGTATTTTTCACTGTACATGGACAGTGTTTCAAGAACAACGGAGCCCTTTCTTATAACCTCAGAACTGTGAAAACAATTTTGCTGTTCCCATATGAACACATATGGGAATCACACACAAGAAAAATAAAACAGAGCATCTTGAATGCAGTTTTGACAGCATAAGTGTGAAATATTAAGTTCTCAGAGAAAAGCTATTTAAAATTATACCTAAATGTTCTAGAACTGAAAATTACTCCATTTTGCTGCTTTCGAAAATAAGTTGTTTTTTTTTTTCTGCAATGACTGTTTTCCTCTTGCTTTTAAACCACTGAGGAGTCTCCATGCCTGTACTGAAGGATAACAAGCACGATGGCCATCTATCACTTCAAGACAGGAAGCAAAACCTCTTGTCTCCTGTCATTAATAATTTAATACAGAACCCGAGAAAGCCAAAACTTCCTGGCTTCCCCCGTCAAAAGTCAACTGTAGCAAGAGCAAAACAGAACAAAGAACATGCATGGAAGAGGGTAACGGAGAAGTGGGGTTGGAAGCAAAAAAGACTTCACAGATTTGACAAAACCTTACCAGGTCTCTTAAAAACATCTAAGGGGTGGGAGAGAGTCTTTATTCACACAACATCTAGGCCTCTCTCATTTCATCCCTCTTTGCGCCAGGCCTATACTATTCATTTTGCCTTATCCAGATTTATTTTCCGCCCTTGAACCAAAGTAATTGTTCAGCTGACTTGCTTTATATCTCACGGCCTTTCAGCAGGGTGCGAGGTACGCAGGTGACCGCATCCACAGCCCTGCAGCTTGGTGACCCTACGTCTGAGAGGCACTTCTGAATTTAATGTTGCTCACTGGCAAGGATGCAGCATGGTATTGGCTCCGTTCTCACTAGCAGCTTAAAGGAGTTGCATTTAAAACATTAAACCATGGGAGAAACCAAGCATTACCACCTCATGTCACTATCCAAATTTACTTCCAGCACCAGAGGCTGCCTGCACATTGTAGAATCAAAGAATGGTTTAGGTTGGAAAAGAACTTTAAGAGTTCAAACATCAATCTAGCAATGCCAGGTCCATCACTAAACCACATCCCTGAGCGCCACATCTCTCTTAAATACTTCCAGGGGTAGTGACTCCATCACTTCCCTGGGCAGCCTGTTCCAGTGCTTGACAGCCCTTCTGGGGAAGTTTTTCCTAATGTCCAATCTAAACTTCCCCTGGCAGTCCTTGAGCCCACTGCCTCTTGTCCTATCACTTGTTACTTGGGAGAAGAGACCAACCCCCATCTCCACAACCTCCTTTCAGGCAGTTGTAGAAATCGATAAGGTCTCCCCTCAGCTTCTTTCTCTCCAGGCTGAACAACCCTGTTCCCTCAGCTGCTCCTGATAAGACTTATGCTCTAGGTCACTCACCAGCTTTGCTGCCCCATTTTTGGGCATGTCAACAGCAAAACAAACTGGCTAGACACAGGAGTTTGAGCTGTTACTCTCCTGTGTCCCTCCTTCTGACTGAAGCCTCCAAGCACTCCAGCTCCAGAGATGATGTGGTGGAGAAGCAGGCTGGCATGGGTGGAGAGTTGGGCTGCCTTCCAAATGGAGTCTACCCCAGGGCAGCATATGACCCAAGACTGGGAACAGGACATAGATTTTCCTGGATTTGAGGCCCAGGATGTGACATCATGTGGATGTTATGATTTCTTCTTCTCATTGCTGGGCAAGTTGGAGAGCAATAGTCACAAATGTTGCTCAGAAAAAGTAATAAATCAAAACTGGTGGCAAAAAGTGTAAACCTCACATGGCAGCTCTGAAATGTCACCTGATGGTCGGAGAAAAAGCAAAATAGACCTTGCTTTACCATCCATTCACCACATTTATTTTCCAGTATTGATTCAACTCTCCCATGCTTCAAATAGTAGAACAGCCAGAAAGCTTTACAGAAGGAAATACAAGCTGCTGGGGAAGACACGAAGGCATCTCCATGATCGCTTCTGGGCTGGTTCTGCAGCACAATGGGCTTGCAGTGTGCCTGTAAATAACACAAACTTGCAGTCTCTGAATCTCCAAGCATAACTCACACCCAGCTATTAAGTTATAGGACTTACAGTATTATCAAAGACCCCGTCGAGAGTAGACTGTTTCGCAGTACCTCAGGTGCAAGATGCAGCCATACAGTAACACTGTTATGCAAAATCTTTAAGTACAAGCTGTTGCTAAACATCCTGAGGAAGTTTAAAAAATAAAAATCTCAACTAAACATTATACAATACATGCTGTCCCAGCCATGATTTCATGGACCACCTACAGAGCCCCCTTGCAATCATCTAACAGCCCCATCAGTTTCTACCATCATGCATGAAAGAGGTGACAATTTACAAGGGGAAAAAAACAAATCAGCAAAATCAATCTAATGCATCATCTTCCTTCAGTTTATCCAAGAGAAATGCTACTGCTTGCTTCTAACTTTCCTGAATATTTTGAAGTTGAAATGTCATTTGCAGCTGGAGGCTACAAACCCAGTAAAATGGTATATTGCTGGTTTTGGACTTGACCCATCTAGGTTATATTCTCAGTTGCAAGTTTGGTATTTGGAATTGTCTAAAAAGATTGCCATTATAAAATAATTTCAATTCCCAAATTACGTGGGGTATCGTTTTGGCAACTGCAGTGATATCAAATGCTGACAGGTTGCCATTCAGAGCACTGGCAAATGAGAACTAATTTGCATACATTTCTTTTCATAATTAATTGTGACTAAATGTAGACTTATGGTACATTTTGTTTAGAAATTTTTACATTAACTTCTCAAAACCAAGGTCTATAATGAAAAATCTGATAGACAGTTGATTATGTTCATTATCAGTGCAGCTGCTCAAAATGTCTAGCCCATTACTTTTTCCATAGTATTCTTTTCATCCAGTGTTAAGTACTGCTTTTAAAGAAGATATAATGAAGTGGTAAGAAATGCTCCTAAATAGACATGATAGGTTCATCTTTGCATTTCAAAGTACAAAAGGTATTTTTTTTTTATTCCTCAATTATCTTTTTCTTCATAAATCTGTGGCAAATAGAAATCTACTAGCAAAACTTGGCTGATTCTGCAGGGCTCACACCTAGAAAAGCAGAGGTGCCACACTGTGCTCCACGCAAATACAAACAAAAATTTAAAAAATCTGGCTGCCATCTTTTCATCTAAGTGAATAGCATGGTACCTGTAATCAGCAAATACCCAGACCACTACAACCCATGAGCAGTTTATCTGGACTTTTTTTTTTTTTTAAAGACAAAGCAACTCTCAGGCATTTTTCTTCAGCTGCTTGGTGAAGCAAGGGTTGGGGAGAAGCAAGTTTTTTACCACGTGCAGCTATTACATACGATATACAGTTGCAACATTAAATACAGGGCTTTATTTTCCAGCACTTCAACCTCTCTTTGTTCCTGCCCAAATGCAGTTTCAAATTAAACAATATTCCTCAACACAAAAATACACGCCCTCCAGGTAAACAACAGGAAGTCCCGCAAAATGCCAACAAAATACAGATTATGGCAAAAGTTGTCGGAAACAAGCTCGTACAGAAAAGACTTCTGCTTGGAATTCTTTTTTTTTTCTAATCTTATCATTTTGTAATCAAATTCCCTACCAGTTTTTCTAATTGCTACCCTTCCAGAAACACTCTCCGCCTTGTCCTGCTTTGCAGAGCCCAGACTGCAATTCAGATGAGCCAGAAATAAAGCAGTTGGCCAAGAGGCAAAACAAACAAACAGACCCCCCCCCCCCACCCCACGCAACAGGCTTTTCCAGAACAACTCAGCCTTCTGCCTGCGCTTCATGTGTCATGCTGAATCACGGAAGAGCGGTGACTCACGGTGAAAACAAAATACCCCACTGCTAAGCTAGAGAGATGTTATTCCTCATGGAGCATGTGGCTGTGATATTCCCTATTTCAGCATCCTTTTTTTGAGTAAAATGCTTTATGCATAGTTTACTAGTTCTGAGGTCTCTTCTGCATGATCACTGATTACTTCTATGCAGTTCTGGAAGAGAAGTAATACTTTGCTAACAGGAACCAAAATGGTAGATGTTTTCAAATTGCTCCTCCATCAATACCTGGAAAATCTGGATGGATTTAATCTAATTTTTTTTTTTTTTCCATATACTTCATCATACCATTAAAGCAGTAGCACAAGCATTTCTTCAAAATGAGGACATTCAAATTTAGCCCAACAGTTTCTCTAAGATTACATGCACATATACAACAAGGTTTTCAGCAAAGCCCATTGGCCTCACCACTTCAGTCTCCAAAGGCTGAAGGTAAATGCTTTCACTGCTCTGCTGTCCTAGGAAGCTTCCAAGCACATCTCTTTCCACCTGTTTTTTCTTGCCCTTAGCTGTGCAGGCTGCAGAGTTGCACTGAGCAGCAGAGGAGGGAACTGCACGGGATCAGAACAAATCAGCACATCTCTTTTTTGCAGAGTCATTCCCTTAGGATCAGATGTGTTCCCAGGTCTGACAGAATGCATGAGCAGTTCTACTAACACAGCTGGGCAGATAACGTGAGGGCAGCAAAAAGCTTCTGGCCTGGGTGAAGGAAGAACGGAAAAGCGGGCAAAGAATCCGTTTAAACTGCTGCTACTGCAAAAGAAAGCACCCCGACATTCATACAACCGCGCCTCACAACCTGAGTGCAACACGCTATGGTCTTTAAAAGCTTTTAGCAGACATTTCTCTAGTCCTTGCATACTCACAAACTTAACACATATGTAAAGGAAACCACTGTCTTGACGTGCCGGCAGCGCCAAAATCATTATTCTACCCCTGAACATCGGTAAGGCTGAATCATTTCACTGCTGTCCAAGGTTGGGCAAAAGAAGCTCTAGGAGGAGCCTGCAATGCCAGTCACTCCTGTCACTAACCATTTCTACCTTTCTTATTTTGTTGCTTTTGAAAAAAATCTAACAATGTAGTCAACAGCCAAACAGCTTTAAAAAGTCAACATCCCTTGAGAACTGATACTAAACTCACTGTGAAAACCCAAGATGCCGAAGCACCACGCCTCATAAAACCTCTGGGTATCTGCTCTACTTCTGAGGCCATCCATCGACTTTGGCCAAGCTCACCTCACTCACACCCTTGTCAATAGTCAGTGATGAACCAAGTCTTGTGCACATAAATGATCCCAGAAAGCAAATATTAAGCTTGCACATGTGGTTACCCCTGATAGGAAGCCCTTGGTATACGTTACGTAGGATAAGACACTGCTAATTAACTCAGTGGCACAACCAAACTCCCGATGTTCTTCACCAGAGCTTTGACAAAATGGAAATGAAACAAGCTGGGCACGGATCCAATTGCAATTTTCCACGGTTAGGACCATGCATGCTCACAGTAACTTTGTCCAAATGTGATGAAAGGACATTTTAATTCCTCATCCGTCCGGTGAGGCTTAGAAAGGAGAGAGTTTTCCCTATGTCCCAACAATTGCCTAAATCTACTTAGTGGCTGTCTCTCTATAAGTTAATATCATTTTCAGATAGAAAAAAAGTCCAGTTGACTACTTCAAGCTTTCTGATCACTGAAAGAAGCCCTTCTCAAGACGATAAGTAGCACTGTATCTGGCCAAGTCAGATACGTTTCTTATAGAAATGCCTGAGTTACCATACCACTAGTCCATGAAATAAGTGCAATGAGTCATTGCCAATATCAGTACAACCAGCTAAGTGAAAATAAATATTCGCTACCTAAATTCAAGGCAAAACCAGATAATCTGATAAACAAAAGAGGAAAACTTCTTTACTGGCTGGAGCAGCTGAAAAATTGAGGTGGGAAGGGAGGGGAGAATATCACTCAGGGACAAATTAATTCCCTTGTTCATTACATTCCCTGAATATGACATTATTCAGGGTAAGGATGAAAGAAAAGCTTCACTTAACTCATAATTAAAAAAAAAACAATTTACACAACTAGCAGTCCATTAAGTACTTGAACTTTTTGACGAAATTGCATCAGACATGACCATGACGTGAAAGGACGTACAACAATCAGTTTCAGAAAGGGGAAATCTCTTCACTGTTCACTTTAAGGCACAGAGAACTTAAATAAATTTCTGAGAATTACTTAAATTTCACAGGTATTTTTTCACTGTGGCATAGAACTATTATTATTTTCAAGACTCCACGAATTTTGATAATCCACACTGCGAGATGCTGATGGATGCAAAAGGCGTGCTTTAAGCATTGACTCTTAGCACCCTTGAAAACTAAGCTGAGTATTCTTTACATCTCAAAATGTGGTTTCAAGACCTGACATTTTACAGTCCAAGCCATAACAGTTTTAAGAACTCTTACACAAAAGGAAATTTCTTGAAGAAGAACCCAATCAGTTCAAAATTTGATAGGCTGTACGTGAGCGATCACTAAGAAATGCAGCGAGCAGCTTGTCAGACTACTGTCAGCTGCAGTCTTCATACCTTCTCATGTATATGTTCCTCATATAAATGCCAAATTCACATGTGAGTTTGGGCTGAATGAGGAAGATTTCATGGATTAGTGAGCTGGAAAGTCCCGTTAACATGTTGTATGCACACAGCTAGAAAGCCACATTATTGAATTTTGTTATGGAAAATAACTTTAAATGAGAGAAAAGTCACTTGAAACTTGCCATTATAATGAACATGCCTGATAAAATGAAAGTTATTTATTACAGTTATTTCGTGCAATTAATTAAGAGATCTTAATAATCTAGAAATAATTTCCCTGGCTCACATGTGTGCCTGGAATCTTTGTGACCTTCCATTAAAGTGCCCAGTGCCATCTTTTAACTTTCCTTTCTGGAAATGACTGAAGAAACTAACAAGTTTTATTCACTGAAAAATAAACTAATTCCTTCCTATCAACTGCATAATTCAGTGCTCTCTTTACAAGCTGAGCAAGCTGTTTAGGAAAACTAATACATTTTCCTTGGAAGTAAGTAGAAGAGGCAAGCAAAATTAGACATTGCACACTGATGGATACTGGTTTTGCTAGGGATTATCGTTAGGTAAGCAACTAGTGGCCTTCCAGAGCAAACAGGTACTTGTCTTAAGAGTAACACTTGCTGTTATATAATCTCAGATAAGGTGACTCCAAGCTAGTCATCTGCTCCTGTCATTAAGCAGTTACATGTCCCTCACATGAGACCTGACAATTCAGTATCTTCCAAATACTTCCTCTTTTCCTAAAATATGTGCTTTTCTAAACACGAGTCAGGACACAGAGTAGATCTGATCTATTTCAGGAGGAAATTGATATGTATTTTAGGGAAATGTTATGGTAATTGTATGAAACAGAGCTCTGGAAAAACCACCCTAAAACCTACAAGTTGTTCCAGTATATAATAAGTCTGGTATCTAAGCACAAGGCATGGTTGCAAGGCTTTTCACTTTCGTGAAACTGCCGTTACCCACGGCTTGCAGTGCCTGAGAGTCCCAGGCACGCTCCAGCATTTGGTACTGCTGAGAGGAAGAGGAATGACTTCAAGCCCTCGGGGTCACAAAGCCCATTTCTGCACGGATCAATTGTTTGCAACAGTTTGACACCCTCTTTCATAATGAGACCAATCACATTTATTGTGATGTCCAGGTGTTATCGATCCGAAGGGTACAACTTGCCCACGGAAGGTGGGTGCCGGCAGCCCAGGCTGCAGCGCAGACCGCTTTGGGCTCTGCCCATCCCCACGCGACAGCAATTACTGCTCCAAGAAAGGACTAGGAAAACCAATTTCTAAATGTCAAACTATCTTATTACCTTCCCGCTAACATTACCAACAAGGAGCTTGATTCTAGCAGCTCTGTCTCCTGGTTACTGGTGGAAGCCAGGTCAGCTATGTTCAAGGTGAGATTTTTTTTAAGGTAGCTAAAGGAGCTGAATTCCTCACTTCTGCTGAGCTTGCTGGGAAAACTTAGACTTGTGTATTGCTAGCATGGCCAAAACTAGAATCATTCCCTTCAAAAGTCTCAACAACCTCTTAACATTTCAATAGCATCTTCACATTTCTCTCAAGCAAAAATTAATTCTTTAATTCAGATTTCATTGGATACATTGCTCATTTTGGCATTTAACTTCCACCCCTCTCAGTTTTGTTACTCTGGTGTGCTTGCAAGTTGTTCTTAACTATTGTGACACAACCCCCCCCAAAAAGGCAGCCGAAATCCCTCAAAATCCCTACACTGTCAGAGGAGAGTACAATGTAATGACTGCCACCATTCATGAGGTAACACACACACGTCCTATGATGAAGAGAGAAGGGATGTAGTGCTAGAGAGGTTCTTCATCACCAGCTGAAGGACAAGTAAGAGAGTGTCTTCTGCGTGGTGTCCACAGGACTTGGTCTGCAAACCAAGCCACTACCACTGGAAATGGAGAAAGGCAGCAGTCAGCACCCAGGCCAGGCTGGGAAAAGGGAACCATGTGTTCCTTGCTTTGGTCTCTCCATGCATTGTCAAAGAGGGGACAGCAGGACATTCCCCAGCACCCAAGGAAGTTCACTCCTTTAACATACAGGAGAGAGTCTTCCAACTCTTGAGACAGAGACAGACAAGAACCTTCTACCATGCTTAAAGGACAATATCACCACTCAGAAAAGAAACTGCAAAGAAAGCTTCCTTTAAATAGTCACGAACTAATCCACAGATTTGCTTTAGATGTTCTTCTGTCCTCATTATTATTAGTGTTTTTTTCAGAAATATTGTCACGGTTATATTTTCCTAACAAATATCAATAGAAAGAAATAATTTCAGAAATTAATTACAACTTGATATCTTTGCATTTATCTTTGCAATCCCACCCAAGTTTCTGAAAGAATGTTACAGGCATTTCTCTGCATTTCAGCTCTTAGCGAGTGCCATTTAACCAATTCTGAACTTTTTGGGAAGAACTATTCCCAAACACCAATGAAAGGTCGATAGCACTGAAAGGAAAAAAAAGTACCCGTGTATGGGGAAATCACAATTTTTACTCACCCTGCAGAACAATAGGCAGTGAGTTTTCCCATACTGGCGTCTTTCATTCAAAATTAAGTTCTAATTTTACTAGAAAGGTAGTTACCCATTCCCTTCTAAAATTAATGCATTGATTCCCTATCTTAGAAATATAAGAAAAGCTTTTGGTGAATAAAATTAAGCCATTGTAAGTTTTCCAAGTCATGGGTGAAAGCAAGATACAAATCAAGCAAACATGAGTTTACCGGGAAACAAGGCAAGCCTGCAGAAGAAAGAGGCCCAATTATCTAAGACGTGCCACAAATATTTATACTGCAAAACTAGAACACATTCACACACAGAAACCCATTCAAAGTGGTCATACTCACCTGTAGAAGTAGGAGCACCCCCTGACTGTGTTGTGAGTAAAGTGTTCCTGAGTCTTCTCGTTCCCAAAGTCCTCTAGCGGGTCTGACCACAGGATGTCACACATAGGTCCGTATGCAGGTGGTTCCTTGAATCGATCTAACTAAGAAAAATAGGAGACAAAGAAATACTAACTTCTTTCAACTATGTATCATAGAAACGCTGAAGCAAAGTAACTGGTTTTAATTCAATGTGTTGGCAAGCAAAGACCGAAAGCAATTAATTTTTTAGCTCTGGGTTGCTCTCAGCTTTAAAGTAATGGATTCTGAATAACAGTAAAACACTCCTTGCTAATGCTGACAAAGGGGAGAAGGAACAGATAAAGCAAAAAGTTAAGCGATGCAGTGGTATCCCATTCTATATGATTTTTTGGTGCAATTTTTTTTTCTACATTTTTGCAAGTATTTCAGTGAACAAGAGAGAAAATGGTATTTCTGAGGTCTTGTTTTGATTTAAATACCTTTTCACAAAAAAAAAATCTATTGAAATATCAAGATAACATCTCTGCATTACAGAATCTTGCCATGACATTCTTGTTGCTCTCATAACCTTAACCCTAATTAAGCATCTAAAAGCTCCACTTTCTGCCTGACTACTGGTATTAAAAAATTTTAGCTGTATAGAATCATACTGCAAATAAGACGAAGTATAGTAAAATAGGGAAATACTAAAAATCAGTATTCCTCTGCAAGAACTGTTTAATATAAAAACACCCCTTTTAAGATGGGTGCATGAATCAGGCTTGTAGACTGAAACATTCTCTACTCTGATCAGAAAGATAATGACTTAGTAGCATACCTAACACACCTTTCTTCCCCCCCCTCCAAATAATTCTAAGAATCTGGTTTATATGTTTTCAACACTCTTAGTAAGAGCTCTCTATCACTTTGCCTTTGCATCAATGTAACGAAATATTCCTAGCATATCTACACTCCTAACTTTGCTTCAGCCCTCTACCAATTAATGCTTTTGCAACTATAATTCATTTAAATTAAGTAACAACTCAAAAATGTGTAAAACTACTTGCTGCTGATTGCCACAGATTAATTAACCTGCTGCGGAAGGAGGGCAAAGAGAGGATGTTAACGACCATAATCTAGAATCCGAGAACTAAACAACTTTACTCTGTCGAAAATCCAGTTAATTTTTAGGCAGAGAACATTTTGCTTAATGAGATAGGGAACCTTTACCTCAGAAACAAAACTTTACAGTCAGTAGTTTTTAAAAGCAGAGTTGATATCTTAATCTAATTGCTTTTAAACCAAACCAAAACATTACTTTCTCAAGTTGTTTTTTTGTTGTTGTTGTTGTTTGGTTTTGGTTTTAAACCATACTAATTTCTTAGTAGGCTACAAATTGACCTCAGAATATAATTTATCTTTTAGTAACTTTAAAGTTCAGAAGTATACATCCGTATTTGTGAGTCTCAAACTTCAAGCAAGAAATAAGTGGGTTTTGTCTGCTGGAAACACTAAGAATGAATGGTTAAAATGCATTCTTTTCCAAGATGTCTGAAAAAAACGCATCCTTGATAATGTGCAACAACACTGCATTATGTGAACAAACTGTTTGATGTTGCTCTCTGAACTTTCACAAGACTTATAAGAAACTTCTCAGAACACAGGAGTATGATGATCAATCTACTTCATTTAGATAATTTGCTAGGCACTCAAGTGCAGTACTAATCAAAACGTGGCAGGACCTACTCTTGACTCTTTTTAAATAATGTTGGTTTGACTATATTCATTGCAATCATACCACACTTTTTTATATTTAAGTTTTGTGAGGTTTTTTTAGAGTTATTTTTCTCTCTTCTCCAAGAAAGGGCAGAATGCCTAACAAGGCACACGGAATCATCAGATAGTGTGCTAGCAGATAATAATTAATGTTGTGTATTCATTCACTTATATACCCAATGCACTATTTTTTTTTAGAGTGCAAAGATGATAAATCCTTCGGTTTTACCGCATGCTGGTCACTTCCTTACCTCAATAAAATATGACTAATTGCAGCAATTTCTTTTATATTCTACTTAAAAAGACCTCTAAAAGGTGATAATGTCACCATTCATGTCAAAATGGCATACAAGTAACCTACACGAATGACAGTGAGAAAGGACTCAGGTTTTAGTTGCTGATGATTAATCGGTCACTTATTAAACCTGAGCACTACTCAGACTTACTTTTCTGATGTCATCTAGGGTGTTGATCTCTGGAGACAAGCCACCGTGTACACACAGGAATTGTTGGTTCATCAGAGCAGCCAGGGGAAGGCAGTCAAAGGCATCCATGCAGGCATCATATACACGTTCTGAATATTTGATTTTACCTTTTAAAGATTAAGATGGTATCAGAAAGTGCCATCAATATTTAAGAAAAAAAAAGATGTTAGGATACTGCTTAGTATCTCAATCTTGTTCTCACTTCTCTCTCTTGCACTGAGGACTGTACCAAAGCTTGCCTTATGCAAAAAAAAAAATTAGGATTATTATTATTATTCACTGCTGGAAAATTTCTTCAGATTCTGAGGTGAAACTAATAGAAGTTCTGCCAAGTTTATTGTATTTTTCTAAAAAAAAAAGTAAATAAACAATTTAACATACCATTATAGCCAGCTGTGAAATCTATACAACAATCCTTAAAAAGTCTACTGAATGGTTATCACCTACTACAATATCACTCAATATACTCTCTATCAATTAATCGGAACTTTAGCCCAGTCTCTTATAATTACTTATCTACAGAAATGCCATCATGAAATGGACGCGGCAGTACAATTAAGCTGAAATGTTAATTTACCAATATGCATATTAAACTCAGCAAACCATGAAGCCTTTGAGCCAATTAACATTTCCTTTATCCCCAATGCTAAAAGGGAACACAGACTTATGACAACAGCTTCAGCTTACAGTGCCATGGGGAGGAGGGGGGAAGTCATTGCACAGGTGAAGGTCTACATCTAATGAGCTTTCATGTGTCACTGTGTCCCTTCCTGCTACTTGGAAAGGAATCGCTACAGAAAGAGCATACCAGAAAGTTAAAGCCAACTGACAGGGTAAATGGGAGAATGCTACACTTAAAGGAAAAATAAAACCCACAAAACACAACATAAAAACTCCTTGAGTTTTTCTCCTGCTGCAGATGAGACCTGGTGAGATGTCACCTCCTCCCCTAGCAACGAGACAACGGTCACAGAGGTGCCAGAGCTGGCGTGACGGCAGGTTTTGACTGTCAGGCTGCTGGAGATTGGCAGGAGTTTACCCAGAGCACCCAGGTGCAAATGGCCCCACGGCAGGCCCGGGCTGCTTCCCAGGCCAGGCTGGCAAGCTCGTTTCTTGACACCCGCAGCAACAAACGACAACCCCCCCTTCGCTGACTTTATAGGGGTGGTCGGTCAGTACCTGCTGCGAGGGGGGGGTCTAACCCCCTCTCTTCACCCCAGAGACACCATCTCCAGCCTCTGCAAGATGACCGACCTCTCAGGGAAAAGCAATTACAATTTAAAATTAATGATAGTTAACACAGAAAAGTACATTTAAAAATTACTGATGGTAGACCCGTATCAAATACAAAACAACACATCAAGTTGTTGAAAAGTGAGTTAGGAGAAGAGATTAAGGTAGACTTACATTCTTGCTTAAATGTGAAATACTCTGTTAAATGTCTACATTCATGATTCCCACGAAGTAAAAACAGTGTTTTGGGGTAAAGGATTTTCAAGGCCCACAAGTACAGCACACACTGTAAAACAGAAACAAGAAAGAAAAATACAATTCATAATTAAGAATGCAATTCAACCACGTAATGTTCCCTTCCACAAAAAAAAACCCAAAACCCTACCAGAATAAGAAGTATTCTGGATGAAACATTTATTTTCAATGGGTTAACTTCACTCTTGATACATTACATGCAAACATTTCTCTGCACTTCACCCTGGACTAGCTGAAAGTAGTATCAGTATATTCTGATAAAGGTTTACGCTTTTGCTAAGTGGTACCTCCCTGCTTAGCCAAGCATTTTGCCTTTAGAGGACCCAGCTACCAAGAAATAACTGCTGTGCATCTCTGAAGTGACGCTTTCTACCAGACAGGTCAGGTAGAAACCCACTGTGAAAATAATTTCACCAGAAGATCTGGCTTAAGGAAAAGCTGCTCAAGAATTTAACCCACACTTCAGGAAATACCTCAGCTTTCAGCATTACACAGTTTCCACATGAATGTTTGTTTGTTTTTCACTTAACATTGTTCTGTACAAACAACTGAGGAAAAAAAAATCCACAAAGCATTTGCATTAAATGAAGTTGCAATAAAATTTGTACAAAAAAATTTCTTTCTTTATCTTTCCAGGAGATTTCTATCTGAGATGGCATTTTTTTCTAGACAGGTTTTTAAAGATAAAATAAAGAAGACTTGGAGAGGCTAATTTCTGCTCAGACCTCTTGAAATCACCTGATTCAAACAGCTGTTTTGAAAATACAAACTGACAGAGCAATGACGCTAAAGGATGACGAGACTCTTGACAAATTAATAAACCTGCAGACTTCATGGAAGACTTCTTCTTTGTGCAGGATGACCCTGCTCAGGTACCTGGCTGGCAAACTCACAGCTCCAAGAAAGCTGATGGAAACAAGGCCCATTTGTCCCATAAGATGAGCCTGTCTGCAAGAACACTGTATAGACCACACATGAGCTAGAAAACCCGCTGAACAATTTCTCCTTCAACCCTTCCTTCCATAAACATCCATGAACTGCAGAACTGTTGCATCAGAAACAAAAGGTGTCAAAAAAACTTCATTTGCAACTAACCACTGCTTCGTTTTCTTGACAAAAATTATTTACCTTAATATGCAATAGACTGGAAATTCAGAATGTACTCCTAATCACAGTTTCTGCTTAGAGCAAAATCAGCATTTTTACCTCTAAATTTGTACAGTATTAATTCTCTTCTACAATTCAGAATGTCTTGATAAACAGAATAACGATGTTAATCATGTCCCAACATTTTGCTTTCTGCTCCTTCATTTGCTACACAGTCCTTATCTTGAAGGAAAAAAAAAAAGGAAAAGCGACACATTTTTGTGTTTGTGCTGAACCTCACACAGTGTAATTATCTTGACAGAGTTTTATACTTTTATTCTTTATCTTGACTTTATTATAGGAAACATCTGGATCCTCTGCCTGCACTCCGTAATTTCTGTTCCTCTACTCAAAGGCTCTAGTGCCTGGTAAAAAAGTAGAAAGTACTGGCAGCATCCTCCAGGACTTGCAAAATTAATTCTCCACCGTGGAAACATCTAGAAGGCCGCTCCGCTGACGCCATCTCTTTCACCTCCCAGGCGCTATTGCCACTGCAGGAAGTGAGAAGAGACGCCAGAACACCAGCTAGGTCACGTTGATGCAATCCGGCATGAAATTACGGTGTTAGGTCGCAGGAATTATCTGCTGTGGCCCAAAAACAACCACAAAGGGCTGACGAAACTGGGTGAAGTTTGCTGGAGTTTGCATGAAGAGAGGAGACCCGGCTTTGAGGATTTCACTTCAATGGGGAAGGAAGCCTCTTCCTCTCCCCGTCAGCAGTGCAATTCGCTGTCTCTTTGATGATGACTTCTTGGTTCCTCAAAGAATCCCCAGAACCTTCCACTTCTTTGAACTTACTGGCTAATGCAAAAATTTGATGTAAATGTTGTGAGACAAGAAGTTTAAAGTGACACCTCCATCCAAGCAAGAAAAGTTCCAGCTTTTAAAGTTGTATCTAAGTTACCTTAGAGCTTCTAATCCTGCCAAAGCACCTTATAATTTAGAAGAGCACAATCATTAGTGCTTAGATGAAGTGCTTTATTATTTTTTTTTTAAAAGGAGCGGTTTACATTTCTCTTAAAACTAAGTTGCACTTTCATAAAGCCTTGGCAAGATTGAAATGAGCACTAGCTACTTAAAATATTCATATCTGGGAAGAAGGGAAAATAAGGAAAGCTGTGAGGTTTATCGCTTTGGCATTTGGTACTTGCTTACGCACAGATCTCTTTATATTTGCTTATCAGAGGTTTATTTTTTCTATGCTTCTTTTGAAGCACTCAGGAGAACCAGACCAGAAGATAACAGAGAATCAAGCAGTCCAGAAATTTCCGTGTTTCTCTGCCACTGTTCAAGTAACGTAAGCTCAACATTCACATTTTGTGTTGTTCTCAGTTGTACCATACTGAAGGTTTATTTTGTTTCGCTAATTCCTTTAATTTTCTCCCTTTACTGTTTAGTAGTCCAGTGATGTAATATCATGACAGTAAAGTAATTAGCAAATTTCTTCCCCATGCAAGCTACACAGCAAATAGGAGGGTGACAATTTTTTATGGCTTTTCAAAGTACACATTTATGTACAAAACCCGTATCATTACGTCAAAACAACGTATCATGAGCAAACATCCTGTTCTTACTTTTTTCTAACTGCTTTGCTTCTCATAACTCTTATGGAAGTGAAAAGATTTATGATAATTTGCCCTTTTTGAAAATCTGAGCTTACAATTTTCAGTTATTGGTTAAGATAGCAAAATCTAAAATATTTTTTTTTCCCCTCCAACTTTTTCTTCAAGAATATGCTACACATCTGCTCTGCTGTAACTGTAAAATGTACAGCAGTGACCTTACGATCTGAATATCTCTAAGGTCTCTATCTTATCTCATACTACCAAAAAAAAAAAAAAAAAAGCTACATCTCTTAAATGCCAGCCCTCAGACTGCACCCCTGCTTCCTTGCTCAGTGTTCTTCAGCTGTTGAAATAGCAGATATATTAAGTTCATAAGAAAGAGGTAACCTGCCCACTTCCCAGCTCCTATAGTCAAGCTGTTTTCCTGCTGAGGCTCTGGCAGCCTCAGCATCAGGAAAGAAAAGGTCTGTGCAATTAAGCGCTGCGTAAGCCAAAGGCACATATTTTCAAAGCGGATTTGGGATTTAACTGAATGCGTGCTGAATTTGAGCCTTTGCACAGTTCAACATCTCAGCACCCTCCTGAAGGGGAAAAATCAAATGCCCCAGACCTCTCGCATGCATCTCGAGGTATGTGCTCAAAACCAGGGAACCTTGAAAAATCGTTACCATTGCAATAGGTTGGAACCACACCATTCCATGGAACAGGGCACGCCCGCTTCGGGGGGCTCCAGCACTGATCAGGCTGGGAAGAGACGCAGCTCGCTCTGTTAGATGTGGGGCTTTGCATCCGTAACAAAAGACGAACTCCCCTCCAAATGACTGACAGCACTGGGCACTCCCCCAGCGGATGAAATTCAGTGTGAATAAACGCAAGGTAATTCATAATCGAAAGGGTAATTTGAGTCACGCACTGCTCAGGTCTCTACTGCTGCTCTCTGAACTCTGGGACAGCACGCTGTCACAGTTCCTGCTCTGTAACTAACACACCCCTCACCTAAATATGAAAATTGCATTATTTTAACTGCGTTCAAATAATTATACCATCATAGTACCTAGAGTACAGGTACAACTTTCTAAAATGGAACAACTATCCCAATGGAAACCACTTACCTTTTTACACACACAACTGCACTCACGCTACTGGTATGACCATGTATTTGGGTTTTATCTGAGAGACAGATACGTTGCATCTGTAACTGAAATACTCACAAGAGATGCAAATTATTGCCATTTCTGAACTACCACCTCTTGAAGACAGAGAAAAAACCCCCTCTGAATAGTGCTGAAAATAAAGAAAACAATGTATTGTCTTCACTACAACCGGGATTTCATTCTTTTTTTTCCCAACTTTCAGGGCATAAAATACAATCTCTTAAGGCTCTGCTGCAGAACAAGGACAACAAGGTTGCATCAACCAGATCTTCAGTGAAAACTTAGTCTTTGCCACAATTTTTTTGCCAATATGCTCTTACTTTATCTGTTTTTTGTGTTTCTAAAACCAATGTTCACACACATAGAGGCTGCATATTTAAAAATTAAAGACTACTGGCTGTGGAAACAGAATTCTTGTGGAGTAAATGTGAATCCATTCCCTGTGGTCAGGGTCTCAGCTGTTTCTAAAATACTGTTCCAGAATCTAACTCTGATCATTCAACTTCTATTTATTTTTTTAAAAAAACACATCTGTTGAATATTCCCAAGCTGCTTTAGGATCTTGTTTTGACACCTCGGTGGTACTTCACAACCTCTAGACTTCAATTACTGCAAGACTCTCTTCTAGCCAGCCTCCCAGATGATTATATTAAAGTGATAACCTGCAAAACATTGCTACTTGCTTTATACTCTCTTCTAGTGTTTAGACCGCATTGCTCCCACTTCAGCCCCTGGAAGGACTTCAAAACATCCAAATGGACTTTTTCAACCAAAAAACGACCAGGAAATTCCTTTTCTTAAAAGTTCCTCTAATTATTACAGTTAGTACTTTCTAAACAGGTGTCCAAGCACTAGTTCCTAGCTCTCCTCATTGGACCTCATGTGTTGGCCCCAGCTGTTTTCTGTGGAGATGGGTCCCACCAAGAGATGGGAAGCAGTGAGAGGAAAATAGTGCAAGTGACCTCGAGGGCACGGTCCCACGTTCTCTCCCTGCAGCCAAAAGGGCCTTCTTGGTGTGTTGGGAAGAGCTGGCATGGGACTAGGCAAGCTGCAAGGATGGCCTTGACACACACAGATGTTCCAAGCCTGAAAACCTAACATATGCAAAAATAACCTGAATTTGCTCAATTACTAAATATTCACAGCCCTGAGGAGCACGGCCCAGCTAAAATGAGATTGTACAAGATGCAAATTCTTGCTGCAGAGAAACATACTTGCTACTGTTACGTAAAAGAAAAGGGCGAGGAAATTTAGAATAATTAAGGTACTAGAACCTTCCTTGCCCTGAGAGAAGTTAAACAAAACAATTTACTTCATCAGCAAACTATTCCTGACCAGCTAAATCTATTTTAAATCAAGCTGTTTATTGGGAAACATTAACACACTAGAGCAATGGAGGAATCTGAAAGGTGTTTATTCTTCCAATAAAGTCCTAGAAAGTGCCCAGAGACTTCAGCAATGACAGACACACAGGCTCACCAGCATTGACTTCACTCACAATTTATTAACACAAATTCTTTTCTTGGGAGGGACTAGTTAATAATTTCAAACAGTTCACTGAGTTCAGAAGCAGCTCAAGCACCAGATGCTTTTTTAATTGGTTCAAGGTCCAACGGCCAGATTCCAGACTCACTCCAAAGATCTCGCTTTGTCCTTCCTAGAAATACCACAAAAACAGTTTCTCTGCCTGGAATTTTGGTCTCTGCATTTGGGCAATGAAGCTGGACAAACGTCTTGAACCCTAAAACACAATTCCAGTTTTGTAAATTTTGAATGTTTGTTTAATTCTCCTTATCTTAATTATCTGCTCCCAAGAACAAACAGTATGTACCTTACGAAATTCAATTGACAATTAAGCTGTATGTTTTTACATGGGACTGAGCAGGAGAAGAATTCCAACAGTTCATTTACACAGTATTATTAATGCATTATAGATGGTATTTACTCCAACTATAATTTTTCCAAGACTGCGATGAAAAGCAGTCTATACATACGCTCCCTGCTACACCGCATGGCATTTATGTCTGCCTTTCAAAAGAGAGTTTTTAAGACTCAGGTAGAGATTAGTCATTCTTCCTTACAGCCCATTCCTGCAGAACCACTTATGGTCTAACTATTATTCTTTAGATTTAAAAATAGCCCTCTGGTTTGATCATTTGGGTTTCTTTCCTCCATGACCGTAAAACTCGTCTAAGAACCGAGGGGTTTCTACTCTGGAGTCAAAACCCTGGAATGGTGCATAAGCACAACAGGGAAATGTTATCAGTTATGGAGCTGAGGAAACAAGTGTGCCGTATCAGATATTGCAACTTGCAGGAATTTGTTATTCTAAGTGAAGAAATGCTCAGACCCTGCCAAAAGATCCAGTGGAAAAGAGAGTGTAGCTATGGGATAAAGGTTTGGTCTATGCTAAGAAACCTCATCTCATCCTGTGTACAATTTTGACATTTTTTTTTGTTCTACCTGTTGCAATTCCTTTATTAGTCTCTTATCCTGTGACACCTTGCTTAGAACTAATTTTAAAGACACAAAACACTCGCCCCCTCCTTCAAAGAGTGGAGCTAACCCCATTAAAAATGGAGCACATGACTGAGCCCCTTGATCAAAAGCTCTGTGGGGCAAGAACTGTCATTTCTGCTGAGTGCCTTACACAAATACTTTTCTCTTTTTCCCTCTGCCTTATCAAATGCCTTCCACCTACCTTATGCAATTTCTTCCTCTGTTCTTAATGATAATAGCTTACATTATGTAGTACCTTTCATCCAGAAGAATCCCAAATGCTTTGCAGCCCACAGACAAGGATTATCTCGCCCACTACCAGAACTCAGCCGGGTCTAGGCTCAACGGTATCACTTTTACGCTAGATATCACACTGCAATCGCAGGGATTTTTTTCTCTTTTTTTTTTAAAAAAAAAGCTTATATTACTCATGATTAGTAGCTTGGACCAGCTACTTAATTTTTTTTTGAAAGACCCCAGAACTGCAATGGTCTCGTGTCTACATAGCAGAAAAGGGAGCCAACAGATCGATGGAATAAAGATCACGATGTGACTGACGTGGTAGAAGTATGCACTGAGATCAGATTGTTTACCACCATGACTTCTCCAGCACAAAGTACTGGCAAGAACTGCTGCCTGATAGATGTGCTGAGGGCCCTTTCTCTACCAAAAGCATCTCCCCACCAACATGCCAAGTTGCATTCCTCACCATTTTCCTTTCCTTGTCACTACTTACTGTGCTGAGTTCATGCCTGAATGCATACCTTTAAACCCAAATACACTTATGAAACAGAAACTTGCCTTTCCTTTCAAAGGCATTCTTTAATCAAAGTGACAGGTGGGGAGAATCAGTTATGTGACCAAAAATAAGTATTAATTTAAGGACCTTGCATGCAAAATGGAATAATATAAGCGACAGCTCAGGTACTTCCTTCATGCTAGCAGAAGCCAGTACTGCTTCCAGTAAAAAAAAAAAAAAAGTTGTGTTCCAGAATGGAAGAACTAAATTCAGAAAATAATTTGCTAAATATGTATGTATGTGCAGGTTGCTAAATGAGTAATTTTAAGGGGCTTATTACCCACCCATAAGCTATTTTTCTTTGTGTTATATGGCTTGCAATTGTCTTTAATTGGTAAGAACCCTGGAGTAGATTTTGGCGAACTGACAGACAAGTACTTGAAATCTGAAGCAAGCTCACTTGTTCTACTCCTTATATTAAAAACATATAAAGAAAAGACGACAAAATTCTCTTCTTCCCGATACAACTCGGCTTGGCTGAAGTCTACAAGAGAGAGATGAACTAAGCTACTGCAACTGAAAAACAGTAGTTCAAGATCGAGCTGCATGACAGTTCAAGCCCGTGAAGCCATCCCCCTCAAGCTTCCAACCTTCCCCAATCGATCCAGTGCAGTGATCCAAGCAGTGATGACTTATCTCACAGCTCATGGCGGATCAGAGGGAAGGGAGAAGGCACTCGTGGCTCAATAAAAACCATGATCAAAGTGTTGACTTCAGTAGGAGACTAAATCCAAACTATATTGATTTTTGGCAGGTGGGCGAAAGAACCTTGCAATACTTAACATTTTTAGAGCATTTGCACTTGGAAGAGCATATTTCTATTTGTAAAATATGCCACCTCCCGAAGATCCTGCTAACATTTTAAATTAAGTTTTAAAGTGAACTAATAAAGCAAAAGTAGTTTTTACAGAATTTTATTTTGAAGAAACTTCTCTTCATACTATAAATATAAAAACTGGCAAGATAAGCCATTTTACAAACACATTATAAATAGCTGTTCGGGATCGCATATTTTTATATCAATATGGCAACAGTTTACCAAGATGTGGTATGTAGAGTGAAACAGCAGTATATGTGTTCTCACATGCTGCCGTCCTTCTGGTCACAGCCACGTAGCCATGTGTCATAGGACTTATACTGTGTCGAACAGATATTGGGTATTCCCCTTGAATCAGAGGGGTTCAAAGTCTGAATGTTTCAGAGAAATGAGTCAAGCTGCAGATCAAAAGCTGCTGCAACTGTTTCTGACTGACTCTTCAGTAACTAGATCAGCTATGACCTGGATGAACAAATCCAGATTAGGTTTTATTTGATAACTGCATCTCATCTGTCAGTTTGCATAATCAAGCAGCAACACAGAGCAGAAGAAAAAAACTCCAGTCTGTTCTATGAGCACTGGAGCAAAGGATTTCTGCTTGGTATTTGACTTGCTTCTAGTCAAGAGTGGGCAGGTTGGACAGGACACTTTCTTTCACAAGTTGGCTAAAGCTGCTGTCAGTTGATACCCACATTCTACAACCTCATACTGGAGCCTGCACCAGGTCTCAGGACCTTCAAGAGGACACATGTGCGTCACTTCTCTGTGGACTGAAGTGCTGAATCAATAGCCAGAGATCACACACTCCTGCATGCCATAACTCATTCACTCTCTCCAGAACATCATGTTATCTGCTGGGTTTTTTTTGTCCCATTTACTCCCTATCTAGTCCTTTCAGTTTCATAAAATTTCACATCCAGGAGACTCAGATCAAACGAACCCAAAAGTCAGACTAAACTACGAAATGCTAATTTAGTTTTCCTGTTATAGTTTCTTTCTAGTAACCTCACATCTATTCACCCTATTTAGCTTCTGCAAGTTGCTATATTACAATGGCCACTAGTAAGCACCAAGGTCCATTCTCCCATATGCTCTCCAGCACAGATAGAGTAGAATTTGGCTGGACACCAAGCAACCTTTATGAAAACACCATCAGCAACATTAACTTGGACTTCTTTTGTTCATAAGTAGTATCTTGAAAGAGCTTCAATATTCCTGCACTGGTTAAATTATGATGCTAAATACACGCAACAGGATGCAAGCAGTTTCACAGCCAATATGAAAACTGAAACTTACTTCAATGCTGAAGTACCCTCTGTCCACGTAGTCGCCCAGGAAGAGATACCGCGTGTTGGCAGGAGAACCTCCCACTTCGAACAGTTTCATCAAGTCAAAGAACTGACCATGGATGTCTCCACAGACTAGAAGAGAAAAAACCGCAATATTCAGATTCACCATGCAAAGATCATCTGAGACACACGCATTCTGAAGTCACTTCCTTATAGGAAATGTGTTATGACATTTTTGTGCATTATCCTCTAGTGAGAGCTGGCATCTGTTCATCAGAATCTGTTTTTCTATGACATGCCTCCAAATACATGTGCGTGCAAAGAGGCTACCAACTAATTAAAGGAGACCCATCAGGCAAATGTGACTTATAATTATTTTCATAGGTATCTGTCCATTCCTCCTACTGCCCAGCAGAGCACACAGTACTGGCAATAGTAGTGAGACAAAACAAAGTCATCCTGAAAAAGAATATGTTCGAGAGAGGTGACTTTTTCTTTTGACATCAGTCCTCTATTTCCCCTAGTCTTAAACTCAGATGAACATCAACAGGCTTTCCATAAAAAACAAAGCGTGCCTGTCTTGTGTATGCCACTGGTTGACCTGATAAATTTCTGACTTCTGGTTTCTATACAGAAAAATGGCCTGCTTGCTTTCCTAAAGCATGTCTTACAGGAGAGGGCACTGATTTTTCATGCTTTAACCTCTGCCACTTTATTTAACCTCATACAATTAGGTTTTGTTTCACTTCATTGCAATGAAGTTGATCTAACAAGTGGCTTCTCTAGAAAGAGCAGCTCCCAATAAACACGACAGAGCACAAGTGATGTGCAGCTGGGGGTTAAGTAGGGACGCCTCTTTTTGTGCCTTAGATTTAAGAGATTGGCTCAGCTATCTTGTGAAATTGCAAACTCTATGGTGGCTGATTTTAAGCAATCTGCAGGAGGGCAGGCAATGCTTTTGGAGGCCCCCATGGAAGCTTAACTAACAGTGCTGTGTGCCAAAACCTGCTTCCTTTTGCCTTGCTTTGCTTCCTCTACCTAAAAGGAGGGGGAGAATCCCCCAGGTTAGGGTCAAGCCCAGACCTTTTCTGGCAAGGATCCTTAATGAAGAAAATATTAACGGCCTTAACTGTTACTGAGGTCAGTTTAGACTCGTTCTCCCTTTAAGGAATTAAGAAAAAAAACCAAAAAAACCAACAGTTTGCAAACTGGAAGGATGATTACGAAGAAACTGAATAAACCAGGGATCCGAGATAGACTTTATCTTGCAATAGCAGCACATCATCTTATTTACTGATGGCAACACCACATTCAGAAGACTTCAGATGCACTCTCTGATCTAATGATTCAAAGCTTTTGTATTCAAGTAGTGCTCTCATTTGAGCTTTTACTGGAAGTTGATACAGAGGTCTTGTTCTATCACAGATAAATAAACCTCACTTTTATGGCATGCTATGGAGAAGCTGAAGTCACATCTCCACAGAGATACAACAGGACTAGAACAGCTGTAACACCAAATCCAACAAACTCGCAGTGCAATGTTCATATGTTACTGTCTTTCATCTCAGTCCACTGTCACATTATGTATTTTACTTGCATCACCTTCCTCTGAATGTATACATTAACAATAGTATTGATATAATATTTTCACTCCACCCAAAAGCTAAAAGCAAAAAAAATCCCTGCCGAAACCAAAACCAACCAAACAACACCCCGCCAGGGACAGAAAAATCCACTGATGTCCCAGTCACTGCTTTCAGGAATATTTATGTGAAATCGGTGACACAATTCATGAGCGCTAGCTAGCTGAGCATTCTTCTGTGATAGTAAACAGGGTATCTTCCCCATAAAATAGCATATAGTACTCATCATCACCATGTTACATGGTATAATCTCTTTTGCACAGTTGGTTTCCTCCTCCAAGAGTCTTAGAGGACAATCTTCATGTTGAAAGTCATCCACAGTTATAATTTCTACCTAAGAATAATATCTACCATTAGTTATGCAAAATAAATACTATTTAAATCCTCAAGCGCTATACCACAACCCTTCTTTCTCTACCAAAAAAAAAAAAAAATAGTACCCCAAAGGATTTTTTTTAATAGCATTTTTATTTAAACACAATCTACCAAACCAATACACACTGCTTGACTGTACTCCTCTGCATGGACACTGTGGGAAGATTAAGAACATGTGTCGCATATTGATGGCCAAACAATCTGCTCTCCTAACTTCCAGCAGAAAAGATTTTAGTTATATAACTGTACAGCTCTCCTAATTATCGCCCGCCCCCATTTGCTCCAACTGCAAAAACCTGAAGTTAAGCAAGACTGAAAGATTTTTAAATGGATTTAACTTTTGCTCTTTCACTAAAGTACAAAGAAACAAGAATATTTTGTTATGTGGAGAAACTAAGAAGGCTAGAGAGATTTCTCCTAGTAGCTGTATGCCCATGAGTTTGTCACGAGTCAGAAAAGCAGAGAGCATACCAGTGAAGAGGAGAGAAATAAGGAGTGCAGAGCCCTGCAATCCCATGACTTGCAAAATTCTAAACTGGACTTGAGAACCAATACTCGATGGATATTCCAGGCACTCTGAACACAGCAGCCTACTCTTTTTAAACTTGACAACAGATGCAGCAACACATCCAGGAAAAAAAAAAAAAAGATGGAAAGCTAAAAAGCCCTCAAACCCAATCTTGCCAAACAATTAAAGTAGTTCCAAAAGGGAAGCTTAAAATCAGCAGGTAAAAGCAGTGGGAGGAAGTGAAGACACTCAAAATTAAGACACTGAGATTTAATTTATCATGCTCAGATACCAAAATTCCCACTGAAAGACCACAATAGTAATCCATTTAGTCATCTGGAATAGTTTAAAATATTTTATACTTTCTTGGTTTGCATGTAGAGGTCTGAAATGTCCTTACAACATAAAGCCTGCATACTCACATTCTGATGGATGACCCTGTTTACAAATACGTTCTATAAGTATACAATCCTATACTCCATTTGTAGTTTGAAATGAACTGCTTCCAAAGAAATAGTTCTGCCACCTTTCTTTTCCAACTCTTACTAATCTCAAAACTGGAAGATTTACCAGAAGCTGAATCAATGCTTTATCTTTCATCAGGTGGGGGCAGAAGAAATCCAGAAAAATATTTCCAGAAGCATCCATCAGCCAGTAACTCTGCCATACATTTCACATCTCATCTTGCACCTTCCCATTACTAATGAAGAGCTTTGCAGCACTGACCCACCAAGAGTCCACAGTCTGCTCCAGGTTGCTTCTACAAAGCTCTTCAGGTTCACAACCTTCCCGCTTCATATTACACAAAAAAATTTTGAAAGCACGCCAATTTTTATATATTCATGCTTACTCTTGTACAAGCATTATCATTGGATCTGCTGTTCCTTTTAATTTTGTCAAAAATATCCTTCCTCTTCTGGCACTGGAGTGCTTGCTATCAAACAACACATTCAACCAGATAAGAACATTTTTCCATCAAATAACAACAAAATAAAGCCCAGCACAGTGAAGCAGGCAATTCAGTTCTTAATGAAGATGCATTTATGGATTTAAAGTATAAACACAGGGAACTTACAACAGAGTTTGCATGTGTGTGGGATTAACATTAAAAGCAGCTGTGATCATACAAAAGAAATATATCAAAAGGAGGAATACCGAGTGGTAACGCCTTCAATTAGAAACTCACGTTTTCCTGTATTGCTGGTTTCCCAAAAATGCCATCAAGTCATGGCCTTTTTACACTCATTAATTTTACGAGAACTAAATAATCTGACAGCATTTTTTTCCTAAAAACACTGCTGAATTTATCAAGTGCTTTTCAACTTTCTTTATATACCTAAATTGCCAGCTGGGCAACAACAACACAGTGTTTCCCCAGACTTACCATTTCCAGGGATCAATTCAGGCACCAAACTTGTTGCCCACCAATTTGTCTATACGAACCTGTCAGTGATGTCCACCAACCTAAGCTCTCAGGGCAGCAGCCTCCAGAACTGCATGACAATGCCAGGAAAAGAAATTTTTTAAGCTGTTTTAAACTGATTTCATTGGTAATCAGGAGGTTTAAGAAACACTGATTGTTTGTGGGTGCCTTAGAAATTTATCTCCGTTGAGGAAGTTTTCAGGAAAGACGTGAGCCCAATCCAAAAGATTCAAGTTCACAGGACTGCCTCTGCAATCCCTGAGAAATTATGTTTCCGAGCAGCTTTTCCTACCTGTTATGAAGGGTACTTTGATCCACTACATCATCTTATACTATAGGACCAGTCCTTTCCCAGTGTATCCATCTGCAAAATACCATTTTATAATAAAAGTAGAAATTGGATGTAGGGAAGAGTAGGGAGAAATTTTTGGTTTTCTGCTCTTAGAAATTGTCCTCCTAATACAAAATTATTCATGTTTCTGATGGCTTCATTGGGAGGTTCTCCCTTTGATTTACGTCAAAGGAACAAGCCATACTGAAAAAGGAACAATTAAGTCCAAGTTGTGCTAGCAGTGAAGAAAACCCAAAGCTTAGCAGTTTTATTGCCATCTTATTTCTAGAAGACAAAGCAGCAGAAGAGTGATTTAGATTGCAGCGATTATTGGCACAAACAAAAAGTCTGAAAATACTGTTTGGATGCCTTCCTTCGGATTCCTAACTGTCCTTCACTACATACAACTCAGTCCAGAGATTATTCATTGTGGTTGCCCACTCTAGATGGATATTAAGAACAAAATTTATATTCATAGTACATTAAACCCTGTCAATTCAAAAATTTTCTACCTGCAACAGTTTGGATACGCTGCGCTTGTTGTCTCATTTATCATGTATATACTTAATTGGTGTAACATGATATTATAATAGCAAAATACCATTAATGTTTCAAGTGAATTTACATTCCATTTATCACAAGATTATATTCCCATCTTCAAACGTCATCGGGGAGTAAGATATGCAACACTCCATCATCAGCTTCAAAAGCAGCATCTGCAAACTCATACACGTGTGACAATTAACAATAATGAAGCAAAGAAACCTTCTGAAGATGAAACTTGTGTAGGGAATATTACCCATCGCTTGACAACTTGTTCTTTACATTCACTGTGCTAGGGTTGTCTTTGCACTGAGCTCCAAGAGATCGTGCTTCAGCAAAGCAGCGCACAACACTGTGAAACCTAAGGGAGAAAAACATGGACTTGCACCAGAGAACATAGGCTGCAAATTGAAAAGGGCTTTGCTTTGTACGTTTAGGAAGTGTTTTGCACTAGTTAGCACGTCCTTCCAACAGCTCACTGTTTTCCAAGGACACTGTGTATGTATGAAGCCTTACTGACGAAGGCACGCGTAAACCTGCGCGTGTCTGAGCTGACTCGTGGATGCTCTTTTGTCCAGGTCTACAGGGTAAGATGGTAAAGAGGCTGCACACTCCAATGAGAAGTTCATCTCAGCCATCTGGGGCAATGACAAGTTACCAAAGGCCAAATGAAGAAGGCAAGTCTGGAAGGAATACTTACAAGCAACAGTGGATGCACAAAAGCAAATCAAACCCAACTAAACTGGCTTCTGTACCTGAGCAGTAAAAGACTAGGTTTCCTCAGCCAACCGATAAATATGAGGGGAAACGCCTGCTAGAGCTACACACACGAAATTCTTAGGTGCTTCAAAAAAAAATAGTGTCCTGAAGTTTTTATTTGTAGCTGCTCACTAACACACTATCCAAGACAAACTCAGTGGTTAAGTCACATACCTTGTTTTTACAGCGACACCATTCTTTTTCTAAGTGAGATGTTTAAAGAACTTGCAGACTTCATTACTGACTCAAATTAAAGTCAGAATCATTTAGACAGCTCACTAGGTAACTTACCATCCTAAGAAAACATCTACTAAACTCAATGGGCTTTCACATGAATGTTTGTTATATCAAGTGTATTGAACAACACAGCTCTATTTCCAAAAGAAGCATAATCTCATTCATATTCATATCTGGTTATCTAACGTGATTATAATAGGCTTTCATCTATCTTTTCCCTTCAATCACTGCATGCAAATTGATGAGTTTATACTATCAGAGTGAATTGGATTAACAAAAAACTGCAATTACATATTTTCATAAAGAGGCTGCCTCACCAAAGATAAAGCCAGAAACCATTAGCCATGCAGGTACAGCAAAGGAAACTGCAAGTGGACCATCAACACCACACTTGACAATGTTATTTGGTTGCTGACTTTTCTTCTTTGTACTGAGGAAAAAAAAAAAGTGTCATTTTGGGAAAAGCTGTTTTCTGTGCAACACACAAGGACACTACACTGTGCTCTGCTCCGCCAACACTTGAAACGCTGGTGTCTGTAAAGATCAACCCACGCTCACTCCTTGTAATAGGAGCTAGTTTTCTCCCACCATCCCCTGAAGGCTAGAACAATTAATGACATTTGATTTGAAGAGGTAGAGTGAAAAAGAGTGAGGAAGAGAAAACATCACATCAGAAAAGACCTCCAGGACAACAGTCATTAATATTCTCTGGTGATGGAGGAAGCAAAAGAAACCCTAAACCATGTGGCAGCAAGCCCTTCAAGACGTTAACACTACAAAAATACCTTCAGCACACAGATGTTAAAAACAGCTTCACAATATTACTTTTTGTATCCAAATTTGCAGTGTCTCAAAATGAAATAAAGTACATAAGCTTGTCCAGCAGAGGAGAGTGCCTTCGTATGTAGAAGTTACCAGAAGCAATAGTCTCGGTAAACAGCCTATACCAAGTACTGTAAAACCTACACTGGTAAAGAAAAATCCCTTCTCTCCATGGTTGAACAGATCCCCAAGAGATTTTATTATATAATATTTTCCTAGAGTCAGCAATTTCCCATTAGAAGTAGTTTGCAGCTGGTCTTTCTTTCACAATTTATCATGATAACTTTTTTTTGTTGAGGATTTAATTCAATTCTTTGGATCAGGCTTCTCTACATTTAGTATTTCTCTCAGCAGGGCAAATCCCAAGCCAGTGAAGTTAAAACAAAGGCATTGGTATTGCATGGATATAGAGATAGTTATATAAAGCCCAATGAAGCCCTTGGTATTTACAAGGGCTTGATGGATAACATCTTTGTTTACTCTTCTTACTGTAGAGTTTTAGAGCAGTATTACTCAAACAGACTGAAATTCAATTAACTTCCGAGCACCCAAAAACTACAAGATTTAATGGGGAGCAGTATTAGCATGTCGAGCTTCAGTATACAAATCTAGCATCTAAAAAACTAGCCACAAAATCTGGACATTCATGTTGGCTTGTAACATACATATATTTTCCATTTTCACCTAAGGATCACATTTGTTGTCAGAGTTTCCTCATTCTGTACCATCGCAGACCTGCTTTATGCTCCATCCCACCCCCACTCAGTGCTTCATTAAGAATAAGAAGCATTCCTCTCTGGCAAAAAGCATCCTCCTTGCTTCAGCACAACAATTTGTCTTATCAGTGGAAAACAAACATCTGCTTGACACAAATGCATTTGTTCATTACCTTTATATATATAGCATTCTGCCTGTATTTCCTAGAAACAGATGTTAAGGGGAAATTAAAATACTATTTCTCAAATTCCCGGGCTCTTAATGCAAACTGGTAGTACTGACATAGATACTTGCATGCACCCTGAGTGAAAGGAGCCAGCACAATTAGCTTCGAAGAAACTCTGTGAAGTTCAGCATTTGGGCTTAATGGTCTCTATTCAGAGCTGCAAGCAAAATGAACCAGCAGTGAAGATCTACTGAGACTTAATGTCAGCCTTTGCAACCACGTCTGTACTGGACTTGAGCTATTATTTTAATCTAACCTTTCTGTGCTACAAATATCGATGTGCTAGTGCATATGGGTATAGGGTTAAGGAAATCAAATAACATGCAAGTTTCCCAATTCTAGCACAAGCCATATAAGATGATCTTTGAAAATCATAAATCTAAATTCCATAACCAACATCTTACAAAAACCTAATTTTTGGTGAAAAATTATTAACTAATAAAAGCCCCCACTGCCTGAAGCAGGCTAACCTGAACAGATCATACAAACTCAAATCACTCAGAACATACACAGCCTGAAAGCACCCCAAGATACAATTTCAGGTGAGAAAAATAATCTTGCAGTCCTGGGATTTTATTTTATGTACAGGTATGAAAATAAACTAATGAGTCAGGTTTTATACTGCAGGGAAAAGATTTTCAGGAAGCTCAGAAGATCAAGCTACAGAGTTGATTAATTCTGATGGGAGCTATGTGATTACTTCTTCCACAGCACTTCCCAGATCATCTGGTTTCAAAGAATATGTAAGGTCATAATCCTGGAAACATACAGAATCTAAATACGAAACAGTGTGACTTTATGAAAGTTTGTTTTTAAATAAAACATACAGCCATTTAAATGCAGCATGCATAATAAAGGAAGTATCTGAAAATACAATGCATTCCTCTTAGAGCAGTAACATTAGTAAGATGTGCTTTTAACAGAAAATACAAGAGGTGAGACCAGCAACTGATTCCCTCAAATACCAAAACTTTTCTGAGAGATTAATGCCAACTTTAAACATAAAAGTAGCAAATCCCACTTGCAGGATGTAATGGTGCCACACACCAGAACAAGTAACTACCATCCTTTAATGCAAAGCAATGCAAAGTTTCTGTCAAAAAGAGAGGGGAAAAAAAACCCAACCCTCAAACATTCTTTTCCAAAACACAATCCTGTGTGCATTACTGATGTTGGAGTAGCCATACCTGTACAGCTGTACCCAAAGACCACCATGCCACTATGAAATAAAGCTTTGTAGCTGAGGATTTTAAAGATAAGCACCTGACTTTGCTTATTCCTGCTCTGCTGACTCCTGTAATATTCCAGCCAGAACACTTGGGACAACTTACTGCTACGCAATGTCCATTTTCTTCCTGCTTGCTTAGTCCTTGACTTTAGAGATCTGAAGATACACACCTTCACAGGGCAACTACTGGCACAGACTTCAATCAGTTTGCTTAGGTCAAATTTGCTCCAAAGAGTTATAACCACCTTGTTTTCTGCTGTCACAAAGCTATTTGATAAATAAATCGGTATTTCATCTGGGCTGTAAGTAAAGTTTCTTGGCTCTTCTCAAAAGACTGAGAAATCCATATTGAACTCTCTGTCTCCAGATTCACTTGTCTGTATTAACACCATAGCTCTCACTCTTCTCAGTCTCAAGTTCTCCTAGTTCGGGTAGGAAGTCCAATCTCTTACATCTACTAGCTTTAATAATGAGCTGACAGAAAACTCAAAAAATATGATAGACAAGAAAAACTCCTTTTTTTCTTTTCTTTTTTTTTTAATAACTCAAGTTACTTCTGAAACGTCCCTTGTGCCTGCTTTTCTTGAGAGGTTGGCGTATGAACTACTACTAGATGCAAGCATAATACTCAGCTCTGTAAGACATGATGCATTTAAGGAGCAGAGTACTGCTAAATGACTATTACTCTGAGTGCATAAAGGCAAATCTGTATTTTAGCAGGAGACGCTTATTGTTCAGAACCTTACTGAGCTAATATTAGCTGTACTTCCACAACACACTGGGATAACCAGAGCTGTGACCGTTATTTTACACCACAATGCACATACTCCTTTGAATACTTTATGTAACACCATCCTGCCAGGGCATACAGCAAAATAATGCTTTAATGGGGCACAAAAAGATGACTGTTTCCCTGTTTCTATTCCATGCAAGTTGGGTACCGGTGATATTTTTTTAATGCAACACTGCGTTCATGCAGTGACTGAAGAAGTTAAGCCCCTCGTTCAGAACAACTTTCCTCGTTAACTCTCTTGCTCTGCAGAATGACTCATTTTTTTCAGAAAGAACATTGTCTGCTTTTGGCTAAGATTACATACATTATCAGTTAAATTCATTCCAGAAAATGTTCTTTCTGACTACAACTACTACAGTATTAACTCCAAATCCTGTCATAGTTTACTTTACTTTTGTCCTGCATACACACACACACAAAATTCCTTTTCATGATATTAAAACTGCATTTATTTTTTTCTTCTCTCTACTTCTTTAGCATGCACTTGCTACAACTCTGAATTCAGCTCACAGCTGTAGAAAGCAAGGACCACAAAAACATCCACGGTGAAAAATTATTTGGCAAAAGAAAACACTTGGAAATTCTCACAGCTACAGAATATTCCTTTCACTTTAAACTCTCTATGTAGAGCATTATTAATCTGTGAGGTGTTTGTGAGAAATGTCCCTTTCTACGACCTCTTACAGGCTGTGAGGTTCCAACCCATGCAGGCTGGTGACAAGGTGACCTCCACAGCAGACACTTCTGAAGTGCTCAAAACTACAGATCCTTATCAAGGCAACTACAAGAGTAACTCTGGCCATAATCCTGAACTAGAATGATGAAACCATGGTCTAAAATACTGAATCATCATGGGAAGCTAAACATTCATTAAAACAAAACAAAAACCAGTACTAAAACCCCCTAGAACCCAAAAACTAAATGCCAAATGAAGAGAGTCAGCTTTCTTACACGTTCAGGGCAAATGGACTAAACCCAGCATTTTTACAAATTTTCCTACAATGAAGAGTGCTGTCATTGGTAAAGACAACTGTCAGCACGTAAGACTCCACTGTCTTTTTGAACAACTATGATTTTGCCTGCATCTACCCATCAACCTTTATGGAAGTATCACTTACTTCAAATCAAATACTTCCTTTATGGAATATCAATTGATACTTCCAGATGCTTAAATTTTAAATTGTTGCTAATAATAATAGTAACAAAAATAGCTTTAAAGGGATTCAAAACTAATAGTTATTGTCTAAGTGAGCTGATACAACCACCATTCACATGGTGTCATGCAGAACATTTGGACTCCAGCACCTGGCAAGAACTCCTAACTTCAACCTGAGTTCATTAGATCTTCACTACACAAAGCTTTCCTTTGTTGACTATTTCATTCATTTCTTTATTAATGTCTAATTCCCTTTATTTTCTATAATGTGTGGGTAGCTTAACTAACTGGCTCCTTTACAGGAAAAGAATAGCTGACCTATCTTCTACATAAAAGACACATTTTCATGATGGAAATTATATTATTTCTTTTATGCATATTTCTGGTGGTTCTATTCATTGCTTGCAAGCAAGCAAGAGGTCTTATTCCCAAGAGCATACTGCCTTGATTTTATGAAACAAAATCTTTTGCCCTCACTATAGACTCCTTTATGAAGCACAGGTGTCTGCTGCTGCTTCTCCCTTGTATTGGTTAGTACAACCGATGGGTCAAATTTGGCTCTCAGCAGTCCAACAATTCAAGGGAAACAGCTCTCTCGTGGATTTGTTACTGTCAAGTGAAAAATGTGCGATAAGAAAAAGAAATGCACTATTTGCACTTCAGTGACTTTTCAGGCTGCTTGCTACTCCCTCCGGATTGCAATAGCACAGTTATTTGAAGTGATTGCAAGGCAGAAACCTTTCAGGAACATAAAAATAATAAAATTCTAATGTATTCATGCATTTGTTAAAGCTTGCCTGTGCTTAACTGAAACTGTAGAAATTGCTTGGCAGTCTCTTTTTCAGCCTCTTGTATATGGCTAAGTAACAAAAAAATACCCCTTGGATCAAAACCCTGTATTTATTACATCCAAAAGTTTTCACGTACTCTAACATTTTATAACCTACATTTTCATTTAAAATTTTATATTTTCTTGTGTGTGTATATATATGCCCAATTTAAATATTTATGTTACTGAACTTCATAGAGAAAATTCATTAAAGACCTTCAACTTTCAACGAATGGTCTGTCTACCATCAATAGCCTGCTAGAAAGCTGAGAAGCATGTGACCAAAAGAAGAAAAAGCCAGATCAACAGAAGCTTTTTATAAAAAAGGAAGACACATCACCATGACTAAAAATATGAGTCAGTGCAGATAGGATCTTATCTTTACAAAACATACAACTAAGGTAACCAGGTTTAAGAAGATCATCACCCACAAAAGAAAGTAATTGTGGGTCTATCTTTTCAGCGTCCTAGAGAAGCAGGGGTATCTATGCATCACAGGAGGTAAGTTGATGAACCTGCTATGAAAAAACACGAGTCAAAAAGAATGGGCCTTCAACCCATTTTTTCTCCTTCTTCATGAAGTCTCAGAAAACACATAATTATAAAATACAATCAAAAAAATACTAATTCTCTTGTCTCAAAAGAATGCATGTAGAGCAAGGAAATATTTTGATGTTTTCCATGAAAGAAAGTAAAAAGCTATACAACAAAAAGCCAGTTAGGTATGAAAATACTGATATGGAGGCTAAGTATACATTCTCTGGAATAGCACCTTACTGAGACTACAGAAGATGAAATTCATCTCTACAACTGTTGCTAAGAACAACAGACAGTGTCATCTTTCATAAATTTTTGCACTTTAAGAATTACTGAAGTCTGAATGGCTATTTTAAGAATGAAATACATGAAAAAAAAATAGTCTTGGTTCAGTTCAAACTGCTCTTCAGCTTTGATTAAATTCTTTTTTTAAAAGACTCACTGAAACTGGACCACATAAAAAAGATCTAAAGTGCTGGAGCTGTTCTGAGAATTTCTCTTAGAGGACCGAGGATTAGAGACTCGCCAGGGACAACATCACTGTCACCCACTCCATCAAGGACTGACAAACCAAGCACTCAGCTACAGGGCATCTCAGGATCTGGGCAGGGCCTAGAAGATCCTCCTCCGATGTAGCCTGAGTTGTCTCACCCACACTGAGCAAGCAGCAGTTTCCAGTCCTGAGCTCCAGGGGGGAAGGACTCGGGACTTTCTTTAAGGGTAGATTAAGGAGCGGGGCTCACGAAAAGCCGGCAGCAATGAAGCAGTTGAAAGAGCAAAGCTGCAACAGACTTCTGCGGCCTAGCAAGGCTTCTGCACTAGGCACAGGTCTTGCAAAAGTCAGGCAGGCAGTTTTCACTTTTTTTCCCCCACGTAAAAATCGTTACAATAAAGTTCTACTGCAGATATTCATATCTCTGCTAAAGCAAACTGTTTCCATTGCACATTCTTAGTGAGCCATCCGTAGTATGGGTAAACGATAAGGATCAGGTGTGATTTGTGAGCCTTAATATTCACTGTACTCCTTGTCCCAAGTTTGTTCCTTGGTTGGCTTATTTTATGTAACTGAATACAAACAGCTATCTTATATAAAATTATCCCAATTAAAGAACAAATTTTTCCATTTAAAGAAATTGGTGAGCAGTTTATACCCAAGAAACTTACTAGCAGTCAGCAGTGCCTTCACAATAAAATCTTTATCCACTTACAAAATGACTCACATAAATCTTATTTACAGACCATTGTCTCTCTTCAGGAAAAAAAACCAAACAAAACTACCTCCAGAAATTTTTGCAAAAGAGAAAAATACCGAAATAAACACTTATTGCTTTGTTTTCTGGGTGGGTTTGGTACTCAAATTTAGTAAATATGATTATCTTACTTGCCCTTCTTTAATCATGTGTCCTTTCAGGCACAGATGATGTTGTGAAACATCAAGAGAGCCTCACATCGCTGAAGAGGCATTACAAGATATAGCCATTAAGAACTGGACTAGCCCTGTCTTCTGTCTGTAGATCATTCATATTAATGATTTGTGGGATTATTCCATGCATGAGTAGCCAAAATACTTTTTCAGACTGAGGTTCTTTCTCTACCAGAGGTTTCTATTTGCCACTTACAGGAATGATATTTATGGGAAGTTCCTTTTTAAGTAAAATGGTAAGGAGTCACCATTTAAGACAATTTTTCAGCAGACTGCAAGACTGCTGTGCTTTTCAAGGCAGCTCTTGAACATGGATGCTCTAATAATCTGGGCTCGTTAACTAGAAACATATAAATCATTATTACAGCAGGAAACAGACTGCAACATTTAAAATTCAATTAGTGACAACGCAAGCAACTGGTAGGCTGCAAAACTCATTTTTTTCTGTTGAATCAAAAATTTAGTAGAAGAAGCACTAGCCTCTTTTGCTCCTTTAGTTGATGGGAATTCAGGAAATATTTCTCAATTGTAAATTGCAACAGTAGAGTTTATTGGGTGACTTAAAAGGCCATTTGCATTCCCCATAGCCTCACTTTAGTTTTTTGTCACTTATGTACAGTATTCTAATATTCATTATTGGCTGACACGGTTTTTGAGTTGCTAACCAGCATAAAGTCATTTTGTCAGCATTGGTAAAAATCAGAAAGCTGTTTCATGCAAGAGCACATCTTCGTTTTTAAAGCACATTTTAATTTAGTAAACCTCTATAAAACAAAAATTCACATTTTGGAATTGCTGGAGGATACATTCCTCAAAACAGAGAATGGCGTAAGTGGTGGGAGAAGAGAAGAAAGCGCAAGGTGCAAGAGGAGCACCTTATGAATGGAAGAGAGTCACTTTTTCTGTTCACTGTAATTCTGTCACAAACAGTGATCATTCTGCACACAGAATGGTAATTTTCTGCATTCACAAGGAGAAGAGGGAGAAGAGAAAAGCAAATAGAACTATTTTACTTCCAGGACCGTATGTATCCTGAGTGAAATATATACAATATAGTGCAAGCAAAATGGTTTCTTTCTGCTACTTAGGTAATCATTGCAGGAAAATAAGGGCTGCTGAAATACAGATATCTTGATTTGACCACATAGTTCAGCTGTCTGTTGTTGACATGGCTGTTCAGGAATGGAGACAGTAAGGGGTTCAGTGTGCCAGATGCACACTTTGCAAGAAATTACAGAAGGACCAACACTAAGGAAACAAAATATGAAGATGCAAAAGGATCAATACGTTTTGAAATAAAGTACAGGCATGCTGTTAAAATGGCTCTAAATACACGCTTTACAACTTTCTTAATTCCTACTTTTAGTTTGCTCTTTCCCCTGTGCTTCATTTCACCCTATTTTTCAATATATCAGGACAAAGATGGCAGAGCAGGAGTGAAGGATGGAAGGGAGCACGGCTTTCAAGGCCCATGCTTCTCCTGGAACTTGGACTGCATCAAAACGTGGGACACCCAGCATCGACTTTCAGTCACAAGGCACAACAGGTCCATACTTAAGTACCAGTTCAAGAATAAATGAAGTTCAGATGTGGAAAAAAATTAATTTCTGAAGAGAACTCTGAGGTGACAGCCATCATTCAAAAATCCACTACCATGCTGTATTTTTTAAATTATGTAAGACAGAAAAAATCTGCCATTCTAAAAGTAACAAGTAAACAAAACCTGTGTATACTTAGAAGTTAGAATCAAGTTTCATGCTTAGTTCAATGCGGTTTTTTTCAGAAAATATGTCTTCTGTAATCATCATTCTAATGCTACCCATAAGCATGAGTCATATAGATTTTGCATACCAGCGAAAAAAAAACCCAAACTCTCTCTTATTGCTGTCTTCATATTATTAGAGAGAAGTTTACTTCAACAGAAAACAAAACAAAAGCATGTATTGTTTCCCTTGAAAACCATCAGGAAAACAAAGTGGAAAAATAACAACTTCAGAACACAAAAAAATGCATACGAGGCTGCAAAATATCATTAAAGTTTAAACATCTGTCTGAGCCTTTAAACTCCACTGGGGTTCTCCGATTTTCTACTTAAGCTATCAAGAAGAGTTGCATCAGTTTGAACTCCGTTTTGGCACGAATCACGCGTCCTGTTAGAGAGTCAGGATGACAACCTCGTCATCACGAAGGGACAATCCCCACTTTCACTGGGGCCTGCTCCTGTGACCAGCAGGAGGAGGGAGGTGATTGTCCCCCTGTACTCGGCACTGGTGAGGCCGCACCTTGAGTGTTGTGCCCAGTTTTAGGCACCTCAATACAAGAGAGGTATTATCGAGGAGCTGGAGCGAGTGCAGAGTAGGGCAACGAAGCTGGTGAAGGGCCTGCAGAATAAATCTTGTGAAGAGTGAGTAAAGGAGTTGGGGCTGTTTAGTTTGAAGAAGAGGAGGCTGAGGGGAGACCTCATCGCTCTCCACAACTACCTGAAAGGACATGGTAGAGAGGTTGGTGCTGGTCTCTTCTCACAGGTAATTGGCAGTAGAACTAGAGGGAATGGCCACAAGTTGCAAAAGGGCAGATTTAGGCTGGATGTTAGAAAAAAATTTTTCACAGGAAGAGTAGTCAGACACTGGAACAGGCTGCCCAGGGAGGTGGTTGAGTCACCTTCTCTGGAGGTGTTTGAAGGTCATTTAGCTGTAGTGTTGGGGGATACGGTTTAGGTGTGGACTCTGTAGACTAGGGTTATAGGTTGGACTTGATGATGCCAAGGGTCTTTCCCAACCTGAATGTTTCTATGATTCTGTGATTCTGCAGAGTTAGCATCACGGGTGATACCTCAAGGATGGCACTGCACCAACCCGTGTAGAGCCAGGTCATCCTGTCTCATGTCTCCAGGCTGAGCAAGGACCAGGACGGATAGCCAGTAGGTTCAGGTACCACTGAAGGCTTACAGTAGGTGGTATTCCTTCCCAGGAACTATCTGCAACTCCTTTAGCTTTTGTTTAAAAAAAAATAAAACATACTTCTTTACAAAGATTTTTGCACCATTGGTTTCTCAAAGCATAGTACTCACAACGCAGAACAGCTGTCAAACATTAGGTGGATATTCTACAATAAAGTAAGGTAGTAACTGCTGGCAGCACTTCGAATTCATTTCCAAGGTCTGTAAAGGACACTGTTGATAGAGCGCAGGGGTGGGCACCATGCTATGCTGAGTAGCCACAGATACACTAGTCATTACATTAAGCAGTTTTACAGCCTACAACACAATACGCTCAACTCTCACCTCAGAAACTCATGACAGTTCTTTCTCTTTACTTCTCAATTTGGCTGTATTTGATTTTTCCATTTGAAACCAATTCTGTTTCTCTGCACCTTCAGGGAAAACAGTTCCTGGTGTATTGGATGTAGAGAGGACGTGCCTGATGTTAATAGTAGAGGCTTGGGAAAACATGTGATAGGCATTACATAGATAGGTAGATTAGATAGATTAGATAGATTAGATAGATAGATTAGATAATTTCTAACATTATTAGAAAAGTGTTTATAGCATTCCCAGTTAAAAAAAACCAAAAAACCAAACCAAAACCAACATGAACTAGAAACCACAAAATCTAAACAAAACTTATCTTCAAGCTGCCTGTGCACAAACAAGAATTAAGGAAGACTTCCACAGTATAACATTTTTACAACTAATTTCCAACAAGTGTAACTAGATCTTTATCCTTCACCTCATCTGTTCATCTCAAGTGTTTACCTTTGGCAAGAAAAAAAAACAAAACTAAGAGAAAAAAAAAATTCACTAAGTCCAAGCATATAGTCACCTAAGTCAGCTTCTGTTCAGAGAGCAGAAATCCACAGCTCAAAATACAATCTACTGTGTAACTAACTTTAGAACGGCATTATTATTTTACTTGGAATAGTAATGATTACACTGGGGATGACTAAAATTCCCAGAAGGACTTGAGATGCTGTAATGAACAACATCTATATATCTGAAATAAAGAAAAGACTCACAAGATAAGACTTTATTTTAATAAAGTAAAGCCTTTGGTGGCATTGGTGGCATAATCCACATAAGATTAAGTATGTGGATTAACTACTAACCAACATGAGTTATTACAAACCACAGACAGACCTGAAGGCTGAACAATGAAGGAAATAACATCTTCATCCTCCTTAAATCTCTTTTGTCTGGCTATTATGCATGAGTGAACAGGCAAGAAATATTAGAGATTAACAGTAGCTGACCTGCAGGAACAGGGAAACCCCCTGAAAAACAAGGGTAAATTAGCCCACATGAAGCTCCTGGCTTTGCAATCAAGCTAATGCAGGTGTGCGCGCTAACCTGTTGAGATTTCACGACTTGTGGTTTCTCTACAGCAGATCACTACAACTGCAGATAGGAAGAAAAAGGCTTCCAGGTGCGAGTCTTCACTTGACAAGTGAGTAGGACCATACTGAGGGATGCATCTAGCTGGAGTGTTTGGTGAGGGGTGATGTTTTGGTTTGATTTCTAACCATACCTTCAGCTTTTAAAGAAGAAACTTAAATTTAAGCACATGGTCCAGAGCAGACTGCCAGCAAACTGACAAGCACAAACAAGCATATAAGCAATGCCTGGAGAAGAATCATTCCCTGGCTGATGAAATACTACCCCAGTAACACCAGCTTTATAGAAATCTGGACAGTGTTACGGAATGGTATGTTGCCCTTTGCAGCTCACGTTGCTCTCACATTCTGTAAGGTGGAGAAGCAGCCCATTAGTATCTCTATTAAAAGGGTTTTGAAACCAAATCCTGGAGTTAACAAGCATGAAACATCAACCACAAAACACATCTAAAAAGCTTTTGGTTTCCCAGGAGGGTTTTGGATTTTTTTTTCCATGCTATTTTCCTTTACAACAAATGAAATAATAATAAGAAATGGTTCTGATAATTAAATGCCTCCACATGTTTCTGGAGGCATTCATTTCTTCGCACTTACATACAAGTAAAATAACTGGATGGTATGCTGCAGCATAGTTTATTCTTCAAGAATAGTCCTTCTGTACTTGGTCAGGAAAGAAAATTACTAAGTCACCAGATGCAACAGATACTGATATTTCTCCATCATCACAGTCATAACAAAACATACAGACATTTACACACCACAAATTACTATATACTAAACTCTCCCTCATTAAAGAAAAATATGTAAATAAAAAGAGTTATTACTCTCCTCGTGATATTCCCTAACTATCAATCCCCAGAAGCATAAAGAAATTTCAGCAACTTCTTGTTCACATTTAAGACTTAGCCCATGTCTTCACAAGACAAATCACTTTTGGATGGACTTGTAAGTATGAGGACTGCATAGGCTATGCTGGCTTTCCAGAACAAAAGCTACAATATTCAACAAAAGGTCATAAAAGATAGCACGTTGCCTTGCGACTCCAAACAGATGACAAGGCAGGCTACCATAAATGACAAAAAAAGTTTAAGTACCAAAGAAAACATTTCTTCTTCCCTAATATTAGTGTAAAAAAGTCTCTGTGAACTTACAATGCTGAGAGTCACAAGAGGAGAAAATAATCTAAACCTGTTTTCATAAACTTTCAGACAGAGTCCAGAGACATGCAATTACTTTGAAGACCTTACAAAACTAATGAAAATGCTTCAGAAGTATCAGTGTCCATCTTCCTACTACTCTTGATTTAAAGTAATTACTGTTAATTAAAAGTAAGCAAACTTATAATGGAATTTGTCCTCTATTTTCCGTCTTACCAAATTCCCCAAATCAGCTACTGGTATTAGGTACATACTACGCCATAAGCTGCAGAAAGCTGACTATCTTTCTGACTATGACAACTCTGCATCTTTCTGGTTCATGACAGATATGTGGTGCTAAAATAAAAAAAAAAAAAAAAAAGAGCACAGTGCACTTTTGCAGAAATGAATCTGCATCTCCTTCAGATCAGCTCCCTGCAATTCAGTCCCCTATGTAATAGCAAGGTTTATATCCTCAGTGAGAGGTCATGTAAATAGCGCTGCATTTCCCACAATGAAAGAGTGGCTGTAAGAAAAAGTGCATTAGCCCATCCAAAACATGCAGTTATTGGTTTGAATAAGATACCAAAGTGTTAAAAGATCTTAATGGGAAAAAAACAAATATTGTTTCACATGGATGTTGAACGATCCACACAGAAAGATTTTTTTTTTAATTAAATTTTTTTTTTCAACTCCCAATTGATAGCATCCTCTTCTGGCACAAGCTGTTGTTATTAGTCATAGAAGCTTTTTTTAAATTTATTTACTTACTCAAATTTCTCTGGCCAAGAAATCACAGGCATATAACCTCATCAGCAGGGAGAACAGATGGACATTCCCAACAGAATCTCCTGTCCTCTCAGTCCGGCCTCCTCCTCCCAGCATACTTGATATTCTTAAGTGGTGGGATAGAGGTTTGGCTGCCAGCACTACTACTCGTGCTCAATTTGCAGAGTGCCCACTGCAGTTATCTGGCCCGCTCAGCCATGTCGCAGGTGCCAAATATTGGTGACTCACGATGTTCAGGCTGCTCTCCTTTTCTGCTGACAATGCACTACTAGTCCTTCACTGGATATTTATTGCCAAAAGCTGAGAGTAAATAAAAACAATGCAATCGATTTCATCTTTTTATATTAGCTTTTCCCCTTCCATATGAAGTGAAAGTATAGAACTTCATCATTTACTTTTTTTACCTCATTAAAATAAAATTAAAAGATAATCTGTGCTTGTCTACATGAACCCAAACAACAGTACTAAGCTGTACACACGGTAAAAGAAATTAAGCTTGTAAAGTCAATTATTCAGTACCAGAATTCAGTCTTGTTTCCATATGTGTTATTGTCATCTTCAATTGAGACCACAGCATCACCTCCTTTCTTCCCAGAGGAATCTTGCCACATGCAGTGCAAAGGATGGACTGTAGAGATTTTCAAAGAGAACGTTCTGGTTTTCTCCTGCTTCAACATATGGCTCTATGCTGAAGCCTTGCACAATTTTTTCTCACACCAGGATTCAAATACCAAGCTGCTTATCTTCCCAGGGGTTCTTCCAAGGCATGCAGCACCAGACACAGCAGGGCTTCAAGTGGGACATCACCAGGAGCTGGATTCCCATTGAATACTTATCAACTCTGAGCATGATTTGAGATACACAAGGCTAACGCAAACTCTCAGGGCAAAAAAACCCCAACAAAACATTCAGCACGTGATGAATTCAAGCACAGTCCCCAGCATCTTCAAGTGTCAAGCTACGTAATCAAAAATTCAGCAAAATGATAACCCAGGGTTTCAATTCAGGAGCTCACATAGTGAGATAAACCTAACGAAGGGGCAGCTCTAAAATGTCTGAATGTCTGGGTTGCACTGACGAGCGGCCTACGGTGCTGGCTCTGCCAGGGCGAGAGGCCTGGACAGGCAAGCAAGATCTCAGGAACAACAGAGGAACTATAAATTCACACCTAGTTTGTGTACTTGAATCCTTTCTGAGGAGCTATCTGACTTTAAATCACAGTTCTTACAATTACAAGCTCAGGCACAGATGTGTACCTTTTCATGCTGTAATTTTACCAGTACCAGTGGGGGCTCCCTAGACTGTACTACACAAGTGAAATTAGAGTGAGATAATGAAGCCCGAAGATGGCTCTACATGTAAAGTTATCTCAGATGCTGTAAGTTAACGTCCCTGTCACTTGTACCAATGAGATTAAGTCTAGCAAGAGATTTGCAGCCTCCACACTGCAAAATCTGACAAAATTCATTCTGGGCTTCTGTCATACTACCTCCAATGGCTTAAATTATAACTTCAAATATTACAAAATTTCAAACCTCTAAGTAATGCCATCAGTGTTTTGAAAAGGAAACACTATTTAATGAAATAGATAGGTCTCTGAGTCTTCTGTTTCTCTTCTTAATTCTGCTTCATGTCCAGTGAAGCCCTGTAAATCAGACAGAAGCACCAACTCCTACCAGCATCTACGACTGAAAGTGTTTACAAGAAGAGCTTTGTGCTTCTAACTTTTCATGATACTGGTGCAGATTTTCTTTGCATTCAGTATTTGTTGCTGTTCTTCAGTAGGTCTTTTCCTCCTCTTACTCTAAAGTTATTTCAGATCTACTTTAAAGATGGGCGTTTGAATTCATTTCTCATAATCTGCATATACTTCCATTTTTATGCTGCAATTTGAAACCTTAAAAAAATCCACCAATTGGAATTCTGGATCACACAATTAATAAAAAACCCATGTGGCTACTTCTGCCTTAAGATTGCTTTCTGATGCCCTCAGAGGAAAAAAAAACTCAAGACCTTCCACTGATATCATACTATGGGAAGAATCCATTCATGCACTGAGAACAGTTCAATTGATGATCTGTGCCTTTTATCCAAATTTAGATGCTTTTTCCTACAGCAGTACCAGTTCAAGGCACAAGGGCATACACAGATTAAATATTTTAAAATAAAATAAAAAAAAATCCCCCACCTTTATTCAGTCAAGACACTATGTTAAACACACATACACTCTCCTCCACAGACAAGCTGATGAGCAACCTGCTTACAACAGAAAACTCGATTTCATATTCAAAACTAAGAATTTAGTCCCATTTCTACTACTGTGAACTTTAATACATTCCAGTTCTCTCCTCATTTCCAGTGCTCTGTTTGACAGTACCTCCCACAAAGTGTCCTTAGCAAAATTTATTAGTACATGCCCACTCTCTTATGCCAAGATAATTAATGAAAATATTATACACAATTTGTCTCCCGATCAACCTCCAACCCTCCTGGAAAGAGGCACTTCCTTCAGCAGTGCTTGGGCCACCTCATCCTAGCATTACAAGGTTGACAAAGAGTTTTGGTGAGAATCGCAAGCTGATTAACCTCAACGATGACCAGATTACGTAGATGCTCAGCCAATCAGGCAGCCAATCAGCCCTAGAGCAAATTGACTGCAACACTACAAAGAGAGTATCTTTATCCTAAGTTATGGTATCCTGTGCTATTCTCCTGGAATTAACTGTTCTCCCTAGTGCCGAGTTGCAGCTTGGAAGGATGTGACCTAGTAGCCTTTTATATTGCTGTTGTCATTCTTCAGAGCCATCTCTCATCTCCAACATCTGCACATGCAGACTGGCAGCTGCATTTGGATCTGGAGAGAATGGAGTGGACAATTTTGCAAAATGCAATCTCTCGGTCACTATGCCTCGCTCCCTTCCTTCTGAACAAGATCCTCGCACTTCCCGTGCTACATGTTGAAAATGCAATCACTTCACACCCAGCAGCTTTGTAGTGGACCAACCTAACAGCCAAACTCCTGCTTACACAGCTTTCCTCCCTAACTGCCATCTGTGACCAGCACTGTCCTCAGCATCCTGTCCTTGGTTGAGATGTCGAAGTGTCCAAACAAAAGAAAAATCAGATCACACAAACATGTTCACTGAAAGCAGACAACACAATCAAGCAGTGAGTGCAAAATTGCTGGGTAATCCTGCCTTCAGTTACAAGGACTTATCACCACAATAAAGCCTGTAAGAGGTAGGACTGCATCAGTTCTGAAGCTCTAGGTAAGAAACCTGTAATTCACACCAGTATTTAAAAGCCACAAAGGTGGTTAACCTCCAGCATCTAATGTCATCATGAAAAAACACCTATGCACAGAAAGTTTTAATCCTACTTTAGGGAATGGAAGATGGAATTGCAGATGCATAAATTGCTTTTATAGGGCATTACGAGACAAGTTTGCTTGCTCCCTCATTCCTCTCAGGTGCCAAGGCTCTCCCAGTCACGCAACACAACACAGCCAACTATGCCCATGGCTACATGGCTGTGCATAACATGGCTTCATTTAGCTTTCTTCCATACGTGCTGTTCGGTCCTGTAGGTCATGACTGAAGGGCTCAATACTGCACTGCCTGCAGAACTGCCAATACATTTACTAATCAAACACCGTTGACTAGTTACAACCTTAGATACAAAAATGTGAATTGAAGCAAAAAAACCAAACCAAAACAACCACACATCATGACACAAATTAAAACCGCAAATTAAGTTCTTTACCCTGAGGGTGGTGAGGCAGTGGAACAGGTTGCCCAGGGAAGTTGTGGATGCTCCATCCCTGGAAGTGTTCAAGGCCAGGCTGGATGGAGCATTGAGCAACCTGATCTAGTGGGAGATGTCCCTGCCCATGGCAGGGGGATTGGAACTAGATATCTTTGAGGTCCCTTCCAACCCAAATCATTCTATGATTCTAAATAATTTCTAAAATTGCACATAAGATTCAATCATTCTCACAGAGGCTGTCATAAACCAGCAAGAAGCCCTTGCTGCAACAAAGGCTGATGGTTCCCTGGTTGAGTGAGGTGATCATCTCCCTCTCTTCAGTGCTGTGTCCAGTTCTGGGCTCAAGTGTAGAGAATAGACATGGACATACCAGAGACTGGCCAATAAAGGGCCACAAAGGTCGTTAAGGGGCTGAGAATTTTTCCTACAAGGAAAGGCTGAGAGAGCTGGGACTCTGCAGCCTGGAGAAGAGAAGGTTCTTTTCATGAGTGCCCAGTGACAGGACAACAAGAAACAGACACAAATTGAAGCACAGGATTTTTCCTCTGAACATCAAAGAACCTATTTTCCCTGCAAGGGTGACTGAGCACTGGCACAGATTGCCCAGGGAGGCTGTGGAGTCTTCAGCCTCAGAAATAGCCAAAAAAGCTGTCTGGACATGGTCCTAGGCAACTGGGTCTAGGTAGCCCTGCTTGAACAAGGGGGTTTGACCAGATGACCTCTGGAGGTCCCTTCCAACCTCAACCATTCTGTGATAATATATATTCACTTGTTGAGCATCATTTAAGAGAAAGCATTTTTCACAGGATGCTCTAAACATCTCAGAAATCCCTAAAATTTTACCTCCCAGGCCCTTAGAAGAGCTCTCCTCCCATGTGCTCTAGAAAGATTGTACAGCTGTAATATCTCAGGTGCATAATAACTAGCAGCCACAAGGCTTCTAATTACCGACCATCAGTTGCCTTTGTCTCTGAAAACAGCATGCTACTGTCATCACAGCTTCGGCTCAATAAAAAGCTTTATTAGCTATAGTACTACAGACTAAGTACCATATATTCAAGAAAAAAAAATTAAAAAACAAAGCAAGCCCCAGGAAAACTTCAGCAGCACGTATGCGTTCTGGTGAACCACAGCAGCTACACTGAAGAACCACAGAGAAGTTGCTCTTTTTTTTTATATGCCTGCCACGAGTTACACATACGGTCCCAGAAAAGACTAATATCTTGCTTTACCTCAGTTTTACTTACAGAAACCACATGCAAAATCATTGACTGTACCCTGGAGACTGGCACTCTCTTAGCAGTAGGACAAAGCTCCTACCTAAAGACTCAACATGCCTGCATCCAGTTGGTTCATCAGCCAATGGTTCATTAGGATGGCCAAAGTTCAGCTGGCAAAAGTCCAGATGGACAGCAAAAGCCACGTACTTCTTCCAAACTCCCTGCAAGGCGGTCTCCTGTTCGCATGCTGCTGCAACAACTCAGGGCAGCAGCTTTTAATAGCTGCAGAGAAAGGTCCCCAGTCTTCCCAAATGCTTAGAAGCAGCTGATACAATTCTGTGATTCTGTGTGGGAAGAGATCTAAAAGATCGAGTCCAGCCTTTGTCCCAGCCCTATCAACCTGGTAAACAATTTTACCCCAATGCAACATCCACTCGCTCTTAAACACATTCAAGGATGGTGACTCAACCACCTCCCTGGGCAGCCTGTTCCAATGGCTGACAACACTTACAGCATAGAAATTCTTCCTAGTATCTAACCTGAACCTCCCCTGGCACAATTTAAATCCATTTCCCCTTGTCCTATCACTCTTCACTAGGGAGAACAGACCAGCCCCTGCCTCTCTACAACCTCCCCTTGGGTAGTTGTAGAGAGCAATGAGGTCTCCTCTCAATCTGCTCTTCCCTAGGCTAAACAGCCCCAGATCCCTCAGCCCTTACTCATAAGACTTGTGTCCTAAGCCCTTTACCAGCTTGGTAGCCCGCCTCTGTACCCTCTCCAGAACCTCCAGATCATCTCAGTTTTGATGCATGCTCTGATCCTGCCAGTCAGCCCTTACCACAGGGGAGAGACTTTGCCCAGGAAGATGCTACAAGTCTCAACAGCTGGTTGTCCCTTTTAACCTTATTTTCTTTTTTGGTGCAACTTCAGACAAGAGACATTGCTGCAGACACAACAGCAAAAGCTACAGGTCAACTTCCTTAGCAGCACATCAGCTGCCTGGCATGACACGGCCACCACACAGAAACAAGGCAAACATCTGCACAACAGCCAAGTGCTGCCCATGATTAGCCTGGCAAGGGAAAGCACCGCTTGATGGCAGTGATCCGTTACCTACTTGACAAAAGCACCAGCTACACAACATGAGTCAGACACATCCGTAGGTGATTCAAGAGAGGAATTATGGGTTGGTTTGTTTTTCTTGACATCGACACCCAGGCAAGGAATTGCAGAGACTCTCTCTTCACCTCTGTTATGCAGCAAGAGCCACCCCACAGTACAGAAGATCTCTCAGCAGCAGCAAGCAGCACGGGCCATCCACCCACACTGCTGAGCTCACACCTTAAAAGGTTTAACCCTTCTGGAAACAAGCTTGCACTGAAATACAGAACTTACAAGAGGCACCTATTCCATGCCATTTAGTAAAAAGACATTGCGATACTCTTGTCAAAAAATCCAAACACTTTCTGTAGCTAAAACAATGACATTTTAAATTCCATTGTTTGGTTAGACTTCACAGAATCACAGAATGGATTGGGTTTGATCATCTAGTTCCAATCCTCCTGCCATGGGCAGGGACACCTCACACTGGCCTTGAGCACCTCCAGGGAGAGAGGCTTCCACAAGTTCGCTGAGCAACGTGTTCCAGTGTCTCACCACCCTCACAGAAAAGAATTACATTCCAAAATCCGATCTCGATCTACCCTCTTTCTGTTTGAAACTGTTACCCCTTTTCCTGTCACTACACTCCCTGATCAAAAGTCCCTCCCCTTCTTTCCTGTAGGCCACCTTTAAGTACTGGAAGACCTCTACAAGGTCTACCCTGAACCTTCTCTTCTCCAGGTTGAACAGCCCCAACCTTCTCAGCCTGACCTCATAAGGGAGGTGCTCCAGCCCCCTGATCATCTTTGTGGGCCTCCTCTGGACCTGCTCAAGCAGGTCAGCATCTTTTTTCCTTGCTGGGGAATGTGCAATCAGACATACTGGCCCTTTACCACAGGTAAAGTCGCGGACAAAGGATTCTTCTGCTGGCTTTTCAGTCACTGTTTTCAGTAAATATTTGTGCCCATTTCATCAAAAAACACTCAACTATAGCTGTACCAGGTAAAGGGGCATCTAGCACTAGTGACACGCTACCGATACTCTGGGGCATTCTGCAATCTCAACTCAGCACCTAGAATCTAAATCATATTCTTTAGAGCATGTGTTAGCAATGGCCAATCAACCATTTATATGCTCCTCAGATCATCTTCCAAGAACAGCATGTTTTATTGCTTCAGTTTCAAGAGACCAGTCATAAATACTTGGTGTACATATCCTAACGCAGTAACACAGTGTGCACTAGCAATTAGGATGAAAGAATGATGTAAACCAATACTCTAAGAAGAGCAAGCCTATTTTTCCAACACATTCAGAAATCCCTCATGCATTTAGTTGATAGAAATCACTGTTAGGTTCCACATTCTCCCCTTTCTTTAAAAAAAAAAACAAAAGTAAAAAAGTAGAAGAACACTCAGTTTATAACAGGAATAGAGTTTTAGATAATGAAAACCTGGATTCAAAAAACCCTCACATATTCATCTCTTTTTCTTCATATATACTTAATTTTATATTACATTACATTTTACACAGAAATAAAACTAAATTTGCTCTGTTCTTCTCCTTCTTTCAATGTAGTTTGCAGACGCTCAGTTCCCCTACAGAAACCTATTTGGATGCAAGCAAAAATCACTATTTTCAGTAATGGCCTCCTAAAAAAAATTAAAACATCAAAAAATTGTATGTTTGAAGATGCACATTAAAGCTGGGAGGCTCAGTTATGCATTCCCAGTTGCTCCAGTAGCTTCCTATTACAGTTTGCATCTGGGGACAAAGAGCTGGAACTAATTTCTCCTTTAACTCCATTTTAAAGATTTTTATCTTTTCCATATATAGTTCTTTGACCTGGTCTTCCTTCACAGTTATTTCTTCACTGCCTTAGCTGTACTAGCCTACCTTGCCAAAGTTGCTTCACATATCCTTGGAACCAAAATGGTCACGAGGTCCATATTATAACCTTCACGTCATCTTCATGATACTGCCCTTACTGCACCTCTAGATCTAAAATCCAACTGAGGCATTGTAAACATTTGTAAAGCAAAACAGTTGCAAAAATCATGGCAAAAGCGCTTAAGAAAGCTGTTACAGATAACAGGAAATTAACTTGTCACATGCATGCTAAGTATCTGTCTTTTCAGTGCTTCCACACAACTGCATGTTTATCCTTTTCTTCCATGTAACTATCTGAAAGCAGAGTTTCCTCTTCTGTGACATGGCCAGTACCACACATTTCTACACTCTCACAGCTGGACCTGACAAAAATCAGTTAACTGTGTATCAGGTACCTATGCTACATCTCTCTGTCTTCCATTCTCCTCCTTTCTCCCTCTTTTTATAACCTGAAAAAAGATGTCAATCACATGAAATTACAAACACCCTCTATCTCCTTCAGAACAAGCAAAGCCAGACCATACAGCGTTACTTCCCCAATGGTCAACACAATCGTAAGTTCAGAGCAAAGGCCAAAGTCACTTTAAAAACATGTTCAATAGCAAGAGCAACACAAAGTGAAAAAAAAATAAAAGCCTTCAAAATCCTTACTTTAGAAGGATTAAACCCTGTTTGGATTTAAAAATTAGTATATTCACTCTGGGCTGGTAAGAAAAAACACAATATATAAACACTGGTGTTTATCCAATGCACCTGAACCAAAATTTGATGGGTAATTTAGTACAAAAAGAATTTTGTCCCAAATGCTGTTTATCTTAAATTGTTACGTTGATTACTCAGCATCAGTTATTACACACTAGCAAAAAACGCCAACCACCACCACCACCAAAAATTCTACAACAGAGCACTAGTGAGACAGATTTATTTGTGAAGGAGAAACTGTCTTTTACCAGCTGACTGCAGAGAGGTTGGCCTAATGGTACTGCAATCTGATTAGCATGGCTCACTACTTCTTTTATTAAATAATAAATTACAATAATGAACCCTCAGATGATAGAGATTAAAATAATTCAATATTACAGTAAGCTCAGGTAGCACTAAATACATGCCCAAATTTGATTTGTAGAAGAGATTCTAGCATATATGATAACTGATCATCAGGACTCCAAATTAACTGCTCCACATCAGCTGTGTGCACACATCACATCAGGGACACTAACCCCTATCGCTTCATCTCCATTTCTGCTATCTTGCTGACATAGTGACACATCCAAACACCTAGCAACAACCTGCCTCTGCGGTGGATAGGCAGATAAAACGAAGCCCACTCATCAGCCCGAGGCCTCCTACGCACACAGCTGGAGAGGCTGTGCAATGTGGAGCCCCACTCCAGTGCACAAGTTAAAGGTCTCTCCAAAAGGAGAAACTGGTCATCTCACGACACATACGAAATCCCCTACAGAAGAGGCTTGTGTCTCAGCATTGTCTTTAGCCCTACAGCCACGTGCCTTTTGCCAGAGTCATCTAGAGCCAGATAAACAGGACACCACCAGGAAAGCTTTGATGAGAGTCCCACGTCACACTGATGGATAGTTGAGAGGGCCCCAAGTTCAACCCTGGAAGAAAATATACTGGTGCCTGATTTCCCTCAGATGTTTCAGCATAGGAGCTGAAAACTCTTATTCTAAACAAGGCAATAAAAACTTGGATTTTTTTTTTTGACAGTCTCACATGTACATGAGCAAAGGGAAGCATAAAAGCAAAATAAGAAAAAACACCCCAAGTAGAAGACAACATGCATTTATAAATTAATTATATTCTTTCAACCATCAGCTGCTTGAAAAGGACAAATGCATAGATCAAAGCGCTCAGTTACACACCATAATTTCTATTGCTGCAAACAGAATTCATTCAAAATTAAAACCATCTCACTGGAATTTTAGGATGGGACAACAGCCATTAATCACGTGAAGAACTGATGTAATGCACCCTTTCAAGAATCCTCTCCAGTCAGGGATGCTGCAATATACATTCCTTTTCGCTTTCATTCCTAGTTGAGTTTCCATCTGCTGCCAGACGTTCATCAAATCTAGCTACTTGCGACCAAGATTTTAAATTAACACTTGCCTCCCTTTGTAGCCTACTTTCCGAGATGCAAACCCATCCCTCCTCTCAGACAGAACATTGTAAACCTCCCAAGGGTAAGCAAGATGCAGATGTGCCGAAGGAGATGAAAGAAGCAGCTCATGCCAGCACGCCCAAATTTTTACGTAGAGGCCTTTCAAGTTGTGCTTGTCTGGTATGTCTGCTAGAGCAGCAGAAAAATTTCCTTGAAGGCCAAAGAAAAAGACGCTTTGACATTGGGAAGGGAATCACCACCATCTTGATACAAGGTACAGACAGCTACATTATCTATCTGCAGGAAATTCTGTAGAGCACAACAGAAAGGAGAGGCAAGAAATCCTCAAATGCGTGACTGCAAAAATGACTGCACGCACCCTCCAGAGAAGGGGGGAAAGCAGAGAATGAAAGATTTTCAGTGCTTGCTCTAAGGCCAGGAACAGAAGTGTTCCTTCGACGTCTATTTTCGTGCCAGGTGTTCAGCAAACCACATATTTATGGGCTTATCACAGGAAAGGGGCCATGGCTTTTAAAAGCGCTTGTCTTTCCTCGCTGTACTGTTTAGCAACTCAATAGGTAAAAGCAGGGAATTAACTTCAAGAAAAATTATATCTTTAAAACCCACCCTTGCCTGCTGCTATTCAAGCATTTCTTTGTGTTCCCCAACAAATAATCCAGTAAATTATGTTCTGCTCCACTTTGACCTGTGATTGTTTTTCATCTGTGAATTCTGGGTTCTTCCTGTTCTGCTTTTAAAGCAAGCTCGGGCAGCAGATTGTCCCGCATGGTCTGGCACCATTAGATTACGGTCTGCAATTCCGCATTTCACTCTCCTGGAGAGAACCATCTGCTCTACAGGTTTTAGATGCTGACCACCTGGGTGGAAGCAACTTCATTAAAAATCAAAAAAAAAAAAAAAAAGAAGTGCTTTTGCATAGTGGTTCCACTTTCTTAAGACGTACATGTATAACAAAAATACTACACATACACTTTCTAATTACTGCAGTATCTAATAATCAAGGAGTTCTTGGTTTTATTATTTTCTTTCGATTTAGTGTATTTTTCCACAGTGCCTTAAACTTCTACAGAAATCAGATCCTTTCACATCAGCACAACTGACTTCTCGTTGGAGTATATCGCTAGAAAATATATATGAAGGTTCTAAATTAATTTAAAATTCATAAGGAATAGTCAATAGTGCAGTTTGAACAAGTAAGTGGAATAGTTACATAAAAGAGCAGGAATTAAAAAGGGAACTAACTTTTTTGTTATTGTTGAAAAACATAAGCAGCATATAAAAGTTATGCCTTGAGCTGGGAAGTGCCTCATTAATCCCGTCAGCATGTATGAACAGGGAGCTTTTCAAAACCTTTTAACATCTGCCTGATTCTGTCCCTTGGAAATCCTGTTCCATTTCAGTAGGATGAAACAAAAACCTAGGCAGAGTACTTTCTAAAAGCCTTTGGCTACAGACCGCCCACTGCATCCATCATTATTCACAATACATTATCTTCAGGGAGGGAAAAAAGGGGAAGGAAAAAAAAAAAAGGGTACAGGGAAATTAATCTTCAAATACTACCATTTGCTTGGGTGTGGTTTCTTAATCCATTCCAATTTACCTTTTGGTAATCTTTTGACATCTTTTGTTTTCAGGAATGCTACCATTACTATTTATATTGCTTGTTTGACACTATGCTCTTATGTAATGTATGTAGCCACTCTGGAGAGCAAACACATCTTGCGGTACTAAGTGTGTGTTCTTTTCAAATTAATTTCCATCGCAGCATCTGAACCAGGTTGCTCTTTAGCTCTCCCTCATCTCTGCTGGCAAGAAACAGCATCCCAAAAGAAAAAAACTAATAATGTGTGTATATACATACATATATATATACACCTATGGAGAGAGATGCATATATACTCTTAACACAATCAAAAATAGCAGTTAACTACCACTGAGGATTCATGTGTTTTGAAGTGGCTGTACTGACTGTTGTAAAATAACCTTTGCAATCTCTGACTGTGCTTTACCCCAATGTTAAAGAAGGGTAACAGCAACACACCAATGAGCAATGCCACTGGGCATGCTTAGACTAAGGAATAACCACAGTGACCTGTGTTCTTCCCATGTTAACTGTGCAAATAAAATAACGTCTTGAGCTTTAGAAGTAGCTTTCATTAGAGAACTTCCAATTAGTTTATTAACCAATAGATTAAGTTTCCCTATTATTATTACACATTCATCCTTTTGCCCTTCCCCAGAAACTGATGTGTGAAGATGCAGTGTCACTGGCACAGTCACGACAGTGATCAGCCGTCACACTCTGTACATACAAACTCTGGAGTTCACAGTTTACAGCCCAATCCAGCCACCACGGGCTTAACTCAGCCTAGTAGAAATAACTGTTTTCTTCTCCTTCTAGAGACAATCCAGGGAGAAAACTCATTACAAGCAATATGTTCAGCCCTGCAGAACTACAGCCACCCTGAATTTTGTTTGAGACCAATACAAGTGGACACTTCCACACTTGATATCGTTGCAACGGAAAAAAAAAGTGGCTGCCTACAACCTGCCTATGCTAAGAGCAAACAGCTGCCAAGAGCAATCAGTCTGCCCATGCAGTATATAATGAGCTCACAAATAAAATAAGGAAAAGGCACATCAGAATCCAGAAAAAGTTGCTACTAATGTAGGAACCAAAACAGTGTTAACGCCTCGTTCTCTGTGATATTTATTGCTGCTTACTGTAGCTACCTCATGGAATAAAAGATTAGACAGAACTCAGTGTAATTTTCCCTGACTTTCAGAAACACCAAAGCAAGAAGGTTGTACGGTACCTTGGGACAACACGTAACCTAAAGTACACCTACTTCAACCATACTTGCATGCATGCTCTTACAAAACTAGAAGACACCTAAAAAGCGCTTGCCAGACAAAGCATTTGGAACAAAATATTAATAAGCAAGTAAAAGCACAGCTGAAAGCTCTGCAAACGCGAGCAGTGACACAAAGGAGGACGATTTGTGCTCTGCTCCGTCAGAGAGCGCATGGGTACAGAGCTGCTCCCAAGGCCGGAGCCCACTATATTAAAACTCCCTTCAGCAAACACTCTGCCTAGCTATGAAATATTAACTCCAGCAAGAACCACTCAGGATTAACAGCAGTCATCCGTTAAGCAGAAGACCAACCTTTACGTTTCCTTTGAGAACTGCTGCAAATGGCGCTCGCTGCCATTTTTATTTCAAAAGCCAACCTTAGTAAATGAATTAGAAGTTAATTCTCCCTAAGTTGGGAGCAGAGAATACCCATGCCTCATTCCAGAAGAAAAAAAGGTCTTTAAATATCCAATTCCAGAGGGAAAAAAAAGGTTGTTTAATGTCCCTTTAAACGAGATATTATACTACGGATTTCAGTAGCATCATATCTGTCACTGCAGTCTACCCTGGATGTAGCCTCTAAAATCACTGCGCAGCAGTATTGCGGCACTCGCTGTAATATTACTACTAGTGTTACCAAATGCAGATAAACTATTTTTCATACAAAGGGAAATGAGAAGCAAAAAATGACCTATAAGCTTCAAGTCCAGCCAGAGGCTAATGTAGTTTATCTGTTCAAATTCCAAAGCTGCACAATTCATAATAAAAGTCTGAGATGAGAACTGTAAGAAATTTGAGCTCCTTTGTAAACAGAAGTATTTTAATGAGTTTCAAAAAAGAAAAAAAAGGCAACCCACAATCAACTCCAACTCAGAAATATTTAAAGCAGAGCTCATTTTCCTTAAGGGAAGACACAGACACTCTTCCTCACATTAAGATTTTGCCTTTTCTTTTTTTTTTTTCCCCTTAAGCAATGCTGCATCTTCCTTCAGAATTTATTAAAATCTTTTAATAAACATACTTGATATTAGCTAATGTGGGGACATCCCAGGAGTCAATTTGAACAGTTTGTTTTCAAACTGAAACTTTATTTCCTTCACGCACAGGGATATTCAACAGGTGCTGAGTCAACTCTGAGATTCACTGTAAATGAGCCTATTGAAGTGACCTGAATTAAAGGCAGAACTAAAATGGGTTTTCTTCTTTCTTTTTAAAATGCAAGTCCTTTCAACTCTGTTTACGATGGGCCTATGGACAATTTTTTTTTTAGAAGAATAAAAATTGAATTTGCATTGCTGCAGATACAACTAGTTGCCTTGCAAAAGAAGGGACAAGCCATAGGTGGGAGCAGAAACTTTTCTCCATCAAAGGGGTGTCCCATGCCTTAAGGCTTCACAAGGTGCCTTCTCACATTCGGAAAAGGTGCATCTTGGCCATCTGGCCCCCATCTTGCCTCTAAGATATTCTCTGGACTTCAAAGGGAAACTAAAGAGCAAATCTGACTCTTTGGGCTGGGCAGGGGTTACTGCCTTGCTCTTGACTTTAGACTATTGGGCTTACTCTCTAGCTGAAAGATCTCACCCTTTTGCACGAGAACCCTTATGTTTTAAATCTCAGATATAAACGGCGATACCCGATTAAGAACTGGCACACTGCTATCAGAAATCTGCAGCTCAATTTCACCAATCAAAAAAATTTACTGACCAAGTTCTGCATTATCCACGTATCGGCCCTTAGCCACAGAATTTAAAGGACAGCCAAGATAAAGCGAAAACTCGCAGTGACTCCAGGCATTTCTGAGGAAAGGAAGGGAACTCCAGACAGAGCAAAGAGAAACAATATGAAGAGCCAAGGCCAGATGTGCTGGGAGCAGAGAGAGGAGCGAACAGAAGCTCACGGGTAGCTTTGAAAGCTGATGCGGGAGAGAGATGCAGAGGAATGCGACTGGGCAAGAACTTGCACAGGGGTTTTGTCAAGGCGGAAGTGCTGTTGTGCTTTCAATATGAGATGACTTAGCATGACACAAATTGCTTCAAAAATATACTGCATGATGCTTTAGAGAACTGAAATTTCTGAGTGATTGAGATTTTCTTATTTGAGAATGACTGTTTTCTAACCTAAGAAGAGAACACCCGAGAGAATGTGGTAAGTTCTCTCCAAAACAAGAAGTTTAACATCCCCCGTCATTCTTTCAGCAAGAGGTTCTGGTGAAACAAAATGGAATTTAAAAAAAAAAAAATAAAATAAGTAGACTCAAGTAGTTCTCAGATCCAAAATTCAAACAGTCTTCACCTGAATGTGAAATAGAAACAGACGTAATATTAGATGCCGGTTCCAGGAAGTCTGGGAACACCACATCAACCACGTAAGATTCTGCAAAAGGAAAATACAGAGGGAGGAAGAGACAACATCAAAAATAACCAACCACTTCAGGTCTCCACAGCGTAGATGAGGAGCACAGCTAAAGGCTTCACACCAGCACCAAATACAAAGTTGAACTCGCATTGGCATTTCTTATACAAAGTTATCTGGCTTCTTTAAGGATGGAGTAAACAGTCAAGACCAAACAGAAGATCATTTATCATGAGAGATGACAAAATACTTATAAAAGGGCTTCAGGACTGAAAAGGAAAAAAGTAGCAAATGGATGCTATGGCATCAGAAATTGCTTTTTAACTGATATTCCTTTTCCGTAAGTACAACAAAATGAAACTCTCAAGTGCAGAATTCAAAGCTCTGGGAAGACTGCAGCAAAACGGAGCACAGGCATTCCTCATCAAGAGATACAGCTAATACATAATCACCTAGCATTTAGTATACAAGTAGTAAAAACCATTGCAAATCAAGCCCTAATTCTGAGCACTGGTACAAGCAATGTTGCTACTATTGAAGAAGACTGTTAGCTTATTTGCTTTAAACACTTCAGATATTTAACTATGCTAAATACATATACTGTCTGATCCTTTGCCTGGATAGAGTGCAGGAAAAGTGCAAGAAACACAATGCTTACACTTGATCTGAGTTGGATCTTGCGTGTTCACACACGCATACCAATTTCATATTTTCTTTAAACCTGGAAGTAAACAGCCTCCCTTATTCTGGTTCCACAGAGAATCATTTCAATGAACAACATTTTAATCTTTTGAGCAAGTTTCACAAGTAAAATTTAGGCATATTTACCAGATGAAAATCACAGTGAAGAAGTGTCATGCTGTACTGAATTTCTTGATGACAAAAGCATCACAGCTCATTTGACACAGGATGACTCAAATACTGAGCCTAGGATTATTCTGCAACAGTCAGAAAAATACCAGCAGATTTTCCATACAGGAGCAATATAAAGACTAGAGCAAATTACTTTCCAAGAAATGTTGCATTTTTCCTATAATTTAAATATCATACCATAAGCAAATGTAAAAAACATTACACTCTTCCACTGTGTATATTAAACATGCCCACGATTTGGCTTTACCAGGTATTGGTATCTAGTCTTCCCTGAGCATTCAGGAAAATACTTTATTTCAAAGAAGTGACAGAGTACCTTCAGCTTCCCTAACAAGCAAATACGATTTCAGCCTGAGGGTTCACAACAGTCTCCGCCCTTCAGGCTCCCAGCCACTGCAGTCCCCATCGCTCCCTTCACTCTGGCTCCCGCTCCCAGATACCCCCAAGCAAAACGAACTGCTTCAGAGTACTAAGCCAGCAAAAAGCCAAGTGTTGTATTTAATTACGCAGCTTTTGCCAGGTTAGGTTTCGGTAGGCTTAGTGCACTGAAACAGCTGAGCACAGCTCCAGGAGAGTTTGGGGGGGCAGATCAGGCTGGTGCCGCAGAGGAGCCCCCAGCCAGTCCTGGTGACCACAAACACCGCTGGTGAGGTCGGTGGCCAGGCCGGAGGGAAGGGTCACTTCGGCTGGCTCAGTGTTTCAGGAGGTGAAAGGAAGAGGAGAAGAGGAGACTCAGGAACCTGGAGAAGAGGAGACTCAGGGGGGGACCTTATCACTCTCTACAACTACCTGAAGGGAGGTTGTAGTCAGGTGAGGTTGGCCTCTTCTCCCAGGCAACTAGTGACAGGACCAGGGGGCATGGCCTGAAACTGAATCAGGGGAGGTGTAGTTTAGATATGAGGAAGCGCTTCCTTATGGAGAGGGTGATCAGGCACTGGAATGCACTGCCCAGGGAAGGAGTGGAGTCACTGTCCCTGGAGGTGTTGAAGGAGAGGCTGGATGTGGCACTTAGTGCCATGGTCTGGCCGATGTGATGCTGTTGAGTCACAGGTTACACTTGATGATCTCAGAGGTCTTTTCTAGCCTCAACAATTCTGTGATTCTGTGAAAACAGAGGACCTAGATGCCCAGCTCTGCTCACCTGAGGAAGCATCTTCTGCAAGACTTGTTGCATTCTTTTCAACTGATGATATGTATAATTGCAGTATTATAATTCAGTGATTGCGTTGGACCAAAAAGGATATTCACAGTTATGTGGCTGGCAAACTAATCGCAGTTACAGTAGAAGAACACGGTCTTATGTAATGAGCTGAATTTACTATTACAGCCAATTTTACAGAACTCTTTCGGAATTTTGACTTTAACCCTAAAAAAGCAAGAGCACATATTAAAAAGAAAAAAAAAATATGAAGAGCAATCTCTTCATATATTTCCAAAAAGGAAGCAATTAAGACTTGTACTTTTTCCAGTATCATCAAGGACACTGAAAAATTGCAGAGAAAATAAGAAGATTGCCAGGAATTACATTATTTCTGCAGATGAAAGGATGGGGAAGAAGTGGGAGGAGAATGAGCTATCTTCCATATTGTGTAGTTAATCTTCCAATTGAATTGTCATCGCAATGCTTTTACGTCAGAGTTTACCACGCAATTGCAGAGACATGAATCGCTATCAAATCTTCCAAAATGCAGCTCAGATTTTCAGCCCAGAACTACATTATCATCTTCATACTGAATTTCACAAAATAAGCCATTCTGGAAACTCACAGAAAGGTGAGGTTCCTTCACACCCCAATGTAACAAGCATGGATCAATCAGCTTCCTGAGCTCTCTGCTTTTTCTATCAAAAAATTGGGCTACATTAAAATGTATTGCTTTTCTGTATCTTAAATCAAGGTATATCAGCTATAATCTTCGAAGCGTATTGTACTTGTCAGGCTGCAGATCAAGTGTTATTTCATGGAGGATGGAGCTCTCTCTCCTGCAAGAAGTATCAAACACTGCTGAAATTTGTCCAAATGGCTTCAATTTATGCAACGGAGAAGAAGAAAGCAAGGAGGGATAACCATGAAAGACCATCAGGCATCGGGGTTATTAAAAGCTTCCTCCACAAGACACACTCACACAAGCTTTACTGTGTCTGCAGAATAAGAATCTACTAAAAAAATACACACCTGTGTGATATTTTCAAATTATACCTGCTCCTTTCTGTTTGATACCTTTCCCAGATCACATCCCCCTCATGGTTTGGTTAGCGTATACAGGTAACGTATGTAGCAAGTACCGTGGAGACCCGGATTAAGGAGCCACTGAAATTAAGACTTTCCACACTTGAAAAGCAGTGATATCAATACACTAATTATATGTTTCTTCAAATATATGTTTAAATCATCTTCAACAGCCACAAAACCTAAGGAAAGGTCAAGAGACAGCATTTTTGCCTGCAATGTAGTGTAAGTTCTGCTGCACAGTTAAGCTAAAAAGAATGTCATCACTTGTCATAATGTCTATCAAGAAATTTAAAAGTTACTGGAAGTGTAATAGAGAACTAGGAATTTCTCATCTCAAATTTTCTCTCACCACCTTAACCATCATTTTATCGTGCCAACGAGGATAAAAGGCTCCTATCCTGGACATTACTAAGTAGATTGCTGGTTTCCCTTACGTAGTTTATTAATAAAAAAATTCAAACATGAAGTTTAAAACTAAGTTTATCATAGCCCCTAAGACTAGGCTTTTCCTTTTTCATGTGATTTTCACTATGTGGTTTTTCTTCTCATTTCTTGTACAGTTTAACTAAAGCAATCTCCAGTAACTAAATCTTGTGAGGAGGTTTCCTTTCCTGTTACTCAATCTCTAGTAGAAATTTCTCACTGGAGTGTAACTGAGCAATTCAAAGAATCAGCTTTTGAATTCCTGTTGGTTAGGATTTCTAAATTATTCTCCTCCGCTTTCTCCGTTCTAATATTTACCTTTACACCAGGCTTTTTGTGCCTGTTTCTAAATGACATAGATATAATATGAGTAATCTCTTCTGGTTGAAAATGTAATTTATTTTAATTGGAACTGAAAACTTGTTTGAGGGGTGGCAGGAGGAAACTGTTCCTATTTCCTGCTATAGTTCTCTCAGCATCTAATTACACCCATAAAGAGAAACAATGGGGAGGCTGTGTGTTATCCAGTTTAATGTGGTTAATTACACGAATCCCTGTACGCATGCAAATACAGCAGAGCGTCACAACTGATAGAGCAACCACACAGCACATCCATCAGCTCTAACAACTGCGCTTTGAGATCACATGTGGCATACCCTCTAGATACAAATACTTATTTACTGGAGAAGGTTTCTATTTCACAAGGAAAATCATACCCTTCCTACTGAAATACCTTTCTCCATGCTTTCCCCACAGAGGGATACTTTGGGGAGGTCCTTTTTTTTTTAGCCCAACACTCCAAAATATTACCAGTACTAACAGCAGTTGAAGCAAACACTTCACTGCCAAAAGGCTGAATATATTTGGGCCACCTCAGAATGGAGTAAAGGTATCAATCAGATTTTTCTGCAAATCACAAGTCTGTACCCAGGTACTTCTGAGGATATGAAAATCATATTTTAAATATTGCCTTTCTGTCGGGCCAACGACACATCAAGTGGATTGATCCTCTCCATTATTACTCTTTCTTCACAGTCTTGCATAAGCTATACTTCGTGAGTCCAAAGGCAGAGAGAGAGGGTAGATGGTCAAAGAGGGTACAAATGAGACAGCTGTAGGCACTCGGACCAGCCTCTGAACTCCACGCTCTCCTCCACACACTTCTGTAAGCTTCATGGGGAATAATCATCAGTCAGGCACTGCAGAGTAATGACTCTAAATGATAGCTTAAATGTCAACACTGCTTGTCCCACCAGGGAGCATGTGTGAAAGGACTCGGTCTTGAGAAAAGACAGACAACTCAGTGCTCAGAGAACAATTCTTCCAAGTCCAGATTTTTCAAGAATAAAGTCACGAAGGGGGGAAAAAAATAAGAAAATGAGAAGGAACTGCATATGGTTCCCCCTTCTATGAAGAGTCAGAGAAATGTTTCAGAGGCTTAGCATGAAATGAGTCACTGGGGTTCTTAGAGCAAAACAGACAATGTGGATAATTGATAAAATAGAGGCAGACATTAAGAGGGATAGTCTTGAAGCTTGGAGAATATGATAGCTTTTGTGAAGAACTAACCTCCCTCCCTCACAACACAGTTGGAACAGTAGGAGGTCTGTTCAGAAACATGGTGTTAAGAGGGAAGGAGGAATGCGTGCAAGTTGGAACGAAGATGAATTAGTTGAGAAAAGAAGCAGCAGAATTTAGCCCTGATCTATCTTTGAAGCTGCCCTGCTTTGAACAAGGGGCAGGAGCATGTGATTTCCAAAGCTACCAGCCAATCTAAATTATTCTGTGGTTTTAAGAAAATGGCTTAACGTAGGAAGAACTTAACAAACATCATCTTCATTGCTCAATGAAACCCTATGCTGGAAAAAAACCAAAACAACACTTTAGTTTGGACAATAAGTCGCTCCTGCCTAGGGAAAAGTAAGTGATGAAATAAGAGCAAAAGAGCCTGCAAAAGAGAAGAAAGTTGTCTGTTGGCAGGCTAATGCTTTGCTTTTGTTTAAACCTGCTGCTAAAGTGAGTAATTTAACTTCAGTAGCACAGTGAATAACTGCTACAGTTTTAACCTTTACACATTCAATTAATGTTAGGATCTTAAAAGATCTTCTCAAAGAAAAAAGCTTTACATAAAAACTAGGAAAAATGACATTCATATTCCTGATACTCTTACAGATTACACATAAAAAATATAGCCCTTGAGGTTTTAGGACACACACAGAAGGTTCAACTAATATAAAATTTTAAAAATTTTGCTTATGCAGTTGAAGTACGTTTCCTTCTGCCGTAAAAATCTGTACCCGGCAAAGGTGGCAGATATTTATTGCTTCATCACCACCTCAGCCCTATACAAATGTGGTTTATTTTTCACGGCCTCCCCAAGTAAAATAACCTGATACAGTTCCCAAATGCCTATTTAGAAAATCAGACTTCAAAATAAAACACTGCCTTGCATTAATTGCTTATGATTATCTTCTCTCCCACACTTGTTGTAGTCTTCCAGCCCCTGCCTATAGCAACAACTGGAGACCACTGCCTTCTGGCCTTACCATAATGGTTATTCTTTTTCTTTTGGACGTTAAAGGCTGCACGACCTTGATGGCAGTGGTATCAGAAAGCAGACAGACATACCAAACGCATACCACCAGATGGCATCTTCAACCAGTTACAGTTTAAACACCTCGTGCCTTCAGAGGAGATCGTGCATTTGCCATAGACTTCATATTCTGAGGCCTCAAGCTTCTATCATGTGAAAAGGAAAACCACTTTTGAACACCTAGACTGGTGCCAATGACCTGAAAGTCATTTTGCATTGCTAAAATCACCCGTTTATGTAGGATACAGTTGTTCACTCAACAGGGATTCAGGGAGCCTCAGAAATAATCTGCACCATACTGGGTGACCTCTCCCCATACATCTCCTTAATGCTGCTTCTCAAATTTTACAATAAAATCTAGGTGCAACGCTGCTGGTTTTCCACAGAGGGATTACTTATTTACACAGGATTCAACTACATTCACTGCTGGCCCTCTATATTAAAAGGTGGTTTTGGCCATAAATATATGTGCTTGGAAATTATTTTTTTTCCACTACAATGAGCAAGTCTATTTCCAGTAGCCTACACGTTAATAAAAACAAACCAAACAAATCAACCAACCAAACAAAAAAATCTCAATCCCCAATAATTCTAAGAGATCAGTAGACAACAAACCTATTTTTAATCTGCAGCAATCAATCACTAAAATAACAAGTATAGCATACAAATCACCCTGAAATACTTAAAAATTATTGCTTTATCGTAGTTTTCTCTAAAACTAGTCTTGCTTCAACACTGCCTTATCATGCTAATCTCATTTCAAGTAAAATTTTGGTGAAATGTCTATTACTTGCTGTAAGCTCCAATAATTAACTGCAGTTTAGAGACACATATTTTCTTATTTGTTTAGAACCTGAAGATCATTTTCTCCTCAAAGGAGTTTCACCCTTTCAACTGGAGATTTGAAATTGTTTGGGGAATAAATATAACCTAGTTTTACGCATATAGGCTGATCTTCCAAGCTGCTCTTAGGTCTACTTCTCTTTTAACTGTGTATCTGCACTGAGGCTACCTTTTTCCCCTCTTTAAAGTCTGATAAGAGCTGAAGGAAATGAAGTGGAACACAGAGGCAACATTAGCTTTCATAATCTATTGTTCTAGACAACTCTGACTATTGCCCATGACAGAAAGCAAGCCAAGCAGAAAGAAAATGGAAGTGTTCTTGCACTGCTACTTCATCAAAGGCTGAAGTCACAGGATTGATTTCTATGGCCATCAGCAGGGTCCCCAACCCACGCTGCCACGCCTCAGCTCTCAGGCTGAGAGGGTACTGAACGCAAAAGAGAACATGCATGAAAGATAAGGTGAAACGTGTTGTGGGTTGTTTTCTTTCTTTGTTTTTTACAGTTTTAAATTAAAAGTGATATTTGAAAGTGTTCATTATTAATACAGATGAATAAATAATATATCTGACAGGTCGCTCATTTTATCTCCCTGATTACTCAGAAAAAAAAATATTTTTTGCTCTGGTTCATAAACTCCTGCAGTCAACTCTCACAAGCAGCTCATTTTGATTTTTGAATTCAGTCTGTGTTAACTGAAGCAATACCTTTGTGGTGTTTTCCACTTGCAAAGGGGGAATTTCTTACAGAGGTAAATTTGGAGCACGAAGGGGACATAAGAGTGACTTGTCAAATATTCAAGATGGCAACTTTCAGAATTAACATCTGAAAGCAATGATGCTCACACACCTAACGAGCCAGAAAGATTTTCAACAGCACCTGCCCTTATGTCAAGCACCAAAAGTCTGGTTTTGATTCTTAGGCACAGGCTCCCAAATTGGAGCTTAACCCATTGCCATTGTGTCCTTAGGTTGTCTGCTTTAACATGACGACCTAGCAGGATCCATAAAAACTCACAAAAAGGAACAACACTGACACAAAAATTAGAAAGAAAATATGATCCACAAGGTTCAACCCAACTGCTAAGCAAGAGGGATTATTTATGTGATAGAGGAAGGTAATGACAAAATGGCATAGGCCTTTAGATTTGTCTTGAAAATTTACTTCTTGTTGAACACTCATCAGAGGATGAAGAGCTAGATCCTCCTCACTTACCAAGAATATTTTCAGTAAGTAATTAGCCATCTCAAGTTGTATCAATAAATGAATTTCAACTAGGTTTAGATGCTCAAACCTAAGAGAAGAGAGAAGCAGAAGCCAACACAGTCATTCTGGAGATGGCACCAAGGAACAATTTGAAACTCACCATTTAATGATATGATGCCCTATAAAAGGCACATAATGAACTCGGGGTCAGAAGCAAATGTTATGGCTTGACACACTGCTAGTTCCAACCATGTACTCTAGTGCCACAATTCTCTGTGACACTGAGACTTTCCAAAATCAACTGCAGATTGAAAACATGCTCCTATTCAGCACAATTAATCTTCACAATTGGTGCACTTATTTAGAGAGCATGGATTTTATAAGACAAGTTAGAATTATGAGATTTTTTAAATTAATTAGAATGTTTTGAACTACAGCAGATATTTTTTCATTTGAAAAGGCAGTATCTTCGCAGATGATATTATATACACTTGAAAATTACTCTATGTTTTATCTAGATAAAGTGCAGAAAACCAAATACAGAAAGTATTTGTATCAGCTCCAGTAGTATTTTTTAGAGTAATTAAAATGCTAATGAAAAAGCATCTAAAGGGAGGAAGTAGAAGAACCACTCGTCCCAGAATAACACCGTTCTATAAGCTTCATTTCCATCTTCTAATGCTTTCTGAGTTATGCTCTTGCTAAGTGATGACAGGTAATGTGTATAATATTGCTTCAGAACAAACCTGCTAGTTATCTCCTTTGCACTTGACAAGGCTTCAGAGCCAGCTTTTGGTGAAGGGTTAGACACACAAATGTAAAGCACAGAGGAAGGCAGGAGATGGCTGTTTAGGTCCAAAGTGCAACCAGACCCTAAATAATGGGGGCACACACTTGCACAGTGATTCCCAGATCAGAGGAACACCTGGGGACCTCCAAGTGGCAGTGATCAGTTGACACAAAACACTGCCTCTGTCTTTATATTAACCCACCCCCTCACACTCCTCCAGTTCCTCCTCTCCCATAGCAGTTCCCAGCTTGATTTCTCTGATGTAGCTGCTCTACAGCTGTTGCAGGTACCATGTGATTAAGAGAGCATCAATCCTCCTTCCAGCCACACACATAGAAATCACGACCCTCTATTATTTCACACAAAAAATGCGGAATGTTGGTTTGGGCCTGACAGGTACATTTTTGTTTTGCTGGGGGAGGGGGGTGGGGATAAGGTAAATATGTTGGAATTTCCCTCTGCTCCCTTCTAAGTCTTTCTCATTTCAGTAGCTCCCCCATCCAAAACGAGGGAGGAAGGAACGTGGGTGGCTGTGATTTCAGCAGTGATCCCACTGCATTCCCACACCCCTTCCCAATATAAACTAAGACCTAAGATTGACTGAAATTAACCTGAGGCCAGAATTAAAAGGAGAAATAACTAAGCAAAGTAAGAGAATACAAAAGGCAAGAACAAAGGATCTCTTTCTTTCTAATGAGGATTGTAGAGTGAGAACATTATGGTTATTTTCATAAAAGAATCCAAGTGTCAAAGACCCAGAACTACCTAGTTCTTACTCAAGTTGTACCATAATTGCAAAGCAAAAAAAACCCCAAACCCTAGTTTACAAGTTTCAGAAAAAAAATCTTGAGAAGCTGCAATAAGTACAACTGCTATGATGTACTTGGTTGTCTTGGAATAGCCCTAAAAGAAACGTTAACACGCAACACTGTGCTGTCAGTATTAACATTATGAACAAGCACCCATATGCTAAATAAAAGATGGTAAGAATAAAGATATAAAGACTTAGGTATTTGCAGGTGGTTGTTTTTGTGTTTTTGCTGGTGGTTATTTTTTAATCAACTCAATTTCTGTGCTTACTTGAAGCCCTATATATATTTGATCCTTCATTTCATAACATCACATTAAGCTCCATATCTGAAGAACATCTCAGATTCCACGATTTCACTTTAGCTTATTTGACTACGATTTTTGCACCAAAGCAAGTTAACTATAGACAGATTATTTATAAGAACAAGTGAGGTAGTTGTAGAGAATACGGTCTGTAGTATCCACTGCCTTGGCAATAACGACAGATTTAAGCAGCTGCTACTAGAAAACATCAGCTCTGCCAAAATGTCAGATGCTAATGTCTGAAGCAGCTCAATTAAGCTACAAGATGCACTCACTTTGTTCTAACAAGGACGCAAGCAGGCATATTTCAATCTATATCTGGAACCAGCAGAAACATTTAAGGAAGAAACAGATTAAAAAAATATTTCAATACATACAGCCTTATATCTTCACGTTCTATGAGAAGTTTTTAAGCTACAAGTTATTTGATGTATTATGAGTCCTCAATAAAGCATGAGAAATAGCTGGAGCAGTTTCAGTTTTATCCAGCAATCAAGTTCACTTTAGCTGTCCAACAGTATGTTTACATCATAAACTCGTGTTTATAAAAATAATTTAACATGCAGGCTCTCTGTATTTTAATAACAGTCATATGCAAAGGGAAATAACTGTTGCAGTATCAAACTGCATTCATGTGTACATTGAGGAAAAAAAGTATATCTAATCTACTTTTAAAAAATTATGACAAATATTTCTTCATTAAGTCAGAAAACACATTTGCCTTATACAGGCATGTAAAAAGAATTGGACTATTATTTTCAGGAAGGACTCAAGAATAGATGGTGCTGCTGATCCTTTCCCTTTCCTCCTCTTCCATGGTTTCAAGCTATTCTGTTGTAATGTTGCATATTTATGTAAATGAGATTGTGAATTAATATCAAGAAACAAGTCAAAGTTTATTTCAGACTAATATTTACCTCCCTGCAGCCAAAGTTCATTTTCCTCTGATGAAGTAGAATTAACTGCAGGCATTTTTTTCTGACACAGAAAAATTTGTTGGAATATCTAAAGGGCAGGTGTCCGGAAGATGGGGCCCAACTCCTCTCATTGGTGTCCAGTGACAGGACAGGGGGCAATGGTCACAAACTGGAAAACAGAAGGTTCGACCTAAACATAAGGAAATACTTCTTTACTGAAACAGGCTGCCCAGAGAGGTTGTGGAGTCTCTATCTCTGCAGACATTCAAAACCCATCTGTATGCGTTCCTGTGTGACCTACTCTAAGTGATCCTGCTCTAGCAGGGAGGCTGGGCTAGATGATCTTCAGAGGTCCCTTCCAACCCCCGACGTTCTGTGATTCTGTGAAATGTGTGCAGTTCACAGGTGTTAACTGGTCCACACAGGGAAAGTAAACTAGTATAACGCAGAAACTCAAACTGATGTAGTGATACCAGGAACATTTGGGACTCTCATACATTGAAAGGCTAAAATGAACTGAATAGCAGCATATTTACAGAAGGAGTAGTAATACAGTTAAATCAACTAAAGAGCTTTCAGCTGTAAGATACCACTACTTGGCTGAGATACAGAAAGAAGTGTCATACTGCAACCAGCACCATGTTCACAGGGCAGATCCCATCACTTGCTCTTAGTACCAGGAACAATACTAAAGATGCTTTGTAAAGATAACTTTAATTAATGCATTATGGAAAAGAAAGGGAAAAAAACCAATTCTTCTATTGGAAATACATATAAACATATACTGTATAATACTGTATTATACATTATGTATAAACATAATACTGTATAAACACTAGAGGGATTTATACCAGAACATGTAGTTGTACAGCATCTTAATGCAAGTAAGCAGCACACTATTAGTACGGATCATCTCATACTGTACAGTTACTATGTGTAAAAAGTGAAACAAAAATAATAGAATTTTATTGCTAATACAGCACAGAATCCCCAAAATAAATTAAATAATATTTTACATTATGCAACACAAAAGGAGTGGCAAGGAAGGTTCTGCAAACAGCAATGGTTTCCTTGCATCTGCAAACACAAGAGCTGCAAAAAATAGGACCAGCAGGTGAAAACAATATGGCCAAGGAAAACACCTACAGAGACTGAGACACTTCCTACACCGCAACAAAAAGTTTTTATTCTTTTTTCATGTGGTGCTTTCCCACCTTGACATACGAAGCTGCATGCACCTGATATTTCAGAGCGTTTTGAACACAAGATAGCACAGCAAGCTTTCTCATTGAAGCACGTGGAGGTTTAGAACAAGAGTATATGCTTGTTTTACCCATTTCCCATTTTTTCCTAAATGAGAGACTGACAGATGCTACCCCCTGTGCCTGCACATGGCCTGGCTATTGTCACCAGGCCAGAAACTTGTCATGGCCACTGCTGGCAGTGGCACCCATGCAAAAAGAATTGAGAACATCTGTACATAGGCAGCTGCCTCTGTAATGTTCCTATATGACATGGAAGTACCGTATCCAAAAAAGGAACAGGCTGAAAAAAATGCACGTGTCTTTGTGTTCTTAGTTTACTAGAGGAAACTCTTGTTAGTAACGATGGGCAGGGACTAACCAGAAGTACATACTGAGTACACAACGAGAGATGTCAAATGTTACAGGAAGAAAAAGAACAAATGTTCAATACTTTGAAAATAGATATCAACAGGGAAAACAGATTTACCTTTAAAAAAAAAACAAACCACCACACATCCCTTACAAGCTTGTTCACCTGTGCAGTCGTGCACTAGATATCATGCTATTTTAATTCAGTAACTGTAAATCTAACAATATTCTCAAGAAAAATAATCCAAAAGGTACAAGCAAAGACACACAACGATAGATACTAGACAAACATACCACTCAGACATCTAGGTCTACTCTGTAGTTAAGTATGTCATTTAAGGAGGTATAATTTAAAATTACAGAAAAGTTAAGGCGAGAAGGTCATCTAGTGCAACCTGCTCTTCTCCAAACAGGTCCAATTTCAAAATTAGATTCAGCTTCTAAGCTTGATTTGGCTCTTGTCATCAGCTACTTTGCTGTTGAAATCAAATTCTGCAGTACGACCTTAGGTTCTTGTATTTTAATTCCAGCCTCTCCAGATTAATAATGCTATTTAACCTCTTGTAGCTGGTAATTTTTACAGATGTCGGAAAACAACAATTTATCACATTCCAAAAGTGCAGGTTTGGTTGCTTTGAAAAAGACCAGTAAATTCAGGGCCATTAATGCCAATAAATAATATACCTAGTAATTAAAGTGAACACTACACATGTTGGCAAGAAAATCCCTCCGTATTTAGGATGTGACAGGATTAGGATTTCAAGTACAACCTATGCATTATGCTATAAATTCCTTAATTATATAGTTACTTTCTGCTGTTCTCCACACAGTGGACAGAACAAACTGTATTCACACAGCGAATAACTTTCAAGTTGTGTTCTCTTCACTTGTGTGAAATATAAGCTTTAGTTATGAAACTTCTACAAACCTTACTCTGAAGATGGTAAGATAAGCTCGCTCACATACTTTCAGAGAGCAGTATCTCACCACTTCAAAAGACATGTGTGAATTAGTCTTCAAAACACAGGTGAGCTAACGGGTCCATTTTACAGATTGGGAGGTGAGCAAGGCAACGTTGTCATTAATGGCTTTATCCAAATTTGTTTTTCTTACACAACACATGCAAAACCACAAAGAATTTACCATTTCGTAGGTAACTCTCTAATATACAGAGGTATACATGTGTATTCATGCACAGAGAAAGTCACACAGGCACTCAAATCAAAAGGGACACATGCTTGGGATGCAGTTAAGAGTGTTCTTAAGAACAGCACATTTTTAGATCTGGAAATGAGGGCCCATAAAACCAAGCAGGTAATTAGTGAGTGATCGTGCAAAACGTAACGTATGTCACTTGCCCAGAATCGATCTGTAATGAACCTATATAAACAAGGCCACATACAGCTACCCACAAAATTTAAAATCTAGTATTCCCAACTGTTCTTTGGACTGTGACTTCACTAAATATTGCCATCAGGGTGATTCAGATATAACTTCCTTAGCCTTATAGAAAAAAAAAAAACCAAACCAAACAATTAAAAATAAGCCAATTTCTTCATGTGAAACAAAAAAACAGGACTGGAAACTCTAAGGTTGCCATAGAGACATCTTTCCTCTGAACACTGAACAGCGGTAGTCTAGTGGTAGAACAACCTCATTAAACTCAACAAGCTTAAGACAAAGACCACATACCTCCAAGAGAACAGGGTACACATGAAGACACCAGGAACAATCCATTTGTGGAAGGTGGCTCCCTGTCCCCTTGCTCTCTGCCCATTCTCTGGTGGATGAAGGTTGGCATGGACATTCCCTATGGTGCTGCAGGCAACTGGGAAATATCCAGGTAGCCCAGGGTGCCTCGCTCGCTTCTTCCCCACACTGGAAACCCAGAGAACCCCACAACTCCTGTGCCAGCTCCTCACTGCTGCCAGTCACAAGACAGGTCTCTACTGGTAACTGCTCCTACCACAGCTGCCACTCTGCAGCCAGGTGCACCCCACCACATGTCCCCTCATCTCCCAGACCAGGTGCCTTGCCCAGCTGGTCCCAATATCCTGTAAACCTCTTGCTCATTTTCCCACTTTGCCTGCCCAGCCACCCTCTGTCAACCTCTGACTCAGCCACTAGGCCATTTCCTTGTCTCCCAAGCTTTTCATCTCTATCACATATTCTTGTCTTCGAGTCAAGCGGCCAGTCTCAGCCACCTCGTTGTCATCTGTTGAGCAGCCCCATCATCACTTTTCATCCCTAGTTTCAGCCTTCCCCTCAATACACCCAGGTTTTCTGACCCAAGTCCCTCTATCCTTCCCAACTCACATTCACAAGTCAAGAAAACTTGGCCTCAGCACTTCCCAGATGCAAGAAGAGTCCTGATAGCAGACGACTTGGAGTCTCCTCTTAGTTCAGGCTCTGTTCAGATTCACACCCAGCAAACAGCAGCTCTGTGTAACAACCGCAGGAACAGTTCACCTGCTTGTGTGCATGTACATACTGACGTAGCAATCAATGAGAATTTGAGCTAAGGTCATAAATGAACAATACTTCACATCAGCAATATTTCAAAAGGCTTATAACCTTGCCAAATTTTAAAATAAAATGTATTAACTGAAAATTACAATCACATTAGTGCTTCCTGCTAATCAGAAACACAAAGTTTTATACCTAAATGCAGAATAATGGGTTGTGCATTCCATATGAAGTCTCATTGCAGGCCTCTCCCCCTCCCTCCCATCATACAAATAATCTCCCTCAAATTCAAGTCTTCTATGTAGCCACTTGAATTCACATGACCTTGCTTATAAATAGAACTCTGCTATTTATTTTTTTTTTTTGTGAGGACAATTACATCATCCCTTAAACAAAAGAGAAATTTCAAACTAAGGGATGGCTGCACAAGGCTTTGGGAAAAATCTTTTCATGTTCTTCAGCATTTATCAAATAAATCACTATATTAATCCACAGTGCTCTCACTTCAACAGCTACACTCTTCTCTCTTCTTTTTGATGAACACCACCTCATTAACCAGCTACAGTGTGAATGCATCTTCCACAAAAGATCCCATATTAATGATTTATGACTGTCACTCATCCACAAGACTGCTTGCCACGTCTAAAATCTAAAATTTATTTTCTTCTCCACTCCATCAGTGGTTTTGTTTGTTCTTCCATACGCTCAAAAAAAAGAGCCTTCCTCTACTCCATAGCTGTTTCTTGATTGCCTGTATACCTTGCACTTCTACCACATCATCGGTCAATTGATATTTTCTTTATCCAGTCACCTGCTGTCATACTACTTGTACAAAGAAAAATTTTCAGGCCCACAACAACATGCCTCACAAGCTTTTCCCAACCTCCCCCTCACAATTTATTTTTTTTCCTTCTTTTGATGATCACTTTCATAACTCCAGCTTTCATGTTTGTTCACACAGAACATTAGCACTTCTCAGCTACCCCGCTAACAAGCATTAGGAGCTCAGCTTTCCTACGCTAGCTTAAAGGGGAGTAGCTACCAGCCACCCTGAAGAATGCTGCAGTGTCACAATCACTGCGTGAGAATAATTTCAAAAGCAGGAACAAAGCAAGATGTACGCTCAACTGAAAAAAAAAGAATCAAAGACTGAAATTATACCAGTGTTATACAATGGGGTAACCTTCAGGAGATTAATCTCCAAAATATATATCAGAACAATTCCAATACCTTCAAAAGCACTTACAAGAAAAAAAAAGGAAAAGAAAAAGAAAAATTTAAAAATAGCAAGAGAACATTAAATATGGACTTAAGGAAAACAGTCAGGACACAACACACCAGGCACAACCTCCTACAGTCTACATCTCTCAAAGAATTAAAAAATAATTTTATATATATATATATATAAAAATAAACCAACCACACTCAAAAAAACCCACAGAAAGGTTGAATTTCTGCATGTCTGCCACACAGTTATGGGACAATGGCACTGCAGCTCTACAGTTTATTCCATCTATCCTGAAGTGCCTAAAAAATGTCTGTAGAACTTTATTCTCAGTATACTCAGGGGATCCTTTTACTCAGCTCGTTTCCTTTGTTCATCCATGAGCTGCAACATGATTGACATCTTTTCCATCAGAACTGTACTGCAGCACGACAAGCTAATTATTACATAAAAGATGATGCACATTACCTCTCCAGGTCAAGCTACAATCCCCTATTTCGATGTCATTTTTAAAATTACAAGCTTTAATAACTTGTGCATCGTTCTAGTCCAGACACTATACTCTTCAGTGTCAGATAAAGTTTCCTGAAAATGACGGTTTTGCTACTTCTATGGAGTTTTTGGTGAATGCTACCAGAACTGACAATAAAGACCGGTAACCCTTCTTCTGCAGCAGATAAACCTATTTCTTTTCCTTTTGCCAGGGCTTTCCAGAAAAGGACTTGACCAAAGGACCTGTCTTCTCAAACCAAGTTTTTGAGTTTGGTTTCATAGTTAAAGATTGCTGGAATGAGTTATCTTTTGCCCCACATCTAATGTTCCATGCCACAGATCGCTTTCTTGCCAAGAATGCATTCACATCCGATAACAACAACAAAACAGGGGAGGAGGCGCATTAGAGCAAGCAAATGCATTCATACATTCAGAATGCAGTCAGAGGCAGGAGACAATTAGAGAAGGAAATTCAAAGTATAAGGCATTTCCTGAGGATTAATGAGTGGGAGGTAGTGTTTGATAGTCAAGGGCAGGATGGATTCTGTAACCAGCACAATTCATTAATCCCCCAGGCAACACAAACCGGGATTCTGGTAATTCTTTTCTGCGCTCGTTATTTTCCTTAGCGTTTAATTAAAATTTCCATTTACTCTGACACCACTGTTCCTTCAGAGCCCAACACTGTCTGTGTGTCTGAACAGTGCTACTACAGTAAACTACATGTATAAAATTATGGAATTAATACCTGGTGCAAAAGGGCAGATAACTTTTCAAGTTCAAGAAAGTTTTTCTAATTTTCTTCTAAAGACTTAGAAAGCCTTAGAAACAAAGGGCTCAGCAGACGCGATCCTTTCCTCTAATTTACAACCTGCTTGATGGCCTCCATTATCCTAGCGGTAACAAAGACAGAATCAAGTATTGGAGAGAACAAATGATTTTCAAGCTGCCTTTGAGCTCCTTAGGAAGCCACATACACTAATGCATTACTTAACACGTCCCAAACCAGCAACCATCCCCTCCATCATCATAATTCCACACTAACCTGTGACTGGTGCATCTATGTCCAGCAAATTTTTTTCCTGGCGGAGAATTGAAGCTCCCTCTGTTATTATTCTCAAAGCAACACTCTCTTCCAGTCTTCCCTCTTTCATAAGGTGTGCCTTTAAGATATCCACACGAGGTTTTCCATCATTATCAAACACTTCCTTAGCTGTGAGACGGTGACTTGGAGGAAATGGGACAGCTGAGAGGAGAAAAACAAAATATATGGTCACTTTTTACAGCAAAGCCTTTATTACTGATAATGACACATTTCAAAAGACCTCTCTGCTGCCAAACAGTGTTAGTGTGGATTTTCTGCTGCCTCTTCTAATTTGTGGTTTAAATTGCACGTAGATTATCAAAGATGCCGTAAAAGCGCAGGTATTCTGTAGGCCACATTATTCACACATGCAAGAACAAATGATTCTTGCTTATACAAAATTAAGATGACAACATACACCATATTTACAGGTAGATACATTCGAAGAAGCCCCCCAAAAGGCATGGAAATACCAGGGAAAGAAGGGAATGAAGCTTAAACTGCTCTAGTAGCACTAGAGAATGCTGATGTAATGCTCCCTCCCATTAAGAGCTTAAAATGCACAAATGAGCACAATATTTAATTCCCGTGCATGGGCATGCATAGATACACTCCAATTAAAATGCTAAAATCCAAGACAGACCTCTCTGTAACAGCTTGGGGGAGGGGGATAGAAGATGTCTTCCCCATGTAAGAAATAGGTAGCTCAGCTAGAGACATTTGAAGCCCACCAAAGCGCGCCTGAGAGCCAGACTGACCACCAAAGGCAGGGCAGGGCATGTATCAGACTGAAGTTGGAAATAAATGAATAAACAGGCGAGTTGCCTGAGCAACGCTGCCGCGGCTCGTGAGCTGCCATACTGCCAGCACGTAAGGTCCGAGGCTGACAGCAAACTCGAGATGCTCCTGCTGTCCGGGAGCCAGCTGGAGCGAGAAGACTCGGAGGTGATGCTGGCAGCTGCCGGCACGTGGCTGGAGCGTTATCCCAGCTTAACCCCCTTTCCCTCGCAATTCAATCGGGGTGGCATTAGGCACCACCTGCCTCGCCAGCCGCAGGGTAATTACACTGATCCCTGCCACAGCTGGGGCGTGGGGGTCAGGTTATTCGGGAGCTCCGAGCGGGGAGAGGAAGTGGCCGCAGGGCTGGTCTCAGCTGCCTGCATCTGCAGCACAACCCTGTCCCTGCCAAAGGGCCTTGTCTCCCACGCAGCGTCTTACTGGCAGCTCTGCCACATTGTCAGACATGAAGCTCTAATGCAGTAGATCAATATATCTGTTAGCTTCAACCTTCTTCTCATTTCACAATCTGTGTACTTCAGAAACAGCCCGCAAACCGCACGCATCATTTAAAGCCCAAGCCGAGAATTCTCCCCTTACACTACCAGAAGTATCAGAGCAGACTATAAAAAATTTCACTTTGTGTAGTTATTTTCCACAGATAACTTAAAGACAAACATCTTCAGAAAATGCTACCTTTTTATTTTTTTTTTGTCTGAATTGGTTCTTTTTTCCTTTTTGCTGCCCCAGCTCCAGCAGTCCATTCACTGAAATAGTCTGGGGGGAATAATGGATGTTGGACTTTCCAATACACTAAAACCCAACTGCTCCCAGACTCCAAAGTGGAGAAGGTGAAAGTTTATGACCCCTCTGACAGCAGCGGGATTCTCCCGAAGCAATGACACCTCCAACCAACAATGAAGTTAAAATACAGCCCTCAGCTCTGGAAAGTCGTGTCACAGATCTGTGATGATCTTCTCATTCAGCTGACAAGAACTCCTAGACTGCTTTAAATTAGTTTAGGTTTTGAATGGTACTTCTACGATAAGAGGTAGGCTGCTAAAGAACAAAACCTCACACCACTTTTTGCAGCTTCTGCAGTTAAGCCTATCCCATGACACTCACAAAAATGAGGTTATTTGCTTTGTCAGTCTTTCACATATATCTGCAGCAGACCATCAAAAGCAAGGCCGCGGTACACATGAGCTATAAACAAATCATTATGCAACACAGAAAAAGAATAAATCACTGCAAGAAAAAGGAAGGTGAACAACAAATCAGCAGTTCTCCAAGCCTCCATCTCCCTTCTACAAAAACAAACCAACCCCCAGAAGGCGAGCTAGTCCTAATGATCCTGCATTTCCTTCATGGAGGAAGGAGAGTAGTTACTTATCTCTGATCAGTTCGGCTGGAAGAAGCACATACCATTAGCTTGTATTCCTTTGCAAGACAGCTGCTTCTGTTCTTCCCCAAAGGTATCGCGGTGTAAAAACCTATGCAGCATACTGCTACTCTGAGACAACTACCACATATGCATGTATGCTGAAATTTTTACATTTATAAAGACAGAGCAAAACAGACAAGTAAACAAAAGCTATGAAATGTTACCTACTGATTAAGAGAAGATTATGACATATACTGCAGCACTGTAAGAGCTCTGCAGGCTGACTTCTAACAAACATGTACCAGGGGCTAATTAAAGAAAAAAAAAAAGATACTGTTCCAATAGCAGATGATTAATGATTAATTAGCAAAAACATGAGCGACTGAACAGACCACAAATTGCATCTTCCATTATGAGAATATTCATTCTGTATGTACACATACACAGAGCTTCCACATGAGAACAACCTAAGAAACAGTCACACTCACGTGGAAGTCAGTTTGACTTCATTCTTGACTAGTATCACTCACAAATGCGTGGATCGACCAAAATCCTTTTATAAATATAACAAACATTTAAATTTCCATTGCTTTATATATAGCAACATCACCATCTGAATACACAGGTATCCATTAGCTCCTCCACACCTGCTCTGCTTTTTTTTAAGCCTATCATATTAGCGCTTGCAACAAATAACTCTTTGTCTCCCAGTGGTTTTGCCTTTGTTAGAAAATAAAACCGAGAGCCTCACCAGGCAGCAACTGTGCACATAGCAAGCACAAGGGGGAAGCTGGGAGAGAAGCCCACCAGGGAGAGACGGCAGGAGAGGGGAGGGGTGGGCTGAACTGCCCACACCGAGCTCCTCACCACAGCACAGGCTCAGGGGACATTTTTTGTGAAGAGGTGGGAATCTGTATTAAGCAAAGGCCATAAAAAAATAGGGATAGGCAATAAAATTTGCATGCGCGTACCATGTGTATTCTTAGGAAGTTTAGTGGCAAATCCCACTACCCAAGAAAGTCACGCACGCTTATTCACGCTCTGTAAAAACTTAACCTGGGCTGGTCTCCACCCCCATTTACATTTATTTCTTCGTACTAGCATTTAAAAACCCAACCAAACCACAAAACAACTATTTACCATGTGAAATACTACCCTAGTGGTTTGGTAAGAAAAGCACAAACCTCAACAAAAAACAAAGAAACTAAGTTTTTAACCCGTTGCCTCAGCCTGTCAGTAGCATCCTCCAGAGATCTGAAAACAGAAGAAAACACTCTTTAACCAGGTACTGTTGTTTCAGGTTTTTTCTTGTGCTTTCAGGTCTCTTGAGTATGTTCCAGCAAATGGAGAAAAAGATCAACCTGCTATTTTATTGTTCTTCCAGGCTCCTGCAAAACCCATCTTAACGTTAACACAGCCACTGCAAAGGTCAGACACATCGTTACCATTTCTCTCAAATATTAAGCAGCCTCTCTAGAACAAATAAATAAACCATAAAGAGCTGTGCTTAATTAGAGTGGACCATGTGTGCGCACATAAATAAAATACAAGGATGCGGCAAAGCAAGCATTATTTTGTTTATATATTATTCATTTTAAAGTGAAGCTGTACACTAAATTAATACTCTCAGAGGAGGCTGCCCATAAGAAAAATTCTTTCATCAATATTCAAGTTCCTTGCAAATTATCTCCCTCTGCAATGCTTGTCCTGTAAATTCATACATTCATGTTTATAGCACATCATACTTTTATGAAAAATAAATGCTTTCCTCCTTATTTGTAGGGAAAACACACCAAACTATCATCATTTCAGTAACCCAACGCATTGCATTTGTCTGATGGCAATTTGCAGTTCTGCGTTTTGAGAAACATTTGCACTGTGGCAGTGGCTAGAGCCCAAGTTATGAAATTGATTGACAATTACTCTACACATGCAAAAAAAAAGTCAGGTCCCTCTGCAGCTTTATGTTTTTTATATCTACTTATTAATAAACTTCAGACTTCCTACATATGTAAATTTTCTCATCATTGCGCAAACTCTAACAGCGTTTTTTTTTTGAAAGCCAGGAACATTTTTAATAGCTGTGTCTAGTGGGGTCCCTCAGGGGTCAGTGCTTGGGCCGGTGCTGTTTAATATATTTATCAATGAGCTGGACGAGGGATTAGAGAATGTTGTCAGCAAGTTTGCTGATGATACGAAATTGGGAGGAGTGGTTAACACACCAGAAGGCTGTGCAGCCATTCAGAGAGACCTGGACAGGCTGGAGGGCTGGGCAGGGAGAAATCTTATGAAGTTCAACAAGGGCAATTGTAGAGTTTTGCACCTGGGAAAGAAAAATCCTATGTACCAGTATAGGTTGGGGACTGCCCTGCTGGAGAGCAGCGCAGGGGAAAGGGACCTGGGGGTTCTAGTGGACAGCAGGATGCCCATGAGCCAGCAGTGTGCCCTCGTGGCCAGGAAGGCCAATGGCATCCTGGGGTGTATTAGAAGGGGACTAGCAAGTAGGTCGAGAGAGGTCCTCCTGCCCCTCTACTCTGCCCTGGTGAGGCCACATCTGGAATATTGTGTCCAGTTCTGGGCCCCTCAGCTCAAGAAGGACAGGAAGCTGCTTGAGAGAGTCCAGCGTAGAGCCACAAAGATGGTGAAGGGAGTGGAGCATCTCCCTTATGAGGAAAGGCTGAAGGAGCTGGGTCTATTTAGCTTGGAGAAGAGGAGGCTGAGGGCTGACCTCGTTAATGTTTATAAATATGTCAAGGGGGAATGTCAGGAGGATGGAGCCAGGCTCTTTTCAGCGGCGTCCACTGACAGGACAAGGGGCAATGGGTGGAAGCTGGAACACAGGAGGTTCCATAAAAATATGAGTAAAAACTTTTTCACTGTGAGGGTGACAGAGCACTGGCACAGGCTGCCCAGGGAGGTTGTGGAGTCTCCTTTGGAGACATTCAAAACCCGCTTGGACACGTTCCTGTGCGGTCTGCTGTAGGTGATCCTGCTCTGGCGGGGGGGTTGGACTAGATGATCTTTGAGGTCCTTTCCAACCTCTAACATTCTGTGATTCTGTGACTTTGGAAAATCTACCTCCATTTTACAAGGTCGTTCAACACACAGCATTCTCAGGCATTCATGCTGAACGATAACGAAATCTGTAGTGGATTATTTACTATTTAATCAGAGCTCTACATTTCTGTACCATGCTGTGTCTGACCAAAGCTACAGTCCAGTTTTATAAAGAAGCAGTCAAAACCTTTTGACCTAAAGGCAACAGCTGAACCCTACAGATCTCGGAGCATGTTCCTGTAAAGCTGCCCACAAATTTCTGACTTTCCAGGTGACTATGAACCAAAAAGAAAGGAACGATGAATGTGGTTTTTCTGCAAGAACATTACTTCAGGTGACAGACAGAAACAAGAGGATGAGTCACTGCCATCCACAGCTGCTAAGGGGAACAGAGCGAAACCTCCCAGGCAGTGCAGGGCTCACCAAAGTGGCACGAAAAGGAAAGGGCGCTGCTAAAAACACTCAGCCCCGCAGGACGTCAAGCTCTCACGTGACAAACGTGCACCTCCACAGACTTCCTCAGGTGGCACGTGGACCATGTTTTCATCTCCACACGCCAGTTATCTGGTGACAGATTCACTGTTCAAACATATTGGATCTTTTTTTAACCTACACACTGTTATCCTAGAAGGTACTTTTTTAGGAGTAGCATGCAGAATGGTGAATTATTTAGAAGACAGAATTTCCTTTAAATACAAAAATTTGTACTATAGCAATTACAAGACGTGCAAGTTCTCATTGGTTTTTTGGCTGCTTCATTTTAGACTGGAAGATGTCTCTACCTGGTAAAAAAAAAATCCAACTATTTATATGACAGCTAAGACTCAAATCAAAATTTTCTCAGGGGAACTAAAAGTAGAATGTTCTGCTGTCTCCTAACAAAAACCCATTTGAGTGCACTGCAAGCAGTCCCGATGTAGCATGACTCTGATATATAAGGGAAGAAAATTCTTTACAGAGCTCTTTACAAAACACTTTTGATTTGTACCTCAAACTTCCAAAGGAAACATTTAAGTCTCACCCCCTGTAGCACTCTGTTACTTCGCAGGAGAGGGCTGCATCCAACCAGCTGCGAAGCCAGGGCTGCACATTGTGCCAAGAGCTATTTCGTTACCTCTCAAAGATGTGGACACATTTGTGACAGGATGATCTTGTCTCAACTACCTCTGCCATTTCAATGAGCATACAGGAATTTTTCTGCTAACAGATGAGTGACACAGCTGAGAGGAAGGGCACTGAAAGTCACCATTAACTTGGAATCATAGAACAGGGCTGAAATTCTGTCATTTCTGTCAAGTTACGCAGCTGGGGTGTGGCGGCTGGTTGCCCCTGGCTGGATGTCGGGTGCCCACCAAAGCCACTCTGTCACTTCCCTCCTCAAGCTGAGCAGGGGAGAGAAGATATAATGAAGAGCTCATGGATCAAGATAAGGAGGGAAAGATCACTTTTGCCCACGATTATTGTCATGGGCAAAACCGTCTCAACTTGGGGAAATAAGTTTCATTTATTACCATTCAAAATCAAAGCAGTATAATGACAAAAATTAAATCTTAAACACCTTCTTGCGACCCTCCCTTCTTCCCAGGCTTAACTTTATTCCTGAATTCTCTACCTCCTTTCCCCCCAGAGACACATTAGGACAGGGAAAGGCAGCTGTGGTCAGTTCATGATACATTTCTGCCTACTCCTTCTCCTCAGGACTCCTCACACTCTTTCCCTGCCCCAGCGTGGGATTCCTCCCCCAAGAGACAGTCCTCCACGTACTTTTCAAATGCAAGTCCTTCCCACGGGCTACAGTTCTTCACAAACTGCTCCAGTGTGGGTCCCTTCCACTGGGTGCAGTCCTTCAGGAGCAGACTGCTCCAGTGTGAGTCTCCTGCAGGGTCACAAGTCCTGCCAACAAACCTGCTCCAGCATGAGATTCATTCTCTCCATGGGTCCACAGGTCCTGCCAGGAGCATACTTCTCATGGGGTCACAACCTCCTTCGGGCATCCACCTGCTCCAGTGTGGCGTCCTCCATGGGCTGCAGGTAGGTATCTGCTGCTCCACCATTGACCTCCATGGGCTGCAGGGCGACAGCCAGCTTCACCATGGTCTTCACCATAAGCTGCAGGAGAATCTCTGCTCTGGCGCTACTCCCATCACTGATGGGATGAGCCTTGGCCAGCAGCAGTGGATCCGCCACAGGTGCAGATCTTGGTGGTAGTAGCACCTTGGAGCCAGCTGGCATTGGCTCGACTGGACATGGGGGAAGCTTTTAGCAGCTTCCCTCAGAAGCCACCCCCGTAGCCTGCCCTCGCTACCAAAACCTTGCCACGCAAACCCAATACATGAGGTAAGAAAATATTTCAGTGTCCTCAAATCTGAATTCCTAATGGTGTCTTTTCAACAAAGTTATCTGTTCTCTGAAGATTAAAGGTCACAGAGTTACCCTTTCCTACCACTTCAGGAATTGCTCTGGTCTTTTCATAACATTACTGACCTTCTGCAGATTATACAGTACCTAACAATAAGAAAAGCACATAGCAACAGTTTTCTACCACTTTTTAAAAGAGCGTAACTGATCTCCTCTAACTCAGGCCAAATCATACTTGAAAAGAAAAACAATAAGCAGCTATGCCACATTAAGTCACCACACACAAAAAAAAGTCCATTTAAAAAAAAAATATCAAAAGAGCCACCCACCAATATAGGATCTGATGTCCACCACAGGAAATCTTAAAAACCCTGAAGAAGAATTTACACAGAGGTCTTCAGAAGGGTTAGAGCAGTGATGCATTATTTTTATTCTCTACTCAAATGAAGAGTATAAAACACACAAAAGGCCCGGATAAGCACCCAAGATTCCCTTGGTGGCTTGATTTTCATCTGGTGAATTGATTGATACGTACCCATCCCAACTGCTCTGAACACTTTTTATAATCAATTAAAGCACTTATATCAGTGACACACATAGGTTTGGATTACCAATAACCAGCCAAATCTAACTTTGATCATTATCAAACAATCAGCAATAAAAATGTTTTTCACTTCATCAAAGAAAAAAATAATTACAGAAGAACATTAATAAACAGACACATCAGAGACCATACTCTGAGAACCTATGAAGAGGTACGGGTTAGAAAGGGGAAGGGAAGGAGATACACTTTAAAAGAATTGCATGAAAAAAAGCTTCACAATTCAAAGAAACAGGTATGTTTGAAATATCAAATTGTAGGGTATGTGGTTATTTACTAACAGCATCCCCAGAGTATCTTTTGGCCAATTACTAGAATAAGCAAACAAATCCTACCAATCTTATAAAGCACAAAGCAACATTTAAAACACTACAAAAATATATCCTTTCCCTGTGTTCAAGATCATACGCAAGTATCTTGGACATTTATTATCCCCTTCTGTGCACAGTTTAGGGATGAAAAACCAACTCCGAAATAAAGAAAAGCTCAGTTTAACAGGAAATATTCCTAGTTAGGACCAACACATACAGTTAAAACTGGAAAATGTGATTGTAGCTTCCTGGCCTCATCAGCAAAGTTTGTTTTTCTACTTTGTGTGTTACACCCAAGTTTTTCCATAGGCCTCCAACTGCATACTGTTGAGCTTTGTTTTTATTAGCTTTTGGAACAGAGAACAATAATTATACAGAGTTTGAATTCCATTATAGGAACAATTCATTTGGCGAAAACAAAGTCGGGGAAAAATTCCCTCTAACAATGGAAAATACCAAAGGTCTTCCAAGACTTAGATAAGGAATCAGGTGCACTTCTCCATTCCCCAAAACACTTGAGTGATAGAGATAATTTCATTTCTATGGTAAGACTTCACTATTTTTCCTAATTGGAGGAAATTTGGAAGTGATCACATGCAAAATTATTTCAATCTATTGGGTAAAAAGGAATAATCGATTTTAGGTGTCAATCCAGTTTTTATAGCACCATTTTCCTATGACTTTCTGATTCAAGTCACTTCAGTTAGTTGACCCCACCAAATTTCACTCTCACCTGGCAACATAGCTCAAAGGGGCATTGCAGACAATTCCTCACCTAGAAACTGAAGTCTTAGGTAAGACTCTCTCAAACCTTTTAAGCATAACAGGCTATAGTCACCAAACTTAGGCAGAAATCAATTTAGCTTTGAGATCTACCTCAAAGTCTCCAGCGCCATGCAGAAGGGGAAAAAAGCCAACATCCTTTCCTTTCCAAAGCTGCTCCATCAAGACAGGGTTTAAACACAACGCAGACTTAGCTTCCAAAAACTGACCACTTTGCACAGTCTGGCATTAATCAAACACAGTTGTCAAAGCTATTCCTAGAAGGGGAGATGAGGAAGCGCATGTAAAACAATCTTTATTTCCAGATATTCTGTTTTCTAACACTGCTTAAAGGTTACATGACAGAAGCTACTCTGCTTACACATCAGCCTACAGAAGCTGCTTCCTGGAACAAGAAAGACCAGCTCACCTCTTGCAGTTACAAGAAAGTCAAGAAGCTATTCACCGGGTAGAGGAAACAGAAAGTCCTGCTAGCATTACCAAAAAATCCTTTAAAAAATACCTTACATTTCAAATTTAGGACTTTTTGGCAGCTAGCAATCAATATGGTGCCCAAAGAGCCAGCAGCCTACAGGGCAAAGACAAGGGGACAGGGACACTAACAGAGCTCGGTACTTTACTGCTTGTATCATCCAGGCTCTAAGCTGCTAACACTGACCAAAGGGCTTGCAAGTAGCATCTCTGAATTGTATAAGTTTTAGTTTATTTAAATTATTTTTTTAAAACGTAAACCTTGGGGAAAACAAACAAAAAAACCCAAACACCTTACCTAAGCGGACAAATATCAGCATGTGAAGAACATTTAAAGCACATTTAAATTATTCCATGTGAAGTAAATCAAAAAATCACACTGATCTGTAAACATTAACCTGGCTTATTATTTTGCTGGTTATGAGATATGCAGAAAGTAGCAGATCTACACCAGCACTTCATAAATCAGTCAGACAAGGGCAAAGCTATATAAGGAGTACAGCCTTACAAATATAATTAATTTTTTTTGTGAGGGAAGTTTCTTTGGTTTGTTTTGGTTTTGCTTGGTTTTTTGCCTTTGACAGAAGTTTTATATCATCATACTTCTGAAAAAGTGAATCCCCATTTACTCATACTGGTTTTAAGTGGTATAAGGAACTGGCCAAACTCTACACATATTAATGTGAAAAACATCATTTCAGAATTACAGTAAAACTGAATTCTGCTTGTTCAGCCATAATCAACAGACAGAAACACAGGATAGGCATAAAAAAAATTGCACCTGATTATATAAGAAAACCAATTTGTGCCAGGTTACACCTATTACTGATCCAGTAACAGTCCTTTCTTGTTTAGGGGTCAGGTCATATACCTGGAAAAAAAGCAACCTAAAAAGATACTAGTCATTTTTTCTAACTATTTTTCCTCTGCAATTCAACAGCTAGATACCAAGAGTCTTCACAGCACTGTTTGGCTTTGTCTAGATTAGGATTTAGGGAAATACACATAATTTTACAGAGTCATATTAAAAAAAAATAAAACCACCACAATCTTTACTAAATACCCAAAGACAGTTTAAATAACTGGCTTCTTCTGGAACTGAACTTTAATCAACTCAGCACATGCTTAGTGCAATTTGTTTTGTCTTGCCCGATACTGGAGATACTGCTCGCCGGTTCAAACTAATACCCCAGTTCAAACTAGAACGTTTCATGGGGAAATTCAGCTCTTAATTTTCAGAAAGGGCATGAGCAGAAGGCAAAAGGTATGTAAATCCTCCACAGGCCATGTAAGCGACGGCGTCTTTCACTGCGATGGAAAGAATTGAAACTCTTCCAGTACATTGCACGAACCAATTCCCAGCAACGACCTGTTCTTCTTCCAACATGCTCAAAGAACTAATTTTCTTGTGACGTTATTACAGTTTGCATAGATCAGTACTAAAGATTATAGACCACATTCACCACCACGCCACGCTGCTGTAATGCCATTAAACAAATGTTCTTTCTAATCCAGCATTAACAGATCATGCTGTGAGCTTTGAGATGGGGTTCAGCCTGCTCTCGATGTCTAAATAAAACTTACCAAACCAAACCTAGTGACACTAGCATTAATCTGAAGTAATGTTGCTGTGAATCAGCCCTGGTATTTTTTTGTACAGTTTTCATAGCTCGCCTCTATGGGAGCTTACACCATGGAGCATCTACATGGAAATTCTGCCTTGGACTCATTTCCAAAGCTAACTTATTTCCATCAACTAAACTGGACTGCTGTAGAAAGTTGGTTTTATTTTAAAAATAACACACGCAGGATTGTAAACAAAAAAAATAAAATTAAAAGGCAAGATTTTATTCATTGGACCATTATGTATTTTAATAGGCATGAGGATTTTTTTAACTGTTCCTCTGGGTTTTGTCTGGGTGCATGTGGCATCAACAGAGTTTCAAAGCTCCTAGTATAAGCTTCTAGTCCTGTATGTAAAAGGATATTTAATCCAAATTCTTCTTTTATTTATTAAAGATGCTTTCATGTATTTTGTAAAACATATCTCCCCTCAAATCTCAATTGCTGCATAATACTTGTGTGGGATAAAAATAAATTGCCTAAATTTACCATTTTGCTGATACTCTCTGAAACATCCTGTTCTTAAGTAGAACACTGGAGTTTTTTAAAGTAGCTTTATGAAGCTATGAGAGAATCAGAGACCTGTGCTTTATTCCCAGGTCTGGTCTCTGCAAGCAATTTAATCTTCACCTGCAGGTGGAGGCCCTTTCAATCACACCTCAGGCCTCACATCCCTCAGTGAAGATCAAACCATGATCAAAAGAGATTTCAGTCAGCCAGAGATTTCAATTCAGTCACTGAAGTGCTGTGGCTGAGAGATAGTCATTTGATGTCACCTCCTCTTCTCTTGGTGAACATCTTGGCTATAGACCTGTCCGAGCTGAGATTTGCAAGTCCTCTTCCCTACCCTGACCAAACCCAAAATAATTTTCCAAAGCTGACTCAAAAGCCCTGGATCAGATGGGAGGAGATGAAATGTGATGCTGCAGCCTAGACAGATGCGGGCACCGGGGAAGCTAAACTCAGGCCTTCTGCTCCAAAGACCGCTTCCACGTTTGACGTTTGGTGGTTACTGGTCATTAAAAATGACCTCATCCATCCTAGGGTCAGGAATTTTGACAGCAGCATTTCTCTCCTGCATGAGCAACTTTTCTCTGGTCCTAAGGAGTCTGAATATTTTTTTTATGCTAATCAGTTGAGGTTTCAAGAGAAGCTGAGAAAATTGTCTTTTTTTCCAGCAAGAAGGAATAGAGCGCTAGCGCACCTTCGCAGAAGGTGATAAATTTTACTCCTCCTTGAACTGAAAAGTTTTAATTAGCCTGAGATATGGTTACAAGACTAAGGGGAAAGAAGGATGGAGGAACAACTGTGCAAGTTACCGCTGCATCACAGCAAAATTACAGTGTGCATACATTTATAGAAGTTTTTATTAATAATATATATTTGGACAAGTAAAACTAAAACTAAGTAAAACTAAAAGCTTTCCAGTAAAAATGATAAAACTAACCTGCACATTTCCACTGGTTCTTCATCTCTCAAGACCATTCACTCACCGTATTACCAACAGATGAGCTGCTCTGTAAGGTTCACCAGATTTTTTTGGTTAAATGACCTTAGCAGGAAACAGGAATTTATCTGTCTGACATACCATTATATGGACATTACTGATGTAACTAATATATATAGTTGGTCTACTGTATCATTATCATAACGAAGTAAAGCAGCAGAAGGCAAAGCAGAACCTGGAGAAGGAAGCCATAATCACAACTTAGCACCAAGAGGCCATCCAGCATATACAACCCACGAACGTGCTGCTTGGCTCTTCCCTCAGAGCGAGCGCTGCGCCGTTCTGTTTTATTAGATGCATTGCTTCATTTTGGCGTATCATCTTAACTCAAGGAAAACAACTCTAACTTAAGCAGACCATGAGGTCGTTAGTGCTTGTATTCAAGTATCAAGGGGCCAGTTCCTGCTACTTTAAGGGAAAGAAGCATCTTTTCAAGACTGCAGTTACTTCTTGCGCTGAGCGATGGGTTTGCATTAAGCATGTAATAAGGATCCAGAGATAAAATTCACGACTCAAACAAGGAGGCACAAGGCAGCACGACGCCAGAGAATTCACTGGTTCTTGCCTCACGCAGATCTCCCCACCGGTGAAAGAAAACTTCAAAGCCTGAACAAGCAGTGAGAAAATAAACAGGAAAGAAAAAGTAGGGAGAAGAGTTTAAGTGCTCAACACCTGAAACACATCTGCAACGACACACAGAAGATCTTCTGTTCAATTCAACTCTTACATTTGTACGTATTCATGCAGTTTTAATAAAGCCTTAGGAAACAATCATCATCAAAATTACTACTCGCACACCTTTTTATTTCTCCTACACAATCAATCACAGGGACCTGTGGTATACAGCTGGCCTCCAAAATAAAATGAAGTAAAAACACCAACATAAAACCTGGTGATTTCCAAAACATCCAAAATTTAGAAATAATTCGGTTGGGAAATTGCCCCTTCTTTCACTGGTTTAAAGGCAAATTTCTGACCTAACACGTATTCAAACCCCCTTGCACGGCTTCACTGTGTTGTAAGCTCAACCTGTGATTTGATAATAAACGTGCAGCAAAATCTCTGAGGCGATGCTGCATACTGACTAACACCCTGCTGCAACCTCACCTAGGCTGGGTGAAAACATCACAGAAAGAGCAAAATATTTGCTGCATCTCTCAGCCGAGCCTCCAGCAGGGATCCTGCAGATACCTGGTATTTACTTGCAAGACGAGCACTTCAAATCATCACTGCCAAGGCTTGCTATGGTTCTCTTCTTGGTAAGAGGATGAAGGCATTTACAAAGTGGTTTGTTGTTCAGAGAAAGGGCAAAGCTCACCTAGTTTTGACCATATGTGAGAAAGATATTTTAAAAAGCGTATATAATATCATTAACTGGAAAATGGTTTTGAAATATACACCTTGCTTCATTTGCATACCACATCTCTGGATATGCGGTGACCAAGGCAACAGTTACACCAGAGAACAGTGTAACAGAAGAAAGCACCTTTAAAATGTACAGATGTATCCCAAACCAAGCAATCTGCCCTGCACATTTTCAAAATCAAGAGATTTTGCAGTTTGTTTTTTTAAAAAAAAAATCTTCAGCTTTGCACCATTAAAAACAATTGCAGAAATTATAATTATTATGCTTCTTGACGTGACTTTAACTTGTGCTACCCTGCACCATGTGTAGTGAATGCAGAAGTACCTGTAAGGTGGACAGAGATTGCTTAGGGACACGAAGTATTTAGAAAACCTAACTGTGCACAATTGTTCTAAACAAAACACTGGTATGTTTTGTATTTAATAGACAAAATAACGCATACCATAGAGGTATCAAGACATACTGCTGACGGCCTTTTTACACACTCTTTTAAGAATAACGGAGTAAACTACGATCATAGAAATTGTAATGAACTTGCACACCTGTGTGCCCATGTTTGTGCACATGTCGATGCACACAAGTAAAATCTATGCAGATGGTGGATTTTATCTATTAAAGACATACAGAAGTAGCAAGATGTACCAAAGTCTGTACTGACTTCTACTCCCTTTTCACACACACAAAAAAATACCCTCCACATCACACACGTTGAGAAATTAAAATTGCTTCTCTAGGTTTGCTGACAGGTAACGTTGCCTTGCACGGATGTGAACAGTCGGTCACTTCCAAGAGTGCTACCCTAGGAAATGAAATCAATTTTGTAAACATCTGGGGAAAATATATGTCTTAAGGTCTCACCACCTCAGATGAGAGATTCCAGCTGAATTCAGATGGCAATGGACACTAATCCACACGCTCCCAAGGGCCCCAAGGACCGTATGTAGCACACGCACCAAATAGCTGCAAGGCTTCTAGACTATACTAACTCTTGATCAATACAAATTCAAGCACAAACCTCCAAAAGCACATTACTACCAGAAATATCTATTCTATTTGAACAAGTTTTTTAAGGAACAGGTAAAAGAAATGCATCTTGGGGCTGTGAGTACCCCCCAAGCAATTTGGATCCTTCATATCCTTCTAAAATAAATGTGTCTCATCCCTGAAGAGCATACCAAAAGAAATTTCTCAGTAGAGGCTACCTTCATTTTGACCCAAATCACTACAGCAACCTTGCCTCTGTTCAAAGAGTACCTATCTTCAGCAAAGCCATTACCTCCAGCAGCAGTACTGCTCTGAGCAGAGGGCACAAAAGATTCACTCATGTTCTACAGGCAGCCAGTGGGTAGCTCCAGGTTTGAAGTACAGAAGTAACCTCTTTTATCACCAGAAAACTCAAGGGAGAAGGTGAGGGCTTTCAAAAGCCCTCCCTGTTTCACTAAATGTGCCCATACAAACAAATTAAACCTAGGCAGACACTGCAGTTAAGCGCAATGGAGGGACTGATACTTGTCTCCTCCTTACCCTAAGGAGTAATTTTTGATCAGGTATGAAATGATTGCCCTGTTATGAAGGTCTCCAAAACACAATCAAAAAGGTACAGAGTGGCTTTGTTTCCACTTTAATAATCTATTTTGTTAAATAAGTTTTCCAAGACAGAACAAATTAGAAAGATAATACCAGTTCCCAGCCCTCCCATCCTGATAACTGTTCCTCTGGAATACCACTGGAGAGCTGAAACAATACTTAAAACTTGCTTCCACGCTTTTTTATAGTCTTTTCGTATTTGTAACACAACAGATATTAGGCAGAGTGGGATGGCTGCTTTTCCTGACTTGACTATAGCTTTCCAGAATGTCCCACGGTGTTTCCTTGTAGTAATGCCACTCTTGGCTGCATTTAATACATCATGTGCATGGCATCGAAACCATAAAACATACCAGTATTAAAAGAAGGTAACTTAAATAAATTTATAGATATCGAGAACCACCTTTGCATTAGGAATTACTTTGGGTTTTTTTCCCCTAGAGCATGTCATGACTGGATACACATAAGCATTTTTCTATAGTTGTTAAAATCAGCTCCTTGTAGATTATGTTGTAAATGTCAGAACAAAAAAGGCTCTATTTCAAACCAGAATGCTCCCAATCCCAAGTTCTGACATGGAGGAAAGCATATCTTTTACCACTCACTTCACAGTTTTCCAGTAGCATGTGTCTAAAGAGACTGCAGTATCTGCACCTCTTACTCTGCTTCCCCCCCATATAAGTACACAAAAAAAAAAAATGATTAACCATCTCGATTGTACTTTACCATAAAAGAAAGCTGTATTTTTCATGATGGTTATACTGTATTGCATAAGACTTACTTAACAGAACTAATTCTTGTCATCCAACATGTGCAAAATCTCAACAGGAGCTGCAAAGGCCTAAGTGATTTGCATGTAATTTGGTTTGGAAAATATGTCACTGTGTATCTTCTGAACGCTGAAGCCTAGTTTACGTCTTTTTATTATAGAGTTATTGCTCTCCAAAATTCAGCTCCCACTCCAAGTGTAATTAGTTCCATGCGTTCTGCCTACCACCCACTGGTGGCCACCTAATCTGCTAAAATCTCGGGGAAAAAAAAAAAGTTGTTAGTGGGATCTGGGTTGTTTTTTTTCCTTCCTGTTTGGAGAAACATATCCAAGAATTAATCCATCTTTGAATACATAAGTATTATAATTCAGATCAATGTATATTTTCAAGCTCCAGGGAAAATGTATATTTTCAAGCTCTTCATTTCAGCACAGCTGATTTCCTTCTATCACAGCCTGAAGAACCAGTAAGGAGGTTAAAGCAAACAAGGCACAGCACAGGATATTTGAGCTCAAAGTGGGTCATTTAACCACACATGCCTCACATTGCACACACAGAACCTTTGTTCCTATTAACTATTATTACTATATATATATAGTACACATATAGATAGATATATATATATACATCTATCTGTCTATCTATCTAGTACACCTTTTACAATGTGCTTGCCCTGACACTCATGAAATAGACTGATTATGCTAGGTCATCTCCTGTCTTGGTCCGTTAGGTGAAGAGAAGCTGCTGTTGGAATACTTTCAGCTTTACCTGGGGGTCCTGGTGGGCAGCAGGATGCTCATGAGCCAGCAATGTGCCCTTGTGGTAAAGAAGGCCAATGGCATCCTGGGGTGTATTAGAAGGGGAGTAGCAAGTAGGTCAAGAGAGGTCCTCCTGCCCCTCTACTCTGCCCTGGTGAGGCCACATCTGGAATATTGTGTCCAGTTCGGGGCCACTCAGCTCAAGAAGGACAGGGAACTGCCCAAAAAGCCACAAAGATGATTAAGGGAGTGGAACATTTCCCTTATGGGGAAAGGCTGAAGGAGCTGGGTCTCTTTAGCTTGGAGAAGAGGAGGCTGAGGGGTGACCTCATAAATGTTTATACGGGGGAGTGTCAGGAGGATGGAGACAGGTTCTTCTCAGAGATGTCCAATGACAGGACAAGGGGCAATGGGTACAAGCTGGAGCATAGGAGGTTCCACAGAAACATTAGGAAAAATTTTTTCCCAGTGCAGGTGACAGAGCACTGGAACAGGCTGCCCAGGGAGGTTGTGGAGTTTCCTTCTTTGGAGACATTCAAAACCCACCTGGACGCGTTCCTCTGTGACCTACTGTAGGTGATCCTGCTCTGGCAGGGAGGCTGGAGTAGATGATCTTTTGAGGTCCCTTCCAATCCCTGACATTCTGTGATTCTGGGATCTATTATATTACTTTTTCATGAATGCCTCCAGAAATAATGCACACATTGCAGAAAACATTTTTCACCTCAGAACTGGCAACTTGAGTTTTTTAAACTACAAAATAGCACACTTAATTATTATTATTTGCTTGGAGGCTTTTTCCTTTCCCTATCTATCTATCTATCTCCTTTAAACTTTCTAGAACTCACTGGCTATTGAATCAATTATTGGTCAGCTCAAGGCCAGCAATCACTTGCTTGGATTACCAGTTCAGTGCTCCCACTGTAGGAGAATAATGCGACAACTACATTTTTGATACATATTTAACTGACTACTCCATCAGCTCTGGACTGAGTCCACAAATGGCGTACTTACCAGCATAATACACGTTACAAATGGATCTGAAAGATCCACTGATCTCTAAGAGGGAGTAGAATTTTAAAAAAGAGCAAAACTAAGTCTGGTTTAACTATAACTTTCTGAGGCACAAGTTGAGGCATTTTCAATTATCTTTTATCAAATACTCAGTAAGACAGAGGAGATTAAATTAAGTGCACTTCAACCGAGTAATTTTCTGCAGAATCAAGCAGGCTCAAATCGCTCCACAACTTGATAAAGAGTAGAAAATCCTGCCCTTCTGTCATGTAAGCAAAAGGCAAGTACAAATGTACTCTATGTTACATTCGTATGACACAAAGGCTTTTCTAAGATTAATATTATCTTAACATTAAGAACATAAAGATACTAATGTTTACTAAGTAGGATTTAGCACACAAGAAACAAAAATCCTTTGTGCTTAATTTCTTGAACGTGTATTAACAAAGTCCAAGACTGCCTTTGGGAAATTCCCAAGGCAGCAAAGAATCCATCCCTCATCCAGATGCAGGCAAGTCAGCAAGCTCAGACTCCAGTTTCTCAAATTTCATCATTGTCAATCATGTCACAGAATAGCTTTCAGATTTTTCTTTGTTTAAAGATTAGACTAGTAATAACCTCAAAGATTGCTGGACTAATTGCACCATCATCCAGTCTCAAACTGTCCTCTTCTCCCCTAGATGCAAGTAACATTACAGTTTCCACTCTTTCTCGTGCTGGTTCAGTATAGCATGCCAGAATTAAACCTTATCAGCTAAATAATCATATTAATTTTAAGTAATATTAATTTTTGACTCTTGCACTGCTGCCATTTTCTGTCTGAGATACCATCACAGAACATGCTTGCAGAGCGGTGGATGTGGTCTACCTTGACTTCAGTAAAGCATTTGACACAGTCTCCCACAGCATCCTTGCTGCTAAACTGAGGAAGTGTGGTCTAGACTCTCGGGTAGTGAGGTGGACTGCGAACTGGCTAAGGGGAAGAAGCCAAAGAGTTGTGGTCAATGGGGCGGAGTCTGGTTGGAGGCCTCTATCCAGTGGAGTCCCTCAAGGGTCAGTACTGGGACCAGTATTATTCAATATACTCATCAGTGACTTGGATGAGGGACTAGAGAGTACTATCAGCAAGTTTGCTGATGACACCAAGCTGGGAGGAGTGGCTGACACACCAGAAGGCTGTGCTGCCATCCAGCGAGACCTGGACAGGCTGGAGAGTTGGGCGGGAAAAAATTTAATGAAATATAACAAGGGTAAATGTAGTCTTGCATCTGGGTAGGAACAACCCCAGGTTCCAGTATAAGTTGGGGAATGACTTATTAGAGAGCAGTGTAGGGGAAAGAGACCTGGAGTCTTGGTGGACAGCAGGATGACCATGAGCCAGCACTGTGCCCTTGTGGCCAGGAAGGCCAATGGCATCCTGGGGTGTATTAGAAGGGGGGTGGTTAGTAGGTCGAGAGAGGTTCTCCTGCCCCTCTACTCTGCCCTGGTGAGACCCCATCTGGAATACTGTGTCCAGTTCTGGGCCCCTCAGTTCAAGAAAGACAGGGAAGTGCTGGAGAGAGTCCAGCACAGGGCAACTAGGATGATTAAGGGAGTGGAGCATCTCCCTTATGAGGAAAGACTGAAGGAGCTGGGGCTCTTTAGTTTGGAGAAGAGGAGGCTGAGGGGAGACCTTATTAATGTTTACAAATATATCAAGGGGGAGTGTCACAAGGATGGAGCCAGGCTCTTCTCGGTGACAACCACTGATAGGACAAGGGGTAATGGGCTGAAACTGGAACATAAGAGGTTCCACTTAAACTCGAGAAGAAACTTCTTCTCAGTGAGGGTGACGGAGCACTGGAACAGGCTGCCCAGGGAGGTTGTGGAGTCTCCTTCTCTGGAGACATTCAAGACCTGCCTGGACACGTTCCTATGTAGCATTATCGAGGCATTCCTGCTCTGGCAGGGGGATTGGACTTGATGATCTTTCGAAGTCCCTTCCAATCCCTAGCATTCTGTGATTCTGTGATGCTGTGGCAAAATCTGCATCATCAGGCTCTTTCAGATCCCTGCTTTGATGTTACCTTTTACAGACTTAACCTTATAAAAGGCTCTTAACCTGTAAACAATGAGACACAACTGCGCGAGGGCAGTTATCACACTGTTTAGGCCTCTGAGTTCAAACTCAAACCTGTTTTACAGTTGTGCCCTGTGAGACGCATTAAAGAATCATGGTACAAGGATATCCAGTCTTTTTTCATTATCTGAAGATCTTATAGCCTGTGTCACTGCCCTAATCATTTAAGATATTTAAATTTTAAAATGAATACTTAAGGACAAATTTGAAAGGACAAATCCTACGTTTAATGCTTTACAGTTAAACTTAATAGCTTCTGATTTAACTCCGGGGGGGGGGGGGTGGGGGGTGGGGAGGGAACAAAAGAAAAAACAACCTCACATCCTACTTACTAAATTCTCAAGTCTTACAAAAATACCATTTCTAAATTACTTGAGTCCTGCACTTAACTTTAGGTTGGTAGTGTCACTGTCAGAATCTACCCTGCCTATCGTTAGGGGCAGAAACACAGGGAGATCTGTTAGATCACACCACAAACTCTTAACCACTAATCATCACTTGAATCGGCAACCTTCCTGACGAGACAAACAAAACAGTACTGAATTTGTGGTTTTAGTATTTCCATCTTCTGCAGACAGCCAAAATGATCTGACACATTTACGCACATCAACTTTAGCAGCAGATGTCAAGCAAGTTAAGTTGTTTGTCTATTCCCCCCCCTCTTCCTGCTTAAAATCTTCCAAATGGAATCCCAGAAAATTTCCTGGCTAGAAGCTATGTATGAAGCTATGTTTTCTAGACCAACAAAAAAAAATAAATTGTTTGGGCTAATCCAGCAGGCAAGAAGAAAATATTGTTCCTCACAGCAAATGCAAGGCAGGGGATGATGAATGGGTTTTCTGGAGCTCACAGTCCCAGAGAATGGAAAAAACCCACCACTGCATATCCATCTTTTCCATACAAGGGACTGTGCTTTATTTTATAATGTCACAATGTAGATAAAAGATATTCTAACTTCCTCTACAAATTAAGGGACTTGGCAGAGATCCTGCAAAATAGAACTGATCTACTTTCCACAGCGGTCCCTCTCTTCTCAAACTTCATATACAGCAGCTTCCAAATGAGTTAGATTTAATTGATTTGTGTTACAGACATTTCAGCACAACAGCAAAGGCTTGCTTCCCAGGGCACCAAGTTTATAAACCACTAATAATGTATTACTTCTCATAGCATGCAAGAGAGCTGTATTGTGCAAAACATTAACAGGTCTCTCAGCTGAACTAACTTCATGCATTTTCCAGAAAAAAACACTATACGTAAGAACAAAAACGATGTATTTATTAAAAAAATCTTGCCACCGGGAAAAAAAAAATCTACTATAAAAAGCAAAATACACACTTACATATACATCCATTAACAGAGAGCTTAAAATCCTCTCCTCTGGAATTCAGAATGAGCCAGGATGTGTAATCACACTGTATTTTGTTTTCTTTACAGCATTATTAAATGAAGTCTGCCATCCACGCCATTTAACTCTACCTGGTTACTTGAGAAATAGCATCTCAAGCACAACACTTAAAACATATTTTCTCGCTCATCTTCCAGTGCTCAGAAGCACATATTGGAAAAACCCTAATGGCAAACCACAAGCACATCTAGGGGTGCACATGTTTCTCCAAATAATGGGCTGGTACACTTCATTCAGAATACAAAAAGACAAAGTAAAACCACATCCAGTCACAACCAATAGCCTCTCCTGCAGCAGTAACAGGCAACATACTATTTCCAAACAGTTATTTTGGTTTAAATACTGAGCAGCTCTTTAAAGACAAGTTTATACATGATGCATAGAGCAGCTTTTCTTTCAAACAAAAGGCTTTATTGCCTGCTTTTGCCTCTATACTATTGATTTTCTTCCTTCCCTTACTTCCTTTCCATTAAGTCTTAGGCCCAAGGAAAAGCTTACTCTTTTCCAGAACTGAAAATTGGCCCTGAACATCTGGCAGTCTGCATTAGCTCAGCTCCCCAAGGTTTGCTACAGAAGTCAGGCAACATTCATAGAATGTTAGGGATTGGAAGGGACCTCGAAAGATCATCAAGTCCAATCCCCCTGCCAGAGCAGGAATGCCTAGACTATGCTACACAGGAACGTGTCCAGGCAGGTCTTGAATGCCTCCAGAGAAGGAGACTCCACAACCTCTCTGGGCAGCCTGTTCCAGGGCTCCGTCACCCTCACTGAGAAGAAGTTTCTTCTCGAGTTTAAGTGGAACCTCTTATGTTCCAGTTTCAGCCCATTACCCCTTGTCCTATCAGTGGTTGTCACCGAGAAGAGCCTGGCTCCATCCTTGTGACACTCCCCCTTGATATATTTGTAAACATTAATGAGGTCACCCCTCAGCCTCCTCTTCTCCAGACTAAAGAGCCCCAGCTCCTTCAGTCTTTCCTCATAAGGGAGATGCTCCACTCCCTTAATCATCCTAGTTGCCCTGTGCTGGACTCTCTCCAGCAGTTCCCTGTCTTTCTTGAACTGAGGGGCCCAGAACTGGACACAGTATTCCAGATGGGCTCTCACCAGGGCAGAGTAGAGGGGAAGGAGAACCTCTCTCGACCTACTAACCACCCCCCTTCTAATACACCCCAGGATGCCATTGGCCTTCCTGGCCACAAGGGCACAGTGCTGGCTCATGGTCATCCTGCTGTCCACCAAGACTCCCAGGTCCCTTTCCCCTACACTACTCTCTAATAAGTCATTCCCCAACTTACCCTCAGAGACCCCACCAAGAAAATTCCTAACAATTTTTTCCCCTCTAATATGAGAATTTCTAATTAGAATACTTCTCTTCCTCTCAGGAACAAGTATTTGTAACATTGCGTGTCAGTCTGCAGGGCTTTATGGTCATCATGGTACAGGCATACTTGAGGTTTGGGTTTTGGTGGGGTTTTTGTTTGGTCTTGTTTGTTTGGGGCTTGGGTTTGTTTTTCCTCAAAAGAGATATCTAACATCTCATGTTTATATACACAAGCAGCAGCATCATAATACAACCAAACTTTTTGTTAGGTTAGGATTAACTCTTCCTTTTAAAAATAGAGGAGTAAAACTACATAAAGTTGGGGAACTTTGTGAGCCAGATATATTTTTTGCTCTTGCTCTCAACAGATTTCTTCCTCTCAAATTTTTAATTCGCTTCTGATTCCTTGCAAACTTTCATCATAGCTTACCACAGCATTCACAACAGCTTGTGCCAGACAGTCCTACAAGCTTCACCGTGCTGCATGGTACTCTAGAACTGCTCCGAACATTTAAGACTTAGGCACACCACTATGCAATGATGACTTATTGCTTGTTCTTCACCTTTCCTCTAGGGATACCTGCCATTCCACCTGCTGTGCACTCCTTAACCCTACTGAGCATCAAGCTCCTGCCTTCCCAGAGTCACCCATGGGAAGATGCTTCTGAAGTAACAACTATGGGACAAAGTGGGAGCCTAGCACGGTAGAACTGTAATTTTCTTGTGTGCATGCTCGCATTTCTCTGCATTGAACTTTATTTACAAGTTTGTGGCTTCATTAAGTAGGATTGCAAGATTGTTGTGCAATTCTTTAGAGCTAGCCCTTAACTGCCCTGACTACATTAGTACTTCATTACCTCAATGTTCACCTGCTCTTCCAGCTCATTTATACAGTCAACACAACAGTGAACAGAAATCTCATCTTATTTTTCCAGTACATCTGAAAAGGCTTCCAGCTTTCCACAGTTGATACTGCCTATTCCAAAATGTATTAATACTTGGAATTTACTGTTTAATTTGACATTTATGGCTACAGAACGCTGCTTTTCTGCAGGGGAAAAAAAAAACCACACCAACAAAAAAAGCCTCCAACCAACCACTGTCTTACTCATACTCTTCATTTTAGGCAGTCGCGCTCAGAAACACTTTGTCTCATCACAGAGATCATTATCCTGAGATGATGCAGCCTGCGTGCAGGAGTGAGCTGTGTGCCATTACGTGTCTCGCAGTAACAGACCTGATTCCAGTTTCACATCATTACAACACATCACCACTTCGTCCTTATTTTATTGCTCTTGACTCCATTAAGAATGACAGTTTGATCTATTATCAGGGACTTGGCTCAAAGGGAATGCAAAATAAGGAATTCCAATTTCAGGATAAGTACTGAGCCATGCTACTTAAACTAGACTAAGATTGTTTCAATGTCATTTCAATGCAACAAAAAACTTCTTCCATGCTTACAATATACATTTTGGCTTTTGTCAATAGATCTTCCATCCCATTTCACAAAATTTCAAGTCTACTAACTACTGCAGTTGAAATGCAAGATGAACTAATAATCTGGTGGGCCTCCTGCCCTGAAAACCTCTAATGTGCAGGGATTAATTTTGGAAGTAGTTAACAAAACACAGATTGGCAGACCTGGTGAGACTTCACATGTTTGAGCAAGGTAAAAGGAGAGAGGAAAAGCAGTGAAACATTTGGGTTCTAAATCTTGAAAAGGTATTCTAGCAGCTTATGCCTGACAAGGAGACGATGCAGAAGGTGCAATTAAGTTATTAAAGACTAATAAAGAGGAATTTCTCATAAACTTCAAGTACATGGCTGAAGCTTAGATGCATGCCTAAGAGCTAACAGATGGAAGATGAAATCAACAGCCACAGAAGTCAGGAACAAAACTTCCAGTCAGCATGTCTTGGTTTCATGCAATACATAGTTACAGTAAATAGAATGGATTTATCTCGGTGCCCATCAGTTTAATCACCTGATACTCTTTTAACGTAATAAAAAACGTGTACAAACAAAAACCCAAGTCTAATCACCAAAATATTATGTGAAATGACAATCTGCATAGCACTAAGAGGTCGTCCTGAAGCACAAAAGCAAAAGGTACGTATTACATGCTGTACAACTAAGCCAGAAGAAAAGGTCTCGGATCAACTGAGAAAATGCAAAGTTCGGGCACATAAGTAAATACCTTGCTAACTGTCTGCGTAAGTCTGGATGCCAAGATTACAAATTTTACAAGGGGGAAACAAAAACAAAACAAGGGAGTAATTATGCTTCTATATAGTGAAATGTCTTAACTGTTCCTGCTGCTACACACATCTCTTCATGCTACACATTAACATTTCAGAAGAAAACACAAGAGGCCAGAACTGGAGGGCTGGGTCCACCTCACCATTGCCTATCATGTCCAGTAGCTAAAAACTGGCTTAAACATAGAAACATGAATTTCTATTCATAATACCATCTCTATATTGTAGCCATATAGCATCATTCATCAGCACAGATTTCCTGAAACACTTAAAAGGGAACATAATGGTAACGTGGAATAGAAGGCAGAGGCAGCCAGAGACAGCAACCAGTGTGAGCTACAAGTTAGTTACTATATTTTTAATATTTCCTGAAAAATCTTTTCCTTCTGTGATTTTCTCAGTAGTATCTCAGTTTCATCTGTCTTTTCTGATTTTAACAGAAATTACTGCTTGTAGCAGAATGAGAGAGCCACAGCGCGAGACCTTGATTAGAAATTCAAAGAGTGGATGTGAGGAAGACTTCTTTTTTCTCTTCTAACTCTGAACTGTAAATTGTAGATTGGTTTAGGTCCAGCTTCTTGACACAGGTAACATTTTTTTTTCCTTTTGTCCCCTTTCTAATTACAGAAAGAGAGGAACAGTGCCATACCTCTGCGTGCCCTTTTTTCATTTGCCCAATTGCTGTTTCTGTTCAGACTCCTACTCATGAGGACTTCGGAGGTCTGCATGAAACATTTGGCTGCCAAAATGTTTATTATAATGACTTTTCAACCCATTAAAACACATCCATCATGGTATCATCAAAAATCTCCCCACACATTACACTTTTACAGCCTTTCACTGGTAGCACATCCTCTTAGGCTGTATAATTTCAGGACTTCAAGTAGAGAAGAAGAAATTACCTGAGAAGCACAAGGACATTGCACGAAGGACATGGGCAGCACTGGGCATCTGGACCTTGTCTTGTTGGAGGTGCAGTGCCTGTGCAGTTCTCTCCCTGTTTGCTCTCAAAGTACACGGCTTCTGACAGTCGCCCAGTGACGCTGGTTCTCTTGCACAGAGACTGTGACAGTCCTCAAGATGGGAATCTTGTCACTTCAGTCTGGCAGTGAGGGAGAGATCAGCTAAAGGACACTGCAGTGAAGGATGCAAAGAGGTCAAACAGGAGGAAAGACAAAACCAGAAGAGGCGGCAGCCTGTGCTCCAGAGTCTCCTGTCACTCCACATAAAGTGGTTGCAGAAAAGCCTGAACAACAGCATGAACTGATAAATGTGACTGAACAACTTCAGCTAAAGCAAAACCCTGTACTATTGTCACTTTTAATCTCAGTCGCTTTACCATTTTCGTGAATCCTGCATTATTTCCCATTTGTATCTTTAGATTCCCACAGAAGGGAAAACTGCTGGAGCTTAGGACTGTGTCCAGTTGGGTTTCGAGCATCTCTAAGGATGGAGACTCTACAAACCCTCTGGGTAACCTATGCCAGTGTTTGACTGTCAAGGTTTTGTGTTGAGCTTTACTACCCTTGCGGTAAAATAATTTTTTCTTACATTTAAACAAAGTCCTCTGTACTTCAGCTTGTGCCCACTGCCTCTTGTTCTGTCAGTAGCCACCACTGATAGGAACCTGCTTCTGTTGCGGTTATTCCCTGGCCACAAGGTATTTATACACACTGGCAAGATCCCCTCCTGAGCCTTCCCTTCTATGAGCTGGACAGCCCCAGTTCTCTCAGGCTTTCCTCATGCGAGAGGCGCTTCAGAACCTTGGTCACCTGCATGGTCCTTTGCTGAATTCACTCCAGTATGTCCATGTCCCTCTTGTACTGGGAAGCCCAGAACTGGACACAGCACTCCAGGTACAGCCTCACCAGTGCTGTGTAGGGTTGGTCCCGTAACTGGGTACCTCTTGCATCACAGTATCACAGTATGCTAGGGATCGGAAAGGACCTCAAAAGATCATCTAGTCCAATCCCCCTGCCAGAGCAGGAACACCCAGATGACGTTAGACAGGAACGCGTCCAGGCGGGTCTTGAATGTCTCCAGAGAAGGAGACTCCACAACCTCCCTGGGCAGCCTGTTTCAGTGCTCTGTCACCCTCATTGAGAAGAAGTTTCTTCTCAAATTTAAGTGGAACCTCTTGTGTTCCAGTTTGATTCCATTACCCCTTGTCCTATCATTGTTTGCCACCGAGAAGAGCCTGGGTCCATCCTTGTGACACTCCCCTTTTATATATTTATAAACACTAATAAGGTCACCCCTTAGCCTCCTCTTCTCCAAACTAAAGAGACCCAGCTCCCTCAGTCTTTCCTCATAAGGGAGGTGCTCCACTCCCTTAATCATCCTAGTTGCCCTGTGCTGGACTCTCTCCAGCAGTTCCCTGTCCTTCTTGAACTGAGGGGCCCAGAACTGGACATACGTGCCCAGATATCCCAACACACGCTGAGGTGCTGGTGTAGAACCATCAGTGATTAATATGGTGTACAAACACATCAACTGATATTTAATAATGACAAGCACAGTTCTGGATTTCTATAGATTGTCCTGCAGCATAGAACAATGCAATGTACTATTAACTTGTAGTAATCTAAAATCCCTCTAAAGAAATAATGTCATCACAAACTAAGATGACAAATGAACTAATGTTTCAACTTTAAAGCTAGTAGAACTGGTCAAAAAGTGACATAACTCATGAAAAAAAATGAGTTATAAAAATGGATTTAAATTTGATTAGCTATACCCTGGCTAACTAGAGCATCCACTTGCACTCTGATTAAATTAACTATATTTCAGCTCTTACTCTGACACATAGGAATACTGATATTCTGACACCAAGAAATGCTCACCAAGGGAAATCAGGCCATGAGGAACATTTACTTAATAAAAAGAAGAGTAGCTACAAGAAGAAAGCCAGCTCTACAAAACAGTTTCTGACTCAACACATGGAACTTGGTGGCACAGAAACAAAACCTAAAATTCAGAGGCAAAGAGAAAGCATACTACAAAGGACACAAGAAACTGGTAGAGCCAGGGCAGGTTAAAAAAAGGCTCTCCGGGGAAACTTCAGCTGTGATCACACAATTGACAGTGGTACCATGATGCATGTATATAAACAGCAGCTAAGCAGGTATTCACACTTCAGGTATGCTTGGTCTGTAAGCTCTTGTGTTTTGTACTGACTTGACATCATCTGCTTTGTGACAAGCTCGTGTGCTGTTACTCTTACTAACAATACAGATCGAGCACCTGAAACCTAGAAGGCTAAGAGATGGATTCTCTTCTGAGTCATGAACCACTAAAAGAGCTCTTTAAATTTAATTGCAGAACCTCTACGTAACAGGAATAATGTATGTACTAAAAATACATATTATACGTCTATTTTTCATTTTCACACTCTAGGCTATGACAGAAAAGCTGGCAATTACAAGCTAAGAAAATAAAAATAAAATCTTATTTTTACCTGCAGACTGAGCAAGTTTGTTGCAGACAGTCTCTTCAAAGAAAGCGTAACTCAGTCATGATCAATCATGCTTTAGAAAGCATCCGTTGATGTACTTTTGCAAATAAAGTTATCCAACGTTAGTTAGGGAAAAAAATTAATAATTTTATCTCTAAGCACCAAAAACTCTCTTTTGTTACAAAAAAAAAAAAACATTACTTGAAATCACTAAGGGCTAAACAAAGATGCAGAATCAGTCTTCACAGTTGTCATTTTCACTCAGCACATAACATTAAATAACACACACTAACTTAACAGTAAACCTGGAACTGTTTTGTCCTCACTATATATTAGACTACAAGAAACAATCTTAAAAGAAGCAGGAAAAACAATACCAATATCCAAAAGAAAAATACTGACCTGTTAGTAACCGGAACAAAACTTATTGAAAGATTTAACTACTCCATCCTATAGTGCTGCAGCATAGGCCTGATCCTCTCAGAAGCTAACCAGGCAATCCTTTTGTGGCACAATTTGAGAAAATGTTACATTTTACTGGGATTAAACCAACACAGGCATATCTACTGGCCTGAATGAATCTCACAAAGAAGGAGCACTTGCTTTGTGCAATTCTTGGTTGTGACTCTGACATTATTCTTCCAATAACTCTCACTAAAAGGAAACACGGCAAATATTCATTAAAGCTTACCATGCTCTCATTCTAAAAGGATCAAAACCCTAGGTTAATATCAAGACACAAATTAGGGCACATCCATCATGTTGAACAGTTGGCTATCTATACCTACAATATCTTTTTATGCCTAGCATAAGATGGAGAGTCATAAATCAATTTGTAGGCTGCCCTAGAAACATGATAAACTGCCTTCGCCCTTGTAAAAAGAAACAGGTTTTGATTTAAATATACCTACAGAAGAATGGAGTGAGGAGAGTATTATTGTTAAAATGTCTATACTTCTAAAATAAGAAACCCACAAGCATGTTCTTGGAAACTGAAATTCTCTAATGACAGGTTTCCTGTTCTTGTACTGCTACCTCCAGAATAAGAAGTCCAGCCAACAATTCTCATTCTCTGTTTTAACACATATTTGCAATCAGTTACAGCAAGAACAAAAAGACTTATGAGACCATTTCACTGAGCTGTATTCCCTGCTGCCCTAATTTCCTAACATTTTGATTTCAGGGAGTTATCAGAGTTAATGGATAAGGGAAGAGCAACTGTCATCATCTGCTTGGACTTCTGCAAAGCATTTGACACTATCCCACACGACATCCTTGTCTCCAAATTGCAGAGACATGGATTTGACAGATGGACCACTTGATGGATAAGGAACTGGCTGGATGGTTGCACTCAGAGAGCTGCATTCAACAGCTCAATGTCCAAGTGGAGATCAGTTATGAGTGTTGTTCCTCACTGGTGAGTGTTGGGACCAATGCCGTTTAACATTTAGTCATCAACACGGACAGCGGGATTGCGTGCACCCTCAGCAGGTTTGCTGATGACACCAGTCTGTGCGGTGTGGTCAACACACTGGAGAGAAGGGGAGCCATCCAGAGGAACATTGACAGGTTTGAGAGGTGGGCCTGTACAAACCTCTTGAAGTTCAACAAGGCCAAGTGCAAGGTCCTGTACCTGGGTCGGGCCAAACCCAAGCACAAATACAGGTTGGGCCGTGAGAGGATTGAAAGCAGCCCTGTGGAGAAGGACTTCAGGGTGTTGGTGGATGCAAAACTAAGTATGACTCAGCAATGTGCGCCTGGAGCCCAGAAAGCAAATTGTATCCTGGGCTGCATCAAGAGAAGCATGGCCAGCAGGTCAAGCGAGGTGATTCTCCCCCTCTACTCTGCTCTCCTGAGACGCCCGCCTGCAGTCCTGTGTTCAGCTTTGGGGTCACCAACAGAAGAAAGACATTGAGCTGCTCAAGCAGGTCTAGAGGAGAGCCAGGAAGATGATCAGGGGGCTGCAGCACCACCACTATGAGGGCAGGCTGAGACAGTCAGGTTTGCTCATGCTAGAGAAGAGAAAGCTCCAGGGAGACCTCGCAGAGGTCTTCCCGTACTTAAACAGGGCCTGCAGGAAATATGGGAAAAGACTCTTGGTCAGGGAGTGTAGTGATAGGACAAGGGGTAACAGTTTCAAACTGAAAGAGGGTAGATTTAGATTAGGTCCTAGGAAGAAATCCATTACTGTGAGGCTGGTGAGGCACTGGAACAGGTTACCCGAAGAAGTTGTGGATGCCTCCTCCCTGGAAGTGTTCAAGGCCAGGCTGGATGGGGCTCTGAGCAGCCTGGTCTAGTGGGAGGTGTCCCTGCCCACGGCAGGAGGTTGGAACTACATGATCTTTAAGGTCCCCTCCAACCCAAAGCATTTTATGATCAAGAGAGTAAGATGTGTTCTTCGAAAACCTCTCTCTTCAACACTGTTTTTTCAAAATTGGAAGACACAAATGCACACACACAGGACGGAAGAGCTTTACCACTTGAATACTTAGCCTTTACGTACTTGGTCCCTATGATAGCCACCTTCTTCAACAGTTACCATCACAGGCCTTCCTATTAATACTTAATATTGCTATCAATATGCTGTGAGCATCTCTTTAGATGGAATGGACAACTGCAGGAAGCCATGAGAAACTTCATTCCTTTGAACATCGACCTTACTATCACTGGAAAAAGAAGCAAGAAGGGATGTTGCTTGTTCACAACCAATTAAAAAAAAAAAAAAAAAAAAAAAAAAAAAAGCCCTGCATATGTCCTTCATTTGGTCACCACGAGAACTCACTGCAAGACTGAGGAATGGCAAGCCCATCTCCTCTTCTGAACACAGCAGCCAGGAAAGGGGAGAACACACAGCCTGGGTGACTGACATGCCATGGTAGCGTTCACTCCAGCAGCAATTGCACATCTACTTTAAAAATCTCCTGCAAGTGCCAGCCACAAGGATTATGAAGCTTTTTACCTGCTTTAAGGCAAACAAAGCAGTTGCCAAGATAAAGCCACTGTGTGCAATCCAGCAGGGTTACAAACACAATGGTAAACTTAAAGGTAACGGGAATACCAATAAACTACTACCCACCTCTCTCCTGCCACTATAAGACTACACTGGAGTCAAAAACACTCATGTTCATTTGAAGGCAAAGAACAAAGAGAAAAAGAAGTGGATAATTTCCAGCTCTTTACGCGATTCTGCTGTGCAGACTGACCTGTCTCCTACCTGCTGTACCCTAATGTCAGGGCTTGACTTTGCCAGGAGCTCTCCTCCCCTCCCACGTACTCCTGCAATACTCTCACCTACAAGGTATTACCAACAACCCACTTCTCTCAGCAACTCTTACTAAACACTATCATTCAAAATTAGCTTTAGCTCATGTAACAAATCACAAAAGCACAAACAAACATGTCATCTACATAGCTTCAAAAACCACAAACAAACATGTCACCTACATAGCATTAATTCCTTCCACACTTTTTGTTGCTGTTCTTTTTCCTTGTCAAATTTTTTGAGACTGGAATGAAAGGCAGGCTAAGAGAAAAAGAGGTTTTAGCTGATGCTATGCCTGAACCTGCAACCAAGAAGTTTTCCTTTCTCTTAAATCTCTTGTTATTCCCCACTAAGGACAGGGATTTACATAACAGAAATTAAATGTCAGGCTTTTAAAATTACAGTTGTACATTGGTTTCAACGTGCTTTCGTCACTGTAAAATCTGTTTAGCTTGTTGCCATCCCCATGATTTTCTTCCGAAAGCTGTGTTTCCAGTTTTGATTTATGTCTAACAGTTGCAAGAGTTGTCTGTTTTCCCTGTTGGGAGACAAAATATAGGGCATTATGCATCTAATCTATAGATTAGCATAAGCAGCATAACCATCTTTTCACAGCACTCGGGAGAAAGCAGCTGAAACGCAAATGAATATATCAGATAAGTTCATTTCCAAGTAAAATATAAAACAGAGGAAGACCCACTTTGGTCAGAGTTCTTTTACTTAGAAAAGAGGGCTAGGGGGATGCGGTTGGGCTTTTTTCCTCAAAATGCTGGACTTCCCTTATTTTCCTGAAGACCTCTTCACAGTCAGTATACTAAAACCAAGATGAAAAAAAAACACTCCCCAAGCTCTGCCTGACCCAGTTATAAAATTATAGTCAGGTCATATTTAGACTTCCAGAGACGATCTAATACTGAACATCAAAGCCAGACCAACCTATTTCTTTATGCTTTGTTAGATGAACTTAAAAGTTCTGTCCAGAGAACTGGCTCTCATATGCTCTAAACAGTTCTGGCTCTGCCATTAACCTGCTCCAAGACTCCAAGCAAATTTCACCACTTTCCTGTATATTTTGCTTGCCTACTCTGCATTTTGTCTGAGAACCCAGGGAAACCAGAACCCAGATCACTAAACACCGTGGTGGCCATCTCAGACAGAACTACATTAAACACGTTTTCAACTCCCCTTGAATTTTCCATCAATGTAACAAGTAGCGAGATGCTGTCCTGAAGTGAAATATGCTCCCGGAGCAGAGACTACCACAGCAAGACCATCCAGGCAAAGCAGATTCCTAACATAAGATTACCTACAGATGTGCATGACTAACCTAGTATCTTTAGGCTCTTTTTACCAGTATTTTGACAGCACGATTGAGCTCATTCTACAGTATGAATCTTAAACAGGCTCGATTTGTGGCTCACATGCATGGTGCTCTCCACTGCCTAGAAAAGGAGAAGGCGGCAATTAGCTGAGGTGGAGACGCAGGGCAAGAAGAATCCAGCTCCAAGTCTGTATACGTGTTAAAATGGCCTCTCCTTTTCAGCTAAGGCCTCTAGCTGCCACCATCACACAGTTTCAGCAACATAGTCAGTTAAAAGATTTGAGTCAGCAGAGCAAATCAAACCAAAAACCCCAGTGGTCACAATTCAGCCTCTGATTATATACCATGTGATAGGAGTAAATGCAAACTTCCAAATGTAAAAGCTGTGCTGTCCATCTATTTGAACACTTACAAGACAGTAATCACAAATGAGAAGCTTTTTCTCCGATCTACAGCTCTGATTCTGTGAATTTCTTTTGAAGATGGCAACCACACTACCCACACGCATAATAGCTACAGTAGGAGAGAAACTGTCAACTTGCACCAGCCTCCCACCAACACAACTGACACCATCTGAGCTCGGAGGTTGAATCTGATTCAAGTCAACGAACCTCCTGAGCCACGCTCAGCAAAGCATGTTTTACTTCTTTCCTTTCAGGAACCCCTTCTTCATCCCCACTACACGCATGCTAGAACACTGCTCAGAGTGACTAGCTCTTTTGGAAACATTTTTTTTTTTTAAGTGACATGACAGACTGATCTGTGAAGAAGGCAAAATTAATGCCTTTATTTTCAACCCATATACTCAAGATGTAGCTTTCCACATGTCTATTACTAGACAGCAAAAATAAGTATAAAACTCTGACAGTATGACAAATATCAGTTAGAGGTAATGGGTACATTCTGAATGCAAACTTAATTAGAATGGAATTGAAAAGTTAAGAAGCCATAAAAAACATTAATAAAATATTGCCAAAGAGTACAGATAATGGAAAAAAAAATCCAAACCTACTCATTTTCTCCCTGCTCCTTCCCCCAAGTCTCTCCCTAAAGTCTGTTGCTTCTATTGACATATTTTGCTCAGCTGTGCATTGGTTAAACCGGTTTGAGTGCTGTAAGGCTCTGCTCCTGGGATAAAAATCTGGGCTAATTTCTGGTATAAAAAGCTTCTACAACCAAAAAAATTCCTAAAGGACAGAAGCAGTTTCCTTCTCCACACTGCAAGTTTTCACACATGCATCTCCCAGATGCAGGGCTCTAAATGACCTCTAAGTGAGACCATCCTTGGAAGCAATACAGCCAAGCCCATGTTAACCTTCAAAACACATCTGAAATACAGCAAGTTGAGGACTGTACCATCTACATCTACAGACTAATGCCTTGAAAACATAAAGCAAACTCAGTCTTGCATATGAAACACATACAAATCAGGAGATGAGTGACTGGCCAAGCAGCAAGTTTTCCTCTGCATTTTAATTTTACATTTCTGTTTATATTTTTTCTTTTAAATATAATAACAGATATTCAGTAACCAAGGAGAGCTTCTATAGATGCTGTCAAGACAAGAGTCTATGATTCTTGCTTTCCTCAGAGATGACATGAGAAATTTTGTGTATTTCCCCCAGGTAAAATTAGAGTCGTCATGCTTCCGCCAGTCCCCAAAAGGGATTCTTGCATTTAATGAGTTCTTCTTTCCGTTTTTGTGTTCAACTACTACAACCCAGTCAGAGTCCAGAAGCACCATTGCAATTAACAAAAGGTATCACCTGAAGTAAAGTACTTCATCCGTAGGTGGCTGTTCATTTCATTTGAACATCATACAGTTAAAGATTAATTATTCACTTGGTATAGTACAACGCAAAGTTTTGGAGTAGCTACACGTTTGCTTGTTCTCAAAAATCAATCGTGAAAGTGCTCTTTTGTGTGAGTGCTTTATTTAATCTCTTCTCATTGTTAAACTTAATTGCCAAAAGAAAAACGAACACAACTCCCTGCTATCAGGGAATACCATACTGAGGACTTTTGATACATTTTCTTTATACTTATAGTCTTACAAATTATGTATGTGAGAAGCAGATGATGAGCAGTAATTTGGCAACACTTCACCATCTGCTATTTGCAGATGAAGTCAAATTCAGAGAGTTAATTAAAGATTAAAGACAGGGACCAATACTGTTGAAGCAAAGAGTCATCTTCTTTCATGTTATGACCATAAATAAGTAGCTTTGGTAGCTTGTTCCCACTCACTCCAGTACAATCATAAATCTGCAACATTGTTAGGGTGACACAACTTGCATTCACAATACATCAGTACATCATCTATATTAATTGATAAAAAGGTACTAAACTCATATTAGCTTTATTAGAATGCTGCCATCACGACAGGCTACCCAAAGCTTCATTCAACTAAAAAGTGCAACGTATTTACCACTGTAAGGAGCAGAAATTATAACAGAAAGTCTCTTGTAGGAGGCATTATACAAAATCAGAGGTAGATGAATTTTTATTCGGCTTCCAACAACTTCCACCTTCTATCACATACACATTTAAGCAAACGGTATTTAACCAAGGGTGAATGAAGGATGAGATGATCCCTACAGCTCTCTTTCGTTGCTACCATGATAGCAGGCTACCTCCTCATTGTCCAGTCTATATCTCCCATGCCGCTTCTGCAAGAAAAAGCCCATACTACAATATCACCCTCTCTCCTCTGGGCTCCCAGACACTCTTCTCTGCAGCTTTCCTTCAGCTTCCTCCCCCGCGTATTGCACCTCTTCTGTCAGGGCTGGGAAGGAGCAACAAAACAACGTAAAACCAGCATGTGCGCAACAAGTCCTCCTCCCAAGATACCGATTCAGGTGTACAAAAGCAAGGGTTTCTGCTCAGCTTGTCAGAGTTTGCTCTTTCACGACAGGTTGGAAAGCGTCTCTTTGCTATGTGAGACCGTGGCTGTGCCGCGCCAAGGCCAAAAGCTGCACCCAGCTGCTGCACAGCAGCTCACGGTGGCTGGCTGCCCATTACAGCAACGCTGCTGGAAATGAGCTCCCCGAGCTGCCAGTTGCCCCTGCCCACTGCTCAGGGCTCCTCAGCCAGCCAGAGGGCCGGCGATAAATAAGCATCGCGACTGCAAGGCTGAGGGACATGCGGGTAGGGAAGTTATTTGGGGATGGGGAGCCAGCTTGGAGCACATTGTGGGAAGGAGAAGCCTATGAGCCAAAAGATGGCAAACTCTTGTCCTCCCCCCATCAAACAGAAGCCGGTGATGGGTTGATACGTAATTACTGAAGGGTAATTATACTAAAAACAGATTACTTTTGTAGATTGCCAACAACATTATTCTTTTTTTTTTTTTAATTAAATGCCATCAAGCATCCTTGCTTTCTCCAGCTCATTTTCCCAGCAGTAAAAATTTTCAGAACTGGCTGAGAGACCATCACGGCAGCAAACAAGCTCTGGTTCACCAGCACTTCACTGACGCTTGCTTCCTATGGGAGTGTTACATAGGAAACAGGGCAAATAGGAATTTATGGAGCCTGTTTTGGGTTAAATAACCTTCTGTTTCGACAAAGAAAACTAGAAACAATGGAAATTTTATGTAAAAATATCAGATCTCTCTCTGAATGCCACCATTTTCTCCTCAACTTTTGAGATACCATCTTTCTACAAGAGATAAACCGCTGCACAGAATAAAAAATAATCTGGAAGTACTGTAGTGTTTCTAAAACTGCACTTGCTGCCACAAGCACCAAAAGAAAATTCTGCCCAGTTCATATTAGTATTGAGCTTAGAGTTCCCAGCACAAAGAGGAAAAGGAGAAATTTGTTTTGACACATCTCATCGCAGGTTTAGATCAAACTCAAGATTTTCACTGGTTGTGTGGTCAGGAGGAACCACATCACCAGAATGACTCACTCATGACAAAAGCCTGCAAGAAGCTGCAAGAATCTCTCAGATTTTTTAAAAAGTTATTCCCTAGATGAAGGGCATTACCTGTTGAAAATAGACAATCACATGAGCAAATTGTAGACTTAACGGCACTTAACTGCAAAACTGAACTGAATTTACACACATGCAACACAATCTTGGTCCCCATAGACCACATTTGGCTGCTACAATAGCAAAGTTTGCATGAAGTGTTTGTTGTGGGTGCAATATTCTGCAAAGAAATAACAGAACTGTCAAGCAAACTTTCTACTAGACTAATTAGAAATTACTTATTAACCCTGAGAGAAAAAAAAATCTAGATTAATTAAAAGATTTGTCACCATATATGAAATAGCATTCCTGCTACTGTAAATCGTGTGTTGAAATCACAAGGTCAATGTGATAACTTAGATAAACAAAAAACCATGAGGTCATTTTCTAGTTCCTATACCTAAAGCATTTATTCTCAAATGGAATAGGAAGGTACTATTGCATTTTACCTTTTCACCACAGAGAATTACTCAGCCTTCCGAGCCACACGCTACAGCTCCCAACACACACAGTCCAAGCAACCAGCAGGAGAGTCTTACAAGGTTTGAGGTTGCCATTTCCAACCATGTAGTTTGAAGCAAGCTTTTATAGTCCCAACCCTGTCTAGGCATCTACAACAATCCACGAGCAATAGAGCGTCCCCACTCTGTGTTTCAGGATCAGGGGTTCAGCATGTTGCCATGCTAGGGATTGCAATCTAATTCCTACCCATATAACGTTGCATGCTAATTTTGCAAACATTTGCCTTGCTGTTAAATTTCTCCCTCTCACCTTTTAAGAGTTCATGCCATGTTCAAAAGATCTTTGTAAACAATGCCTATTGTGTTGCTACCATTACTGCAGAGATCACACAGAGTTTTTGAGACAAATGGGGGGGGGAATAATCTTGTTTGATGTAAAAGTAAATGCATTATATCCACAGTGACAGCAATTACAAAGTCTAGAGAGAGTATTTCTGTAGTCTTTGCTAGGTTAGGCATTCAGCAGTTAAGAATTAGATTGAATTTCATGATTTTTTTGTTCTCTCATGGTGACAGCAAGTATTAAAAATAGAAAGCTTTGTTTGCTTTCCAAATGACCCCTTCCCTCCAAGAAAAGAGGGGAAAAAGAGTAACTTGCCAAAACACCCCCCCCCCAAAAAAAAAGAAAAAGAGGAGTGTATTCCCACAGTACCAAGGGCAAGGTGTCCAGTACTATATTCTGACCAGGAAAACTGCAACACAGTGGGTTTTGCCATGCAAAGAACCAGCTGATGGTTCCCTCGAGCTGGTTACTGCACTTCGAGGCTTCGTGTATCACATCCAGGATCATTTTTAGGCTTCGGTTCCACTGCAGTCTATTTATTTCAGGCTGTCTGTGTATGTGATTTCCTGAAGTGAATACCAATGGTATATTACAGAAATACTGATGTTAAAAAAGGAAATGCTGATTGCATCACCCAGAGTGTTCTCCTGACAGGGCAAGATTTCGTTCCTATTAGTAAATTTAGGATGTTTTGCACAGTCCAACTTGAAAAATACCAAGCAATAACTTTTAAACTATTTTTGTCACCAATATCTTTTTATCAGCAGAGGTTTGAGGGTCTTCTGCCTTCTTCCTGAAGGACTCCACTAAAATTTTCATTTCATTAGTCCAAGTTTTGTATTTCTATTTCTCAAACTTTGTAATTTCAAAATGAGCCCTGGTTCCAGACCTTCACTATCGTGTAACTCCTTGCTTAAATTAGCTACATACATTCATTCCTTCTGTTTCTAAATACATTTAACAGAGAGGAAAGGCAGACACTAATCAGGACAAATTACTCAATATGTACAATGAACATCTGAGGCAAGGTCAAGATGAATTAATTAGGAATGCTGTGATGAGCTATCACCAGGAACACCACATGCACCTCTGACCACCTGCTATCATGAAATTCCTAGAAGTGTGGAATGGTTTGGGCTGGAAGGGACCTTAAAGATAATCTAGTTCCAACCCCCCTTTGCCATGGGAAGTCACACTTTCCTCTCGACCAGGTTCCTCAAAGCCCCATCCAACCCGGCCTTGAACACTTTCAGGGAGGGGCTTCTACAGCTTCTCTGGGCAACTTGTGCCAGTGCCTCACCAACCTCATAGTAAAGAATTTCATACCGTAACAGGTGCAGAGCAGGGCTGTGAAGATGATGACAGAAAATCTGGGTCTGTTTTATGAGAAGCTGAAAGAGTTTGCCTCCTTCTGCTAAGCAAAATGGAAGTGCATAGCAGGAGATGGTTGCCTGCTGTAGGGACATCAGAGCAGTAAAAGGGGAACAAAGATGGGCTGGAGAGAAACTGGTGAACAGTGCTGACCAGAGAACAAGTGGGTATAAACTGGGTGATAAACAAGAAGCTTGGCAGACATGAGCACTGAAAAGTTCTCCCAAAGCCTTTGAATCCAGGTGGAGAGAGAAACAAATCTCAACAGTGTTAGAGTTTGAACCATTTCTAGAGAGGGCTGCAAGAGTGCTGGAGGTGACAGGTGAGTGGATTCATTGTTCCAGGATTGGCCCTTCCCCATCCTGTAATTCATCCTTTGGTGCTTTTAAAACAACCAATCCCTCCAGAGTCCCAATCCATGGCCATTGCTGCGCTGCTAATTCTGCCCATGGGGCCGCACACAGGGTGCTCTCTGCTCTGGTAAATAAACTAGGGAATAAACAAGCCAAGTCATGCAAGCAGTTCCCAGAGGACTCACAACTGCTTGCTCTTGACCAACGAATCTTGAGAGACGCAAAAACACAAGGAAGAGCCCTAAAAGTGATAAGGCGTGAGCACTGATATGGCAGGAGAGAACAACAGCTCCTGACTTAGAGGCAGGAATTTCTTCAGAGATTAATGTCCACAGTTAAGGTTTGGGTTTTGGCAGTAGTGACCAGCACAGCCAATCCTTATGCAGCGGTCACTCTATCAGCGTTACTCAACAGCCACTATATAAAAGATATCTTTATATTTTACATCATTTTATATGTTTCATATATATGATTTCAATAACTTTACAGTGCGGATAGACACACAATAGACTTTATTTATCTATTTATACGTATGTATTTACAGTATTCCTATCCAAAAGTTACATCAGATAAATATTTAGGGAAATATTACTGCACAGTAACCTCCCTACTAAATATAAGGCTGAAGCCTGTTCACATACAGTTTCATTGAAAAAAAAAATGAAAAAAAAATCTAAATTTTCTAATATTAGGTATAAAAGGACGACAAAGTGCAGATAATTTTACAATACAGTTTAAATAGCACTATGCCCTGTGTACCTTTCCGCATTACTTACCTCACAGTGTTCCCTGTAAAGGAATCCATTTTGTTGAGTGAGGCTCTTGCTTTCTGAGCCAGCAGGTCTCTTCTGGCTCAAAAAGCCAAAATACTTTTCCCAATCATTGTCTTTTTTTTTTTCCTTCTATTGATAATACACTGCCCTCAAAGATACTCTTGCACCTGTTTCTATTATGAAACTCTGCTAGGTATTAGGCGCTTCGACTTTGCAAAACTCATTTGGCTTAAAAGGAGGACAATTACTACCACTTTTATTTCAGCACACAGGTTATTTCTGCATTTAACATGCAGATACAAGGAGAGTTTATTTTACGACCAGCATTTTTGTACGGATATTTATCTATAAAACCAAACTGCTTTCAATTTGTATTTAAGTCTGCATTTTGGAGCTTCTCTCTTCTCCCACTTGTCTCACATTTACACATCACCTTAGCTGATTTCCATGTGTGAGATATTCTTCAGGTCTACATGAAGCATAATGCATATAGATATGTCTCAACCATCACTAAGACATCAAATGCTTGATGCATAAGACTTTCTAAATTATTGCTATTAATTAATTTGTTCAACAATTCAATTAACTAATACAGAGGTCAACACAGTTCTGAAACGCAGTTCAGCAAGAAAAATTACCACACCACTTTACTCAACCCAACATCTCCAAAATAAACCAGTGGCAAAGTAACTAAATACTAGTCAGAGCCTTACACGCTTGCTTAGAATTGCACAATTAACTGTGAGTCTTGCTAATTCCCAGCTCAATTATTGAAAGAAATGTGATCATTTAAAACGTATTGGGGAAAAAAATTAGCTATGAAAACAAAGAACATTAATAGATATGAGTTTAAAAAAATTTAATAAATGAAAAACAAATCCAATGTTCTATTATTTGACTGGAAAGCATAAAATGCTTTGACAAAAACACATCGCCATGTTTCTGGGAGAGAGGTTGGTTTACGGCTGGGGGTTGTTGGGGTTTTTGCTTTGTTTTGTTGCCATCTTCCTTTTTTATCACTAAGATGCATGAAATACTTTCAAGACTGCTGAATACCTTTGGCTTAGGAAACAGCAGTATTAGATGATTTTGTCTCATGGTATAAACATTTTAAGTTCTCAAAGACATGCTATCTGAAAATGCAGGCATCCTAAGACTAGTTTCCTTTCCTGGTCTTTTCTACTGGTTTTGGTTTGTTTAATTTTTTTTTCTCAGCTACTGTATCACAGAATCATAGAATGGCCTAGGTTGGAAGGGACCTCAGAGATCATCTAATCCATCCTCCCTGCCATGGGCAGGGATACCCTTAACTAGACCAGGTTCCTCAAAGGCCTCATCCAACCTGGCCTTGAACATCTCCAGGGAGGGGACAGCCACAGCCTCTCTGGGCAATCTAGTCCAGAGTCTTGCCGCCCTCGTACTGAAGAATTTCTTCCTAAGAGTCAATCTAATCCTATTCTCCTTCAATTTAAATCCATTTCCCCTTGTCCTGTCACTGGACACTCCCCAGCCTTCCTGTAGGTTCTCTTCAGGTAGTGGAAGGAAGTTATAAGGTCCCCCAGGAGTCCTCTTTTCGAGACTGAACAATCCCAGCTCCCGCAGCCTGTCCTCGTAGCAGAGGTGCCCCAGCCTCTGGATCATCTTTGTGGCCCTACTCTGAACACGCTCCAACAGATCTATGTTCCTCTTATGGTGGGGACACCAGAACTGGACGCAGTATTCAAGGTGGGGTCTCACAAGAGCAGAGTAAAGGGGGAGAATCACCTCTCTTGATCTGCTGGCCCCACACTCCTCTTGATGCCTCCCAGAACACGGTTGGCCTTCTGAGCTGCATGAGTATGCTGCCAGCTCACATTGAACTTCTCGTCTATCAACAGCCCCAAATCCTTCTCTTCAGGGCTACTCTCAACCCACCCTGTGCCCAGTTTGTATTTGTGCCTAGGATTGGCCCGACCCAGGTGAAGGACCTTGCATTTTGACTTGGTGAAGCTCATGCAGTTTGCACTGGCCCATTTCTCCAGCCTGTCAAGGTCCCTCTGGATGGTATCTCTTCCCTCAACTGAGTCCACAGCACCACACAGCTTGGTGTCATCGGCAAACTTGCTGAGGGTGCACTCGATGCCATTGTCCATGTCGCTGACAAAGATGTTGAACAGCACTGGACCCAGAACAGACTACCAAGGAACTCCACTTCTCGCTGGTCTCCATGTGGACATCAAGCCGTTGACCACAACTCTTTGAGTGCGACCTTTTCGCCAGTTGCTTATCCACCGAGTGGTCCATCTATGAAACCCATGTCCCTCCATTTTAGAGACAAGGATGTCATGTGGGACAGTGTCAAATGTGGGACATTGTCACAGGTCAAGGTAGATGACATCAGTTGCTTTTCCCATATCTACCAGAACTGTAGCTTTCTCATAGGAGGCCACCAAAAAAAGCAAATAAAAATAGGATACTGTAGTATCATCATCATAAATAACAGAATTAATTCTAGATGTAACTAAGTTTTAAATGGTGGCATGTATTTGAATCTGCATCAGAGTTTTGATTTGAGAGTTCACAGTCTGAACTGAAATTTTGAAGGACGTTTCAATAAGATTCAGATCAGTCCCTTACAGTAGCAATACAGAAACCACTCAAAACTGAGAATTTTGGTGTTATAATTTACATATTCCATTAGTGCCTTTTTTCCTTCCCTTTGCAGTAGGAGGACTGCACAAGGAAGACTTTTAACAATTGATTTTCCATGTTTCAAACTGAAGATTAAAAGGTTAGCAGTTTACAAACTTAAAAAAGGAAAACAAAACATATTTCTACAGAACAAACCGAATAAGTTTCCTATCTATATTCTCATATTTTGAATAGTCCCCTGAACAAAAAGAAATGACAGGCCAAAATAACAGCCTGTATGCATCAGCAAACAGTAAGTAAACACAGTTTTGGAGTCTGTATGATGACTGAGTATTGCAAAACATACAATAACAATTAAACCTCACAAAATCGGGAAGGGAGGAGAAGAAGCAGCCTCCCTTGTGAAATTCTTTTCAGCAACGGCAGCACTGTGCTACATCTGACAAGGATTACAAAGGTCAAGCTATATAGCAGTCTGAAAATAACAGATGGCACCAGGTTACTTCTTTCAAACCCAACAGGAACAAGCAAATCTAAGCTAAGAAAGCAAATACTTAAATAGTGCTAACAATTATCCGAGTAAAGAACTAGCGCAGACCAAAACACCTACACACACTCATGTCCTGGTACATGCACAGCATGTTACTGCAAATCTGACATTAAGAAACCAAGGGGAAAAAAATTTGGTTAATACCACTTATGGAACATATTAGAACAAATGCCAAAAGGAAGCTAAGCACCAGAATTCAGCGAGACCAAGTAAAGTCTCAATATCTGATCCCATAAAAGATTATTCTGAAAAAATACATCATCGAGAGACCACTTGTATCTTTTTCCTTCCAGGAGCTATCATCTCTGTGAGCTGAGGAAATACTTTTAAATTTTAATACACCACCTCTTCTCAAAAAAAAAAAAAAAAAAAGAAATGTAAGAACAACTTCCTTTACTGAAGAAAAGCACTTGTTATGTTTGTACATGTACAGACATTAATACTGGACTACAGAAAGTATACAGAGGAACAGCCCTGCTATAGAGAAACCAGCACTAGACCTTGACTGTCAGACAGGAACAGTAGCTATAATGCAGCCCTGAAGGCAGATGGCTCAGTACACCTCCCTTTGCAAGCAACAGGTCCAAGTACTTTGACATTAAAGAGGGGTCTGTCAATTTGGTCTGTACACTATGTTTTTTCAGACTTTACTAACACAAAATGACACCGAATGTCCCTAAACCGACAATTCAACAAGGACTATCATTAGAAACAAGTGTTTACATCAAGAGGAAGCAGTGATGGCGCAGAGGAGATTCCATCGTCCCCAAAAGGCTCAGCAGTGGGTTTTTCAAAAGTCCATTTGGATTTCCAAGTAGTGCAGAGCTGTAATGCTCCCCCCTAAGACAACTGCAGGAAAGAGAAGAGCACTAAAGGGAGAAGGTCGAACTCTGGCCATTGGAGTACATGAAGGCTGACAGCAGCTCTCTGCAAGTCAAACAGTGCCAGTTTCTCGCACACTTCCCATAAATTAGGCAGCCTCGCATTCAGGCAGCTTTTTGAACCCATTTGGGTGGGGAGTTTTCTCTCTGGTACCACTATTCCCTGTGAACACAGGAGAAATTCATGGACATGCACAGCCCAACCCTATTAGTCCCAAGGAAGGATGATCAAATGGTAGAGCAACGCTCCACTTAGCAGTGGACTCAGCTAAATTTAAGTAGACAGCATAAAAGCCAAACCAGGTTTGTACGTGCACATTTTCAAAGACAAGAGAAGGAAAGATAACCCTTTAGGTCTTCACTACTACCCAGAAATTCAAAAGGTGGGAGAGTTTAAGAGGCTTACAAGCAATATTTACTTTCACTCTGCATAGCTTACAAAACGAGGATGTATTCATGATTTATTACAAAGAAGCAATTTTTACAGACCAGGTGCCAGTGCAAACATTTTTAATGGACACAAAAAAGCCTAATCTACATTAAGGCACTTGCCTTCAGTCTCCAGTTTCCTAAGGTTTTGAAGAACTTACATGTATCAAGAAAAAAAAAAAGTCACTCCCTTTATTGAGAGTATGTTTTATCTGTTTTAACATTATCAACACCCCATAACCACTCCTCTCATCCCTCACCCTGAGAAAAAAAAACACACATTCAGAAACAGCACTGCTAGTTTACATTCTTATTGGCAATTTTACCACCGATCTCCAGAGAAAGGTAAAGATCTTCTTGATCCCTTGTTTCCTCAAAGCATTTCTACGAAGCATGCTGCATGAACATTCAACCCCTATTTGTGATATTAAAATGGATTTTAATGTTCCACAGTTTGAAGCCAACACATTAATTTCATATCTTAAAGTATGCAAAATAATACATTAGCCAATGATATAAATCAGTACTGAGAATGCTTTTCTTCCATTTTTCCAAAATGTTTCAGAGCCAGATACCATTGAAAAGTGTAAACCATAAAAGAATGCGGCTCATCTTTTGCAGCCTTGCAGTGACTTTTATTGACAATATCTGGCTTGAAATTAAAGAAGAGTTGAATAATAATAAACCCCATCCTTTTTAGTTTCAGACCACAACCACACTGTTAAGTGTATTTCTCTTTTAAATACACATTAATATTTTATTTCATGTAATCTCCATTTACAGTTTTGAATGAGAATGGTTTGTGACAGACAAAATGGCCCGATTTGTCTGCATTATCTTCCAAAAAAATGTGATAGCTGCTTTTACAGTCTTAAGATGCTAAGCCTGCCTGTACAGAGCCCAGTCACCTTTGCAGGTGGCTTTCAGAGGCTATAAATTACAATTCTGCCTACTTCCAACCCTGGACTCACAGCACTTGCAAGCTGAACTGCAGCTTCCTAGATTTTGCTGTTATCCAGCATCATATATGGGAAGACACCGCAGAAGACAGAAGAAGGACTGATGCCAGTGAAAGATAAAATTATACACTCTCTCCTTCTCATAACACTTCAAAAATCACCTCAGGTTTTATTAAACATGAAAGATAAGTGTGTCTGAAAAGGATTGATTTATAGTTTAGATCAGTAAGTAAGACTCTGTAGTGATTTGATTCAATAGTCTGGTTATGCTCAATTATTGCCGTATTTGGCCACTGAACTCAGGTCACAAAATTACTGTGTTCTTAGTATATACGGACTAGAAATGTGTCCAAGAACTAGACCCAGCTCTTGCCACACATCCAGCCACAGGACTGCGCTGTCAATTTGATGCTACCGTGTATGAACAAGGCATACATCGCATTTTGTACCCCTCAAAAAAAAAAATCGTCTCTCCCGAGACCCAGCTATGAAGCTTAAACCCATATTGCATGTATTTAAACAAGATGCCCTCCTCAAGCTGGAAGCAGACGTGTGCTGTCAACAGGTAGCTTGATTTCCCTCCTTTCAGGCATGCAACCTGTAGAAGATGGCTTAAGGAGGGGCAAACCAGACCCTTGGGGCTTCGCATCCATGAGATTTGGGACCCCCCGACACACACCTTGTCCCCCTTCCCAGGGGCACACAGAGCATCTTGCTCTCCCGTGCTGTTATGGGAGACATCACTGGGTGGCACTGTGAGACAACGTTCGTGTCCTTGGCAAGGTAGAGCAGTAGCCTCCCCCCCTCGCCCACCTCCCGCCCCACCTCTCCCGGGTTCTGCCCGCTGGCAGCCCGGCTGGGCTGGGGGCTTTCAGGGATGCTGGAGCAAGCAGCGGCGGTGCTGCTCCCCCACATCCCTCTTGCCACCACAAACGCCCTCGGAAAACAGCACTTGCTCCTCGGGGCAATGAAACCTGATGCACTGCAGAAATCCAGAGAGTGGGTTGCTTTGGTTTTGTTTTGAATTACTTTTTGGTTTTTTTGTTTGTTTTATTTTCTTTTCTTCTTGAGTGCTGTAAGCGTATGGCGTTATATTTGCGAATCTTCAAACACAAAATAGTTGCACTGAAATTCCAACACAATTCCCTGGAGTTGTTTTTACTGACGATGAAGTCGCTGTCCTAACATTGCCAAAATCCTATCCCCGAAGAGCCAAAGGCACTAGTATTGTTACAGAGGTATTCCCAGCCTTGCCCTGTCTGCACCCAAAAGCCCAATTTTGCCCTTTCAGAAGAAAATACTTAGTATGTGTTGCTCTGCTCTTTAATACACCGTCAACAGCTCATTATTGAATTTGATAAGATACTGAACCAAAATAAAACTAATTACAGGATAATGAACTTAAATACAGATACCATTCTTTATTCTTTTCTTCAAATTCTCCGTTAGAATAATATTCTTTACAGATTAAGTAAATGCTCAGCAATATGCTCGAAATTGCAGTAAGAGACTTACGGAAAGGTGGGAAGGCTACTCTTGACGGCCCAAAATGCACAGGCTAATAATTACCAGAAATTTCATGTAGGTTCTTCACCTCCAGGCACAAATTGCAAGGTACACGTAGTATTACGGGATGCAATATTATAGGACGTGAAAAATTAGAAGCCAGCGTATTAACAATGACTACAGGACTTCAAATATAGGTATTATTTGACTAAAAGCAGGCTGGACTCGCATACACACACACACACACATAAAATTCCAACTCTACAAATACATCTGAAAGTCAAAGGCTAGCTATTGTATTTTGACATTACAGATGGTACAGTGACACACAGGAAAAATATTTTAAAGCCTGCTCAGTACTATTAACTATTTGCATCCACGTTATACGATTCTGTAAGCATTATCAACAGCTCTGCAGGAAAAACATCTCTTACTTTTCAAAGAAACAGGATGAGAAGAAGGAGGTTGAAAAATGGTATCAAGATATAACAATTTTACAGCTTAGTGCTGCTCTGCATACAAGGAATTTGGAGTAGTCAAACACCGAGTTCAGAACCATACAGACCTCATGACACAATGCCACTGTGAAGTCTGATACTAGAGATGTGAACCAGGGGTGCGACAGCCTGGGTCACCCAAGTATTCTCCTACACACCCCGGAAGCATATACATTGGATATCGCACGTGGCATTCTGCTTCCAAGGAAGCTGAATGAGACAAGACTGGTTAGGACTTTGCTCTTCACCTCTTAAACCTCACTGGCTCAATTACTTTCTAGTCCCGCTTCTGGGGTTGATACAGGTCAGAGCCTCCGGGAAGAAAGAATGAGATGCAATCACTGCCTCATCATCTTTAACGGATGTTGAACCAGGAGTACACGGCCTGTCGCACCTACCACGATGCCACCAGCACCTGGCACCAGGAGGGCTTGAGGCCACAGAGTGCAGACCCACTGGGAACTCCTCGCAAACAAATTCATCCTCAAGAGTTATTCCATAGCTGGCCACCTGAGGACTGCCAGCCTTAAGTCAACCTGCGGCATGAACACTTCTCAGTTTGTTCCTGTCTTGTCAGAGCCTAAAAGCTAAACGGGAAAGTCAACCAAAATAAAGAAAGCAGGACTACCAAAGAAGCATCACAACTGAGCTGCCACCTGTGACGTATTCTTCGCCCGCAAAATACAATCCTGAAATCCTGATGCAACATGCAGATGATTGGTTTAAAATATGAAATTTCACACCAAAATATCAATTTTCACACCAAAACTGATAAGAGCCATCTTAATTTTCAGGTAAGCTGATCTGGTGATCTGTTTTATTTTGGTTTTCCTATCACCATTCAATCCTCATGCTTAAAAACCAACCAAACAACAACCTCCAAAAAATAAAACAAAAACCCACACACCATTACTTTAACAACTGTGAGATTTAAGTCCTCCTATGTACCATCTCCAAACTTGAGATCTACCTTTTGGACAGTCTGAAATTAATGTGCCGTATCAGGACTGAATTCAGGGAAGTCCAGACCAGCAGCTTGTACCTGAACTTCAACATAAGCTGCTTTGCACAGCACAGTATCTTCATTAACTTAAGCAACTACAGTGAAGAGCTGCCTTTAATGGTTTTGAAAATATTTAGCCCTCTTCCTTTTCCTTTTCTAAATGACAAATACATTTCTCTTCTACTTTACGTTAATACTGTTTTCAAGTTGGTCAAACCCACACAATTTCAACTCCACAAAATTGCCATCAAGAACAAAAGGACTCTTAGCAAAAGATTTCAGATATATCAGTATACATACATTGGGGTCTATTTTTAAAATAAATAGAGAGATCTTTGTTTTACCAGAAAGCAGTAGCACCTGATTCCCACGCATTCACAACTCCCAGCTAGGGAATGCTGGCCTTCAGACCGGGAAAAGCTGTGCTTTGGGCAGTTGCATTTGGCTTTTTTTTTTGTTTTTTTGCTTCTTTACCTCTTCTCAAAGAAATAGGATAAAAGCTTAACTGAAAAAAAAACCAAACCAATCTAAGAAGCTCCACGGTACATGGCCATTATTCCCTTTATTTTAAGGTTCATAAAAACATCGGTTCTTCACAGACAAAATGACTGGGCTGCATTGTGAGACTAATGGCTCTGGCCGAAAAAAAACACTCCAACGGGCACTCACAGCCCAGTGATACAAAGAGGAACTAATTGTTTTCCTTCCTCAGGATGGCTGCCAGAGACAGTGCGAGGCATGCAATACATTTCCAATTTCACTTGACTTAAATGACCGTCGTACCAATAGCGATAACGAAACTCCTACTAACAGGCTTTCACTTGGTCATTCTCCTTCCCACTGCAATTCCAAAAACAAGTAAATTAGAATCCCAGAGCGATACGTCTATGCTGACATTTGATGGGAATTAATACCTTCTTTGAAGCAATTATCAAGGTAAAAAAGGAGAATTAATCATGACTGGTAGTACAAGAGTCTGAACACACACTTCACCTTAAGCAACTAAATCTTATATTAAAGAGTTTAAAAAGGGATGAAGCAAAGTGAATTTTTTATTCTGACATTTTAAAAATACACATAATTAAAGGATATGCAAGTCACTGTGTTAAGTGGTATAATCTACACAGTAAGCTTTCCTTCCTTCTACAACCTCTCAGCCACCAGCCACCTTCCTTTTACACCAGCTTAAACCATGCAGGCATTTTTGCAAACTGTGCCCCTTTTATCTCTCCTCCCTTGGGTACGGGCTTTTATTAAAAGTGCCAAACTATTGCCAGTGTGCTGGTTTAAACTCTGCCACTAATTACCCGGAGGAGACAGAAGATTTCTTGTAGGGCAGACGGCCGGGGCAGGGTCCCCAGGGGGCAGCTGAATGTCCCTGTCCCTCACGGGCACCAGGGCTGGCCACTGCTCTTCACCCAGGCTTGAGTAAGTAGGTCAGCTGTCACCTGCAACAGGGTTCAAACTTCTCACAGAAGAGCACATTATCAGCAGTATCTCAGGATCAGTTTTCAACAGCTGAGGCTGAAACCTTTTTGCCTTTAGAAAACCCCGGTACATTTTTCGGCCAAGAAATCGGCTTCCTCTCTCCTTAGTTTTGGAGGGGAAAGACAGGAGCAGGAGGAGCCCTCCAGCTGCTGCGCTGACCACCTCTTCCCCTACACACCTTTCGCCGTCTGCTTGCACAAGAATCCATCATTTTAAAGTAAACAAAAACTAACACACTCGGTATTTTCATGTTTGCACATATATCCTGAATACAGCCCTTTTTTTTTTTTCCTTCTTATTTTTCTGCCTCTCTAAGCATATCACTTCATGCCTCAAAATGGAACCAAACTGGGGAGGGAAGCAGGGAGTCATACTTGCCACTAACTAACTTCCTAAATACCTCCATTTGATACATGTCTATACTCTTCCAGTCCTGCCAGCAATGTCATTAGCTTCAATCACAGCTCGTTTTTAAAAAGCACCTCTCCCAAACTATTTCCTTCTCGCACTAACATTTCTGAAACGCACAGCTCACTGTAGGTATATTATTTTTTAAAGGACTTGTTTCCTCCTTGCTTTAGCTACAGCTTTATCCCTAACCTGATTCACCACAACTAAAATCTCTAGAGCAAGCAATACCTTAAACTTGAGTTTGCTGGACCACTGAGGGACAGTGAAGGGGAAGGCGGGCTGGAGTTCAAATGTTCTGGCACTCAGGCAAGCGAAGTGGGGATACAGTTGCTCGAGTTTCAACAGCTCATCAGCTGCTGCTTCAGCCCTGCCTCACCGCAAATCAAAAATCATTCTGGGGAGCCTGAATGCTGCTTTGGCTGCAGGGTTACTGTCTCTCTGCTTAGCTCCATTACCCTGGCTCAGGGCTGCAGCACAGGCAAGCCTCAAACACAGAAGGCTGGATCCCATGCCTTTTGTGGTTTTAGAATTATTCTTCAAAAAGAAAAAAGAAAACACCAGCGAAAAAAAAAACCAACACAATCAAATAAAACACTCCTGTGTCCACTCCAAATCCATATCCGCAAGATGAGACAACCAGGTATATCCTCCCTTACCAGGTACTTCAACAAAGTGTTGATTTTCTTTTTTTCCCCCCACAGAAAGAATTTTTCCTCCTCAGAAGAAAAATACAGGTGGCAAATAAGCTACGTATGTGCCTCTCGTACATTCACTTCTCCTGATCATACTATCTAAGCATTAGATATGTAAAAGAAGGGATGATGAGTATGCAAGAGGACAAAGAAAATAAAACAAATATCCTCCTTTGCCCTACCTGCCACTGAAGGCACATTTATCACCAGAATGAAGCTTCTCAAGTTCCATCTAATTTGCGTTTCACCACTTAGACAACAAAATTAAAATCTCTTCTCTCCTCTGTTCGCTTCAAAAAAGCTTTTAAGTTCCACTTGAAAAGAAATACAAAGGAGTCTTCAGGACAGGAGAGAGTGGGTGGACAGTTTAAAATTCAAGACCAAGCCTGCAACAAGAGTTTTGAGACATTATTTCTTCAGGCACTAAGAAGCGGGTAAGATACTACGTCTCTGCATATATTCTCTATAAAAGGCATTTTGCAAGCTCTCTTATCTCATCTGTAGTAAAGGGTTTTTCCCTCCTTGCCACACCAGCAGGAGAGTGCTGTGCAGACGAGATGATGTCACCTCCAGGAATCCCCCCCAAGCCCTGCCAGCTGAGTCCTCCCAGTAACAGAGATACCGGCTATAAATAGCTGCCCGGGGAAAACAAGGGTAGTTAAGGAATTATGAGGAAAATAAGAAATGAGGAAGACTTTAAAACAAATATTTTAAAAGATATCATTTCTTCATCTTTGGACTTCACTAGTTAAGATTCTTATGAAAAGAAGAGAACCAGTGAGAGAACACCTTTGCCACATGGTAACTCTACAAAGCCCATCATCCGAATTTGCCACTGTTCCTGAGGTATCCTAGAAGTGGAAAAGAACATGAATATATGCAAGGTTGTATTCGTACAAATGTGTTCCCATCACATGAATCTTCTATTCAGAAAAATGTCTGGCCAATATAGATATTGCACGCCGAGTAACAACACCCCATGCTTCACAGCCTCGCAACACAAAAAGCTGCAGACTGGGGAAAAAAAAAAAAAAAAAAAAAAAGGGAGCACTGTACTGTTTTCTCAGCATTACATACATTTCAAATGCTAGCTCTGAGTGCCAAAAAGAGTATTTTGAAGGTTCTCTAAAATTATACACATGTGAAAATTTCTCTCAAAATATTAAAAGATTTAATAATTCAGAAAGCCTGTAATACATGCTGCAGAGAATTATTTGGCCTACATAGAACTTCAGGTTTAAAAGTCTTTCTATGCAACTGCTTTGGTGACTAGAAATCGTCATTAAGCACATGATGTTCAAAGTAGGACTGACTGTAAATGTCACTGGCAAAGAAGCTCAGCAAACCTCTAGCAGGAGGTGCCTCAGATTTGTCTGACTCCAGAACGTGCAAAGATGCGCCAGCTGAAAACACAAAGCATGTCTCAAGTAAGTATTAAGTTTAAATCAGTATATTAAAGCGTGTGGCATATTTAAGTAGTATATCTACATCACGCAAAAGCAGCAAGTACTGCTGGTATATAAAATCGTACGGGATAATAAATAACAAATGCCTTTCAGCTAATGTGGAAAGTGTTTAGGCAGGGGAGGGAGGGGGAAGCAGGGGAGATTTTTAGAAGCAGCGGTGTACTGAAACCAACACTGAGCTCTGCCTAGGTTGGTGACAGAACAGCAAGTCTCATTTTAGAGCAACAAGCCCATGTCGTATACATATAAAATATCTACGAAGCCTGAATTTACAACACTGAAATGATCACTTCAGGTTTTCAGGAAAGTCGAGTCCCATCTCCAACACCATTTGACATTACACGTGCCAAATCCCTTGGCGAAACACCTGCTGCGCTTCAAACAGTGAGAGCAGAAAGTGCCACAGAGAAGTAAGAGAACAGACTATCATAAACCAATTGTCTTAGCACAGAGAAGGCAAAATAACAAGCCAAATGAATTAATGAGTTAGTTTAAGAGCACAGTGTCAGGGTAGTAAAAAATATCCTCTTTAGTACTGTACTGAATAGAGGAAACAGCTGTCTAAATATTTGAGTTTTTCTGGAAAAACATTACTATGCTATAGCAAACAGCAAAGCTAACACTTTCACACACCAAAGAAAAAAGAACTGACCAGAAGCAAAGGGAACCCTAACGGTGATGTTAGCCAATTAACAAACTATTTTCACTTGAGAAAAACTGCATGAGCAGCTTCAGTGGGTATTCTGTCAAGGAAGGAAATGAAATTAAAACAGACTAGGCTAATGCAAGCTGCTGAATGAAGGAGCCGAGCTGATTCAAATGAAACCAGTTCCACTCCTGACAAGTACATTGAAAGAGCTCTTTAGAAGATACTGTCACTTTATCATTTGATCTACATCTCCGTGACTGCCACAAAACAGATCCAGAGGCTACCCAGAAAAAGAAGAGCAAAGGAAAGGTTGCTTTTCTGTGTACCACAGCTAAGGGGCTGGGGAACACGCCCAAGACTCAGGTAGGTCAGTGTTGCAGAGACTCCCCAAGCCACTTCTCAACGCGTTAGCTCAGGTACAATAACCAACTTAGCCCTTGTAGCACACAGTCTCTCACAGGCAGATTCACCCGGCTGAGAAGTTAATCCTGCGTTGGCTCAGACGTGTACACTACAGCTCCCTCCGTTATTTTACCTGCTTCCGAGCCTGCTGAACTAAAGGTTTCTTATGATTCCGAGACTTGTTTTAAAGTCACAAGCTAATCCTTGCATATCCATTTTCCTAATTTTGAAATGCACCTTTAGATAAAACTGAAAAACATCCAAGAAATCATCACTTGGTACTATTTAGAGAACATGAAAACTATCCAATTAAAGTATTCACACACACACACAGGGAATCCAGAAGTACATGCTGTACTTTTTAGAAATAAAAAGGGAAGCAATAAAACTACCACTTGCTACAGAACGTCAATTCATTGCATAGTCACATGCAGCTTTACCAAAGCTGAAGAGATGACACAAATACCCACAACCTGAAATCCTGACTAAAGAATCTCGATAATTAGAAAGAAATAAAGCAGCATAGTTTGTCCTGGGTAACTTCAACATGAGACTGACCTGAGTGAGACTAGAGATAAGTATGCATCCCGTTGGCTTATCAAAAACAGGGTACTGGAGAGAAAGTGAACATTATCTTTGTATACAAGAGTATAACTAAATGTTAACATCTTAAAAGCAATATTACTAATGTCAACACTAGGTAGATGAGAGATACTGTCCTGGAAGAAGCTGTCTACAGAGAAAAGAAAGTGAATGAGGCAGGTGTAACATTTCAGGCTCCGTCAATCACAAACGGTCTTGAATTACACAAAGAGCTGACCACTTTAACAGCGAATGACAGAAAATCAGAATTCAAAAAATAGCCCCTGGCAATCATGTAAGCCTGCTCTTCCCAACTTGAGAAGTTTAACTCCCTGTTGAAACACTGCAGAAAACAAGTGAGGCATGAAGACTCTTCCCCATTCCAAGAACCACATACTATAATGAGACAACAAACTTTAACAGGAAAAATTGAATATGGACTAGAAAACTGAGAAGCCCTAATTGCTACCAGTCCCTCCCTTCCGGGACAGACTCTGGCATCTTTAGGCCATCTTTACCACATGCGGCATAATTTCTCTAGAGAAGCATCCCAGGCAGATACATGAACAGAACCATCTATCCCTGGCTGCATCAGTGCAGCTCTACAGCTGAGCCAAGGGGCTCTCCACAAGGTTTACTTGCTCCTCCGTTGCTCTCAGAGTCCATCTAAGGTCTCCTCCCCTACGCTGTAAACCACAGCTAGGGGACAGAGGGGGTTACCTACTTCAGCCAGCTTTTATTTGTGTCTCTTTGCAAGGGTGTCAATACTTCTTTTATTGACTTTCAAGTCTGTATTGGACTTGTTAGTACTGGAAATATTCCATCCTGGGTAATCCAAAACGCCAGCACTGCAAATTAAAATAACTTATTTTAGCCTCGGTAGAAATGAAGAACAGGAATAGTTGATCTCTATTTTCCTTACACCATCTTTTCATACCATTCATGATTTCGGCATTCCCTAATCTTTTGGTTTTCCAGGCTGAAGAAACTCAAAGCCTTCAGATCTTCCCCAAAGGTTTTGTTTTTTAAACCTAGCCTTGTTGGTGCCACTGAGACGCTGGCCCCTTTATCTACCACATGGTTCATTATTAAGAAGTCTGAAACAGAGGCTAAGATCACAGCGCTAAGCACAGCAGATTATTTACCACCTCTGCTATTTATCTGACACGTTTCATCACCTCTACAGCCCTAATGAGATCTCAGTGCTATGCACACCACCCCTGACAAATTCAGTTTGTGATCCACTGTGATTCCTGGGTCCTCCCTGACCAGCGTGCTGCCTAGCCCATTTATATTTGTGCATTTGATTTCTCCTAAGTGTAACACTTTACGGCTGTCTTTATTAAATTTCACCTCATCGATTTCAGACCATTTTTCCAATTCATCCTCTGAAATTCTGACTCTGTTCACCTAAGTGTTTATAATCCTTTCCTGCTTCGTCTTCCAAAAACGCTCAAATTATCCCCTTCAACATTAACAAACAGATGATGAATACTGAAAATATCGACTAGTAAACAGCTTAAGCCAACCTCCTCCAGGAATTAACTTAATAGTCCAACAGCAAACAACTGAGCCTAGCTCAACATTTCAGCTTAATTTCTCAGTGGACTGCAGCGTTGCCTGTCATCATCCAGGCAATGGAAAGAAACCTTTTTCTTCAGCATCTGCTTTAACCAAACTAATATCATCTCGTCACTGTGAACACTTCTTTCTGCACTGTTAGTTGATAGACTTTTAAATGCTAACATTTAGTTTGGTTGTCTGAGTTTGAACAGGACCTATTTTTATAAGCATGTACCTATTTACTGTCCTAAAAACATTCTTGTTGCCAAAAGCACGTAATTAAGCAGGCACCAAAAAGATATCTGGAAAAGAAGTCACTATTTAGGAATGGAAGTAACTATGAGCTACAGACTCCTCGCAAAGCTTTCAGATGTAAGGCAGATCTCCCAAAACCATGTACTCCCCTAAATGAGGCAAATTAAACAAACCAGACCAAAACCCACCCACCCTTCTCAAGCATATAAAAGACACAGCTAATAAAACTACACTAAATAATCCATGTTCTTCAAATAAAGCAGGAACACATCTACGTGGATTAGAAGACTATTCACTATTTCATGTTTGCAAAGTGATACAAAAAAAAAAAGACTTACTGTTTAAATCCCAAAACAGCAACTACTCTTCAGCCTGAACACCATGCAGTCTTTGTAAACAGAGATGAAAATAATTTTATTTAATTAAAAGACCTACATCTTCAACTGGAATTACTGAACCTTAGAGAAAAATCTATATAAACAAGCTGCAGTTTAGTCTATCAAAATTCTGTAGTGTCAGCAGTCTACTGGAACATTATACATATCACTTCAGCAGGACGAGTGCCAGGCTTTTCAGGAGCTATGCATATCTTCCTGTTGCTCTGTTCTGCACATGAACACTCGGCTCTTCTTTCCAATGCTATTATCGCCACCATCTCAACTCTACAGCCTCCTAGATTTGCTTCTGGGTTTAAAACAAGATGATGATGAATAACACCCCTTCCCTTAGCTCAACATGTTACCCAGAAACTCCCTCACACCCTTCATTTGCTGCAGGGGACACACTTGTGCACCTCCTCTTCAATGAGCAGAGCTCCTGAGGAAGCCCAGCTCGAGGTGCCTTCTGCAACACACCTCGGGGTCCAGCACCCTCAGCCAGGGCAGGGCTGCACAGCACCCAGGCACCCTGCCAAAGGCCACTCACAAGCTTCCTTGCATTGGAAAACATGACGGAAGAGAGTCTGGGAAAGGGAAAAAGGTGCTAGACAGCAGCTCTCACGCTGAGATGGAGTCATGATGCAACTGGGATGGGTGTGTGGGCCTGGGACGCTGCTTTGATCCCATCACTTTAGGAGTCCCAGCACAATTCGCCTCCTCCTCCTATCTCACCACTAGACTTTCTCCGTAGTTTTGGAGACTGCTCAAACAAGAATATTCTCAACAGAAAACATCAACTTACAAGTCAGTGCTTTGCACATCTTTTACAGAATGTAGCTATTTTCCAGTTTGAAGGAAAGCTTTGCATGCTTTTTCCTGTTTCGTGCAAGAGTGACCAAGGGAGAATACTAATATATATGTTACATTCAAAAAGGAGAGATATATTTATAAACTAAATCCTACTCCTTAGGGTAGCAATTAAAACTGTGTTGTTTATTCATACAAAAAGAGAAACACTCACTTCTCACACTCAGTTTATATACATTGTTTCTACAAATTAAATACCAAAAAGCACAAGGCCCATCTACTACAAACTAATTTAAGGTCACCCATATTTCATTTCCTGTAACTGAAATAGAGCAGTATTTGATAATTCACAATATACTGTACCATAATGGAAGTAAGCTTCCTCATGAATGCACTCGGGATTTCTGCAAAATGCAGAACTAATAAGCATAGTCATACAAGTTGGCAAATTTACTTCAAAAGGATGTTTTAGGTCATGTGAATCTTGTCACTGACAAATTAAGTTAAACACAAAATGATAAAACAGGAAACACATGAACGCAGCCTTCCTTTTAATGGTTTCCATTTCTTATCACTATGCTTAACAAGGTTTGCAAGTCTACTTGCAAAAAAAAAAAAAATATCTAACAATAGCATGCTTCCAGTTGAAATAATTTTTCTACTCTCAGTTTTTAAGAACTTCATTTTAATTCATAACAAGTAGCCATCTCGGCGACCACAAAAATTGCAAGAGCACTGCTTCTTCTTCTTCTTGTCAATCACTAGTCAGAATTCCCATGAATTATTCAGGTTTTATTGAGCACAGTGAAGGTGAGATCTGATATTTATGCAGACTGAACAACAGAAGAGCCATCCCAAAAGAAATGCAAACCCCGCCTTTTGAATCAAGACAAATTTTTCATTCGTTACATGCTTCGTGCCAAGGCTCCCTCAAGACTGTCACAACGGGAGCCTGGTCTTCACACCCTAGCTGTGAAATGGGCATAGTAAAAAATTTATCAAGCAGAAGGGTTTCACAAACTTGAAACTAATAATACCCAAAAGTGCTCTGACAGCGGGTGAGCATCTGCATTAACGTGAGAGGCCCAAAGACAAAACATTCAGCAGATCATGTAGCTGGAAATATCCTCAAGAGCAGCAAGAGCCTTCTGCTGTGCTGCCAGCAGCGCCACACATCACTGTCACTGTCCCCCTCCCTCCCTTGGGGAGTACAGCCTTCAGCTTGATGCCTCCTGGAGTAAATACCAAAGGCGAAACGCACCCACCTTACCGGCACCACTGATGACCAGTATGCCATGTTACTCTGCACGTGAGCACCAACGCTTCCCACCCTTACTTTTTCTTCCATACTATAATTAACGCAGAGGAAGGCGGCCGTCATCTCGCACCTGCTGCGCATCCTCCAGCCTTTTAGGAGTTTTACGCTTTTTATGCTAGTCTGGAAGCTTACAATATATTTAGCTGATGCTACATTAGCCTGGGATAAGCATACTTCTTTCTGCTTTGATGTTAGCACATCTTTAAACAATTACATACAGAAATAAATAATGGAGTAAGGCATTTTATCTATCAGTCATGTTTTCTAAGCTTTAGTGATCAACAGCATAAAAAAAAAAAACCCACAAACAAAAGCCCCCCACCTAAAACATTACCACAGGAAATTTACATTTTAAAATATTATATGAAGTGTATTTATATTGCACCTGCAAACATACAAGTACTGTCATTATTTTTCCTGGACTTTGAAGAAAAGAGAGTCAGTGACTAAATAAGGAGACCATGAGAAGATTTCCCAGCATTGTAATGCCAGTAGAAAACAGTGTTTGCCATCTGTTTTTTGAATAGCTGAATATTTTCTTTTTTTGTCCTTCCACTTATGAGTTTTATAGTTTCCCCTGATATATTTCCAACATATGAATTACGTATAGACTCTAGATTAAAAAAATACAATTCTAATGAGGCACAAATCATGAGGCCTCATGTAACTGTTGTTCAAGCGTGCTGTATTTGGGCCCCGAAGAAGAACAGACACGAAAAAGCTCAGTCTGGAAGACTATATCCTTCTACCGTTTAACCTCTAACTCGGGATGTTCAGGATTACAGAGGATTCCTACGAGAAAAGGGACCAAAATCCTTCAGCGCCCAATGAGCACAAAAGCCTTCCCCAGAGAAGGTGGAAATCACCACAGAAGGTCAACAGGCAACAGTCTGGCTCAGCTTCCTCTGCTCCAGAGAACACCACTGGGATTTCCAACTAGGTGAAATTCAGCTGACCACGGACAGTAGCAGGGTTGCCGTTGGTTTCCAACTATCAGTAAAAGAAGCATGTCCGCCTGATTCAATTTTGCAGCCCTTTGAGTGATGTCAGAGGCACTGCAGTTGCTTGTCTCAAGACATCAGATTAAAAACCACCACCATAAAACCTCTCGTGCTCCCACCCGCAAATATGGATCAGGATCTATTTCCAGAGGCCTCATTCTCACTGCTGCACTCAAACAGTAAGGATTGTTTTCAGAAGTCACAAAAGCCTAAGCTCCACACACAGCTAGAGAAGGGTTCTGCCAGAACAGTGCTGGGAAGGAGATCTGCAAGGAAGCTTACCTAACTCAGGGACAAATGCTCGTGCGCAAGCACAGCTCTGCATCACCCCTTCAGGACTTTCCAGCACAGGTGAGAGATTTTTGCATAAGTACAAAAAGTACAGAATGTTGGATTTGAAAGGCAAATCTAGATTATAGCAAGTCTATCTACTCCTTTACTGATATTTAAGAAATGCTTATGTCTCTTTCTCTCACTTCGTTTTTGGAAAATATCATCGTTCATATACTGTGTTTAGTCCTTTAAAAAGCTGAAGTGTTCATTCCAAAGAAACCTTTTAAAGAAGGGCAGGCACCACCCAGAAAACACCAGAAATGCTGAAGCTGCTCTGCCTGGATGGAAGGTGCCTATAGAAGGAAGCAGGCCACCAGCAGCATCCGCTCCTCTCACATGGAGGTCAATAACAACCAGGACCATCCTCGGCAAGCAGAGGTGACTGATATTGAGTCATTCAGAAACCCCGGACAGTCACCCTCCATCCTCTCCAGAAGTGTAAATGCCAGCAGAATTTGTTTAAAACATAACTTTTTTACAAATGATAAAATCAAAAGGATTTTACACGTCAAGCAAAGCAAGAGAAAATAGATTTCAGAGATGTTCCTAGTGTTTTACACCACAAAGGTAAAGCACAAGGACGACAAAAGTTCAAAAGAGAACTGCAACTTTTATATTAATCTGCAAGACATCATGAGCTGAACAAGACCTGGCAACGTTATCAAAAATACATCATTAAGTTACTGAGCAAGCACTACATACTTGGCTTTAGGCAAGACCCTGAGAAAACGGGTCATCTTCTAGGCTTTGCAAGAAAATGTCAAGGGTTGTATCTCCCTCCCAGCCAAGACACCATGCTTCTTCATTATCCTTTCAGCTGACCACAGAGCAGCAAATGAGATGTCAGCAGGAAAAAGCCTTTTGATCTATCCCGGCTTCTACAAAATGGCAAAGTAACAAATGCCAGCCTCTTGCAGATGTTTGCAAAAGCACTACACTTAAATTGTTCTTCTAACAATTCTGAGAGGATGCTGAAACATTTACAGTTTCTGGTAACAACTTCTGTAAAACACCGGGTTATATAATTCTAGGAAAAAAAAAATAACTGAGCTTTTAAGAACAAAAAAAAAAAAAAAGAAGAGAAATCCCAGCGTTTCAAATTGAGATTAAGATTCCTAAATATATTTCATTAGCCTGTCTCAAGACCACCTACACATTATTTTGTGATTTGTTTCAGAACTTACCATCACAGACAAGTAAACGCTGGCTGGCCTCTTGAACTAATTTAGAATTAAATACTTTATTTTCATAAAACTTAGTCAAGATCATTTACCACCAGCTATTTAGAAAAGCTGTTTAGGTTAATTGAGATAAGGCAAACAGTGTTTACCAGTCCTCTATAAACTGTTATGCTTATCTGATACATGAAGACGGGGCTGACTGCTGATACAGGGAACCCCGCAGCTGTCTCGCGTGCTTCGCGCTATAAGGAACTGGCTCTTCAGCCATACTGCAAACCACCATTAGCAAATAATACTCAAAAAAAAGAAAAAAAAAACCACCAAAAAAAACCCCAAACACACACAGCAAAAAAGCTGCATTTGCCACTGGTTCGATAACAAACCTGAGCCATCCTACCTAGCAACTGCTCTGCATGCTCAGCAGCCAGACTGCTGCTTCTTGCACAGATATCCATTCACCTGATAGCTTTCATTGGCTATTACATTACTTCAATTAAAGGCAAAACACAGACTCCATACTGCTAAAGCAAATACTTTAACTTTATTAAGCAAGACTAAAGAGACTGTTCCATTTCTACTCACGGCCAGTCCAGTACATGGAGGCTTAGCTCCGGTATGAAATACTGAAAAACTTCTACATGACTAAAAGCAATTTATATCCACACATACCTCCTTCAGCTTATTTTCAGTTAATTGTAAATTTAGATGAAAAGTCAGTTTATGTGTAAAAATAACTCGAATTTAGATGTGATTTATATATAGCGAATCCCATCCTAGAACTACGCAACCTGCCTTTTTTACTTTTGTATACAAATGTCCCCAGAAGGATGATACTCCCGACAGCCCACCTGAGCTAGAACACTGTTGTAAGAACATAATTTGTTCTTTTGTAGTGAACAAAACAAAGGTAGTCTCCCATATAATATCTGAACTGATTTTCTGTACGTGGTAGAATTAGGTATTTTTCCAAAAGCCTTCTGGCACCGTATCTCAAAGAATGCCAACCTGTCAACACACTTTGTTTTCATTGTCTTTCAGATCACATCACAAATCAACACAGTTCAGTTAAAAACAAAACAAAAAAAAAAGAAGAGATTAAAAAAAATTTTTAAAAAAAGAGGCAAGAGACAGAAGTAGAAGAAAGGAAAGTGGGACAGCATTTCTTCCCTGGAAAACAACAGCCCCCCTGCAAGCCAGCACCTCTAATCCACAGAATGAGCTGTTCTGCAAACAGACAGGTTGAATTTTCATGGCCCTTCTTTTCATTAAACACCCAAGTCACAAGCTATTATGAATAGCAATGTCAATTTTTCCTCGAATTGCAAAACTGCGTTTTTAATTGTTGCCACCTGCTCAAGGTAAAATCATCAAAAATTCTTAGTTGCTCTCCTTAATGCTGCAGATTTATTACACTTACGATTTGTAACAACGCTTTCTCCCTCCAAGAAGCTGAAAGCAATATACTCTCTATATACAGCTCTTCTATGAATTTCATATGAATTTTCTTGGGGGAGAAAAATCACCGCAGGAGCTTCAGATTTTACAGAATAATAACTTTGCCTTAGGGAAGTATGTATTAGAGAAAAAAGGACCTTTTCTTTCTATAATTTTAAGAGGCTTTAAGGAGGATATTTGTCTTAATTAGTCATTGCTATATAAAAACAAATTACTGCAAACTATACTGGCATCCAACCAGTTTTCAAGGGTCGTGATAGTCTGTATTTGGCTGAGTGCCCAAGAACATCCTCAAGGTCTGAGGATATACCAGGGCGATGCACACGCCATTTTGGAATACAACAAAGCCTTCGGAAATTTAAGTGACTACACACCTAAGTCATTGTCCAAATTAGATATTTTGGCCTTTCACACTTACTTCCCAGCGTCGGAGAGAGATTCCGGGTTTTGATGAAGTTAGATTGGAGAGAAGAATAAAAAACAAAAGGTACTGTGAAAGCAAGACTCTAATATGCACATAAATCTTTAAATACTGTGCTGCAAGCAGCTCAAATACTTTTCATCCCTAACAACTCAAAGACAGTGTTTAAAAGATAATTAAAAAAAATAAGATGGAAAGGAGAAGCTGTAACGGCTCTGGAGAAGATAGAGATTTGCTACTGAAAACACAATTGACTGTACTTAAATTCCAGGCTCCACAATAACTATTGATATTCTCTTTTAAAGATTAATCCTTACTTTGGTTCCAGAATCCCAGTTCCAGAAAGAAGGATCATGTACCTGGTACAGGGAATACACATGCTCCCACTTGAGCAAAAGGCAAAGCAGTACAAGGAGAACACAGCTGTGTATGCCAGACTCAACACGCTGACCACACAGGTAGCACCAGGAGCTCTTTGAAACCACTTCTTTGAAAGCAACATTGATATTTAAGATTGAGGCACCAGATTCCAATTCAGGAGACTAAAATGCCATTCTTGACTCTGTTGCTGGCTTCCTGCAAGACCATGGGAAAGTCACCGAGCAATTGTGGACTCAGAGAGGCAAGTTAAGTTCTCCCTTGTCTCTCACAGAAAGGGGAAAAAAAAAAACAAAGCCTGCATATTAAAAAAGAGTATCAGCACAGCGAAATACCATTTTTATCGTCATTTACTTTGGTGTTCAATGTCATGCAACAAACTCCACTAACGCATAACACACTTTCAGAGAGAAAATTTGCTGTGTATCTTAGAACATGTGTTAACTCCCACAAGGGCCACCTGATCCATTTCTCCTTTCGGTAACTCACATTAGGAACAGAAGGAGGATGTTAACACACAACAGTAACCAGGAAAAAGAGGACAAAAAATATTCCCCTTCTTGGCCTCAGCTCAAGTGAAAACCATCAGGAAAGAAAATAAGTTGGTAGAGAACAAAATATTGTATTGCCCCTGCTTTCCACTCTTACCACTTCTGCTAACGTCATGATGTTCTCCCCCCAAGATAACCCTCCAGTACCTGAAAACCTCACTAATTATCTAGATACAGGTGAAGAAAGATGCTCATAACAGTTATTTAAATTAAAAATACAGATTTTTTTTAGAACACAAGCCAAAATAAGCAAAGGCTATGCAGGCAAGGTGAACCTTAGCTATGCGTCCCATGAGTCGATAACCATTAACTACATGGCGATCAAACAGTGACCAATAGTGAAATAGTCTGAGTGAAATTATGCCTAAGATGTTCACAACACCCGAGTGTTTTCTGGGGAGAGTTCTGGGGGTTTGTACTTTCTTTTAAGGTCTTAAAAAAACAATTTCTGGTAGATTTGTTGGAAGAAAAATAAAAGTCCACATTGAATTATATTCTGCACAAGAGGAAATTAAAAGTGATTCATGAGAAATCTTCCTGGCTGTTTTACAAGGCATAGAGTGAAGGGAAACAAAAGGAATGCTACTGACCTCACCGTACTTTCCTCCTGGGAGAACGAGTGGGCTTGCTTCCACTATTCTTTAAGAAAACCTTGCAGTAGCTCATGTACATCAACACACAAAAGACAACCTCTGGGGGAGGGGACTGCACTCCTCAGAGAAGCCCTCAGCTCTGACGAGAGACAAAAGCTACATGGCCACGTACAGCACGCACCAATTTGTTTCTAGCAGTATTTGTTTTGTCCTCACTTCTTACACCATCCTTCTTGCTGGAGAACGTAAACCAAATGAAACAACAACAATCAAATCAGGATCTACAATGTGAGGTCTGAATTCTTTGCCTTTGTGGAGAGAGGCAAACAAATGAAAAGAGGTTCACTTAGGTAGGAGTTACATCAAACCACCCAGATTTTTAAACAGACAATAGATTGCATGAGAAGAGGAACGAGCCAAGATAAACACATTTTACAGAGGTGCACGGAGCATAAGTCTAGGACCACCCTTCTCAGTAGAAAGCGGACTTCATTCCACAATTTCAGCCTAGTAATAAAGCAGAATCCATATCCTCTTGCTGTTGGTATTTTCCCTGTGCCAGAGCAGCAAAACCACTGAGAAAAGCCTCATTTTGGAGCTCTACGTTCCAGCATAAAAGATTCTACGATAAACCCAGCAAGGAGGAATCTAAGAGGGAAGTTTCTTTGCCTGTCACTGGATGGACAAATTCTTTCATGCTGCCTCCTCCTGAGCAGGCACCAGATACCTGGCAATCCAGCTACAGGAGAGCATCATCTATTAGTGCCACCAAATCCTCTCCAGTTTCATATCCTGGACTCACTCCAAGATATGCCCAATTTAAAATATGGGATTCAATTAAATGAGTCTGTAGTCGGGGTTTAGAAGGTTTTCTGTGAGCCTTGCTGGTCAGACAGGAGATACTACTGCTGTAATGGTTTTAGGCTACCTTATTATTTCCCATTTGACTGTCTATCTGGGTCTGAAATAAGAAGTTCGTTCCACAAAGCACTGGCTTTTTCAACCAAATACGGCACGAACTGTTCACAGCTCTTGCCACATAGTAGAAAAGAAATGAAAGAGAAAAGACTCTCAAGTCTTGCCCTGAAACTCCACCACATCTCATTGAACCTACTGAAAGCAACATGGGTGGGCAGTTACTCACAGGTCGCGCTCAGCCACTTGAGAGGGCCTTCTAAACACAGAGGCCCTTCCAGCATATCTTTCCAGGATTTATTCCTCTGTCGCTCAATTTCATTTGCTGAATCCATGAAAATGTACGAGTCTTTTGATAGATGACCCCCTGACACAGAAGCTTCAGCAGGCATTTGAGGGTTTGGTTTTGGCCTGCGTAAAGCTTCAAGCTTCTCACAACTTCTCCTTCCTCCTGCTTATTTGACTAGGGTATTTTACAAGCACCTACACGGCAAGCCTCAAACAGGAGATAAAGAAGTTTGCAATTTATTCCTTCTTTGCCAAACACCTTTAGCTAAAAACCAGAAACAACAACAGGAGACCAAAAAGGCAAAAACATATAATGGCAGCTATATGTTTGTGTATATAAGAACCTTTAAAATAATCACAGTATTGTAAATATTTCAAGTACCCTGATTACAGAAGTTGACGACATGCGTTCCAGTCATCACAATTTTCTTGGTATAGGAGAATATGACATTAGACAGGCCACATTAACACAGGTTTTATAGCAGCTAGGTCACCAAAGCAAGAAAACATCCCCTTTTTCCCAAAGAGTACAAAGAATTAAAAAAAAAAGCAATGTGCAGATGCATACTTTTATCTGCAGTGTTTGTTGATTTTTTTATTATTTATTATTTTTAAAAGAATTGAAAGGCATTCATTTGGATTAACTCAGGAACAAATTCATTTATTTCCAGCAAGATTTAGCAACCTGCAACCCAAGACTTTTCTGAGGTAAAAAAAAAGGCAAAAAAAATTTCTAAAGTATCAGAATCTAGCCAGTACATAGCACAAAATATTAATGCTACAGCCTCTGCCATACCTGCCTGACCACACAACTACCCACAGTTACTTCTCGCTCTAAATGGGAAGACTGAAAAGGGAACTGGTGGGGTAAGTAGAAGCGTTTAACACTTACCTTTCCCTTATACACTGGTTCTGGTTCAAATACCCTCTCTTCTGCTACAACACCAGTGAACCAGAAATGAGTACACAGACATGGACCGGGGATGCTGTTCTATCACCAACAAACTGGTGACATGCTCATTCCATAACATACACTGAAACTTTTTCTATTTCCAGTTCTGAAGTAAAGGTTGGAAGCCCCTGTTGATCATAGTAAGAGGTTTTTAGGATATTACAGTCCTGCCATGTAGAAACACATCAGGCAGAGAGAAACCAGCCCCTTGACAGAGACAGTGCAGCAGATAGATTCATCATCATCATCATCACAGAATGGCCTAGGCTGGAAGGGACCTTAGAAATCATTTAATCCAACCTCCCTGATACACAAACACGAATATCCTCTTTGGTCCATTTATCATACTTGCTAGTGAAAGTTAATACCAAATGAGAGGATTTCTTCTTTGAATTACTTAAATGTAAAGTTTACACTAAACAGCACAATTCCTAAAGTAGAGGGTTCCAGAGTGAGCTAGTACAAAAGTAACTTTCTTCTTTGATTCAGAAATGCAAAAGCAGTGTGGCAGCAAAGCAGACGGCAAGCATAAGGATGAGCTTCATATAGATGCTGATGCGGAAAAGGAAAGGTAATTCACAACCCACTTGTGTTTTCCCTAGCTCCAAGCAGCATCCTTCCTGACTGCTGCTGCTTACTGCATCAGTAACGCATTCAGCCTGCTACCTTCTCAGCCTCCTACAACACGGAAAATTTCAGAGCTAACCCAGCCTGCTCCTCCCTCGGTCCCTACTACCATGAAACCTTCGGAAGACTCATCTTATGTAAAATAAATCTGACAAGGTTTGGCAGATACTCATTGAGAAATATGATTTGGCATGTGCACAAGGTGAAGGGTGGGGGAAAAAAGGATCATTTTCAACAAGGACTGCAGCACTGAAATGATTGCCATGTACTATTCCCATGTTTATAAACTACTATTTATAAATGCTCTGTTAGGCTCTTTTTAAAAAGATATCTTTTTGAAAAGGCTGATGCTTGCAAAGGAAGATGAGCAGTTTGAAAGAAACAGTTTTCACCAAATTCATGTATTGTACTGGATTAACATAAACTCAGGTAAAGGTAATTCACTCCGTAGTTAAAATACCGTTGTGGAAGGATTTTGTAGCATTCTCTGGCTAGACAGGCCATCTGATCTCACCGACTCTTCAAGCTCACTCAGCTGCTCTGTACATTATGAAAAGTATTATTACTGCCACCAATTACCTTAGAAAAAAAGATAAAACGTGCATTTTTGAAGCCAAAAATGCTTCTGCTAAGCCTTTGGGGAGGAAGTTAAAATACTGGCCCTGCATCGAGGCACAGGAAGAACCAAGTGCCCTCATGTAGCCCTTTATTTTCTGGGAGTCATCACAGAACCAGAGTTTAGTTTGGCCACTGCTGTTCTATTAAGACTTCAGGCAAAAATTTGAGAAGCCTTACAAAACCATGGTCATTTGTTAATACTTGCGATAAAGTTACTTATTAGAAGCAGCTTTCATCATCAGGTCAGATAAATCATGGCACAAACTGAAGTCAGCTTCTAGTCTTGCCCAATAAACCAGAGCATGAGGATACAGCAGATTCCCAACAACAAACCCCAACATCATGTATCTTCCCCCATAAAGACTTATTTTAATAGCTATACAATAACTTTTTCTCCATGGTCATGCTTAAGAAGTTCTTCATTAATACAATCCATAGAAACAACTTCCTCTGGTGACTTATTTGCGAGTATGACAGGTGCCCACTGTGCTGCAAAGCCCTCCCCTGTACCTGAGCAAGAGATGATGGCATAACCCTCAGAGCTGCTTAGGAAGAAATGCCCTGCGGCACAGCTGGGAGGGACACTCCTGGAACAGTGATTCCTCCTTCAGCTAAATGAACTATTAACAGCACCTGCAAGCTGTTGGGCTTTCTCATTTGTTCCTCATTTGCATCTAGTCAAACGACCTCTTAAGCTCCTTTGGTGGGTTTAGTTGCCAGGATCATCCTTCCAGGTCATATCTGTGTTCAACCTACCTTTTTCTTTTTTTCTTTTTTTTTTCCCCCCCAAGTATATTTAAGGCAACTCTTCAAAACTCTACTTGCCTTTTTGCAACTAGAAGTTCTTCAAAACAAGGAATCTTATACATTTTATTTTAATTAGAATAATTAGGCTGAAGATTTATTAGCTACACTAGCAAGTCTTCTCACTTGTTGTTCAGTATGTTGCAAAGACAGTAAATGCATTTAAACTTCTTTCACAGAGATGTGGGTTGCCCCAGGTTTTTATCACACAGTATATATGAGCACCAAGGCAATTCACACTTTAAATTACAGTATCCGTCTATCATTTTCCTCAAAAGTATCTAGTCAACTGAGCAACCCTGGAAGGTGCATTTTCACAACAACAAAAAACTTATTTCCATTATCCAGATTAATTATACACGAAGGTGATTCAACATAGAGAACTTGCTCAAAACTACCAGTGTGGTAGCTCCACTAACTTTTCTGAAGCAGTCATGACACTTTTGCCACACTCAAACTCTTCCAAATACTTATTTTCTTTCCTTGTCACCCATATCAAGAGATTCCTTTATCACAGGTTTGATTTTACTTCTACACATGCAATTTTCAGGTATTTTCTAGTCAGCTTTACAGGGTAACATGCATCTTCAGAAGGAAATAAAAAAGCACAAGGAAGCAGCAAATAAAAAAAAAATGTCAGATCATATTAGGCCTGAAAGACAATTGCCATTACCTTCAGCTTTAATCATCACATCACAATGGAAAAATCAGATGAACCAAGGACTAGTAAAACATAACCACTTTCTTCCAGTAATTAGAAAATGGACTTTGCTGATGGTCCTGTCACGAGCATTGGTAATAACTCTGAAAGATTACATAAGAGTTTTTTTCCATTTTTCTTACAATTGTCCAAAGCAAATTACAGTGAGCATACTATTTGTCCATGCTCTCAAGGTTTACCCAACTCTGGAGCTATACATGCTTGAAGCTTGTCAAGAGCGATCTGTGCAAAAATTTTGCCTTTTTTCCTGTTGAATACCTTATTAGCAGGCATTATGTTTCATTTTTAAAGGGAGATTTCTGTATTTCATGTTTGGTTAAAAGGTCTGTGAATTGATAAACAGCATTTCAATTATCCATTTTAAAGAGTTCAGTAGAAGATGATCATAAAACGGTTGAGGTTGGAAGGGGACCTCTGGAGGTTATCTGGTCCAACACCCCTGCTCAAGCAGGACTACCTACACCCAGCTGCCCAGGACCACATCCAGACAGCTTCTGAACGTATCCAAGGATGCAGACTGCACAACTTCTGTAGGCAACCTGTGCCAGTGTTTGAAAACCAGAAAATTCACTTACTGTGAGAGCTGTCAATCTGTGCCCATTACTTCTTGCTCTATTACTAAGCACTAGTGAGAAGAGCATGACACCCCCTCCTTCATTTCCTCTCACCAGGTATTTATACTCCTCCTGACCCTTGTCTTCTCCTGGCTGAAGATCCCCAGGTCTCTCAGCCTCTCCTCATATGCAAGATGCTCCAATTCCATAGTCATCTTGGTGGTCCCACACCAGACTCATTCCAGTATGCCCATGTCTTCCTCATACCGGGGAGCCCAGAAGTAGACCCACCACTCCAGATATGGCCTCACCAGCACTGAGCAGTGGGGAAGGATCCCCTCCCTCGACCTACTGGCAACACTCTTCCTAATGCAGCCCAGGTGGCTGTTGGCAAATTCTGTAAGATGACCTATAAAAACCTGTCTCCAACCCCCAGAAATCTGGGGAGGAGAACAAAAAAAAACAAAAAAAAAAAAACCAAAACCCCCACCAACCACCCAACCTAAAAACCCACAACCCCAGTCTAACGCACATTCAGAAGCCAGAGCAACCAGATTATAAACATACAAAAAAAAAACCCAACAAAACAAAACAAAAACAAAACCCAACCATCTGCAGAGTAACTTTCTGACTGGCAATACTTCTACAATAAGCCCAGGTTACCTCCTACAGTGAAGTATTGTCTGTGACAATAAGATACAAGATGTGAGGTTAATACTGTACAAAACATTCACATGTATTTAAGACTGCCATTAACAACAGTGATATCCCTCGTCACCTATGGGGTAAACAGACAGTATTTATGTGAGGTAGATGTCATCTGAGATTCGGAGCTCTAGGGAAGCAGCAGTACCTTGTTAAAAAGGATAAAAGCTCCCTAACGTGCAAATTCTTTATAAGTATAAATTAGCTTTTATTTACATTTAGATTTCACATAGAAATGGTGAGATATGGATTCACTGCAGAGAGTCCAGCAAAGGGCCACTAAGATGATTTAATGGACTCCAGAAGTCCCTTCTAGCCTCAACCATTCTGTGCTTTTGTGAAGTTGTCAGAGCTCATACTTTTCAGTTGTGAGTGATTGAGCAAGGGACTTGGACACATCATTCGTAAAAATCAAGGATACACTATTTTTCCAGTGGAGTGGCAGGCAGAAGGTTAAGTGATAAAGAAAAAACCCCACACCTGCTACCGCAATCAACCGCCCAGAAACTAAAAGTGATCTCTCAACTGAAATGAATGAAGGTTTATCCTCTTTTGTAGTACATTTTTTTTTGAGTTCACTCCTACTTTCCTCCCCTTGCCAAAAGTAACCTCATCTCAGTATGCTCAAAAGACAGTATCTTAAAGTCATCTTCTCCTCTTTATTACTGAGAACATAAAGACAAACAGCTACCTCAGCCAATGTAACTCACCAGGCAAAGCACTCCTAAACTAGAGAGGATTCCCTAAGCAACACTTGACTGCACTGAAAACACATACCCTCGCCCACTGTGCTCTTCATTCCTTCTTCCCAAACTCCCCAGCTATATGTCCAATACACCTTGTTATGCCATTAGGCTCTCCTCTAGTAATCACAGACACCACCACTTGTGTGACACACAGCAGCACGTCTCTCTGGGAAGAAAATAATGCATTTACGCACATCTGGTACGTACATCTTTAGTACTGCTTTAGGGTGACTTAAATATTAAGACTTATTCTATTACACCAGAAAAAAATAAGTTAAACAGGCTTTATTTAAGGCAACACAGATGTGTTCATTACTGAAGAAAATGCATTTGTAAGGGTATACTGAAAAAAAAAAATACATGAGAAAGGCTCCTGGCTTGGAAAACATTTTAGACTATGCTTCTGAAGACACAGCAAGAGAACCGCAAACTATTTTTTGGGGAACCAGCCACCCACAGACAGACAAGTCCCTTTTGGCTTGCTAACTGAGAGCACTGCAAAGTAAAAGCGCACTTTCCTCAGTGTTAAAACAGGAGCTAATACTGTCTTCTCCTACGCTGCATAAGAGTAGATATAACAAAGCAGTTTAAACCAGAGAGAAGTCATGCACTGAAAATTCTAAGTCCTAGGATGACGACTTGATTCACAGTTTTACTCAAGTTAACGAAAAGCCTCCAAGTCCTGCAGATTCCAGCAGGTTATGAAACAGGTCCTGCAGAGGGAAATGTTCCAAGTCACAAACAGCAACGCCGAAATGTGGTACCTCATTGCCATCACTGCCTATGAAAAAATCCCTGGAGTAAAATAGAGAACAAATACAATAATCTCACTTTCTCATTTTAAAAATGGCATGAAAGGAACAATAGAAGAAAGTTATTGAAGAAAACTAGATTGTTCCCAGCTGTTATCATAAAATACTACAGCTGTTCGTGTCATTGCAGCTAATAACCAGTTGCGCTTTTTCAAAGATTGTTAACACAGTATGACCATTGTAATCTACATCAACCCAAAACTTGGCAAGCATCACGGAAAAAAAAATACTAAAAAAAAAAATTTAAATTCTGTTGGATTTTTTTAATTTATTTTAGTTTAATTTCTGGTCAGGGGTTGTTTTTTTATGTTTGGAGGGATAGGAAGGGATTTTTTTATGAATGGTTCTGCATTCAAGATGTTGGTTATGATAAGGTGCTTTAAATTCGATGGTAAATAAAAGGTATTAAATTGCTAAAATTGTCTTTTCCAGTAATAAAAGCAGAATTCAGCCACGAAATCCCGTATTTGTTGTTGAAAAGAGATGTGCTGAGTAAAACTATCTCAAGTCCAAAGTAAATGCCGAAATCCTTTTTTTTCTGGAATCATGACGTAGAAGCTCTTAATTGTTTTGTTAACTGAACTATATATGAATCAAAACAGATTTTTCAAAGATTCAAACCCACAAATGCAAAGAAAAGGTTAAGATAGAGACAAACCCCACATACATAGATGCAGAAAAAAAATTCAGATTCAATTCTCTCTACTGGAGCGTTACTCCTTGACAGATGGAGAAAAAAACAAGGGGAAAAGCATGTATTCCCACATAAAATCACCACAGAACCTGGAACGTACTATTTCAAGTAATTTCATGTCATTTCTAGAGAAAATACGTGAGTATATGTTCCCCTCTAGCCCTGTGCCTTCCCCTCCAAAATCACCCATATAAAATTATACACCAGAGAGAAGTCACAGGCTCCTGCACTGTCGTCTTTTTTTTTTTTTCCTCTGCTCTAGTTACCAAGGAAATCACAAATTTATTGATAAAACCAGCATTTGCTTTGCAAGTTTCTCTACTTCAGGACAGAAAAACACCTGCGGAGGAATTCCAAACACTCCAGAAAAACTACCACCTGATCATACACAGCACATGCCCGTTTTCATAGGAACCAGTCTGCGAGTCAGCAACAAGAACCAAATAGAGCCACAGCAAAAGGACAGTGTAAATGAAGTATCCAAAGCAACAGAGCAATAATTGTTAAACATGTACTTATAACCAAAGACAGCATCAGAAAACATGTTAGAAGCTGAGCCGCTTTTTCTCACTTGGAGCTATCTAGCCTGCAAAGGACTTCTTTCCAAATAACAGTTACTTCAAAACATGAAGAACTCAGGAATTTGGCTTTTCGTGGCCACACAATTACTGAGCTGTCACTATCAGCAGGTAATAAATAAATAAACAGGTCATACAAGCTACCTTCAAAGACACTCGCAAAAGCTTAAATTAAAAATTAAAATCTAATCACACACTAAATTAGGCCAAAAACCTGTAGTTTGGATTCTGTTAATTAAGCCTACTGAACAATGCCCAGAGTGAGTGTTAAAGAGCGTCTGCAGCATCACATCTGCGCAACCCATTATTAACACTTGTTATTTTCACCATTCCAATCAGAAGTTCAAAGTGTGCTTCCTTTCTTGGGGCAACACTGTGCAGGCTTGGTATTTTTATCTAATTAGCAAGTATCAAAGACAGCATCATAGCAGAATTTTCTCCACAGCAGGTCAGTCATACTTTTTTGCTCCGTTGCATTAGTTCTGTGTTGTGCAACAGTCACTATGACTCAAGGAAAGTATTTTGGCTAATATGAATCTGAGGCAATGAAAAAGAATATGGTGTAGAATACTAACATCGTTATATCGATACCTGTCTGCATCAGTACGTGTCTAATCCCATTACACCACTTCTCAACTCTGAAAGCCCAGTAACACATCAGACTTCAATTATTTTATTAAGCCATATACACCTACCTGAAAGATGGAAAAACAGCTATTACTATTGGAATAATAATGTCAACATTTCGGCACGGTTTTTCCTCCCTTTACCACAAACCTTTTGTCCAACCTCTGTGCAGACTAGGTTCTGCACCTTTTATGTTTAGAGTTGAAGGTGGGAAGGCTTCAAGTTCACTCATCTGTGGTGAACTTCAGGGCTTTTTTTTTTCCAAGTATTATCAGCTTCATCAAATGGTACCTTCTGTGGCTAACTAAATTCCAGGTCTGGTTGCAAAGACACCAAAGCACGAGTTCTTAATACCCCCTCTCGTCTATGCCAGTCCTCAGAGCTTCTTGCAAACCATGTTAAAACTAACAATCATGCTGCGAGTTTTCAACATCACCGCTGAGCAACCTTGGAGCACCAGCTGAACTGCAAAATAGAGACATCCTCCTGTGACAAGTTGGGTAGAGCTTGAGCAGCACACCTGCAGTGGAGCAGGAAAGAAAGCCACAGAGTCAGCAGCTGCCTGCAGAATCACAACAGAAGTCTGAGGAAGAGGCAGAACACACTTCCCCTATTCCCACGTGCTTCCCCAGGCACCTACCAGCGCCTGTGGATGCACCAAAGGAAAGACACAGTGTTCTGTGGACCTCTTGCGTTAGGTACACGCACCCAAATCACAACTACCGGGCAGCACCCAGGCTGCTTGAGGTACTCTGCAATGAGAGCAATCAGGATAGAAAAGTTTGCAGAAACGTAGGAAAGCAGAAAAGTAAGGGCATGCTGAAACACAGCAGGGAGAAAATATCACAGATGAAAAACTCAGAACCCCAACTTGCCAAAACCAAAAGGAAGCTGCAACAGGCATTCAGTACAGCATGGCTTTATTTCTGAGGAGAAGTTTGATAGGTAGACAGTCCGCAAGCTAAATGTTTTCAAAGACTTCCTGAAGTACACCCTAAAAGAAAAGAACATCATCTGCACCTTAAGCACATGCAATCCCCAGACACCCAGGAATTAAATTCTAACTAAAAACATTATTTTGGACTCCTGATGCCTTCCCATTCTACTCCTTCCTCTCTCCAGCTCCAAACATAAATGGCATTAGTTGGAAATTAGCTGGAGATTGTGTTGACATCATAATTCAATCTTAAATAAGACAGTCATGTTCTCCTCATGCAGCAGTGTTGCCATATCAACGTTAACGTGCCTAACCTCACTTATAAATATAGATATCATAGTCAGTTTAAAATGCACATAAATGACTGTCAAGAAGGTACTACTCTGGAGGTGTCATTTCAGCAGCAGAGGCTTTTCTGGTAGGGTAGGAACAAGTAGTTCAGATTTGCATCTTTAGAAGAAAAATTTACCATCATAGCACTTACTGTCTCCTTGTTTCTCCACATACAATCTCCCATCTCTTCCTTCATTTGCTAATGAAAATAAGGAAAAAAGAACACAGCCTGGGTACAACACTCGGCAATAATGCATCTGAAGCTACAAGCCAAGTGGCAGATTGCTCAGTGAGCCACACACCTCCAGGAACTGGGCTGCACATACACTATAATATTTTTCAGAACTGGGATGATAGTTTCCACCCTTATTGATTGAGTAGCCATAAAGTGATCTTTTATGGGGGATGTGAAGGTAAATGACTGATTATCAGAACAGGAAATAATTTAAGTGTTCAGCTGAGGAACCATTATGCAATTGCAACTTGCATTTGACTCATGAAACCACATACAAAAGAATACAAGAAGGCACCTTTTCATGAAGATGATCTGAAGTGGCTTTTACTTTAGAAACTTGTGGCTTCTTTTATGGCACGCTTGGGAGAAGTGTTAAGAGTATTTTAAGATACAAAGATACTGCTTAAGGAAGTACTTTCCTCCACATTCTTTAAAGCCATAAAGAGGGAACTATCCCTCACTACATGCTACTTCAATATTACTGGTAAGCCTCAGATGAACTAATATTTATATTTAAATGGAGTACCAAATCTAAATTATAGTCCTGCTTTTATACTTTAAGTAGGAGCCACTCAGCAAAACAGATGAAGGTTTGAAAAAAAAAAAAAATTTACGAGTTTGGAGTATCCAAGCTACAGCTATTTATTTATTGACATTACGCAAGCTGACTTTTGACAGAAAATCCCTTTAGAAATACCAGATGGGAAGGAATGTGACAAGTTCTGCAAGTCATGGAACTACAAAAAATTAATTTAAAATGTCAAGTTATGTAATCAAAGTAAATATATTTTGCATTTGATCTTCCTGCCACAACCTGCACAGAAAAGCAAGCATAACCATGCAATGTCTATCATCTCTAAGTGTAATGCAGGTGATGGAAGTAGATACCATTCAATCTGGGAATGGATAGCAGAGAGGAAACAACTGTTCTCTACAACATCCCCCTATGGAAAATGACCTCAACTGGCACATATTTTCCAATTAAGTTAAATGCTGATAACATCCAGCATGAACTCCTCTTTCAAGTTTCTCACCACCACCAGGGGTAACAAAAGCACCAGCTCTCTTGCTGGGCTCAGGCAAAAAGAGCAGGTAACGGAAGACAGCTGTGGCCAGTGTGGAATTCAGAAGAACACAACAGGTTTTTAACACAAACAAGGCAATTTTGTCCCTCACCTCCTATCAGTCCTGAGCTTCAGCACATTGAGCAAGCCCCTCACGTAATACAGAGTATGAGAAAAGGCTCCCACCCGTGCAGTGCAGCAATAACCACACAAGAAAGGCGCCCTTCAGTGCGCCAACAATTTTTTACCCATGCCCATACAGCAAAAGGCTTGCTTTGCTAAAGGGCTTATTTACAAAATTATCTTAATGACTAAGAGGCCCAGTGAATTCAGAAACCAAAATAAATCACCAGCTTCATTACACAAGCATAACTGTCAAGCGCTCTACTTTGGTTTTGTTTCAGTTTCTCATTAGTACATTAACACTCCTCCGCAAGTGCTGTACACCCCTTGCACACGTATGCAGGTTTTCACAGTCTCAGCTCACAAAGACTGCAATTCCCAAGAAGCATCCAGCTGACAGAATCCACTGGTCTTACAAGCATCAACTTAGTTTGGAGCATGAGATAAGAACAAAGCAGTTACATATAAGAAAATAACAGGCCAACTTCATTTTCTTTTGCAAGCATATTCAGTTGTCTTCTGGTCTCAGCTGGATCTCATCTGGCTCGCTTCACAAATATACCAGGGGATCTGCAACCACAGCTCCCAAAGCTGAGGTGGAGGAACATCTACCCCCTCAAACGAAGGTAAAATTGGACGGAGGAGAGCAGATAACCCCCAGCTACAGCAGTGCCACCTTTCTAACAGACCCAAAGGTGAATTTTCTACTTAATAACACTCCTGAAACGCTGATGCAGGCTTCCTCAGAGCAAGTGAGTACATTCCTAAGTACTATGTGGATAAATTAATTAAAGAAAAATAGAGTCAGCTTTCCTATGCTGATAGGAACAGCTACAAAGCAACTCTTTTCCTTTCCTTTGTGAGGATCAGGCAGGTATTGAACCTTCAGCATCCTCAGAAAAGGAGCACACAACCATTTACTCTCCTATCATCAGACAGCTATAACTATCCAGGTAACGCTGGTCTTTGTCACACATTTTCTAGTGCTCAAATTTGCACCAAAGCATATATCAAATTCACCAATGCTACTGACATAAAAGTCATCACACAATTACTCAAAAACTACTGAAAGGTAGCCCAGCGTGGCAGGATACATCTATGCTGGAAAAACTGCACTCAATTCACGGCAAGACAAAGGCAGGCTTCTGCAACACGCCGACGGTGGATTCCAGCCTGGAGCACAAGCCTTTGGCAAGTACACACAAGTCTCCCCGGACTAATGGAAACTCTAAACTGCATTGCTAATTCCTTTTATTGACAGCAATTTTGCCTTTCACAAATCTGATATTAACACTGATGGCTAACATATTGATCGTGAGCTGGCATTCATATTAGATTAGAAACAACAGACAGCCTGAACATTAGAAGACCATTAACAGTGACACAGTTTGAAAATCAGAGACAGCAGAGACCAGTGCCCAGGTTTTTTGGGTGTTGTCAATTGCTGATATAACTGTGTACAAAGGTTCACAAGCTGTGGCAACAGCCCATCTAAACAGCCGAGACATTTCATTGAAATTCCACTTTCCTTCAAAGACTAAAAAAAAAAAAACCACTCAAAAGACCATAACCATCTGACCTGCCCAGAAGTATCAAAACAATCACTGTACCCAGCTAACAGCAAGACTTCCAAGAAATACCGACCACTTCTTTGTACGACTACTCCGGTTCACTTTCGAAGTTTTTATTTAGAATTACTCTTCTTTGAAGCAGTATTTCTAGAAGGCAGTAATGCAACACTGAATATTTTGAGGAGGCCAAGTAACACGATACACAGCTTTTCCCTCCAGGTCGGTGGGGTTCAAATCTTTCTACGTCAGTAATGACCAAAAAGCTGTTGACATCAGACAGCTGTTATGTGACCCATGAGGAATGAGCCAGTATCCTCAGTCCAGTTTTCCCTGGACAGGTACTCCTACCTTCACAAGAACAACCAGCACTCTGGCTGGCAAGTCTCAGGAGCTAAAAGCTCCTGAGATAAGGATTGGCTTCCTCAGTTCTGAAGGAGAACAATAACTGAGACAGCTGTTTGCCCAGGTGAAGGCTGCATCATACCTCTAATTAAAAAAAAAAAGAGGAATTTCAATTCGTAAGTACGTCAAGTCAGCATTTGTTGCAACTGTATGCTGCCCCAAGCCTTGATCCCACAAACTTCTGAACATACAGGTTATCAAGTTTGCAGTCAACAGACGAAGTGTTGCTCCTCTACAGGATCACAAAATCCAGAGAGCAAAGGTGAATTCTCTAATTTGCATCATAACATCTGTCCCGTCTTAAGGAGGGAACAAGAGTAAATCAAAAAAGTACTTCTCAAACCATAACTTCATCCTCTGGATTCACTTATTTTTTCCTTTAGCTCAGCAGAACACAGTTTTGTAAATTTTGACAAGAGTTAATTTGCTTCTGAAAACTTAGCCTTATACACAGATAGAATCTTTTCTTTACACTGCTCATTGCACCACAGCATCAGATCCAAAGATTTCACTACAGCCACCAAATGTAATTGTGCACGAGCTGCATAACAGAGATGGGAGAAGACCTAATAAGCCTTTTTCCCATTCTCCCAAAGGCATGTTTGCTTTTTGATTCAAATCAGTTTAAGCGCAGTTCAGACAATTCAATAAGCAAAGCAAAATGAGTGCGAGATGAAGTCCTCACCTACAGCAATACCCTACTCATCAGTATATTTTAGTATTTTAAGGATGAGAAGGAAGAAAAAACAGCCCACAGCAACCTCTCCCCCAAAGACACAGCCCTCAGCCACAAGCAATCTGCATGAAGCTGCTGGAATCGCAACCTCCCCAAACTCACCCCGACATTACATAACAGTGCCCAGGCAGGATTTTCACCAGCCAGCCCAGAATTATTGCTAGGAGGAGGCATCTCCTGTCATGCATCAGCAAATCAAGAGTTTAAAAAAAAAAAAAAAATTAAAAAAAAAATCACCCACCAAACACAATAAAAACAAGCAAAAAAGAAAAAAAAATCCTACACATGCAAACAGAAGAGACAGTTTAATCCAGATCTTACATCTATATGTTAAAAATATTTCATTTCTAAGTAAGGTTTTATATGACATTGTAACCTAAAAAAATAAGTTGTCATATATCTCTCCAACACCAGAATGTCTGTTTTCCCCCCTCTAAAACACCAAGGCTCTTCAACTGCACACAAGGTGCCTTTTTGGTTTTTTAATTATCCCTTACTCATTTAACAAGCCTATTTCAGTTTCATCTCAAGAAAGTACAAATCATGTCCTATAGGAAAGAAACAAAGTAACCTTTTCCTATGTCTAATATTATTACCACAATTGTTTTCTTGACTTCCTTACAGTCTATAAGAAGGCAGTGTGAAGTGCCTAAGATATAGCAAATAATCCTATTAAGAATCAGTTTACTGTGTACTACTCTCTTCAGATACTATTTTAAGACCCTAAAAGGATTTCAATATTTAATAAAGGACTGAACCAGTTAAACAAACCTTCACATCTCAGTGGAACACTGACATTATGAGACAACAGTTACCAGGTGAGATGTACATCTAAGTGGCGTGTATGTTCTGTTCTTTTTGTTCAATAACTTGGTTTGACAAAGTTGGTTTGGTGTAGTTGCATTGTAAAAATATCTAACAACACCTACCGCTAAGTTTTCTTAAAAATGGTCCTCTCTAAGAGATGTTGAAATGTTACAGGTGTGGAAAAAAAAAATAAACGTAAAGAGCAGTTGCTGATAAAACACATCAGGACATGCTGAAACCATTGAAGGTTTTGTAAATATAGAGATAACTCCTATTCATGATGAACGCTGACTTAAGCCAAAGGAAGTTCTGCCATAGCAAAGATCAGTGTATGTGGTCATGTTTTAGGACTAAGGCAGATTTAACATAAAATAAAAATAACAAGTTAGGCATCCCATAACCATAAAGAGGTCTTTCCAATGGGACAGTCATTTGTTGTTTCTACAGAATACAAGCATCAGCTAAACAGAGCTCTTTCAGGCTTCTAAAGCCTACTGTTGGTGTGATATAACAGACTGACTACTTAAACAAGCAGTAAATATTCAGGATATTAGAAGGTAAAGGTGAATTCCCAAGTCTTTTTAGAAAACTCTGACCATGCTTGTTATTGTGTTTCTTGCAACATCTGAAGATCTAAAATTTCATTTGGAGGTGAAAAAAAAAATAAAGCAAGAAGGAGGAAAGGCATAAGAAGGATAAATATAAATACAAAAAAATATAAATAATACGACTTTCTGAATAATATTTACATTGAGTGTTTAGTTTTGGTGTACACTCATGTAAATACAAAAGTGTATAACGTTCCAGCCTCCAGCAGCCTGGGTTCTGGAAGGATGCAGCCTGCATCTGGGATTTGTGCTTTCCACCATCACGCTCTGCATTGCAATACGGCTTAGAACCCAACCGAATAAAACACACTGTATCCAAGTGTATCCAGCTAATGTGGCCGCTGCTGAAGGGGGAAAAAAATTTAAAAAAAAAATCAAGGGGGAAAAAAAAAACCACCAACACTAAATACACCCGCACTTCATACGTGCCGAGAAACGCACGCGTGCAATTTAAACCGGGGACTACCTCGGTAAATAAGACCTTGGTGTGTACTGCAGGGCACAACGTGCTGTTAATCTCGACTCTAACGTGTTTACCCGGCCGAGGCTGGCGGCGGCACCCGCATACCTCCGGAACCCGGCGCAGATCATGGAGCCCACAGAGCCGCGTTTGCGCCGAGCTGCCGCCCACCGCCACGCACATCTGCACGCACCCGCGGGCGCACCGCCGCGGCTACGCCTGCTGGATAACTTCACATCCACGCAGGCCGGGCCGTCAGTAAGAGACGTCGACGGAGGAGGAAGAGGAGGAAGCAGCCCTCGCCGCCTCCCACAGCGCCCGCGCCCCGCCGCCCCCCTGCGCCCACGGCCGCCCCCCCCTCCCCGCCTCCCGCCTGCCCGCCCGGCATCCCCGCCGCGGGTGCCACCCTGCAGCGCGCTGGGGGCGGGAGAGGGAAGCCGGGCAGCGCGGCCGGTCCCCCCGCAGGGGGCTTCGGGTTGGTTTTGGGGAGGGCAGCGGAGCCCCGGCTGTCGGCGCGGGGAGGTTTTCCCTGCTGCATGCGGGGAGCCGAGCGGCTGTGACAAGCGGCGGCGCAGCCTGCGGGGGGGCTCGGGGGAGCTCAGTCCGAAGGAGGAGGAGGAAGGGGGGATGCCCGGAGGAGCAGGCGGGCTGGGGGAGGGGGCCGAGCCCTGCCCCCCTCTCCCCCAGGCTCTGGGGCGGGGGAGGAAGCTGGGGCTCCCCCTCTCTCTCACGCCAGCCCTGTGCAGCGCCTTCAAGGCGGAGAGGGGGAGGCGGCGGCGGGGGAGGAAGGGGGGGAAATGCTGCAATGTAGCGCCGGGCGGGCAGGCGAGGGAAGCCGCAAACCCTCCACCGGGACCCGGCGTAAGCCCGTGGGCCGAGCCCACCGCTTTCAGCGGCCGTACCGCCGGCAGCCCCACGGTACCTGCCCGGGGCGGGGAACAGGGACGAGAGCGACACGACCCCAACGCGGGGTGGGGGACACACGCACAACACAAGGCGGGACGACCCGGCCGAGAGGGCAGCGGGGGCGCGGCACCCACCTTTCACCACCCTGTCCGTCGTCGATAACTTGGGATCAACAGCCTTATGCTCCGACATGTCCGGCGGCCGGGGAGGCGGCGGGGCTCTCCCCCCTCGGGCAGGGCAGGCGCGGGCTGAGGAGGCGGCGGCCGCCGCTGCGGTCAGGGCTCCGGCTCCTGCGCTGCGGCCGAAGTTGCCGCGTCCCGCCGCCGCTCGCTGGCTCGGCTGGTCTCTGCCGCGCGGTGCCTTCCTCCTTCGTCTTCCTCCACCCCCGTCCTCCTCCTCCTCTTCCTCCTCCAGTTAATTATTGCTCGCTTTCAATCACGCCTCCGGATTGTTTAGGCCGGCTCGCTCTTCCCCCCCACCCGCGCCAAAGACCCCGGCGACAACACTCGCGGCGGGCGGCTGTCAGGCAGCGCCGGCAGGAAAAGCCGCGAGTGGACGCGGGCAGCAGGAACAGCCAGGCTGCACACGCAGCGGCCAGAGCCCTGCGCTTCCTTCCTCCGCGGCGCGCCGCCGGCTGCTCCGGCTCCTCCCGCCGCCACCGGCCGCCGACGCCGCCGCACTGGATCGGGATCCGGATCCGTGTCTTTCCAACACCCCCCCCCCCCCCCCACTGCCGCGGGGTCTCTCCCCTCAACTCGCACCGACACCGGCCGCGGCCCCGCGGCGCTGCACACGCTCCGCGGCGCAGCCGGCCCCCCCCCATCCCCCCCCCGCCCGCCCCGGCCCCGCGCCGCCCGGCCCCGCCCTCCCGGCTCCCGCTCCCCCGCGCCACCATTGGCTGCCGCCCCAGCTGCCAATCACTGTCAGGTAGCCCCGCCCGGCCGCACCGCCCAGGTGCGCCGCCCGCGCCGTGGGCACCGGCGGGTCCGCGCGCCGCTCCGCTCCGCTCCCGCAGCCGCGGCGAGGAGGGCGCGGGGGGGGCCGCAGGACGCGAGGAGCAGGAGCAGGAGCAGGGGCAGGAGAGGGGCCGCGGGGGCGGCCGCCGCTTCGTCACTTACAGTGGCTGCGCCACGGAGAACCGCGCCCGGTGGCCGCGCCTGCGTGCCGGACAGCCCCGCGCTGGACCAGGGGGGCGCGGGCAGCCGCAGGGAACTGGGGGAGCCCCGGCCGCCTGCCCTGAGGGGTGTGGGTGTGAGGAGGAGGGGGTGTCTGTCCCGAGGTGGGGCGACCCCAGCGTGGTCACATGGGGGCAGAGGGCACAGCCGGGGCTGCCTCTGGGGAAGGGAAAGTGCTTAAGCGACATCCTGCAGTCCGGGGAGATTGCTAATGTATCCTCCAGGGAAGAGACTCAGCTACTGAAAAAAAGAGAGAATACGTCCGTCTGCTCTAAGTGTTCGCGTTGCCCGGCGCACCTGGCGCAGGTCAGGTTGCCGAAAGGGCAGCTGCGGGTTGCAGCACTTGGCCTGGCTGCTGGGGCCCCTGACCAGCCCCACGGCCTCCTCAGACTGTCCATCAAGGGGCAAACGTGGTCCGCGAAAGGTTCATTGTCCCCCTGTGGAAGATGGCAACTCTCACTTGGTGCTTCTTTGGGGATTGGAAAGTAATTTGCATGTGTGACCGTGTCACAAGTCGTTCCAGACTACATAAATATTGTTTAGGGCTTGTTTATACATGTAGTTGTTCAGGAGGAGCAATTCCTGACTAATTTTGTGACTAATTTCCAGAATAAGGATGAGCTGTTCCGATTTTGTTTAACACTGCGAGTTTTAATTAAAGAGGAAAATAGGGCACACCTATTCTGGAAGAGGGATGTTTACAGAGTTGTTGTTGAATAACTTCTGTGTAGATGAGCCAAGCATCAGCAGACACCTAACTTGGCTTCCCATTTCCCTCCAGGGTGATGTACAAGTTGCTTGCTTAGCAGATACTATTGCTTTAAAAAGCCACAAAGAAAATAGTAAGATGGCAGTTATGACACATGTTCTGTGCTTTGATTTGCCTGACATTTTTAGGGGACATTTTGTTGGCTGTCCTTGTGGTGTTTTTGCTGAACATGGGAAGACATTGTATGCAGCTGACATTCAGTACAACAGCATGAGTTCTCAGCTTGTTCTGACAACCGTGGTGAGCTCCATGTGGTGTGATCATCCTTTTGTCCCACGAGCACAGAGTAGCTGGGTAGCAAAAGTTCCCATCTGAGATTCCTATGGTGATGGTAACATGAGAATAAGAAACAGAGCTCATGCTCAAGCAAGGGTATTTTACATATGCCCAAACAAATCCTTAAGCCCAGGACACGCATGCAAAAGGCTCCCTGTATGCTCAGCGCACTCCGCGAAGCACCAAGTGCACAGAAGAATCTGGGCAGAAAACACCTTCATCCTGCTGCTTAGCGGCACTCGGTGCTTGGACACGGAAGGAGAAGCAGCGTGTTAGGAATGCAGTATGGCCAGTAAATTCAGGTATTGCCTACACCTTGCGGGCCACAGCTTCATGAGACGCGGAGGACCAGTTTGGATCCGTTCTTCTGTGACTGCGGGCTGTTTGCATGAGTCATCTGGATTCTTCTTGATCGGCTGCAACAACAGAGACTCTGGGTCTCTCCAGTTTACGCTTGCTCCCCCATTAGTCACAGGGCAAGACTTCAGTTCTGATTTTTTGACAAGAAAGTATGGTTATTGTTGCTGCTATATAAGGACTTTCAGTGTCACAACTTCAGCATGTTTATATTAATTCTGAAATCTATCTAGGACTTTTTTTTAAACTGTTTTCCTTTACTTCTAAGTATTCACTTACGACATGCCATCCAGGCTAGGTAACGTTCTTTCATTTTGTCTTGTGGAGAGTCTTGATTATGCATCTGTTAAACGCATTTAGTCTTCCTTTCCAAGGTAGAATCCCCTTTTCAGCTAATTTATTCCTTAGAAGTTTTAAGGTAAGCTTTCATAAGACAAAGCTGAATACCACTGCCCCTTCTGCAAGGTGTGGATGCAGGCAAGATTCAGGTCACAAGTATAAGATCTCATGACTACTCTGTTACAGTGTGGTTAAATCTTAACCCTATGACTTGTTTCAGGAGCATCTGCAAAATCCTTATCCTTGCTGTGAGAGAGGAAATGAAAGAAAGAAATCACCAAACATTGTTCTCTCATAATGGTAACAGTCTAGAAAAATTCTGTATTTCAGATCTATTCTGGTAGTAAAGGTTGTACAACTGTTCCTTATTACTTAAACCTGTTATTTTCCCCCAACTGCACAGATGGTCCTGCACAAAGACCTCCTTTACATAGAGGGATTTCTTTTTCATGGGATCCAAGTCCTGTTAAGATTCATTTTTCTTGTTTAGCAGTAGGAGGAGAATGTGAAGATCACATCTTTGAATGGAAAGAACACAATCCATGGATTCTGCGAAAATTCTAACACATTTGACCTCTTGCACCACCAATCCCTAGTAGCATCATTAGTCATTTCACCCCCCAGTGGAACAGAAGCCCAGCATGATACATTGGAAGCTCTGATCTGAAGAGCAGTCACTTCTGATCACAGATTTTGGAGACAAGGTCTGTGAGAGCTGGCGGGAGCGGAGGGGGGGAGAAAGTTTTTTCAAGTCCGAAATAAGTCAGTCCCCATCTCTTTGCCTCAGATGAGCGATTCGTTTGCAATTTTAGCTGAGGCATGACAATTCCTTTGAGCAGACAGCAGCTCCAGAAAGCAGTAGCCGCCAGCTGAAGTGGAAGGAGGAATAAATGCCCAATACAACGAGAAGGTGGTAATTTTCAGCCAGTTTCCTAAAGATGTGCAGACTAACGGATTCTAAACTTTATCATAGATACTGTGAAAAAAATAGCTGTCAAGTTGACTGGACTTTACTTCAGCAGTAAGATGAAGATTGCCTTCTAGAAATGTAACCATATACTTGCACACTGACTCACCCTATTAAGATACTATTTTGAAGTACTGATTGTAAGAGATAGCATCTAAAATTTTAGTAATTATTATTAGAGAAAAACTGTTCTAGCTAGGATGAATCTGTCCTCCATACATTAGATTTTTGGCCCCTGGAAGTTCTGGCTTCACATGTAATAAATATAAGTTTGACAGTATCTTGGAAGTAAAGGGGAGTTAGGGAGTGTTCTTGAGTATTATGATGGCTGCATGGGAAATATATGCAACAGGGTTAGTCTGAATATTAGTGCTGCCTTAACTGATTATTTTCCTGATTTTTCTTTTAAGAGAAATTTGTCATTGTTTGTTTACTTCACTTCAGTGTAAAAATTAATGGGAATTCTTAACATCTGTGTATCTAAGTCTATTTCCTAGGCCATAATCTCTATAGTGTAGTTGTCTACAAGATTAAAACCACTCCATACTAGTCTAAATTGACAGTGCATCTTCAGGAGATGCTCCACAGTGAAATCAATGCTCTAGTACAGCCCACACTCACAGCACTGACTACAAACACCTAAAACTTGCAAAAGAACTACAGTCATCTGTATTCCACATGTCATTTAGTTCCATCATATCTCAGAGAGGAAATTCACCCCAGTGTAGAGAGTCTATACAAAGGGTGACTTACCCATTTAGACCACCATCAACGTGCCTGAGGATATTTCTGGCAGATGGTTTCCTACACTTATTCTACCTCAGTACGCAAGAGGGAGCCAGATAAAGGGCCTGTAGCAGGTAATAATTCCTTACGTCATCCAAATGCTTTCTGGCTGTGTTCGCAAAGGAGTGGAAATATCAGATGGCAAGGCACAGCCGCATGCATTAACAAATGCATCCTCTCTTTTCCCCGTGTGTGGTCTTCATGCATCCACTGCAGGCACTTAACCTGTTGCATCATCAGCCTCTCTGGAGCTTTGCGTGCTTTCCCCTCGCATACATCTGCTGGGCCTCTGGCTCAGGTATTTATACAGGTTCTAGATTTGGTCCTGAAGCTTTTAGGAGAATATATACATGATGTTATTGATACTGTGCCTGGTCTAAAAAGCAAAGCAAAATAGATAATTCACAGAGAGTCATGACATGGATGATACCAAAATTAATTGTCTTCTAATAAAATGCAAGCAGTGGTGTCCAGAGTACTGGAGAGGGAAAGCAGGTTAGCTCCGAATTCCGAGATGCTGAATCAACATGGAAAACGGTAACAAATGGTGCCATGAGCAGTTACACAGAGCTTGACTAACATTGGAAAAGTCAACAGGTAGTAAAAGAAAAGAACACAAGCGAAAGAAAATAACCTTGAACCATGGAAATACTTATATCCCCTGCCAAAACTGTCCTGCCTACAACAGGTTTCAATATAAAAGAGGTGTAACTGTGGTCATCTAAGTCTACAAATGAATATGTGCATTCAAATTAAGCCTCTGGTGCAAAATCGGTCCATAGGTCATGCCTGCAATCCCTAGCAGCACGCATACTGAAGAGAAAAAATGCAAGAGATTTCCACATCTGTCCCCTTTCCAATACTGCTTAGAAGCGAGCTTATGCAAGTTTCCTCCACTGCAGTTTCAGATTTCTTAAGAGGCATGTACTTTCATCAGGCTGCTCTAGTAAGCCCAAGGGTAAAGACCAGGTTAGCATTAAGTTTGGAGACAAGTAGTGAAGCCAGCATAAGAATAAATCAAGACACCAGAGACACAACGAGTCACACCAAACTGAAGAGCATAGTCATAAGGTCAGAGCCAGAACTTTGAAAACCAAAAGAGTCCCTCTTACAAGCTAAGTCACGGGTGGAACAAGGCAAGGTATAACAGCATAGCACAAAGGAGAAAGGAACCAGAGATCAAGATTAAGCAAACACGAATGAAAAGCCAGAGAGTCAGAAGCAAAACTACAGCCAAATGGCACTGCAGACTGCCAAGAGAACTGGTGGAGTTGCCTGACACATCTGCTATTAGAGGAAATTAGCCAAGCCTTAGCTTCTGCACAGCTGGGCCACCGTCCCAGTTGCCCTGTTGCATCCAGCTGCAGAGCCAGTAGCCCAGGCAGAGCCCAACAATATGGATAACTGTGCATTGGTTTAAAACCCAAACTGCAGTAGTGCTTATCCCTAAAAATTTACTGGTGCAAGCAGCAGATGTAACTCAACTTATGTATCCAGTAGACTGTTGCAGTGATTTGCCTAAATGTGGTTGAAATTATAGCTTTAATTAAGCACTGCAAGTTTGTGCAGTGGAAATGCAGAAGCGTAGAAGAAATAGATGTATCTGAAGGCAGGCAACAGTGCCAGAGTTCCCAGAAGTGGAAAGACATCGCCTCATCTCCCTCTACTGGTGTGCACACCCCCAAGTCTCTCTGCAGAGTGAGAAGCCTCCACCTCGTCTGCTTCGCCTATGCCAATACTTTGTGAAACTACCAGAAAGGACCCTTGGGAGGAGCTTCCAGCATCGAACTGTTCTCAAGATGCTGGCAAAAGCTTAAAACCGCAGTCCTGGTATCGAGAATTAGTCATTTGCTTCCAGAGTTCATCCTGCAGGCTCTGGTTCTTAATTAGACATTGCTTTTAATGGGAGGCTACAGAATACAGATTTCACCATGGGTGTTAAGATGTTATCCCAGTGAATATTAAAATCTTCCAGAAAACATAAATTAAGAAAGGAACTGAAGGAAAGCTCATTGTTTTTTCAGGATGATGTTGCAGTCACAAGCATCATGGCAGATGTTTAGAGAGGAAGGAACAATATTTGAAGGAAATGGGAACAGTAAAAATGACAAGATGCGCGTTAATTTTGTATTACAAGTATCTAACATATAGTTAATTTAGCTCTGGTGTGGTATTAAAAACTACTAGTGGCAGGAGCAGTTGAAGAGATCCTGAAGTAAGATGCTCAGTATGTTTAATACCCAGGATGCTTTTCTGCCTCCTTTATCAGGAGCGAGGCTGTTGTCAAAGACATGAGAACAAAGAGGAATGTGTGTAATTGTTTTTGCAAGAGTAGAGCCGTATTTGGTTTTACAAAGATGCTGCAATTTATTATTTATTTTTGCTGCCTTTATGGCCAGTAAACAGTACAGATTAAAACCCTGCTTCTTTAAAGGTAGAATATATGGAACATATCCTGGTGTAAATGATTTATTCAAGTGCCGTCAGTGCCAACTAAGGGCTCAATGGTAACAAACAAACCATAACTGGTATTAGAGGTGAGATAATTAATCACAAGAAGTCAATACCCCGAGGAATGAACACTGAAAACATTAATTGCCAAAAAATCCCAGAGTATAAAGTGTCTTGTGATGTATTATTTAAAGAAATAGTAAATAGTGGATAGTGAATACAAAAAGGAGCAAAGGACTAGAATGTGTTTTCCATACTGACCTCCTGTGCTATGGCTTTTCCTAGGAACTTTGGAATGAAAAAGAAAGGACAGAACAACCTGATCTCTGAATGTGTGTCTGTCAAATTCCCAAATATTTACAAAGCAAAACACTGAATCCTGGAGATTACCATGCAGCTTAAGGAGCTCTAATGAATACAATTGCTATATTGAATTAAATGTAACTAACATATTCAAGTTGACTTAGTGGTAGCATTACAAAATACAAAAATCTTCAATTAATTTTCAGTCAGTTTGTCTGTAATTTATACTTTGGGAATCCAGGTTCTCACTTACCCTAAGGCTTCAAACTGCTGTAAGATGCAAAGCTGCTTTATAATGGTTGTAAGTTACGCTCACTTAAATCCCATTTTATATTCCCGGGGTGATGAAGAGCAGCCCTAATGGAAGTCAGAACCAGGTTTCTAATTGACAACAAATATTCTCAACGAAGAATGCACATTCAGGGCTGCGGTCTGCACCAGCTGCTGCAAAGGTACTCCTTCAGTGTAGCAATGCACTACTAGTCCCACAAGGCTTTCCTGCAGGGCAGCCTGCAAGATTACATGCTAACACCCTTAAAAAAAACAACAGAAATATCAACAAGACTCCCCCCTTCTCTCTACCTATATAATTTAAAAACATCAGCCTCAGGCATGCCACAGAACATCCTTTCAATCATATTTTAATCAAATTGCTTTTCAGCTTCTCAAGTTTTATGTAAGAAGCACATGAGCTGCTTTAATTTTTCCTCCTCCTCCCTCGCTTCTCAAAAGAAAGTTTCAGTGCTCTGTGCTTACTCAAAGCATGGCATTCAGCACAGCAACAGACACATAAATCTTCTGAATTGCTAAAAAAGTGCTACCCAGAGGCTGGTATGGCTCTAGATGATGACAATCAAGTGCACAGGACTGGAGAATGCAGTTGAAAAGCACTGAAGAAAATGTATTTTCCTTTTAAAAGATCCTTACTGGTACAGGGCACATCCATTCTATAAATAGATGTGCTCTACAGGATGGGACAATTTCATCATCTTGACTTTAATGGTTTGTGAAAATTATTTAAACCATAAGTAAGAAACAGACATTAACATTATTCAAAACTTTGAAGATGTTGCTTGTTGAGCGTAAGTAAATATTTTTTCAGTTACTCTTGCTGTCTTAGCATTGCCAATGAGCCCAGTACTTGTGTTGGTTGCTTTATATGACACTGCTTTCTGCCTAAGAAGGAAATACTTCTCTAACTCTCCTGGAGTTCAGAGCTATCCCAAGAGTAATGACTTCTTGCTGGTTGTCTTCCAAGGGATGTTGTCAGCCCCTCAGCAGTTCATTTCGGGTGAAAATAACCCGTGTGCTGAGGCCAGACCAAGATCATATACCAAATAAGTCCCATTAAAATCTTCAGATAAGTCTTAAGTGATACTTAAGTACTGCAGTGCTGGCCTTCTGCTCAGTGGTGAGTTCATCTAGTATCTGCAAAAATAGGTTTGCTCTGATTTAAAAATTCACCAGGACTTATCCTGACCTCAGAGTGTGATTGGTGAGATTTCCAAAATCATGTAGCCAAGGAAACGCATGCTCTGCCAGATTCTGAGGAGTTTTCCACTTAAATACATCAGGTGGCAGAGGGCTGATCACAACTATACTGGTGGAGGATCTGGATGCTGTTACAGTACATTGGTCTCTGAAGACTTTTCTTTACTGAAAGAGTTGTTAGGCTGTAGAGGAATTTCTTGTGGAGCAGAGGTGCGGTATAACTTTAAAAGTGTGGACAACCCAGCTTAGGCCAAAACAAAGGCTCTGTCCTTGAAGCTGCCTTGGAACACAGGGAGGAGGAGGTTTTATCTGTTTTGCGAAGAGCCTTGCCAGGGAGAGAAGGGGGGTGTGAGAGCCGCTTGCATAGTGGAATGGCACTACCCAATAAAACGCTGGCACATGTAAACCTGTAACTGACCAACTCTGTTAAGGGGCAGGCGCGGGGACACTGCTGAACTGTATATATTGAGCTGTCCGGAACAATAAAGGGAGGACGATCTGTAGCCATATTGGTGTGATGGTCGTTAACTTGGCCGGCTCTCCGAAGGAGAGCGGATTGCTTAAACGCGGGAAGACTCCGAAGCATCGGACGTGAGCCGATTTGGGAGCCGGAGAGCTGGAGGCAGGAGAGTTCCGAGTGTGACCAAAAGGGCACCGGAGACCAGAGCTTGAGCAGCTGATCAAGCCCCTGCCAAGGTAAGACCGCGATGGAAACGGACGCGGCAACTCGCCTCCTTAGTATACTCTCTAAGAGAGGAGGAAAAGTAAAGGAGCGAGACGTATTAGCCCCATGGGCTCGGAAACGGGAGAAAATGAACGACCCGCCATTAATCTTTAGTTCCACGGAATGGCGTGAAGTAGGAGACTTTTTGTGGGACTGTACTCTAGAGGGAGGAACAGAAGGAAAGGAAGCGAAAGAACTAGGAACGGTTTGGAAAACCGTAATACGCACTCTAGAAATCATGCAAGCAGAAAAGAAAGTTGCTGCGGCAGCGATCGAAGCGTTGGGGGGAGGGCAGGAAAGGAAAAAGGCAAAGGAAGAAACTCCCTGCTCGTCCCGACTGGGTCGAAGGAAAAAAAAAAAAAAAGAAAAAAGAAAAAGGAGAAACTGCACTGCGTTGCAGAATTAAGACTTTTGTCCTTGAGCTGATCTCTTTTCTAAACAAGTGCATAACTCTTGCTTGCTAATTATGAAAAGAGACCCTGACCAGCCAGGTACAGCTCATGTTGAGAGCTTGTCCGTGAGAATGAAGATAAGACGCTTCTTGTACACCAGATGTGCATGGGAGTGAACGGGAGAGTATGATCAAAACAGACCTGGGAAATTCTGCTCTCCCTGTGTGATAACAGCGTGATTGAATTAATACTTGAGCTAATAAGAAAAAAAAAAAAAAAAAAAAAAAAAAGGGGGAGGGGGGAAGAAGGAAGATCAGGATGAACCCCTGAAAGAGATGCTGAATTATCAACTAGACAGCAAGAAATAGAAAAAATCCTTAAACCAGTTCAGCTCCCCCACTACCATCAGCTCCCTCATTCAAGCCTGACTTTCAGACTCGAACCATAAAGGATCCTTGGCAACAGCGATGGAGCGGTGTCATCAGAGATGCCATAATAGACGGAGATTGGGAAGCAGCCATTTCGATTGCGTGTCCCGTTACCATTAATAACGGACAAGGGACCTGGGAACCTCATGATTGGAAGATCTTACAGCAAGCGAAACAGACTGTCACCACACATGGCATCCGATCAGAAGCTGCACGAAGTATTATACAATTCATTTTTACAGCAGACGTATTGTGCCCAAATGACTGCACTAATATTGCTTCGTTATTATTAAGCCCGTCACAATATTTACTGTGGGAGAGAGAATGGAAAAGATTGGCTCTGGAAGAGGCCAACAAACACCGTGAAATTAACGATCCTTTACATGGGTTACAAGCAGATATGTTGACTGGTAGCGGAAATTATGCCACCACTGCAACCCAACTGACGTATCCGACAATCATACATCAGGTTTCTCAGACTCTGGCTCATCGAGCGCTGTTATCAGTCCCAGAAAAGAAAAAATCACCCCTGTATGCAACGGTACGACAAGGGATGACCGAGCCATTTAATCAATTTGTTGATCGATTGTCTGCTGCCATAAAGGACGCTACCGAGTTAACTGAGCCATTGCAAGAACACTTGTTCCGTACACTTGCTTTTGAAAATTCCAATTCAAGTACTAAAGCCATTTTGGCCACCTTACCACAGGGCGTGGGAGTGGATGAAATGTTATTACGAGCATCACGAGCAGAACAAAGCAACCAAGCTGCAGCCTTTACTGCAGCCATGCAAGGTGCCATTGAAAGGCAAGGACACGTGATCGCAGCCGCTTTATCCAGAAGGAAAAACAGCCGGCGTGATAATCCAAAGAAAAAAGCAGCCAGTGGGCCAGCAGCAGGACTGTGCTTTCGCTGCGGAGAATCCGGACACTGGAGAATAACATGCCAAAAGACTGTGTGGTGTCACATATGTAATAGTGACACCCATGCTACTGTGGCATGCTGGAAGTCGGAAAACTACAAGCGCAGCGCGCAGGGGCCGCGCGCCAAGACACAAATCAGCGCCCAACCTCAACTGAAGCCACAGACGGTTTCCTACAACGAAACAAACCCGCTACCTGGGGAAGCCTCGGCGTGGATGTGGCAACTGCAGTAGAAGTTACACTGCAAGACAAACAAGTAGCGTTAATCCCGACAACTGCATTTGGCCCATTATTTTCAACTGACTCTTTTGTTGGAGGGTTGCTGCTGGGACGGTCATCTACCAGCAAACAAGGAGTTGTAGTATTACCAGGAGTTATTGATGCCGACTATACAGGTCAAATAAAGATTATGGCTTATGCATTACAACCACCTGTCACCATTCCAAAAGGAAGCAAGATTGCCCAGATCGTTGCCCTTGAAGCACCCCATCCACATCAGCCACATCCAAAAGAGCGACAAAAGCAAAGAGGAGATGAAGGCTTTGGGTCATCGGGATTTGACGTCTTCTTGACACTAGACATGAATTCCCGGCCACAAAGAAGAGTCACCCTACAATGAGGGGAAAGTCAAGTTCAATTAAGACCAATGCTTGACACCGGAGCGGATGTCACCATCATTAATCAAACATACTGGCCACCCACGTGGCCCCTGCAGGCTCCCATGACACAAATTGTGGGAGTGGGAGGAATGAAAGCTCCTCAATCCAGTAGAGACCCTGTGACTATAGTTTTTGAAGATGGACAACAAATAGTCTTTTGGCCATATGTCATGCAGTTACCTTCAACTCTTCAAGGCCTGATAGGCAGAGACTTGCTGTCTCAACTCGGAATGGTATTAACCACTGATCAGCATTTATCATGACGGCCACTGCTGAGCAGCCGCCCATACAAAAGATTACCTGGGTGACCGATACACCTGTATGGGTGGAGCAGTGGCCGATGACTAAAGACAGGCTGTGAATAGCAGAACAAACAAAAGTGCTTGAACAAGTAACTGCTAAATTACAAACAGGATGGAGTGCATGCCGTCTTGAGAATCGCCCCCTGTCATTGCTTATCATCAATACAGATTCCAACCCTCTTGCCATTGTGCTTCAATGGCAAAAGAAAAAGGGGGAAGAATCCCCTGGAGAGTCAGCAAGAATAATAGAATGGGTATTCTTACCAGTGCAACCTAAATTTCGCCTAATGAAAAGAACAGAAGCCATCGCCGCGTTGATCCGAAAGGGCCGATCTCGACTTGGAATGGCAACTGCGGCACTCCATCGAAATCCAGGAAGCATTGCTGGGCTACGCAGGGGGGAAGACGAGAAGCGCAGCAGGCGTATGGCAACAACAGGGAGCGTGGAAGCAACATACAATCCAGGGTGACGTTGCAGATAGCTTACAAGTACTCGAACTGAAAGCTGTATGTTGGACTTTCCAGAATTGGAGCAAAGAGCCTCTTAATGTGGTTTCTGATTCCTTATATGTTGTTAGGGTTGATGGTAATAACCAGCAAAGTGAGCTTTCTTTAGGTAAAAGCAAGGTGGGGGAAACCAGCTGCCTTTTGCTTTGTTAGAAGTGTGTGATTAAGGACCAAAATAGATAGGGAGACTCCCTTGCATTCTTCCTTCAGCCCTGGCCAAGCTGTGAGAAGAATTCAACGGGGCAAACAACACCAGATGTTCCCGCATTCAACGTTATGTAAGGTTGTTTATTTAATAGTATAAGTGCTGGACCCTCTTGCAGCGACTTTGGAAACCTCACCTATGGGTGGACGCACTGCGTAGGACTTCCCAATTGTCGGGAGGGTTCTCCAGAAACGTCGCTGCAACAGGGGCTCCCCAGCGACTGCGGGTCTGGATGATTTACGGTGATGGGTGTGAGAACTTTGACAGGATGAATTAAGAGTTTAGTTAAGGCATTTTTGGTTATTGCAGTTTTAACTGTTATAGGCTTAGTTATGTTTAGTTGTTTGATAAGTATAATCAAGAGAATTATAAGCAAGCTAGCGGATGAAGCCTGGGTTGTCCAAAAAGAAAAAGGGGGATATGTAGAGGAATTTCTTGTGGAGCAGAGGTGCGGTATAACTTTAAAAGTGTGGACAACCCAGCTTAGGCCAAAACAAAGGCTCTGTCCTTGAAGCTGCCTTGGAACACAGGGAGGAGGAGGTTTTATCTGTTTTGCGAAGAGCCTTGCCAGGGAGAGAAGGGGGGTGTGAGAGCCGCTTGCATAGTGGAATGGCACTACCCAGTAAAACGCTGGCACATGTAAACCTGTAACTGACCAACTCTGTTAAGGGGCAGGCGCGGGGACACTGCTGAACTGTATATATTGAGCTGTCCGGAACAATAAAGGGAGGACGATCTGTAGCCATATTGGTGTGATGGTCGTTAACTTGGCCGGCTCTCCGAAGGGACCCTTCTAGATTAGGCACTGCAATATCCTGCTCAGGGAGATGGTTGAGTCACCATCCCTGGAGGTATTTAAGAAAAGGGTAGATGTTGCATTGAAGGACATGGTTTAGTGGTGTTCATAGGGCTAGGCAAAGGTTGGACTCGTTGATTTTGGAGGTCTTTTCCAACCAAAACTGTTCTATGATTCTATGATTCTATGATTCTATGATTCTATGACTTGAAGGCGGGGAGCAGCCCTGACACTGTGACTAGCATCAAACACAAGAGTCACAGAGAGCACTAGCACCTCGTGCTTAAGGCCTCATGTTCCCTCCAGCTGTGAAACAGAGTGCTAGAGGATGTAGTCATGTTGTCTCATCTCTGTATCCATCTATCTTAGTAATGAGGCTTACACCAAAGAAATAGGGGCAAGAGATAAGACAGAAGAGGGTGATCGTTGCTGTGCAGATCTACAAATAAACACAGTCTACCAGTACACCGAGATCCTACCAGGTGTCAGATGGCCTGACCTCCATCACTTCACTAAAATGGTTTCCTTTTGCCTCTGTTTGTCCAGACTTAGCTTGAGCTGAAACCTTTTACTCTTGCTCCAATTTCCTGTAGGTGTTGGGTCAGCTGGAAAAAAGGCCTTGTTCAATACTGGAAAGATACAAGACAAATGGATGTTCCCAGCACCATATAATTAGAGTGCAAAGCATGGCCACAGATAAAATATAGATGCATGTAGAATATGGGAACCAGACCTTCTGCCTTACTAATGCAATTACTCATATGCATGGCAACACAAATATGCTGTGGAAGGGAATCTGTGTCAGTGACAATGTTTGCTCAGATATTCACTTGCATATTCATGGACTCAGATGGAGAATAAGTGGTGGGGAACGATTGGTTCACCTCCCTCCGTTCCTGTGTCCTCAAAATTTTCCTCCTTTGTATTTCTTCCTTCTTTTCTCTCTTTTTATCCTGGATTTTTTTATTCTCCCACCCCCCTCATTTCAGAAGTACCTGGAACAGTATTTCAGAAAAGTTTTATAACAATATATTTCCTCTTAATGGTGTAGGTTGCACCTTGCAATAGGACAAACACTCGCTTTCTCCTAGAAGAACCTTTGTAATACTCAGTTAGGGCTACTGTCTCTCCCCACGCCTCTCTCCTGCCCCTCCTCCCTCACTTCTTCTCTTTCCCCACATCTTCCGAGCTCTGTTGAGGCCCATGGTGGGAAGTGATGAGGGGAATGGATAAGTCTCTGCTGTGACATGTTTCCAGTGATTCTTTCCCAAGAAGGAGCCATTTCACAACATTCTCAGCATATACTCTCATAGTGTCCAGAAACATTTTCCAAAGTATTCTGGTGATTCTCAATCTTCAACTCCATTCTTGCTGGTGGTCTTCAATTTCTCCTCAACAGAACATACACTCTGAATGACTTTAGGCTTTCTTTGGCCACTGTCTTTGAAGCATCTATATAAATACATTAGGGTAAAATTTGACTTTGTCAGGTGAGCTTAGTAAATCTATTGCTTTCCCATTAAAAAAAAAATGCTAAATTGCTTATACTGCTCTAAATACATAATTACTGCCAACAGTAACACACATGGCAGCCAGCTTTCATCTGCATTGAGATTTCCCAGATAAGCTGTACAATATCATAGAATCATAGAAAGGCCTAGGGTGGAAGGGACCTTAGAGATCATCTAATCCAACCTCCTTGTCGTGGGCAGGGACACCTCTCAACCAGATCAGGCAACACATGAGGACCAAACAGGAATCGAACCCATGACCTTTGGTGTTTCAGCACCACGCTTAACTGAGTGAGCTAAACTCCAGAAACTAAGCCTTGACAATAATCAAAAAATTGGTCGGGAGACACTGCAGAGACATTGGATAAAGTTAATCAGACAGGCCAATGAAATAAATATTAGCACAAAACTGAGGAAGAAGCTGCTGACCCACCACGGACAGACACCAGCCTTTTACTCTGAAGTTCTGCATACTTTGCACATCATTCATAATATAATGTTCACATCATATGAAATTTCATATAGAAAAACTTGTATGAATTAATGATAAAAAAAAATTTACATCTACTTTCTCCTAAGAGTATGTTGAATTCTCAAATGAGGGAGGAAGAAAACAGAAGGCTTATAATTTCTTGGTATTTAGCAGTAAACAGATGCTTTCTAGCCTTTCACTCACTTTATGCTGGACTAAAAGTATATAGTTATTTTAATTCAAGGCATCTCCTATTGCTCCTGCCACTTCCTGCTAGGGCTGATCCTTTTAGGGCTTTAAAAGCCACTACTTGGCATCTTTCAGAACTACTTGTGCAGAAGGGCAGGAATGCTGACACCCTTCTGTCCACCCCACTCACCAACTGCAGAGAATTGTTTCCTTTCCTTCTGTGCATAAGCTATATAAGCAACCAACAACAAGAGAATTTCACATTTCCCATTCAAGGATGCAGAGCCTGGAAGCTGAACTCAGCAAAATTCAAAGTGGAGACAAGACACACATTTTTAACAGTGTGGGTAATTAACCATTGGAATTGCATGCCCTGGAATATGCTGTGACACTTGGAGCTTTTAAATCAAGTCTGGATGTCTATAAAAAGATGCTGTCTGCTTCAGTTGCAAGATACTGAACTTGGTGTAGAAACCATTGGCCTTGTTACGTGGAAAGTTAGACTAAACAGTCCTAAGGGCTTTTTAGTGGCTAGGAAATATACTCAGAAATGCAGTCAAGTATAAAATACGATTTGCACAAATACTGGAAATGAACACTATTTATGAATTTTCGCTGAGAGTATCAAGCACCTGAACTTAAAATTAGCTTTCTGTGAATGCACTGCTCATGCTAGAATACACAACGCATGCAACAGAATGTGTACAAGTGGAAGAGACCATAGCTTCAAGTGCAACCAGATCAAAATTCCCATAAAATACGAACCCTGTGTTTGCACACTTTTGTTCATATATTTACTCTTTTTTTAATTGTTTCTTTCTAGTAGCCTGAAAATGAAGACACGCATTACAGTAAAAATAACATAGTGACTGGCTACAGCTAGGGAACTGAAGGGTAGCAGGTCCCCGAAGTCACACCTGATAAGCTTGCATTGACCACGATTGAGCTGCTGAGACTCCCGAGGCACTGCAGTCTGGATTTCTTCTGATACACCTACACTCATTATTTAATTGTATAAGCCACAGTAAACCTGAGCATAACTACAGTTGTCAGACATCCTTAGACCTCTGCAAAGCAGAGAGAGTAAAGAGAAAAACCTTGCTCTGCTCTCACCAGCCCTTGCCAGAAAAAACTTCAATTCCCACTGATGGAGCTTTCCCTTGAAGCATTGGTCACTCAGACGAAGCAGCAAGAAAGCAATGAAGCAGTTTCCACAGCTCATGCCTTGCTGGTTTGCATAAAAATTTGGCTTCTATCCAACGAGCTGGAATCCATGGCAGCTTCTCGTTCCTAGGAATCACGTATTGGAATGCTGGGTGCCCTGTGTCATCCTGCCACCTCCAATTAATTCAGAAAGTTCTTTACGACATTTTATGCCAGCAAATTTATCAGTCCAGCCTGCTGACTATGCGAGTCTTTTTCCTAAGTACTCTACACTGAGCATCTATAGGCAAGTAAAATAGGCCATGCATGAAAATACAGAACTGTTTTTCTTAGTAGCTCAATGACAAAGTCTGTTACCTGACTGCTTCATGGCACTGACACAGTGGAGCATCTTTCTAGTGATATTAGTACAAGTTATTGCTCATAGTCCATCACTACTTTGCTTAACTTTATTCAGTTGTCCATTTGGTTGCTAGATGAATGTCATCAATCGGACTAGCTAGACAGAACATTTTAGCCAGAACTGTGCCCTAAAATATAACTTACTTATGATTTTATCAAAAAAAAAAAAAGGAAGACAACACTCAGCCCATTTAGCCTGTGCATGAAAACCACTAACGCCAGTGGTTTTACCTTACTCCTCAATTAGTCCATTTATTTCAGTCAAACTCCACAAGAGCTAATGTTTCCTGGCATATTTTTATCACCCGAAATAGTCTTCGTGCTATTCAGACCCTCCTGAGCCAGAACTGAAGTGAGGTAATATGGTGGTCTCAGAGGAACTGGACCTCTTAGGTGAGGTGTCACACTGAGGTCCCTGGGACTGCCCTTCCAGCCAGGTCCCCAGGACTGCATTTCCAGACAATCAGACTAAACTGAGCCAGCCTGGAACATCACAGTCCTGCCTGCATAGACCTCCTGTAGCCTCAGCTGAGCTAGTTGTTTACCATTTTGCAATACAAACTCTCCTCCAGTGTTTCTGCATTTTTCATGTCAAGAATTGAGAAGTAAAACCTGGAGCTTAGTGCTTTTTCAACATGTAATGCACGATAGATGCGTATTTGTCCAACACATGGTTATGTAAGAGTGGATCAACAAGTCCCTCTGCTTCTCCTTTCCCTTGGCACAGCAGATATGATTTAAATCCCGGTCGGTGATGTTTGCTCTGTGCTGATGGCTTTTCACACTAAAGGTTTGAGATGCCATAGGCCACAGGACCACAGGTAGGCAGCTAGCTCCCAGTACTGCAAGTTTCTCCTAGTCTATGGCTAGATATCAAACAGCTATAACAAACAAGAGACCCCCAAATAGTCTTTCCTTAAAGCCGAACTCTTCTAGGCCTGAAAATTGTGTGGTAGGATTCTGGCAGAACTGATAAAATTTCAACAAAATTTTAGGACATTTTGATGTGTGAATACACAAAAGTTACAGAAGAAGAAGCATACATGCTTTTATTTTACTGATTTCTTATTTTTTTTTTCTCTTTTCTCCCTCTTCTCTACAAGTTTTTATATCTGGGTCATCAAAGCGGTACCTATTCCACCAGCACAAGAAAAAGAAAGCCCTTCACTCTAGGTGGTTCAGGCCCACAGATTAATGCTGAGGTAATATTCTGATGTCCTGTTCCAGCAACTGTGCAATTATATCTCAAGTAGCACAATTCACTGTGCACACTCACTGAAAAAGAGATGAACAACTGCAGTGGCTTTCAAGATAAGACTTTTATACTGATGCTCTTTCTGCCACTGCACCAAAATTCTTGTGGTGAAGTCAGTGAATCACAGTAATATGTAAGCGCTGACAGCTATTTATGTTAGGTCCTTTTGAATTTGTAAACAGAATATGACAGAACTAAAGCAAACGCCAAGAGGTTATTTTACACTCTGCTGAACTACATGAAGTGATATGAAGACATTTCAGAAAAGTTTTTCAGAGCTGAGGAAAAACATTGCACACATTCAGGCTCTGTTGAAGAAAAAACCCTAATGCGGCTCCCACAGTGAAAGTTCATCCTTGTAACATTGTGCTAGTTCAGATTATCTTCCTATCTGTATAAAGCAGATAATTAGCAAAGCAAGCGTGCGAAGTACGTGAGTATCGACAAAAAGGATGTGGTGCCCAAGCATAGTCTCTCCTTTTACGTTAGATACACACACAGTCATGGTGAGCGTTGTCCAAGGGCCTAGCACACACACACGAAAACCCAAACAAGTTCTGGCCTAGCCACAGGCAGGATGTAGCCCACGGAGCATTTCAGCAGCCAACCACATCCTCCTCCACTGTTTCTTTTTTAGATTTTATGGGAGTCCCCAGGATCCACATGCGAGCAAAAGTCACTTATTCTTCATTCTGCTCTTTCCCTCAACCTCCCACTCTCGTCCCGCTAGAAATCACCTAAGAGAGAAAAATAAATGAGGACCTGGGTATAAGAATGTGAAGAGATTGCTTGGTGAAGCTATAGACAGAATAGATTTGGAGTTAAAATTCACAAGAAATGTCAGTTCTGTGTCCCAGTTCTAGTTTTCAAACAGCTGACTGTGAGATATTCAAGCTTTGGGGGTATTTTTTTTCCCTGTCTCATCACATTTCTATTTCTGAACATGTTTCAAGGCAAAGGAAGAGAGTACTTTGATGCAATCAAACGCAATTCTAATTTGATAATGCAATGACTTCTAGTGAGGCTCAGATTGACTCAAGGTATGCTCAGTATGATCTTGTGATATCGTAGAGTGGTAGAGATCATAGGCATTAACAGCTTAACATGGGAAATAACCAGTCGGGCAGCATGGATGTCTTCACTGCTTCAGTTCTCTATTTAATTGCACAGCATGCCCTTCCATCTTCAAGTGCTTTTGTTAACTTGATTCTGAAAGAGAAATAACATAGAACTGGTAGGGAGAGGCAGTGATCATATAAGTTCTAACAGGTGAAAAAATGCATTATTTTTTGTGGCACACAGTCATTTTAGAAGTTTTTTATACAGGATTCTTATTTACTTATGCTAGAATAAATCAAGAGTATCTCAGCCACTCAGCCAGGATGAATAAGTTCTCAAAAGTGAGATATCTGATATTTTCTCACCTCAAAACAGGTCACAATATTTTATGTGAATATCTGCTGTCACCTCTGCCCTCACTGCAAAAAAAGCACATTTCCTGCTAGCTACAGGAAAATGCTTGAAAGTGCAAGCACTCTGGGTTAAGAATTTCTAAATGTCTTATTGCTTAAAGCATAATTGCTTTCAAGCCAATTTCATGATTTTGAACACTCGCGGTTGGCAACACTAGGCCAATTGGAACAAATGAGGTGTAAATGCGAAGCAGGGCCAACTAAATACACACTACACAAAGACTGTCATATATGAATCTGTTGTCCATGGTTCTGTTGGCTGACCTCTAGACAGTATCTGGAATGCTACTTACTGAACATTGCTTCAGTAACCTCTGTCCTACTGCCAAAATCAATACTCCTGTTTGTGGTAATAAGGCCTATTATGATACATGTTATTTAGAGATGAACTGATCTTAAAGAACCTGATGAGAACTGGAAAGACTGAGGGAAGAGATAATGTTTTCAGGAAAAAAATTATAAGACGTGGAAAATTTTACTTATTTGGGCAGCTGAGCACAGCAGATGGCAAGATCTTCAGGGAAATAAACACAAAGTTTGGGAAAGCGAGAGTGTGTTCTAGCAGTTGCCAGTGATCTCATGCAGCAGGAAAATCAGACAAAAATTAAATAGACACTCAGTAGCACCAGTGTTTTGTCAACATTTTGTAAAGAACGGGGACATGGCAGCCAGAAAGGATAGGACAGAGGAGGCTGACTGGCTTCGAGGGCCGGTGTTTGCAAAAATAATTGCCAGGATCAGATGGTATGATAACTTCAGCAGTCAGGAGTTTTTTAATGGGGATTCAATGATTGTGTATCAAAGAGTGTTCAGTTTTGAAACTAAGCTGAAGGTACATCTGCTGCAGTCCACTCCCAGGCTAGTGACTGTCAACTGATCAAAGAAACCATGCGTGAGAACTGAACATACTAATCATAGTAGCTTCTCGGTTGGACTCTCTCCAGTAGATCCCTGTGTCTCTTGAACTGGGGAGTCCAAAACTGGATACAGTGTTCTAGGTGTGGTCTCACCAGGGCAGAGTAGAGGGGGAGGAGAACCTCCTTAGACCTGCTGGACTTTTGTTGACTTTTGTTAACTTTCTTTAAGGTACCCCAGGCTCCTATCGGCTTTCTTGGCCACAAGGACACTCTGCTGTCCCATGGACAACTTCCTATCCACTAGGACTCCAAGGTCTTTCTTTATGAGGCTGCTCTCCAGCAGGGCAACCCCTAATCTGTACTGGTGCCTGGTGTCATTTCTCCCCAGATGCAGGACTCTACATTTGTCCTTATTGAACTTCATGAGGTTCAACTTCGCCCAGCTCTCTAGCATGTCTAGATCTCATTGGATAGCAGCACAGCCTTCTGGTGTGCCAGCAACACACATCCCCCCCAGTTTCATATCATCAGCAAACTTGCTGTGGGCACACTCTAGCCCCTCATCCAGGCTGTCAATGAAGATATTGAACAGTACCTTAGCCAGTACTGACTCCTGGGAAACACCACTGGCCACAGGCCTCAAACTTGACTCTGAAGCTACTTTGCCCTAAAAACGTCAACCTTTGTACAAATGGATTAAAATCTCCCTTTTATTGGAAGCAGCTGAAGCAATGGCCTGCGTAGGAGTTTCAGTAGCCCAAGCAGCACCCACAGGAGCCGCAGCAGCCGAATCTGTAGCACGCACAGGAGCCGCAGTAGTCGAAGCAGCCACACGCACAGGAGCCGCAGGAGCCACTGTAGTCGAAGCAGCCACAGAAACAGGAGCCGCAGTAGTCGAGGAAGCCACAGGAACAGAAGCTGCAGTAGTCGAAGCAGCCACACACGCAGGAGCTGCAGGAGCTGCAGTAGCCGAAGCAGCCACAGAAACAGGAGCCGCGGTAGTCGAAGCAGCCACAGGAACAGTAGCCGCAGGAGCCAAAGCAGCCACATGAACAGGTGCCGCAGTAGCCAAAGCAGCCAAAGGAACAGGCGCCGCAGGAGCCGCAGCAGCCACCTGAACAGGCGCCACAGTAGCCGCAGCAGCCACCCGAACAGGCGCCGCAGTAGCCACAGCAGCCACATGAACAGGTGCCGCAGTAGCCAAAGCAGCCAAAGGAACAGGCGCCACAGAAGCCACAGTAGCTGAAGCAGCCACCCGAACAGGCGCCGCAGTAGCCGAAGCAGCCACCCGAACAGGCGCCGCAGTAGCTGCAGCAGCCACCTGAACAGGAGCTGCAGTAGCCGCAGTAGTCGAAGCAGCCACATGAACAGGCGCCACAGTAGCCGAAGGAATGGCACAAACTGGACCTTCAGCAGCCGAAGCAGCACCAACGCGAGCTTAAGTAGCCGAAGCAGCAGCACAAAATGGAGCCTCCATAGCTGGCGCAGCAACAGCAACAGAAGCCGCGGTAGCCGAAGCAGCAGCCGCAGTAAGCATTGAAGAAGCAGCAGCCGAAGCAGCGACACAAAGCGGAGCAGGCCGAGCAGCAGCAACCGAAGCAGAAACTGCAGCAGGAACAGCAGCAGCTTCAACAGGGTGGCAACATAAGCGTGCTCCATGGCACTGGCTCCCGTGCCACTGCGGTGCTTCAAGTGACCAGCGCAGGCCTGTGGTGTGGGTCACCAGAGGGCCTTTGGGTCACCAGAGACCGGACTCCTGACGCTGCTGGGCTGGCAGAAGCTGACACCAGACTGGTGCCCACCTCGCACTGCCTACTCCCATAGGGTCCGCGTCCTGCTTTTATAGTCTGGCAGGCAGGCACTCCCCCCTTTGTGACATCATGAGGCAGGTACATCACCCCTTTGTGACATCATGTGACATCATTCTGACACCCAGCAGCTCCCCAAGCTCTTCCCTGGCTGGTGCAGGCAGATGTGAGGGGCTCAGGAGGGTCTGGGCCAGAAAGGAGAGGACAGAGGAGGCTGACTGGCTTCGAGGGCCGGTGTTTGCAAAAATAATTGCCAGGATCAGATGGTATGATAACTTCAGCAATCAGGAGTTTTTTAATGGGGATTCACTGATTGTGTATCAAAGAGTGTTCAGTTTTGAAACTAAGCTGAAGGTACATCTGCTGCAGTCCACTCCCAGGCTAGTGACTGAAAACTGATCAAAGAAACCATGCGTGAGAACTGAACATACTAATCATAGTAGCTTCTCGGTTGGACTCTCTCCAGTAAATCCCTGTGTCTCTTGAACTGGGGAGTCCAAAACTGGATACAGTGTTCTAGGTGTGGTCTCACCAGGGCAGAGTAGAGGGGGAGGAGAACCTCCTTAGACCTGCTGGACTTTTGTTGACTTTTGTTAACTTTCATTAAGGTACCCCAGGCTCCTATCGGCTTTCTTGGCCACAAGGACACTCTGCTGTCCCATGGACAACTTCCTATCCACTAGGACTCCAAGGTCTTTCTTTATGAGGCTGCTCTCCAGCAGGGCAACCCCTAATCTGTACTGGTGCCTGGTGTCATTTCTCCCCAGATCACAGAATCACAGAATGTTAAAGGTTGGAAGGGACCTTAAAGATTATCTAGTCCAACCCCCCTGCCAGAGCAGGACCACCTACACTAGAGCGCACAGGAACGCGTCCAGGCGGGTTTTGAATGTCTCAAGAGAAGGAGATTCCACAACCTCCCTGGGCAGCCTGTTCCAGTGCTCGGTCACCCTTACAGTAAAAAAGATTTTCCTCATATTTTTCTGGAACCTCCTGTGTTCCAGCTTCCACCCATTGCCCCTTGTCCTGTCAGTGGACGCCGCTGAAAAGAGCCTGGCTCCATCCTCCTGACATTCCCCCTTGACATATTTATAAACATTGATGAGGTCACCCCTCAGCCTCCTCTTCTCCAAGCTAAAGAGATCCAGCTCCTTCAGCCTTTCCTCACAAGGGAGATGCTCCACTCCCTTCACCATCTTTGTGGCTCTACGCTGGACTCTCTCAAGCAGCTCCCTGTCCTTCTTGAACTGAGGGGCCCAGAACTGGACACAATATTCCAGATGTGGCCTCACCAGGGCAGAGTAGAGGGGCAGGAGGACCTCTCTTGACCTACTTGCTACTCCCCTTCTAATACACCCCAGGATGCCATTGGCCTTCTTGGCCACGAGGGCACATTGCTGGCTCATGGTCATCCTGCTGTCCACTAGAACCCCCAGGTCCCTTTCCCCTGCACTGCTCTCCAGCAGGGCAGTCCCCAACCTATATTGGTACATGGGGTTATTTTTTCCCAAGTGCAAAACTCTACACTTGCCCTTATTAAACTTCATAAGATTTCTCCCCGCCCAGCCCTCCAGCCTGTCTAGGTCTCTCTGAATGGCTGCACAGCCTTCTGGTGTGTCAACCACTCCCCCCAACTTCGTATCATCAGCAAACTTGCTGACAACATTCTCTAATCCCTCATCCAGATCATTGATGAATATATTAAACAGCACCGGCCCAAGCACTGACCCCTGAGGGACCCCACTAGACACAGGCAACCAGCCAGACTCAGCCCCATTGACCACAACCCTCTGGCTTCTTCTCTTCAACCAGTTCTCGACCCACCTCACTACTTGGTCATCCAGACGACACTTCCTCAGTTTACCTATGAGGATGCTGTGGGAGACGGTGTCAAAGGCCTTGCTGATGTCCAGGTAGACCATGTCCACTGCATGGCCACCATCCATCCACCTGGTTATGTCTTCATAAAAGGCTATCAGGTTGGTCAAACATGACTTCCCCTTGGCAAAGCCATGCTGACTGCTCCTAATAACCTTCTTATCCTTGATATGCCTAGAGACAGCGTCAAGGATAAGATGTTCCGTCACCTTTCCAGGGATGGAGGTGAGGCTGACCGGTCTGTAGTTACTCGGGTCATCCTTCCTGCCCTTCTTATAGACTGGAGTGACATTCGCTTTCCTCCAGTCTTCAGGCACCTCACCTGTTACCCATGACTTACCAAAGATGATGGAGAGTGGCCTAGCAATGATTCCCGCCAGCTCCCTCAGCACCTGTGGGTGCATCCCATCAGGGCCCATGGATTTATGAATGTCCAAGTGTTCAAACTGATCCTTAACCCACTCCTCATCAATCAGGGCAGACTCCTCCTTTGTCATGACTTCCTCTGGGACCTCAGGGGACTGAGGCTCCTGAGGACGGTCTCCAACAGTGTAGACAGAGGCAAAGAAGGCATTCAGCAACTCTGCCTTCTTTCTGTCCTCTGTCTCCAGGACACCCACCTCATTCAACAGAGGGCCTACATTGCCTCTAGTGTTAGTTTTGTCAGCAATGTATTTGAAGAAGCCCTTTCTGTTGTCTTTGACCTCCCTTGCAAGTTTTAACTCCAAGGAGGCCTTAGCTTTTCTGATTGCCTCCCTGCACTCCCTGACAGCTGCCCTGTACTCCACCAAAGTGGCCAGCCCTTCCTTCCACAATTTAAACACCCTCCCTTTCCACCTGAGTCTGCCCAGCAGATCCCTGGATAACCAAGCAGGTCTCCTGGATCTCTTTCTTGATTTCCTACCTGATGGGATGCACTGATCCTGAGCCTCAAAGAAGTGGTCTTTGAATGCCAACCAACTCTCTTGGGCCCCTTTACCTTGCAGCTCCCTGTCCCAAGGGGTATCCCCCAGTAATTGCTTGAAGAGGCCAAAGTTGGCCCTTCTGAAGTCCAGAGTTGTGATCCTGCTTGGTATTCTGTTTTTACCGCACAGGATCCTGAACTCCACTATCTCACGGTCGCTGCAGCCAAGGTTGCCCTCAACCTTCACTGCTTCAACCAGACCTTCCTTGTTGGTGAACACAAGGTCCAGCAGCGCTCCTCTCCTGGTTGGCTCATCCACCATTTGCATCAAAAAGTTATCATCGATGCACTGGAGGAACCTCCTGGACTGAGGATCGCTGGCTGTGTGGGACTTCCAGCAAACATCTGGGTAGTTGAAATCCCCCATGAGAACCAGGGCCTGGGACTGAGAGGCTGCTGTCATCTGCCTGTAAAAGGCCTCATCAACTTCCACCTCCTGATCAGGTGGTCTATAGTAGACACCCACCACAGTATCACCTAAGCTAGCCTGCCCCTTAATTCTTACCCATAAACTCTCTACTTGCTCCTCATCTGCCCCTGGATGGGTCTCAATACACTCCAGTTGCTCTCTCACGTACAGAGCAACTCCCCCACCTCGCCTCATCAACCTGTCTTTCCTAAAAAGAACATAACCATCAAGGCCCACATTCCAGTTATGTGAGCTGTCCCACCACGTCTCTGTAATTGCAATAAGATCATAGTTCTCCAGCCGAACATAGACTTCTAATTCTCCCTGCTTATTCCCCATGCTTCTTGCATTGGTATACAGACACTTCAGAGATTTAATGGAGCATCTGTTACCGTTGCTTGTGCATTTTATGCCTAACCCTGGGATACTTCCCCTTGGTTCATGTGTAGAGGCTCGGGTTTTATCCCCTTCCCCCTTCCAACTTAGTTTAAAGCCCTATCTATTAATCCCGCCAACTCTCCAGCAAGTATTCTCCTCCCTCTCTTAGACAGCTCTACACCATCTATATCTCTCATGCCCAGTACTGCATAAACTTCCCCGTGATCATAATACCCAAAACGTTGCTGGAGGCACCAGTCTTTGAGCCATGCATTAACTGCATGGACTTTTCTTTTCCTTTCACTATTCCTGTCACCTACTAAAAGGATAGATGAGAAAACTACCTGTGCCCCCGATCCTTTGATCGCCTGGCCTAACAACTTAAAGTCCTTTTTAATTCTCTGAGTACTTCTATGATTGATCTCATCACTCCCAACCTGGACAATCAACAATGGGTAATAATCAGTGGGACTCACCAGCCTGGGAAGTTTTTTAGTAATGTCCCTAATCCGAGCTCCAGGGAGGCAACAGACTTCCCTGTGGACTGGGTCTGGACGGCAAATGGGACCCTCTGTTCCCCTCAGGATGGAGTCACCAATGACAACTACCCTCCTTTTCTTTTTAGTTGAACTAGTCCTGATGCATGGGTCTGACTTACTCAGCAAAGTCAACCCTATGTCTCCACATTCATTCACCTCTTCTTTTCCATGGCTCTCCTCTTCCAGAGCACTGTACCTGTTCTGTAGAGGCAACTGAGCAGGTGAGGGAGGCTGGGCAGGGACCCGCCTTCCTCTCCGAGCCAGGACTCGTTTCCATTCCCCCTCATCACCTTGATCCCCTCCTTTGACCTCATGGCCAGAGGGGAGGGGATCCCCTGTTGCATGTGGAGAGTGCTGTGTGTGCATCAGGGACCGGCTCCACCAATCTATCTCTCTTTCACACTCCCTAATGCTCCTCAGCCTCTCCACTTCTTCTTTTAGCTCTACCACAAGATGGAGGAGATCATCCAACTGACCACACCTCACACAGGCACTGTCAGATGCAGCCTCTGGGAGGCGCAGGCTCAGGCACTCCCTGCAGCCGGCAGCCTGCACAGCTGCGTCCTTGTGCTGGAGCACTGTTTGGGTCCCCACACTCCTCCTCGTGGTGGCTTTCTGTCTGGTGGCAACCATAATGGGAAAGAAGAAAAAAAAAAAAAAAAAAAAAAAAAAGATTTGACCAATAACCACTCCTTCACCTCTTATGCCCAGGATCTGCGGTCCTCGCCCTCCCTGAGCCAGCAGTAACACCCCCTGTGCCCGCGGATCACCAGAGTCCAGCAGGTCCTCCCCTCCCCCACGATCGCGCCGCTCTCAAGAGCCAGATGGCTGAGGCCGCTTTTGAGTTTCGCGGGCTGCCGGCTTCCTCCTCGCCTACGTCACTCGCTCCCGCCTCGCGAGATTCCCTCTCAGTTCCGGGTCTCGCTCTCTCTCCTCAGCTTCACCGTCCCCGGCAAAGCCCCCTCTCGCCTCAATCCGACCAGAAATCGGAGAAAAAAACCGCTCTTACTGCAGCAGCTGCCGCTGCCGCTGTCCGCGCAGTCCGAAGGAGTCAGCCACTCTATGCAGGACTCTACATTTGTCCTTATTGAACTTCATGAGGTTCAACTTCGCCCAGCTCTCTAGCATGTCTAGATCTCATTGGATAGCAGCACAGCCTTCTGGTGTGCCAGCAACACACATCCCCCCAGTTTCATATCATCAGCAAACTTGCTGTGGGCACACTCTAGCCCCTCATCCAGGCTGTCAATGAAGATATTGAACAGTACCTTAGCCAGTACTGACTCCTGGGAATCACCACTGGCCACAGGCCTCAAACTTGACTCTGAAGCTACTTTGCCCTAAAAACGTCAACCTTCGTACAAATGGATTAAAATCTCCCTTTTATTGGAAGCAGCTGAAGCAATGGCCTGCGTAGGAGTTTCAGTAGCCCAAGCAGCACCCACAGGAGCCGCAGCAGCCGAATCTGTAGCACGCACAGGAGCCGCAGTAGTCGAAGCAGCCACACGCACAGGAGCCGCAGGAGCCGCTGTAGTCGAAGCAGCCACAGAAACAGGAGCCGCAGTAGTCGAGGAAGCCACAGGAACAGAAGCTGCAGTAGTCGAAGCAGCCACACACGCAGGAGCTGCAGGAGCTGCAGTAGCCGAAGCAGCCACAGAAACAGGAGCCGCGGTAGTCGAAGCAGCCACAGGAACAGTAGCCGCAGGAGCCAAAGCAGCCAGTGGAACAGGCACTGCATGAGCCAAAGCAGCCAAAGGAACAGGCGCCACATTAGCCGCAGCAGCCACCCGAACAGGCGCCACAGTAGCCGCAGCAGCCACCCGAACAGGCGCCGCAGTAGCCGCAGCAGCCACATGAACAGGTGCCGCAGTAGCCAAAGCAGCCAAAGGAACAGGCGCCACAGAAGCCACAGTAGCTGAAGCAGCCACCCGAACAGGCGCCGCAGTAGCCGAAGCAGCCACATGAACAGGTGCCGCAGTAGCCGCAGCAACCACCTGAACAGGAGCTGCAGTAGCCGCAGTAGTCGAAGCAGCCACATGAACAGGCGCCACAGTAGCCGAAGGAATGGCACAAACAGGACCTTCAGCAGCCGAAGCAGCACCAACGCGAGCTTAAGTAGCCGAAGCAGCAGCACAAAATGGAGCCTCCATAGCTGGCGCAGCAACAGCAACAGAAGCCGCGGTAGCCGAAGCAGCAGCCGCAGTAGGCACTGAAGAAGCAGCAGCCGAAGCAGCGACACAAAGCGGAGCAGGCCGAGCAGCAGCAACCGAAGCAGAAACTGCAGCAGGAACAGCAGCAGCTTCAACAGGGTGGCAACATAAGCGTGCTCCATGGCACTGGCTCCTGTGCCACTGCAGTGCTTCAAGTGACCAGCGCAGGCCTGTGGTGTGGGTCACCAGAGGGCCTTTGGGTCACCAGAGACCGGACTCCTGACGCTGCTGGGCTGGCAGAAGCTGACACCAGACTGGTGCCCACCTCGCGCTGCCTACTCCCACAGGGTCCGCGTCCTGCTTTTATAGTCTGGCAGGCAGGCACTCCCCCCTTTGTGACATCATGAGGCAGGTACATCACCCCTTTGTGACATCATGTGACATCATTCTGACACCCAGCAGCTCCCCAAGCTCTTCCCTGGCTGGTGCAGGCAGATGTGAGGGGCTCAGGAGGGTCTGGGCCAGAAAGGAGAGGACAGAGGAGGCTGTCTGGCTTCGAGGGCCGGTGTTTGCAAAAATAATTGCCAGGATCAGATGGTATGATAACTTCAGCAATCAGGAGTTTTTTAATGGGGATTCACTGATTGTGTATCAAAGAGTGTTCAGTTTTGAAACTAAGCTGAAGGTACATCTGCTGCAGTCCACTCCCAGGCTAGTGACTGTCAACTGATCAAAGAAACCATGCGTGAGAACTGAACATCCTAACCATAGTAGCTTCTCGGTTGGACTCTCTCCAGTAGATCCCTGTGTCTCTTGAACTGGGGAGTCCAAAACTGGATACAGTGTTCTAGGTGTGGTCTCACCAGGGCAGAGTAGAGGGGGAGGAGAACCTCCTTAGACCTGCTGGACTTTTGTTGACTGTCGTGGGTTGACCCTGGCCGACCGCCAGGTACCCACACAGCCGCTCACTCACTCCCCCTTCACTGCTGAACAGGGGAGAAAATATTTCCAAGGGTTCCAGGTTTTGAGATAAGGACAGGGAGATCATCCTCATTTACTGTCCCGGGCAAAACAGACTCAGTTTTGGGGAAATTAGGTACATTTATTAAAAGAACTAATCAGAGAGGAGTAGTGAGAAGTAAGAAAGAGCAAACAGATCTTAACAAACAGAACACCTTCCCCCCATCCCTCCCTTCTTCCGGGCTTAACATCAATCCCGGTTTCTCCACCTCCTCCCCCCGAGCGGCGCAGGGAGACAGGGAATGGGGGTTGCGGTCAGTTCATCCGACGTTGGTTTCACCGCTTCTTCACTCCGGGGGAGGACTTTTCACTCTTCCCCAAGGCCATTGTGGGGTCCCTCTCACGGGAGACAAGCTTCACGCTCTCTTCTCCGCGTGAGTCGTCCACGAAGGGCAATTCATCACAAACTGCCCAACGGGAGACACCTCACGAGGGGCAGCCCACCCCTCGTGAGTCTGAGGCGCAGTCCTTCGGGGCAAACTGCTCCAGCGTGAGCCACCCGCAGCGCCCAAAAAGTCCCACCGGCCAACCTGCTCCAGCGTGGGCATTCCTCTCTTCCACGGGCTACAGGTTCCGGCAGCGACTTGCTCTGATGCGGGCTTCCCACGGGCTACAGTCCCCTTTCAGGCATCCACCCACACAGCGTGGAGTCCTCAGTGGACATCTACGCGGTGATCCTCACGGTGGACATCTGCACCTTGCCCGTGGGCTGCAGGGGGACAACCGCTTCACCATGGTCTTCACCACAGACCCGGGGGACTCTCTCTGCTCCGACGCCTGGAGCTCATCCTCCCCCGCCTCCTTCTTCACTGACCTTGGTGTCTGCACAGATTCTCACTCCTCCATCTCTGTGCCAGCTGTTAGTGGCGCAGTTCTTTTTTCCCGTTCTTAAATATGTTTTTCACAGAGGCGTTCCTCTGCTATCACCTTACTGATAGGCTCAGCCTTGGCCAGCAGCGGGTCCCTCTTTGTAGCCAGCTGCCATTGGCTCTATCAATCCTGGGGAGCTTCTAGCAGCTTCTTACAGAAGCCACCCTGCAGCTCCCCCCCCGCCGCCAAAATCCAGCCAGGCCAAACCAAAACATTGACTTTGTTAACTTTCATTAAGGTACCCCAGGATCCTATCGGCTTTCTTGGCCACAAGGACACTCTGCTGTCCCATGGACAACTTCCTATCCACTAGGACTCCAAGGTCTTTCTTTATGAGGCTGCTCTCCAGCAGGGCAACCCCTAATCTGTACTGGTGCCTGGTGTCATTTCTCCCCAGATGCAGGACTCTACATTTGTCCTTATTGAACTTCATGAGGTTCAACTTCGCCCAGCTCTCTAGCATGTCTAGATCTCATTGGATAGCAGCACAGCCTTCTGGTGTGCCAGCAACACACATCCCCCAGTTTCATATCATCAGCAAACTTGCTGTGGGCACACTCTAGCCCCTCATCCAGGCTGTCAATGAAGATATTGAACAGTACCTTAGCCAGTACTGACTCCTGGGAATCACCACTGGCCACAGGCCTCAAACTTGACTCTGAAGCTACTTTGCCCTAAAAACGTCAACCTTTGTACAAATGGATTAAAATCTCCCTTTTATTGGAAGCAACTGAAGCAATGGCCTGCGTAGGAGTTTCAGTAGCCCAAGCAGCACCCACAGGAGCCGCAGCAGCCGAATCTGTAGCACGCACAGGAGCCGCAGTAGTCGAAGCAGCCACACGCACAGGAGCTGCAGGAGCTGCAGTAGCCGAAGCAGCCACAGAAACAGGAGCCGCGGTAGTCGAAGCAGCCACAGGAACAGTAGCCGCAGGAGCCAAAGCAGCCACATGAACAGGTGCCGCAGTAGCCAAAGCAGCCAAAGGAACAGGCGCCGCAGGAGCCGCAGCAGCCACCTGAACAGGCGCCACAGTAGCCGCAGCAGCCACCCGAACAGGCGCCGCAGTAGCCACAGCAGCCACCTGAACAGGCGCCGCAGTAGCCAAAGCAGCCAAAGGAACAGGCGCCACAGAAGCCACAGTAGCTGAAGCAGCCACCCGAACAGGCGCCGCAGTAGCCGAAGCAGCCACCTGAACAGGAGCTGCAGTAGCCGCAGTAGTCGAAGCAGCCACATGAACAGGCGCCACAGTAGCCGAAGGAATGGCACAAACTGGACCTTCAGCAGCCGAAGCAGCACCAACGCGAGCTTAAGTAGCCGAAGCAGCAGCACAAAATGGAGCCTCCATAGCTGGCGCAGCAACAGCAACAGAAGCCGCGGTAGCCGAAGCAGCAGCCGCAGTAGGCACTGAAGAAGCAGCAGCCGAAGCAGCGACACAAAGCGGAGCAGGCCGAGCAGCAGCAACCGAAGCAGAAACTGCAGCAGGAACAGCAGCAGCTTCAACAGGGTGGCAACATAAGCGTGCTCCATGGCACTGGCTCCTGTGCCACTGCAGTGCTTCAAGTGACCAGCGCAGGCCTGTGGTGTGGGTCACCAGAGGGCCTTTGGGTCACCAGAGACCGGACTCCTGACGCTGCTGGGCTGGCAGAAGCTGACACCAGACTGGTGCCCACCTCGCGCTGCCTACTCCCACAGGGTCCGCGTCCTGCTTTTATAGTCTGGCAGGCAGGCACTCCCCCCTTTGTGACATCATGAGGCAGGTACATCACCCCTTTGTGACATCATGTGACATCATTCTGACACCCAGCAGCTCCCCAAGCTCTTCCCTGGCTGGTGCAGGCAGATGTGAGGGGCTCAGGAGGGTCTGGGCCAGAAAGGAGAGGACAGAGGAGGCTGACTGGCTTCGAGGGCCGGTGTTTGCAAAAATAATTGCCAGGATCAGATGGTATGATAACTTCAGCAATCAGGAGTTTTTTAATGGGGATTCACTGATTGTGTATCAAAGAGTGTTCAGTTTTGAAACTAAGCTGAAGGTACATCTGCTGCAGTCCACTCCCAGGCTAGTGACTGTCAACTGATCAAAGAAACCATGCGTGAGAACTGAACATCCTAACCATAGTAGCTTCTCGGTTGGACTCTCTCCAGTAGATCCCTGTGTCTCTTGAACTGGGGAGTCCAAAACTGGATACAGTGTTCTAGGTGTGGTCTCACCAGGGCAGAGTAGAGGGGGAGGAGAACCTCCTTAGACCTGCTGGACTTTTGTTGACTGTCGTGGGTTGACCCTGGCCGACCGCCAGGTACCCACACAGCCGCTCACTCACCCCCCCCCTTCACTGCTGAACAGGGCGAGAAAATATTTCCAAGGGTTCAGGGTTTTGAGATAAGGACAGGGAGATCACCCTCATTTACCGTCCCGGGCAAAACAGGCTCAGTTTTGGGGAAATTAGGTACATTTATTAAAAGAACTAATCAGAGAGGAGTAGTGAGAAGTGAGAAAGAGCAAACGGATCTTAACAAACAGAACACCTTCCCCCCATCCCTCCCTTCTTCCCGGGCTTAACATCAATCCGGTTTCTCCACCTCCTCCCCCCGAGCGGCGCAGGGAGACAGGGAATGGGGGTTGCGGTCAGTTCATCCGACGTTGGTTTCACCGCTTCTTCACTCCGGGGGAGGACTTTTCACTCTTCCCCAAGGCCATTGTGGGGTCCCTCTCACGGGAGACAAGCTTCACGCTCTCTTCTCCCGCGTGAGTCGTCCCACGAAGGGCAATTCATCACAAACTGCCCAACGGGAGACACCTCACGAGGGGCAGCCCACCCCTCGTGAGTCTGAGGCGCAGTCCTTCGGGGCAAACTGCTCCAGTGTGAGCCACCCGCAGCGCCCAAAAAGTCCCACCGGCCAACCTGCTCCAGCGTGGGCATTCCTCTCTTCCACGGGCTACAGGTTCCGGCAGCGACTTGCTCTGATGCGGGCTTCCCACGGGCTACAGTCCCCTTTCAGGCATCCACCCACACAGCGTGGAGTCCTCAGTGGACATCTACGCGGTGATCCTCACGGTGGACATCTGCACCTTGCCCGTGGGCTGCAGGGGGACAACCCGCTTCACCATGGTCTTCACCACAGACCCGGGGGACTCTCTCTGCTCCGGCGCCTGGAGCTCATCCTCCCCCGCCTCCTTCTTCACTGACCTTGGTGTCTGCACAGATTCTCACTCCTCCATCTCTGTGCCAGCTGTTAGTGGCGCAGTTCTTTTTTCCCGTTCTTAAATATGTTTTTCACAGAGGCGTTCCTCTGCTATCACCTTACTGATAGGCTCAGCCTTGGCCAGCAGCGGGTCCCTCTTTGTAGCCAGCTGCCATTGGCTCTATCAATCCTGGGGAGCTTCTAGCAGCTTCTTACAGAAGCCACCCTGCAGCTCCCCCCCCGCCGCCAAAATCCAGCCAGGCCAAACCAAAACATTGACTTTGTTAACTTTCATTAAGGTACCCCAGGATCCTATCGGCTTTCTTGGCCACAAGGACACTCTGCTGTCCCATGGACAACTTCCTATCCACTAGGACTCCAAGGTCTTTCTTTATGAGGCTGCTCTCCAGCAGGGCAACCCCTAATCTGTACTGGTGCCTGGTGTCATTTCTCCCCAGATGCAGGACTCTACATTTGTCCTTATTGAACTTCATGAGGTTCAACTTCGCCCAGCTCTCTAGCATGTCTAGATCTCATTGGATAGCAGCACAGCCTTCTGGTGTGCCAGCAACACACATCCCCCCAGTTTGGGCACACTCTAGCCCCTCATCCAGGCTGTCAATGAAGATATTGAACAGTACCTTAGCCAGTACTGACTCCTGGGAATCACCACTGGCCACAGGCCTCAAACTTGACTCTGAAGCTACTTTGCCCTAAAAACGTCAACCTTTGTACAAATGGATTAAAATCTCCCTTTTATTGGAAGCAGCTGAAGCAATGGCCTGCGTAGGAGTTTCAGTAGCCTAAGCAGCACCCACAGGAGCCGCAGCAGCCGAATCTGTAGCACGCACAGGAGCCGCAGTAGTCGAAGCAGCCACACGCACAGGAGCTGCAGGAGCTGCAGTAGCCGAAGCAGCCACAGAAACAGGAGCCGCGGTAGTCGAAGCAGCCACAGGAACAGTAGCCGCAGGAGCCAAAGCAGCCACATGAACAGGTGCCGCAGTAGCCAAAGCAGCCAAAGGAACAGGCGCCGCAGGAGCCGCAGCAGCCACCTGAACAGGCGCCACAGTAGCCGCAGCAGCCACCCGAACAGGCGCCGCAGTAGCCACAGCAGCCACATGAACAGGTGCCGCAGTAGCCAAAGCAGCCAAAGGAACAGGCGCCACAGAAGCCACAGTAGCTGAAGCAGCCACCCGAACAGGCGCCGCAGTAGCCGAAGCAGCCACCTGAACAGGAGCTGCAGTAGCCGCAGTAGTCGAAGCAGCCACATGAACAGGCGCCACAGTAGCCGAAGGAATGGCACAAACTGGACCTTCAGCAGCCGAAGCAGCACCAACGCGAGCTTAAGTAGCCGAAGCAGCAGCACAAAATGGAGCCTCCATAGCTGGCGCAGCAACAGCAACAGAAGCCGCGGTAGCCGAAGCAGCAGCCGCAGTAGGCACTGAAGAAGCAGCAGCCGAAGCAGCGACACAAAGCGGAGCAGGCCGAGCAGCAGCAACCGAAGCAGAAACTGCAGCAGGAACAGCAGCAGCTTCAACAGGGTGGCAACATAAGCGTGCTCCATGGCACTGGCTCCCGTGCCACTGCGGTGCTTCAAGTGACCAGCGCAGGCCTGTGGTGTGGGTCACCAGAGGGCCTTTGGGTCACCAGAGACCGGACTCCTGACGCTGCTGGGCTGGCAGAAGCTGACACCAGACTGGTGCCCACCTCGCGCTGCCTACTCCCACAGGGTCCGCGTCCTGCTTTTATAGTCTGGCAGGCAGGCACTCCCCCCTTTGTGACATCATGAGGCAGGTACATCACCCCTTTGTGACATCATGTGACATCATTCTGACACCCAGCAGCTCCCCAAGCTCTTCCCTGGCTGGTGCAGGCAGATGTGAGGGGCTCAGGAGGGTCTGGGCCAGAAAGGAGAGGACAGAGGAGGCTGTCTGGCTTCGAGGGCCGGTGTTTGCAAAAATAATTGCCAGGATCAGATGGTATGATAACTTCAGCAATCAGGAGTTTTTTAATGGGGATTCACTGATTGTGTATCAAAGAGTGTTCAGTTTTGAAACTAAGCTGAAGGTACATCTGCTGCAGTCCACTCCCAGGCTAGTGACTGTCAACTGATCAAAGAAACCATGCGTGAGAACTGAACATCCTAACCATAGTAGCTTCTCGGTTGGACTCTCTCCAGTAGATCCCTGTGTCTCTTGAACTGGGGAGTCCAAAACTGGATACAGTGTTCTAGGTGTGGTCTCACCAGGGCAGAGTAGAGGGGGAGGAGAACCTCCTTAGACCTGCTGGACTTTTGTTGACTGTCGTGGGTTGACCCTGGCCGACCGCCAGGTACCCACACAGCCGCTCACTCACCCCCCCCCCTTCACTGCTGAACAGGGCGAGAAAATATTTCCAAGGGTTCAGGGTTTTGAGATAAGGACAGGGAGATCACCCTCATTTACCGTCCCGGGCAAAACAGGCTCAGTTTTGGGGAAATTAGGTACATTTATTAAAAGAACTAATCAGAGAGGAGTAGTGAGAAGTGAGAAAGAGCAAACGGATCTTAACAAACAGAACACCTTCCCCCCATCCCTCCCTTCTTCCCGGGCTTAACATCAATCCCGGTTTCTCCACCTCCTCCCCCCGAGCGGCGCAGGGAGACAGGGAATGGGGGTTGCGGTCAGTTCATCCGACGTTGGTTTCACCGCTTCTTCACTCCGGGGGAGGACTTTTCACTCTTCCCCAAGGCCATTGTGGGGTCCCTCTCACGGGAGACAAGCTTCACGCTCTCTTCTCCGCGTGAGTCGTCCCACGAAGGGCAATTCATCACAAACTGCCCAACGGGAGACACCTCACGAGGGGCAGCCCACCCCTCGTGAGTCTGAGGCGCAGTCCTTCGGGGCAAACTGCTCCAGCGTGAGCCACCCGCAGCGCCCAAAAAGTCCCACCGGCCAACCTGCTCCAGCGTGGGCATTCCTCTCTTCCACGGGCTACAGGTTCCGGCAGCGACTTGCTCTGATGCGGGCTTCCACGGGCTACAGTCCCCTTTCAGGCATCCACCCACACAGCGTGGAGTCCTCAGTGGACATCTACGCGGTGATCCTCACGGTGGACATCTGCACCTTGCCCGTGGGCTGCAGGGGGACAACCCGCTTCACCATGGTCTTCACCACAGACCCGGGGGACTCTCTCTGCTCCGGCGCCTGGAGCTCATCCTCCCCCGCCTCCTTCTTCACTGACCTTGGTGTCTGCACAGATTCTCACTCCTCCATCTCTGTGCCAGCTGTTAGTGGCGCAGTTCTTTTTTCCCGTTCTTAAATATGTTTTTCACAGAGGCGTTCCTCTGCTATCACCTTACTGATAGGCTCAGCCTTGGCCAGCAGCGGGTCCCTCTTTGTAGCCAGCTGCCATTGGCTCTATCAATCCTGGGGAGCTTCTAGCAGCTTCTTACAGAAGCCACCCTGCAGCTCCCCCCCCGCCGCCAAATCCAGCCAGGCCAAACCAAAACATTGACTTTGTTAACTTTCATTAAGGTACCCCAGGATCCTATCGGCTTTCTTGGCCACAAGGACACTCTGCTGTCCCATGGACAACTTCCTATCCACTAGGACTCCAAGGTCTTTCTTTATGAGGCTGCTCTCCAGCAGGGCAACCCCTAATCTGTACTGGTGCCTGGTGTCATTTCTCCCCAGATGCAGGACTCTACATTTGTCCTTATTGAACTTCATGAGGTTCAACTTCGCCCAGCTCTCTAGCATGTCTAGATCTCATTGGATAGCAGCACAGCCTTCTGGTGTGCCAGCAACACACATCCCCCCAGTTTGGGCACACTCTAGCCCCTCATCCAGGCTGTCAATGAAGATATTGAACAGTACCTTAGCCAGTACTGACTCCTGGGAATCACCACTGGCCACAGGCCTCAAACTTGACTCTGAAGCTACTTTGCCCTAAAAACGTCAACCTTTGTACAAATGGATTAAAATCTCCCTTTTATTGGAAGCAGCTGAAGCAATGGCCTGCGTAGGAGTTTCAGTAGCCTAAGCAGCACCCACAGGAGCCGCAGCAGCCGAATCTGTAGCACGCACAGGAGCCGCAGTAGTCGAAGCAGCCACACGCACAGGAGCTGCAGGAGCTGCAGTAGCCGAAGCAGCCACAGAAACAGGAGCCGCAGTAGTCGAAGCAGCCACAGGAACAGTAGCCGCAGGAGCCAAAGCAGCCACATGAACAGGTGCCGCAGTAGCCAAAGCAGCCAAAGGAACAGGCGCCGCAGGAGCCGCAGCAGCCACCTGAACAGGCGCCACAGTAGCCGCAGCAGCCACCCGAACAGGCGCCGCAGTAGCCACAGCAGCCACATGAACAGGTGCCGCAGTAGCCAAAGCAGCCAAAGGAACAGGCGCCACAGAAGCCACAGTAGCTGAAGCAGCCACCCGAACAGGCGCCGCAGTAGCCGAAGCAGCCACCTGAACAGGAGCTGCAGTAGCCGCAGTAGTCGAAGCAGCCACATGAACAGGCGCCACAGTAGCCGAAGGAATGGCACAAACTGGACCTTCAGCAGCCGAAGCAGCACCAACGCGAGCTTAAGTAGCCGAAGCAGCAGCACAAAATGGAGCCTCCATAGCTGGCGCAGCAACAGCAACAGAAGCCGCGGTAGCCGAAGCAGCAGCCGCAGTAGGCACTGAAGAAGCAGCAGCCGAAGCAGCGACACAAAGCGGAGCAGGCCGAGCAGCAGCAACCGAAGCAGAAACTGCAGCAGGAACAGCAGCAGCTTCAACAGGGTGGCAACATAAGCGTGCTCCATGGCACTGGCTCCCGTGCCACTGCGGTGCTTCAAGTGACCAGCGCAGGCCTGTGGTGTGGGTCACCAGAGGGCCTTTGGGTCACCAGAGACCGGACTCCTGACGCTGCTGGGCTGGCAGAAGCTGACACCAGACTGGTGCCCACCTCGCGCTGCCTACTCCCACAGGGTCCGCGTCCTGCTTTTATAGTCTGGCAGGCAGGCACTCCCCCCTTTGTGACATCATGAGGCAGGTACATCACCCCTTTGTGACATCATGTGACATCATTCTGACACCCAGCAGCTCCCCAAGCTCTTCCCTGGCTGGTGCAGGCAGATGTGAGGGGCTCAGGAGGGTCTGGGCCAGAAAGGAGAGGACAGAGGAGGCTGACTGGCTTCGAGGGCCGGTGTTTGCAAAAATAATTGCCAGGATCAGATGGTATGATAACTTCAGCAATCAGGAGTTTTTTAATGGGGATTCACTGATTGTGTATCAAAGAGTGTTCAGTTTTGAAACTAAGCTGAAGGTACATCTGCTGCAGTCCACTCCCAGGCTAGTGACTGTCAACTGATCAAAGAAACCATGCGTGAGAACTGAACATCCTAACCATAGTAGCTTCTCGGTTGGACTCTCTCCAGTAGATCCCTGTGTCTCTTGAACTGGGGAGTCCAAAACTGGATACAGTGTTCTAGGTGTGGTCTCACCAGGGCAGAGTAGAGGGGGAGGAGAACCTCCTTAGACCTGCTGGACTTTTGTTGACTGTCGTGGGTTGACCCTGGCCGACCGCCAGGTACCCACACAGCCGCTCACTCACCCCCCCCTTCACTGCTGAACAGGGCGAGAAAATATTTCCAAGGGTTCAGGGTTTTGAGATAAGGACAGGGAGATCACCCTCATTTACCGTCCCGGGCAAAACAGGCTCAGTTTTGGGGAAATTAGGTACATTTATTAAAAGAACTAATCAGAGAGGAGTAGTGAGAAGTGAGAAAGAGCAAACGGATCTTAACAAACAGAACACCTTCCCCCCCATCCCTCCCTTCTTCCCGGGCTTAACATCAATCCCGGTTTCTCCACCTCCTCCCCCCGAGCGGCGCAGGGAGACAGGGAATGGGGGTTGCGGTCAGTTCATCCGACGTTGGTTTCACCGCTTCTTCACTCCGGGGGAGGACTTTTCACTCTTCCCCAAGGCCATTGTGGGGTCCCTCTCACGGGAGACAAGCTTCACGCTCTCTTCTCCGCGTGAGTCGTCCCACGAAGGGCAATTCATCACAAACTGCCCAACGGGAGACACCTCATGAGGGGCAGCCCACCCCTCGTGAGTCTGAGGCGCAGTCCTTCGGGGCAAACTGCTCCAGCGTGAGCCACCCGCAGCGCCCAAAAAGTCCCACCGGCCAACCTGCTCCAGCGTGGGCATTCCTCTCTTCCACGGGCTACAGGTTCCGGCAGCGACTTGCTCTGATGCGGGCTTCCCACGGGCTACAGTCCCCTTTCAGGCATCCACCCACACAGCGTGGAGTCCTCAGTGGACATCTACGCGGTGATCCTCACGGTGGACATCTGCACCTTGCCCGTGGGCTGCAGGGGGACAACCCGCTTCACCATGGTCTTCACCACAGACCCGGGGGACTCTCTCTGCTCCGGCGCCTGGAGCTCATCCTCCCCCGCCTCCTTCTTCACTGACCTTGGTGTCTGCACAGATTCTCACTCCTCCATCTCTGTGCCAGCTGTTAGTGGCGCAGTTCTTTTTTCCCGTTCTTAAATATGTTTTTCACAGAGGCGTTCCTCTGCTATCACCTTACTGATAGGCTCAGCCTTGGCCAGCAGCGGGTCCCTCTTTGTAGCCAGCTGCCATTGGCTCTATCAATCCTGGGGAGCTTCTAGCAGCTTCTTACAGAAGCCACCCTGCAGCTCCCCCCCCGCCGCCAAAATCCAGCCAGGCCAAACCAAAACATTGACTTTGTTAACTTTCATTAAGGTACCCCAGGATCCTATCGGCTTTCTTGGCCACAAGGACACTCTGCTGTCCCATGGACAACTTCCTATCCACTAGGACTCCAAGGTCTTTCTTTATGAGGCTGCTCTCCAGCAGGGCAACCCCTAATCTGTACTGGTGCCTGGTGTCATTTCTCCCCAGATGCAGGACTCTACATTTGTCCTTATTGAACTTCATGAGGTTCAACTTCGCCCAGCTCTCTAGCATGTCTAGATCTCATTGGATAGCAGCACAGCCTTCTGGTGTGCCAGCAACACACATCCCCCCAGTTTGGGCACACTCTAGCCCCTCATCCAGGCTGTCAATGAAGATATTGAACAGTACCTTAGCCAGTACTGACTCCTGGGAATCACCACTGGCCACAGGCCTCAAACTTGACTCTGAAGCTACTTTGCCCTAAAAACGTCAACCTTTGTACAAATGGATTAAAATCTCCCTTTTATTGGAAGCAGCTGAAGCAATGGCCTGCGTAGGAGTTTCAGTAGCCTAAGCAGCACCCACAGGAGCCGCAGCAGCCGAATCTGTAGCACGCACAGGAGCCGCAGTAGTCGAAGCAGCCACACGCACAGGAGCTGCAGGAGCTGCAGTAGCCGAAGCAGCCACAGAAACAGGAGCCGCGGTAGTCGAAGCAGCCACAGGAACAGTAGCCGCAGGAGCCAAAGCAGCCACATGAACAGGTGCCGCAGTAGCCAAAGCAGCCAAAGGAACAGGCGCCGCAGGAGCCGCAGCAGCCACCTGAACAGGCGCCACAGTAGCCGCAGCAGCCACCCGAACAGGCGCCGCAGTAGCCACAGCAGCCACATGAACAGGTGCCGCAGTAGCCAAAGCAGCCAAAGGAACAGGCGCCACAGAAGCCACAGTAGCTGAAGCAGCCACCCGAACAGGCGCCGCAGTAGCCGAAGCAGCCACCTGAACAGGAGCTGCAGTAGCCGCAGTAGTCGAAGCAGCCACATGAACAGGCGCCACAGTAGCCGAAGGAATGGCACAAACTGGACCTTCAGCAGCCGAAGCAGCACCAACGCGAGCTTAAGTAGCCGAAGCAGCAGCACAAAATGGAGCCTCCATAGCTGGCGCAGCAACAGCAACAGAAGCCGCGGTAGCCGAAGCAGCAGCCGCAGTAGGCACTGAAGAAGCAGCAGCCGAAGCAGCGACACAAAGCGGAGCAGGCCGAGCAGCAGCAACCGAAGCAGAAACTGCAGCAGGAACAGCAGCAGCTTCAACAGGGTGGCAACATAAGCGTGCTCCATGGCACTGGCTCCCGTGCCACTGCGGTGCTTCAAGTGACCAGCGCAGGCCTGTGGTGTGGGTCACCAGAGGGCCTTTGGGTCACCAGAGACCGGACTCCTGACGCTGCTGGGCTGGCAGAAGCTGACACCAGACTGGTGCCCACCTCGCACTGCCTACTCCCACAGGGTCCGCGTCCTGCTTTTATAGTCTGGCAGGCAGGCACTCCCCCCTTTGTGACATCATGAGGCAGGTACATCACCCCTTTGTGACATCATGTGACATCATTCTGACACCCAGCAGCTCCCCAAGCTCTTCCCTGGCTGGTGCAGGCAGATGTGAGGGGCTCAGGAGGGTCTGGGCCAGAAAGGAGAGGACAGAGGAGGCTGACTGGCTTCGAGGGCCGGTGTTTGCAAAAATAATTGCCAGGATCAGATGGTATGATAACTTCAGCAATCAGGAGTTTTTTAATGGGGATTCACTGATTGTGTATCAAAGAGTGTTCAGTTTTGAAACTAAGCTGAAGGTACATCTGCTGCAGTCCACTCCCAGGCTAGTGACTGTCAACTGATCAAAGAAACCATGCGTGAGAACTGAACATCCTAACCATAGTAGCTTCTCGGTTGGACTCTCTCCAGTAGATCCCTGTGTCTCTTGAACTGGGGAGTCCAAAACTGGATACAGTGTTCTAGGTGTGGTCTCACCAGGGCAGAGTAGAGGGGGAGGAGAACCTCCTTAGACCTGCTGGACTTTTGTTGACTGTCGTGGGTTGACCCTGGCCGACCGCCAGGTACCCACACAGCCGCTCACTCACCCCCCCCCCTTCACTGCTGAACAGGGCGAGAAAATATTTCCAAGGGTTCAGGGTTTTGAGATAAGGACAGGGAGATCACCCTCATTTACCGTCCCGGGCAAAACAGGCTCAGTTTTGGGGAAATTAGGTACATTTATTAAAAGAACTAATCAGAGAGGAGTAGTGAGAAGTGAGAAAGAGCAAACGGATCTTAACAAACAGAACACCTTCCCCCCATCCCTCCCTTCTTCCCGGGCTTAACATCAATCCCGGTTTCTCCACCTCCTCCCCCCGAGCGGCGCAGGGAGACAGGGAATGGGGGTTGCGGTCAGTTCATCCGACGTTGGTTTCACCGCTTCTTCACTCCGGGGGAGGACTTTTCACTCTTCCCCAAGGCCATTGTGGGGTCCCTCTCACGGGAGACAAGCTTCACGCTCTCTTCTCCGCGTGAGTCGTCCCACGAAGGGCAATTCATCACAAACTGCCCAACGGGAGACACCTCACGAGGGGCAGCCCACCCCTCGTGAGTCTGAGGCGCAGTCCTTCGGGGCAAACTGCTCCAGTGTGAGCCACCCGCAGCGCCCAAAAAGTCCCACCGGCCAACCTGCTCCAGCGTGGGCATTCCTCTCTTCCACGGGCTACAGGTTCCGGCAGCGACTTGCTCTGATGCGGGCTTCCCACGGGCTACAGTCCCCTTTCAGGCATCCACCCACACAGCGTGGAGTCCTCAGTGGACATCTACGCGGTGATCCTCACGGTGGACATCTGCACCTTGCCCGTGGGCTGCAGGGGGACAACCCGCTTCACCATGGTCTTCACCACAGACCCGGGGGACTCTCTCTGCTCCGGCGCCTGGAGCTCATCCTCCCCCGCCTCCTTCTTCACTGACCTTGGTGTCTGCACAGATTCTCACTCCTCCATCTCTGTGCCAGCTGTTAGTGGCGCAGTTCTTTTTTCCCGTTCTTAAATATGTTTTTCACAGAGGCGTTCCTCTGCTATCACCTTACTGATAGGCTCAGCCTTGGCCAGCAGCGGGTCCCTCTTTGTAGCCAGCTGCCATTGGCTCTATCAATCCTGGGGAGCTTCTAGCAGCTTCTTACAGAAGCCACCCTGCAGCTCCCCCCCCGCCGCCAAAATCCAGCCAGGCCAAACCAAAACATTGACTTTGTTAACTTTCATTAAGGTACCCCAGGATCCTATCGGCTTTCTTGGCCACAAGGACACTCTGCTGTCCCATGGACAACTTCCTATCCACTAGGACTCCAAGGTCTTTCTTTATGAGGCTGCTCTCCAGCAGGGCAACCCCTAATCTGTACTGGTGCCTGGTGTCATTTCTCCCCAGATGCAGGACTCTACATTTGTCCTTATTGAACTTCATGAGGTTCAACTTCGCCCAGCTCTCTAGCATGTCTAGATCTCATTGGATAGCAGCACAGCCTTCTGGTGTGCCAGCAACACACATCCCCCCAGTTTGGGCACACTCTAGCCCCTCATCCAGGCTGTCAATGAAGATATTGAACAGTACCTTAGCCAGTACTGACTCCTGGGAATCACCACTGGCCACAGGCCTCAAACTTGACTCTGAAGCTACTTTGCCCTAAAAACGTCAACCTTTGTACAAATGGATTAAAATCTCCCTTTTATTGGAAGCAGCTGAAGCAATGGCCTGCGTAGGAGTTTCAGTAGCCTAAGCAGCACCCACAGGAGCCGCAGCAGCCGAATCTGTAGCACGCACAGGAGCCGCAGTAGTCGAAGCAGCCACACGCACAGGAGCTGCAGGAGCTGCAGTAGCCGAAGCAGCCACAGAAACAGGAGCCGCGGTAGTCGAAGCAGCCACAGGAACAGTAGCCGCAGGAGCCAAAGCAGCCACATGAACAGGTGCCGCAGTAGCCAAAGCAGCCAAAGGAACAGGCGCCGCAGGAGCCGCAGCAGCCACCTGAACAGGCGCCACAGTAGCCGCAGCAGCCACCCGAACAGGCGCCGCAGTAGCCACAGCAGCCACATGAACAGGTGCCGCAGTAGCCAAAGCAGCCAAAGGAACAGGCGCCACAGAAGCCACAGTAGCTGAAGCAGCCACCCGAACAGGCGCCGCAGTAGCCGAAGCAGCCACCTGAACAGGAGCTGCAGTAGCCGCAGTAGTCGAAGCAGCCACATGAACAGGCGCCACAGTAGCCGAAGGAATGGCACAAACTGGACCTTCAGCAGCCGAAGCAGCACCAACGCGAGCTTAAGTAGCCGAAGCAGCAGCACAAAATGGAGCCTCCATAGCTGGCGCAGCAACAGCAACAGAAGCCGCGGTAGCCGAAGCAGCAGCCGCAGTAGGCACTGAAGAAGCAGCAGCCGAAGCAGCGACACAAAGCGGAGCAGGCCGAGCAGCAGCAACCGAAGCAGAAACTGCAGCAGGAACAGCAGCAGCTTCAACAGGGTGGCAACATAAGCGTGCTCCATGGCACTGGCTCCCGTGCCACTGCGGTGCTTCAAGTGACCAGCGCAGGCCTGTGGTGTGGGTCACCAGAGGGCCTTTGGGTCACCAGAGACCGGACTCCTGACGCTGCTGGGCTGGCAGAAGCTGACACCAGACTGGTGCCCACCTCGCGCTGCCTACTCCCACAGGGTCCGCGTCCTGCTTTTATAGTCTGGCAGGCAGGCACTCCCCCCTTTGTGACATCATGAGGCAGGTACATCACCCCTTTGTGACATCATGTGACATCATTCTGACACCCAGCAGCTCCCCAAGCTCTTCCCTGGCTGGTGCAGGCAGATGTGAGGGGCTCAGGAGGGTCTGGGCCAGAAAGGAGAGGACAGAGGAGGCTGACTGGCTTCGAGGGCCGGTGTTTGCAAAAATAATTGCCAGGATCAGATGGTATGATAACTTCAGCAATCAGGAGTTTTTTAATGGGGATTCACTGATTGTGTATCAAAGAGTGTTCAGTTTTGAAACTAAGCTGAAGGTACATCTGCTGCAGTCCACTCCCAGGCTAGTGACTGTCAACTGATCAAAGAAACCATGCGTGAGAACTGAACATCCTAACCATAGTAGCTTCTCGGTTGGACTCTCTCCAGTAGATCCCTGTGTCTCTTGAACTGGGGAGTCCAAAACTGGATACAGTGTTCTAGGTGTGGTCTCACCAGGGCAGAGTAGAGGGGGAGGAGAACCTCCTTAGACCTGCTGGACTTTTGTTGACTGTCGTGGGTTGACCCTGGCCGACCGCCAGGTACCCACACAGCCGCTCACTCACCCCCCCCCCTTCACTGCTGAACAGGGCGAGAAAATATTTCCAAGGGTTCAGGGTTTTGAGATAAGGACAGGGAGATCACCCTCATTTACCGTCCCGGGCAAAACAGGCTCAGTTTTGGGGAAATTAGGTACATTTATTAAAGAACTAATCAGAGAGGAGTAGTGAGAAGTGAGAAAGAGCAAACGGATCTTAACAAACAGAACACCTTCCCCCCATCCCTCCCTTCTTCCCGGGCTTAACATCAATCCCGGTTTCTCCACCTCCTCCCCCCGAGCGGCGCAGGGAGACAGGGAATGGGGGTTGCGGTCAGTTCATCCGACATTGGTTTCACCGCTTCTTCACTCCGGGGGAGGACTTTTCACTCTTCCCCAAGGCCATTGTGGGGTCCCTCTCACGGGAGACAAGCTTCACGCTCTCTTCTCCGCGTGAGTCGTCCCACGAAGGGCAATTCATCACAAACTGCCCAACGGGAGACACCTCACGAGGGGCAGCCCACCCCTCGTGAGTCTGAGGCGCAGTCCTTCGGGGCAAACTGCTCCAGCGTGAGCCACCCGCAGCGCCCAAAAAGTCCCACCGGCCAACCTGCTCCAGCGTGGGCATTCCTCTCTTCCACGGGCTACAGGTTCCGGCAGCGACTTGCTCTGATGCGGGCTTCCCACGGGCTACAGTCCCCTTTCAGGCATCCACCCACACAGCGTGGAGTCCTCAGTGGACATCTACGCGGTGATCCTCACGGTGGACATCTGCACCTTGCCCGTGGGCTGCAGGGGGACAACCCGCTTCACCATGGTCTTCACCACAGACCCGGGGGACTCTCTCTGCTCCGGCGCCTGGAGCTCATCCTCCCCCGCCTCCTTCTTCACTGACCTTGGTGTCTGCACAGATTCTCACTCCTCCATCTCTGTGCCAGCTGTTAGTGGCGCAGTTCTTTTTTCCCCTTCTTAAATATGTTTTTCACAGAGGCGTTCCTCTGCTATCACCTTACTGATAGGCTCAGCCTTGGCCAGCAGCGGGTCCCTCTTTGTAGCCAGCTGCCATTGGCTCTATCAATCCTGGGGAGCTTCTAGCAGCTTCTTACAGAAGCCACCCTGCAGCTCCCCCCCGCCGCCAAAATCCAGCCAGGCCAAACCAAAACATTGACTTTGTTAACTTTCATTAAGGTACCCCAGGATCCTATCGGCTTTCTTGGCCACAAGGACACTCTGCTGTCCCATGGACAACTTCCTATCCACTAGGACTCCAAGGTCTTTCTTTATGAGGCTGCTCTCCAGCAGGGCAACCCCTAATCTGTACTGGTGCCTGGTGTCATTTCTCCCCAGATGCAGGACTCTACATTTGTCCTTATTGAACTTCATGAGGTTCAACTTCGCCCAGCTCTCTAGCATGTCTAGATCTCATTGGATAGCAGCACAGCCTTCTGGTGTGCCAGCAACACACATCCCCCCAGTTTGGGCACACTCTAGCCCCTCATCCAGGCTGTCAATGAAGATATTGAACAGTACCTTAGCCAGTACTGACTCCTGGGAATCACCACTGGCCACAGGCCTCAAACTTGACTCTGAAGCTACTTTGCCCTAAAAACGTCAACCTTTGTACAAATGGATTAAAATCTCCCTTTTATTGGAAGCAGCTGAAGCAATGGCCTGCGTAGGAGTTTCAGTAGCCTAAGCAGCACCCACAGGAGCCGCAGCAGCCGAATCTGTAGCACGCACAGGAGCCGCAGTAGTCGAAGCAGCCACACGCACAGGAGCTGCAGGAGCTGCAGTAGCCGAAGCAGCCACAGAAACAGGAGCCGCGGTAGTCGAAGCAGCCACAGGAACAGTAGCCGCAGGAGCCAAAGCAGCCACATGAACAGGTGCCGCAGTAGCCAAAGCAGCCAAAGGAACAGGCGCCGCAGGAGCCGCAGCAGCCACCTGAACAGGCGCCACAGTAGCCGCAGCAGCCACCCGAACAGGCGCCGCAGTAGCCACAGCAGCCACATGAACAGGTGCCGCAGTAGCCAAAGCAGCCAAAGGAACAGGCGCCACAGAAGCCACAGTAGCTGAAGCAGCCACCCGAACAGGCGCCGCAGTAGCCGAAGCAGCCACCTGAACAGGAGCTGCAGTAGCCGCAGTAGTCGAAGCAGCCACATGAACAGGCGCCACAGTAGCCGAAGGAATGGCACAAACTGGACCTTCAGCAGCCGAAGCAGCACCAACGCGAGCTTAAGTAGCCGAAGCAGCAGCACAAAATGGAGCCTCCATAGCTGGCGCAGCAACAGCAACAGAAGCCGCGGTAGCCGAAGCAGCAGCCGCAGTAGGCACTGAAGAAGCAGCAGCCGAAGCAGCGACACAAAGCGGAGCAGGCCGAGCAGCAGCAACCGAAGCAGAAACTGCAGCAGGAACAGCAGCAGCTTCAACAGGGTGGCAACATAAGCGTGCTCCATGGCACTGGCTCCCGTGCCACTGCGGTGCTTCAAGTGACCAGCGCAGGCCTGTGGTGTGGGTCACCAGAGGGCCTTTGGGTCACCAGAGACCGGACTCCTGACGCTGCTGGGCTGGCAGAAGCTGACACCAGACTGGTGCCCACCTCGCGCTGCCTACTCCCACAGGGTCCGCGTCCTGCTTTTATAGTCTGGCAGGCAGGCACTCCCCCCTTTGTGACATCATGAGGCAGGTACATCACCCCTTTGTGACATCATGTGACATCATTCTGACACCCAGCAGCTCCCCAAGCTCTTCCCTGGCTGGTGCAGGCAGATGTGAGGGGCTCAGGAGGGTCTGGGCCAGAAAGGAGAGGACAGAGGAGGCTGACTGGCTTCGAGGGCCGGTGTTTGCAAAAATAATTGCCAGGATCAGATGGTATGATAACTTCAGCAATCAGGAGTTTTTTAATGGGGATTCACTGATTGTGTATCAAAGAGTGTTCAGTTTTGAAACTAAGCTGAAGGTACATCTGCTGCAGTCCACTCCCAGGCTAGTGACTGTCAACTGATCAAAGAAACCATGCGTGAGAACTGAACATCCTAACCATAGTAGCTTCTCGGTTGGACTCTCTCCAGTAGATCCCTGTGTCTCTTGAACTGGGGAGTCCAAAACTGGATACAGTGTTCTAGGTGTGGTCTCACCAGGGCAGAGTAGAGGGGGAGGAGAACCTCCTTAGACCTGCTGGACTTTTGTTGACTGTCGTGGGTTGACCCTGGCCGACCGCCAGGTACCCACACAGCCGCTCACTCACCCCCCCCCTTCACTGCTGAACAGGGCGAGAAAATATTTCCAAGGGTTCAGGGTTTTGAGATAAGGACAGGGAGATCACCCTCATTTACCGTCCCGGGCAAAACAGGCTCAGTTTTGGGGAAATTAGGTACATTTATTAAAAGAACTAATCAGAGAGGAGTAGTGAGAAGTGAGAAAGAGCAAACGGATCTTAACAAACAGAACACCTTCCCCCCATCCCTCCCTTCTTCCCGGGCTTAACATCAATCCCGGTTTCTCCACCTCCTCCCCCCGAGCGGCGCAGGGAGACAGGGAATGGGGGTTGCGGTCAGTTCATCCGACGTTGGTTTCACCGCTTCTTCACTCCGGGGGAGGACTTTTCACTCTTCCCCAAGGCCATTGTGGGGTCCCTCTCACGGGAGACAAGCTTCACGCTCTCTTCTCCGCGTGAGTCGTCCCACGAAGGGCAATTCATCACAAACTGCCCAACGGGAGACACCTCACGAGGGGCAGCCCACCCCTCGTGAGTCTGAGGCGCAGTCCTTCGGGGCAAACTGCTCCAGCGTGAGCCACCCGCAGCGCCCAAAAAGTCCCACCGGCCAACCTGCTCCAGCGTGGGCATTCCTCTCTTCCACGGGCTACAGGTTCCGGCAGCGACTTGCTCTGATGCGGGCTTCCCACGGGCTACAGTCCCCTTTCAGGCATCCACCCACACAGCGTGGAGTCCTCAGTGGACATCTACGCGGTGATCCTCACGGTGGACATCTGCACCTTGCCCGTGGGCTGCAGGGGGACAACCCGCTTCACCATGGTCTTCACCACAGACCCGGGGGACTCTCTCTGCTCCGGCGCCTGGAGCTCATCCTCCCCCGCCTCCTTCTTCACTGACCTTGGTGTCTGCACAGATTCTCACTCCTCCATCTCTGTGCCAGCTGTTAGTGGCGCAGTTCTTTTTTCCCGTTCTTAAATATGTTTTTCACAGAGGCGTTCCTCTGCTATCACCTTACTGATAGGCTCAGCCTTGGCCAGCAGCGGGTCCCTCTTTGTAGCCAGCTGCCATTGGCTCTATCAATCCTGGGGAGCTTCTAGCAGCTTCTTACAGAAGCCACCCTGCAGCTCCCCCCCCGCCGCCAAAATCCAGCCAGGCCAAACCAAAACATTGACTTTGTTAACTTTCATTAAGGTACCCCAGGATCCTATCGGCTTTCTTGGCCACAAGGACACTCTGCTGTCCCATGGACAACTTCCTATCCACTAGGACTCCAAGGTCTTTCTTTATGAGGCTGCTCTCCAGCAGGGCAACCCCTAATCTGTACTGGTGCCTGGTGTCATTTCTCCCAGATGCAGGACTCTACATTTGTCCTTATTGAACTTCATGAGGTTCAACTTCGCCCAGCTCTCTAGCATGTCTAGATCTCATTGGATAGCAGCACAGCCTTCTGGTGTGCCAGCAACACACATCCCCCCAGTTTGGGCACACTCTAGCCCCTCATCCAGGCTGTCAATGAAGATATTGAACAGTACCTTAGCCAGTACTGACTCCTGGGAATCACCACTGGCCACAGGCCTCAAACTTGACTCTGAAGCTACTTTGCCCTAAAAACGTCAACCTTTGTACAAATGGATTAAAATCTCCCTTTTATTGGAAGCAGCTGAAGCAATGGCCTGCGTAGGAGTTTCAGTAGCCTAAGCAGCACCCACAGGAGCCGCAGCAGCCGAATCTGTAGCACGCACAGGAGCCGCAGTAGTCGAAGCAGCCACACGCACAGGAGCTGCAGGAGCTGCAGTAGCCGAAGCAGCCACAGAAACAGGAGCCGCGGTAGTCGAAGCAGCCACAGGAACAGTAGCTGCAGGAGCCAAAGCAGCCACATGAACAGGTGCCGCAGTAGCCAAAGCAGCCAAAGGAACAGGCGCCGCAGGAGCCGCAGCAGCCACCTGAACAGGCGCCACAGTAGCCGCAGCAGCCACCCGAACAGGCGCCGCAGTAGCCACAGCAGCCACATGAACAGGTGCCGCAGTAGCCAAAGCAGCCAAAGGAACAGGCGCCACAGAAGCCACAGTAGCTGAAGCAGCCACCCGAACAGGCGCCGCAGTAGCCGAAGCAGCCACCTGAACAGGAGCTGCAGTAGCCGCAGTAGTCGAAGCAGCCACATGAACAGGCGCCACAGTAGCCGAAGGAATGGCACAAACAGGACCTTCAGCAGCCGAAGCAGCACCAACGCGAGCTTAAGTAGCCGAAGCAGCAGCACAAAATGGAGCCTCCATAGCTGGCGCAGCAACAGCAACAGAAGCCGCGGTAGCCGAAGCAGCAGCCGCAGTAGGCACTGAAGAAGCAGCAGCCGAAGCAGCGACACAAAGCGGAGCAGGCCGAGCAGCAGCAACCGAAGCAGAAACTGCAGCAGGAACAGCAGCAGCTTCAACAGGGTGGCAACATAAGCGTGCTCCATGGCACTGACTCCCGTGCCACTGCGGTGCTTCAAGTGACCAGCGCAGGCCTGTGGTGTGGGTCACCAGAGGGCCTTTGGGTCACCAGAGACCGGACTCCTGACGCTGCTGGGCTGGCAGAAGCTGACACCAGACTGGTGCCCACCTCGCGCTGCCTACTCCCACAGGGTCCGCGTCCTGCTTTTATAGTCTGGCAGGCAGGCACTCCCCCCTTTGTGACATCATGAGGCAGGTACATCACCCCTTTGTGACATCATGTGACATCATTCTGACACCCAGCAGCTCCCCAAGCTCTTCCCTGGCTGGTGCAGGCAGATGTGAGGGGCTCAGGAGGGTCTGGGCCAGAAAGGAGAGGACAGAGGAGGCTGACTGGCTTCGAGGGCCGGTGTTTGCAAAAATAATTGCCAGGATCAGATGGTATGATAACTTCAGCAATCAGGAGTTTTTTAATGGGGATTCACTGATTGTGTATCAAAGAGTGTTCAGTTTTGAAACTAAGCTGAAGGTACATCTGCTGCAGTCCACTCCCAGGCTAGTGACTGTCAACTGATCAAAGAAACCATGCGTGAGAACTGAACATCCTAACCATAGTAGCTTCTCGGTTGGACTCTCTCCAGTAGATCCCTGTGTCTCTTGAACTGGGGAGTCCAAAACTGGATACAGTGTTCTAGGTGTGGTCTCACCAGGGCAGAGTAGAGGGGGAGGAGAACCTCCTTAGACCTGCTGGACTTTTGTTGACTGTCGTGGGTTGACCCTGGCCGACCGCCAGGTACCCACACAGCCGCTCACTCACCCCCCCCCTTCACTGCTGAACAGGGCGAGAAAATATTTCCAAGGGTTCAGGGTTTTGAGATAAGGACAGGGAGATCACCCTCATTTACCGTCCCGGGCAAAACAGGCTCAGTTTTGGGGAAATTAGGTACATTTATTAAAAGAACTAATCAGAGAGGAGTAGTGAGAAGTGAGAAAGAGCAAACGGATCTTAACAAACAGAACACCTTCCCCCCATCCCTCCCTTCTTCCCGGGCTTAACATCAATCCCGGTTTCTCCACCTCCTCCCCCCGAGCGGCGCAGGGAGACAGGGAATGGGGGTTGCGGTCAGTTCATCCGACGTTGGTTTCACCGCTTCTTCACTCCGGGGGAGGACTTTTCACTCTTCCCCAAGGCCATTGTGGGGTCCCTCTCACGGGAGACAAGCTTCACGCTCTCTTCTCCGCGTGAGTCGTCCCACGAAGGGCAATTCATCACAAACTGCCCAACGGGAGACACCTCACGAGGGGCAGCCCACCCCTCGTGAGTCTGAGGCGCAGTCCTTCGGGGCAAACTGCTCCAGCGTGAGCCACCCGCAGCGCCCAAAAAGTCCCACCGGCCAACCTGCTCCAGCGTGGGCATTCCTCTCTTCCACGGGCTACAGGTTCCGGCAGCGACTTGCTCTGATGCGGGCTTCCCACGGGCTACAGTCCCCTTTCAGGCATCCACCCACACAGCGTGGAGTCCTCAGTGGACATCTACGCGGTGATCCTCACGGTGGACATCTGCACCTTGCCCGTGGGCTGCAGGGGGACAACCCGCTTCACCATGGTCTTCACCACAGACCCGGGGGACTCTCTCTGCTCCGGCGCCTGGAGCTCATCCTCCCCCGCCTCCTTCTTCACTGACCTTGGTGTCTGCACAGATTCTCACTCCTCCATCTCTGTGCCAGCTGTTAGTGGCGCAGTTCTTTTTTCCCGTTCTTAAATATGTTTTTCACAGAGGCGTTCCTCTGCTATCACCTTACTGATAGGCTCAGCCTTGGCCAGCAGCGGGTCCCTCTTTGTAGCCAGCTGCCATTGGCTCTATCAATCCTGGGGAGCTTCTAGCAGCTTCTTACAGAAGCCACCCTGCAGCTCCCCCCCCGCCGCCAAAATCCAGCCAGGCCAAACCAAAACATTGACTTTGTTAACTTTCATTAAGGTACCCCAGGATCCTATCGGCTTTCTTGGCCACAAGGACACTCTGCTGTCCCATGGACAACTTCCTATCCACTAGGACTCCAAGGTCTTTCTTTATGAGGCTGCTCTCCAGCAGGGCAACCCCTAATCTGTACTGGTGCCTGGTGTCATTTCTCCCCAGATGCAGGACTCTACATTTGTCCTTATTGAACTTCATGAGGTTCAACTTCGCCCAGCTCTCTAGCATGTCTAGATCTCATTGGATAGCAGCACAGCCTTCTGGTGTGCCAGCAACACACATCCCCCCAGTTTCATATCATCAGCAAACTTGCTGTGGGCACACTCTAGCCCCTCATCCAGGCTGTCAATGAAGATATTGAACAGTACCTTAGCCAGTACTGACTCCTGGGAATCACCACTGGCCACAGGCCTCAAACTTGACTCTGAAGCTACTTTGCCCTAAAAACGTCAACCTTTGTACAAATGGATTAAAATCTCCCTTTTATTGGAAGCAGCTGAAGCAATGGCCTGCGTAGGAGTTTCAGTAGCCTAAGCAGCACCCACAGGAGCCGCAGCAGCCGAATCTGTAGCACGCACAGGAGCCGCAGTAGTCGAAGCAGCCACACGCACAGGAGCTGCAGGAGCTGCAGTAGCCGAAGCAGCCACAGAAACAGGAGCCGCGGTAGTCGAAGCAGCCACAGGAACAGTAGCCGCAGGAGCCAAAGCAGCCACATGAACAGGTGCCGCAGTAGCCAAAGCAGCCAAAGGAACAGGCGCCGCAGGAGCCGCAGCAGCCACCTGAACAGGCGCCACAGTAGCCGCAGCAGCCACCCGAACAGGCGCCGCAGTAGCCACAGCAGCCACATGAACAGGTGCCGCAGTAGCCAAAGCAGCCAAAGGAACAGGCGCCACAGAAGCCACAGTAGCTGAAGCAGCCACCCGAACAGGCGCCGCAGTAGCCGAAGCAGCCACCTGAACAGGAGCTGCAGTAGCCGCAGTAGTCGAAGCAGCCACATGAACAGGCGCCACAGTAGCCGAAGGAATGGCACAAACTGGACCTTCAGCAGCCGAAGCAGCACCAACGCGAGCTTAAGTAGCCGAAGCAGCAGCACAAAATGGAGCCTCCATAGCTGGCGCAGCAACAGCAACAGAAGCCGCGGTAGCCGAAGCAGCAGCCGCAGTAAGCATTGAAGAAGCAGCAGCCGAAGCAGCGACACAAAGCGGAGCAGGCCGAGCAGCAGCAACCGAAGCAGAAACTGCAGCAGGAACAGCAGCAGCTTCAACAGGGTGGCAACATAAGCGTGCTCCATGGCACTGGCTCCTGTGCCACTGCAGTGCTTCAAGTGACCAGCGCAGGCCTGTGGTGTGGGTCACCAGAGGGCCTTTGGGTCACCAGAGACCGGACTCCTGACGCTGCTGGGCTGGCAGAAGCTGACACCAGACTGGTGCCCACCTCGCGCTGCCTACTCCCACAGGGTCCGCGTCCTGCTTTTATAGTCTGGCAGGCAGGCACTCCCCCCTTTGTGACATCATGAGGCAGGTACATCACCCCTTTGTGACATCATGTGACATCATTCTGACACCCAGCAGCTCCCCAAGCTCTTCCCTGGCTGGTGCAGGCAGATGTGAGGGGCTCAGGAGGGTCTGGGCCAGAAAGGAGAGGACAGAGGAGGCTGACTGGCTTCGAGGGCCGGTGTTTGCAAAAATAATTGCCAGGATCAGATGGTATGATAACTTCAGCAATCAGGAGTTTTTTAATGGGGATTCACTGATTGTGTATCAAAGAGTGTTCAGTTTTGAAACTAAGCTGAAGGTACATCTGCTGCAGTCCACTCCCAGGCTAGTGACTGTCAACTGATCAAAGAAACCATGCGTGAGAACTGAACATCCTAACCATAGTAGCTTCTCGGTTGGACTCTCTCCAGTAGATCCCTGTGTCTCTTGAACTGGGGAGTCCAAAACTGGATACAGTGTTCTAGGTGTGGTCTCACCAGGGCAGAGTAGAGGGGGAGGAGAACCTCCTTAGACCTGCTGGACTTTTGTTGACTGTCGTGGGTTGACCCTGGCCGACCGCCAGGTACCCACACAGCCGCTCACTCCCCCCCCCCCTTCACTGCTGAACAGGGCGAGAAAATATTTCCAAGGGTTCAGGGTTTTGAGATAAGGACAGGGAGATCACCCTCATTTACCGTCCCGGGCAAAACAGGCTCAGTTTTGGGGAAATTAGGTACATTTATTAAAAGAACTAATCAGAGAGGAGTAGTGAGAAGTGAGAAAGAGCAAACGGATCTTAACAAACAGAACACCTTCCCCCCATCCCTCCCTTCTTCCCGGGCTTAACATCAATCCCGGTTTCTCCACCTCCTCCCCCCGAGCGGCGCAGGGAGACAGGGAATGGGGGTTGCGGTCAGTTCATCCGACGTTGGTTTCACCGCTTCTTCACTCCGGGGGAGGACTTTTCACTCTTCCCCAAGGCCATTGTGGGGTCCCTCTCACGGGAGACAAGCTTCACGCTCTCTTCTCCGCGTGAGTCGTCCCACGAAGGGCAATTCATCACAAACTGCCCAACGGGAGACACCTCACGAGGGGCAGCCCACCCCTCGTGAGTCTGAGGCGCAGTCCTTCGGGGCAAACTGCTCCAGCGTGAGCCACCCGCAGCGCCCAAAAAGTCCCACCGGCCAACCTGCTCCAGCGTGGGCATTCCTCTCTTCCACGGGCTACAGGTTCCGGCAGCGACTTGCTCTGATGCGGGCTTCCCACGGGCTACAGTCCCCTTTCAGGCATCCACCCACACAGCGTGGAGTCCTCAGTGGACATCTACGCGGTGATCCTCACGGTGGACATCTGCACCTTGCCCGTGGGCTGCAGGGGGACAACCCGCTTCACCATGGTCTTCACCACAGACCCGGGGACTCTCTCTGCTCCGGCGCCTGGAGCTCATCCTCCCCCGCCTCCTTCTTCACTGACCTTGGTGTCTGCACAGATTCTCACTCCTCCATCTCTGTGCCAGCTGTTAGTGGCGCAGTTCTTTTTTCCCGTTCTTAAATATGTTTTTCACAGAGGCGTTCCTCTGCTATCACCTTACTGATAGGCTCAGCCTTGGCCAGCAGCGGGTCCCTCTTTGTAGCCAGCTGCCATTGGCTCTATCAATCCTGGGGAGCTTCTAGCAGCTTCTTACAGAAGCCACCCTGCAGCTCCCCCCCCGCCGCCAAAATCCAGCCAGGCCAAACCAAAACATTGACTTTGTTAACTTTCATTAAGGTACCCCAGGATCCTATCGGCTTTCTTGGCCACAAGGACACTCTGCTGTCCCATGGACAACTTCCTATCCACTAGGACTCCAAGGTCTTTCTTTATGAGGCTGCTCTCCAGCAGGGCAACCCCTAATCTGTACTGGTGCCTGGTGTCATTTCTCCCCAGATGCAGGACTCTACATTTGTCCTTATTGAACTTCATGAGGTTCAACTTCGCCCAGCTCTCTAGCATGTCTAGATCTCATTGGATAGCAGCACAGCCTTCTGGTGTGCCAGCAACACACATCCCCCCAGTTTGGGCACACTCTAGCCCCTCATCCAGGCTGTCAATGAAGATATTGAACAGTACCTTAGCCAGTACTGACTCCTGGGAATCACCACTGGCCACAGGCCTCAAACTTGACTCTGAAGCTACTTTGCCCTAAAAACGTCAACCTTTGTACAAATGGATTAAAATCTCCCTTTTATTGGAAGCAACTGAAGCAATGGCCTGCGTAGGAGTTTCAGTAGCCCAAGCAGCACCCACAGGAGCCGCAGCAGCCGAATCTGTAGCACGCACAGGAGCCGCAGTAGTCGAAGCAGCCACACGCACAGGAGCTGCAGGAGCTGCAGTAGCCGAAGCAGCCACAGAAACAGGAGCCGCGGTAGTCGAAGCAGCCACAGGAACAGTAGCCGCAGGAGCCAAAGCAGCCACATGAACAGGTGCCGCAGTAGCCAAAGCAGCCAAAGGAACAGGCGCCGCAGGAGCCGCAGCAGCCACCTGAACAGGCGCCACAGTAGCCGCAGCAGCCACCCGAACAGGCGCCGCAGTAGCCACAGCAGCCACATGAACAGGTGCCGCAGTAGCCAAAGCAGCCAAAGGAACAGGCGCCACAGAAGCCACAGTAGCTGAAGCAGCCACCCGAACAGGCGCCGCAGTAGCCGAAGCAGCCACCTGAACAGGAGCTGCAGTAGCCGCAGTAGTCGAAGCAGCCACATGAACAGGCGCCACAGTAGCCGAAGGAATGGCACAAACTGGACCTTCAGCAGCCGAAGCAGCACCAACGCGAGCTTAAGTAGCCGAAGCAGCAGCACAAAATGGAGCCTCCATAGCTGGCGCAGCAACAGCAACAGAAGCCGCGGTAGCCGAAGCAGCAGCCGCAGTAGGCACTGAAGAAGCAGCAGCCGAAGCAGCGACACAAAGCGGAGCAGGCCGAGCAGCAGCAACCGAAGCAGAAACTGCAGCAGGAACAGCAGCAGCTTCAACAGGGTGGCAACATAAGCGTGCTCCATGGCACTGGCTCCCGTGCCACTGCGGTGCTTCAAGTGACCAGCGCAGGCCTGTGGTGTGGGTCACCAGAGGGCCTTTGGGTCACCAGAGACCGGACTCCTGACGCTGCTGGGCTGGCAGAAGCTGACACCAGACTGGTGCCCACCTCGCGCTGCCTACTCCCACAGGGTCCGCGTCCTGCTTTTATAGTCTGGCAGGCAGGCACTCCCCCCTTTGTGACATCATGAGGCAGGTACATCACCCCTTTGTGACATCATGTGACATCATTCTGACACCCAGCAGCTCCCCAAGCTCTTCCCTGGCTGGTGCAGGCAGATGTGAGGGGCTCAGGAGGGTCTGGGCCAGAAAGGAGAGGACAGAGGAGGCTGACTGGCTTCGAGGGCCGGTGTTTGCAAAAATAATTGCCAGGATCAGATGGTATGATAACTTCAGCAATCAGGAGTTTTTTAATGGGGATTCACTGATTGTGTATCAAAGAGTGTTCAGTTTTGAAACTAAGCTGAAGGTACATCTGCTGCAGTCCACTCCCAGGCTAGTGACTGTCAACTGATCAAAGAAACCATGCGTGAGAACTGAACATCCTAACCATAGTAGCTTCTCGGTTGGACTCTCTCCAGTAGATCCCTGTGTCTCTTGAACTGGGGAGTCCAAAACTGGATACAGTGTTCTAGGTGTGGTCTCACCAGGGCAGAGTAGAGGGGGAGGAGAACCTCCTTAGACCTGCTGGACTTTTGTTGACTGTCGTGGGTTGACCCTGGCCGACCGCCAGGTACCCACACAGCCGCTCACTCACCCCCCCCCTTCACTGCTGAACAGGGCGAGAAAATATTTCCAAGGGTTCAGGGTTTTGAGATAAGGACAGGGAGATCACCCTCATTTACCGTCCCGGGCAAAACAGGCTCAGTTTTGGGGAAATTAGGTACATTTATTAAAAGAACTAATCAGAGAGGAGTAGTGAGAAGTGAGAAAGAGCAAACGGATCTTAACAAACAGAACACCTTCCCCCCATCCCTCCCTTCTTCCCGGGCTTAACATCAATCCCGGTTTCTCCACCTCCTCCCCCCGAGCGGCGCAGGGAGACAGGGAATGGGGGTTGCGGTCAGTTCATCCGACGTTGGTTTCACCGCTTCTTCACTCCGGGGGAGGACTTTTCACTCTTCCCCAAGGCCATTGTGGGGTCCCTCTCACGGGAGACAAGCTTCACGCTCTCTTCTCCGCGTGAGTCGTCCCACGAAGGGCAATTCATCACAAACTGCCCAACGGGAGACACCTCACGAGGGGCAGCCCACCCCTCGTGAGTCTGAGGCGCAGTCCTTCGGGGCAAACTGCTCCAGCGTGAGCCACCCGCAGCGCCCAAAAAGTCCCACCGGCCAACCTGCTCCGCGTGGGCATTCCTCTCTTCCACGGGCTACAGGTTCCGGCAGCGACTTGCTCTGATGCGGGCTTCCCACGGGCTACAGTCCCCTTTCAGGCATCCACCCACACAGCGTGGAGTCCTCAGTGGACATCTACGCGGTGATCCTCACGGTGGACATCTGCACCTTGCCCGTGGGCTGCAGGGGGACAACCCGCTTCACCATGGTCTTCACCACAGACCCGGGGGACTCTCTCTGCTCCGGCGCCTGGAGCTCATCCTCCCCCGCCTCCTTCTTCACTGACCTTGGTGTCTGCACAGATTCTCACTCCTCCATCTCTGTGCCAGCTGTTAGTGGCGCAGTTCTTTTTTCCCGTTCTTAAATATGTTTTTCACAGAGGCGTTCCTCTGCTATCACCTTACTGATAGGCTCAGCCTTGGCCAGCAGCGGGTCCCTCTTTGTAGCCAGCTGCCATTGGCTCTATCAATCCTGGGGAGCTTCTAGCAGCTTCTTACAGAAGCCACCCTGCAGCTCCCCCCCCCGCCGCCAAAATCCAGCCAGGCCAAACCAAAACATTGACTTTGTTAACTTTCATTAAGGTACCCCAGGATCCTATCGGCTTTCTTGGCCACAAGGACACTCTGCTGTCCCATGGACAACTTCCTATCCACTAGGACTCCAAGGTCTTTCTTTATGAGGCTGCTCTCCAGCAGGGCAACCCCTAATCTGTACTGGTGCCTGGTGTCATTTCTCCCCAGATGCAGGACTCTACATTTGTCCTTATTGAACTTCATGAGGTTCAACTTCGCCCAGCTCTCTAGCATGTCTAGATCTCATTGGATAGCAGCACAGCCTTCTGGTGTGCCAGCAACACACATCCCCCCAGTTTGGGCACACTCTAGCCCCTCATCCAGGCTGTCAATGAAGATATTGAACAGTACCTTAGCCAGTACTGACTCCTGGGAATCACCACTGGCCACAGGCCTCAAACTTGACTCTGAAGCTACTTTGCCCTAAAAACGTCAACCTTTGTACAAATGGATTAAAATCTCCCTTTTATTGGAAGCAGCTGAAGCAATGGCCTGCGTAGGAGTTTCAGTAGCCCAAGCAGCACCCACAGGAGCCGCAGCAGCCGAATCTGTAGCACGCACAGGAGCCGCAGTAGTCGAAGCAGCCACACGCACAGGAGCCGCAGGAGCCGCTGTAGTCGAAGCAGCCACAGAAACAGGAGCCGCAGTAGTCGAGGAAGCCACAGGAACAGAAGCTGCAGTAGTCGAAGCAGCCACACACGCAGGAGCTGCAGGAGCTGCAGTAGCCGAAGCAGCCACAGAAACAGGAGCCGCGGTAGTCGAAGCAGCCACAGGAACAGTAGCCGCAGGAGCCAAAGCAGCCAGTGGAACAGGCACTGCATGAGCCAAAGCAGCCAGTGGAACAGGCGCCACATTAGCCGCAGCAGCCACCCGAACAGGCGCCACAGTAGCCGCAGCAGCCACCCGAACAGGCGCCGCAGTAGCCGCAGCAGCCACATGAACAGGTGCCGCAGTAGCCAAAGCAGCCAAAGGAACAGGCGCCACAGAAGCCACAGTAGCTGAAGCAGCCACCCGAACAGGCGCCGCAGTAGCCGAAGCAGCCACATGAACAGGTGCCGCAGTAGCCGCAGCAACCACCTGAACAGGAGCTGCAGTAGCCGCAGTAGTCGAAGCAGCCACATGAACAGGCGCCACAGTAGCCGAAGGAATGGCACAAACAGGACCTTCAGCAGCCGAAGCAGCACCAACGCGAGCTTAAGTAGCCGAAGCAGCAGCACAAAATGGAGCCTCCATAGCTGGCGCAGCAACAGCAACAGAAGCCGCGGTAGCCGAAGCAGCAGCCGCAGTAGGCACTGAAGAAGCAGCAGCCGAAGCAGCGACACAAAGCGGAGCAGGCCGAGCAGCAGCAACCGAAGCAGAAACTGCAGCAGGAACAGCAGCAGCTTCAACAGGGTGGCAACATAAGCGTGCTCCATGGCACTGGCTCCCGTGCCACTGCGGTGCTTCAAGTGACCAGCGCAGGCCTGTGGTGTGGGTCACCAGAGGGCCTTTGGGTCACCAGAGACCGGACTCCTGACGCTGCTGGGCTGGCAGAAGCTGACACCAGACTGGTGCCCACCTCGCGCTGCCTACTCCCACAGGGTCCGCGTCCTGCTTTTATAGTCTGGCAGGCAGGCACTCCCCCCTTTGTGACATCATGAGGCAGGTACATCACCCCTTTGTGACATCATGTGACATCATTCTGACACCCAGCAGCTCCCCAAGCTCTTCCCTGGCTGGTGCAGGCAGATGTGAGGGGCTCAGGAGGGTCTGGGCCAGAAAGGAGAGGACAGAGGAGGCTGACTGGCTTCGAGGGCCGGTGTTTGCAAAAATAATTGCCAGGATCAGATGGTATGATAACTTCAGCAATCAGGAGTTTTTTAATGGGGATTCACTGATTGTGTATCAAAGAGTGTTCAGTTTTGAAACTAAGCTGAAGGTACATCTGCTGCAGTCCACTCCCAGGCTAGTGACTGTCAACTGATCAAAGAAACCATGCGTGAGAACTGAACATCCTAACCATAGTAGCTTCTCGGTTGGACTCTCTCCAGTAGATCCCTGTGTCTCTTGAACTGGGGAGTCCAAAACTGGATACAGTGTTCTAGGTGTGGTCTCACCAGGGCAGAGTAGAGGGGGAGGAGAACCTCCTTAGACCTGCTGGACTTTTGTTGACTGTCGTGGGTTGACCCTGGCCGACCGCCAGGTACCCACACAGCCGCTCACTCACTCCCCCTTCACTGCTGAACAGGGGAGAAAATATTTCCAAGGGTTCCAGGTTTTGAGATAAGGACAGGGAGATCATCCTCATTTACTGTCCCGGGCAAAACAGACTCAGTTTTGGGGAAATTAGGTACATTTATTAAAAGAACTAATCAGAGAGGAGTAGTGAGAAGTAAGAAAGAGCAAACAGATCTTAACAAACAGAACACCTTCCCCCCCATCCCTCCCTTCTTCCCGGGCTTAACATCAATCCCGGTTTCTCCACCTCCTCCCCCCGAGCGGCGCAGGGAGACAGGGAATGGGGGTTGCGGTCAGTTCATCCGACGTTGGTTTCACCGCTTCTTCACTCCGGGGGAGGACTTTTCACTCTTCCCCAAGGCCATTGTGGGGTCCCTCTCACGGGAGACAAGCTTCACGCTCTCTTCTCCGCGTGAGTCGTCCCACGAAGGGCAATTCATCACAAACTGCCCAACGGGAGACACCTCACGAGGGGCAGCCCACCCCTCGTGAGTCTGAGGCGCAGTCCTTCGGGGCAAACTGCTCCAGCGTGAGCCACCCGCAGCGCCCAAAAAGTCCCACCGGCCAACCTGCTCCAGCGTGGGCATTCCTCTCTTCCACGGGCTACAGGTTCCGGCAGCGACTTGCTCTGATGCGGGCTTCCCACGGGCTACAGTCCCCTTTCAGGCATCCACCCACACAGCGTGGAGTCCTCAGTGGACATCTACGCGGTGATCCTCACGGTGGACATCTGCACCTTGCCCGTGGGCTGCAGGGGGACAACCCGCTTCACCATGGTCTTCACCACAGACCCGGGGGACTCTCTCTGCTCCGACGCCTGGAGCTCATCCTCCCCCGCCTCCTTCTTCACTGACCTTGGTGTCTGCACAGATTCTCACTCCTCCATCTCTGTGCCAGCTGTTAGTGGCGCAGTTCTTTTTTCCCGTTCTTAAATATGTTTTTCACAGAGGCGTTCCTCTGCTATCACCTTACTGATAGGCTCAGCCTTGGCCAGCAGCGGGTCCCTCTTTGTAGCCAGCTGCCATTGGCTCTATCAATCCTGGGGAGCTTCTAGCAGCTTCTTACAGAAGCCACCCTGCAGCTCCCCCCCCGCCGCCAAAATCCAGCCAGGCCAAACCAAAACATTGACTTTGTTAACTTTCATTAAGGTACCCCAGGATCCTATCGGCTTTCTTGGCCACAAGGACACTCTGCTGTCCCATGGACAACTTCCTATCCACTAGGACTCCAAGGTCTTTCTTTATGAGGCTGCTCTCCAGCAGGGCAACCCCTAATCTGTACTGGTGCCTGGTGTCATTTCTCCCCAGATGCAGGACTCTACATTTGTCCTTATTGAACTTCATGAGGTTCAACTTCGCCCAGCTCTCTAGCATGTCTAGATCTCATTGGATAGCAGCACAGCCTTCTGGTGTGCCAGCAACACACATCCCCCCAGTTTGGGCACACTCTAGCCCCTCATCCAGGCTGTCAATGAAGATATTGAACAGTACCTTAGCCAGTACTGACTCCTGGGAATCACCACTGGCCACAGGCCTCAAACTTGACTCTGAAGCTACTTTGCCCTAAAAACGTCAACCTTTGTACAAATGGATTAAAATCTCCCTTTTATTGGAAGCAGCTGAAGCAATGGCCTGCGTAGGAGTTTCAGTAGCCCAAGCAGCACCCACAGGAGCCGCAGCAGCCGAATCTGTAGCACGCACAGGAGCCGCAGTAGTCGAAGCAGCCACACGCACAGGAGCTGCAGGAGCTGCAGTAGCCGAAGCAGCCACAGAAACAGGAGCCGCGGTAGTCGAAGCAGCCACAGGAACAGTAGCCGCAGGAGCCAAAGCAGCCACATGAACAGGTGCCGCAGTAGCCAAAGCAGCCAAAGGAACAGGCGCCGCAGGAGCCGCAGCAGCCACCTGAACAGGCGCCACAGTAGCCGCAGCAGCCACCCGAACAGGCGCCGCAGTAGCCACAGCAGCCACATGAACAGGTGCCGCAGTAGCCAAAGCAGCCAAAGGAACAGGCGCCACAGAAGCCACAGTAGCTGAAGCAGCCACCCGAACAGGCGCCGCAGTAGCCGAAGCAGCCACCTGAACAGGAGCTGCAGTAGCCGCAGTAGTCGAAGCAGCCACATGAACAGGCGCCACAGTAGCCGAAGGAATGGCACAAACTGGACCTTCAGCAGCCGAAGCAGCACCAACGCGAGCTTAAGTAGCCGAAGCAGCAGCACAAAATGGAGCCTCCATAGCTGGCGCAGCAACAGCAACAGAAGCCGCGGTAGCCGAAGCAGCAGCCGCAGTAGGCACTGAAGAAGCAGCAGCCGAAGCAGCGACACAAAGCGGAGCAGGCCGAGCAGCAGCAACCGAAGCAGAAACTGCAGCAGGAACAGCAGCAGCTTCAACAGGGTGGCAACATAAGCGTGCTCCATGGCACTGGCTCCCGTGCCACTGCGGTGCTTCAAGTGACCAGCGCAGGCCTGTGGTGTGGGTCACCAGAGGGCCTTTGGGTCACCAGAGACCGGACTCCTGACGCTGCTGGGCTGGCAGAAGCTGACACCAGACTGGTGCCCACCTCGCGCTGCCTACTCCCACAGGGTCCGCGTCCTGCTTTTATAGTCTGGCAGGCAGGCACTCCCCCCTTTGTGACATCATGAGGCAGGTACATCACCCCTTTGTGACATCATGTGACATCATTCTGACACCCAGCAGCTCCCCAAGCTCTTCCCTGGCTGGTGCAGGCAGATGTGAGGGGCTCAGGAGGGTCTGGGCCAGAGAGGAGAGGACAGAGGAGGCTGTCTGGCTTCGAGGGCCGGTGTTTGCAAAAATAATTGCCAGGATCAGATGGTATGATAACTTCAGCAATCAGGAGTTTTTTAATGGGGATTCACTGATTGTGCATCAAAGAGTGTTCAGTTTTGAAACTAAGCTGAAGGTACATCTGCTGCAGTCCACTCCCAGGCTAGTGACTGTCAACTGATCAAAGAAACCATGCGTGAGAACTGAACATACTACATGATGGAGAAAACAATATTGCCCCAAGGAAACATTTTTTCCAATCAATATATTCATAAATATGCTCATTAACTAGTATGGGTTATAAACATATGAATAAGTTTATAAATCTAAGCACAGAGTGTTCATAATTCTATGATATTCCACAGAAGGCCCACAACCATCTCTTTTGGGTAAAGATGGACTGAAACTGCACAATATTCCACCAAGAACTTATCTTTTCTCCATTCATTGCTACTCACATTTCACATTTCACATCTATGGGATAAATAAGGAAGGTTAGATTGGGCCTATTATGTCAAACTGAATTAGTGAGTGATTTCGTTTTAAAAGATGAAATTATGGATGGCCACAATTATCCATCGTTTTGCTTGTGTTTCAGATTTAAATCTCTACTCAAGGTCTCTTTGTACATGGGATTGCTTTTTAGTCATCATTTTAAGTTACTACTAGCTATCCAGCTGCCAAAATGTGAAAGAAGGAAAAGTGGATGCAAGGAAAAGTGATTACGGAGAGAAATTACACATGCTTTCTGTACATAGACCCTAGAAGCGTAATCATTGTGGAACTGAGATGAGCTGATTTGCAACCAGACAACTTTTGTAGTAACTGCCTCATGATCAAGGATCAATTAAAAGAGAGAAGGCTGAGTAACATATTAGACAAAACCTTCTGCATGTATCTCAACCTACACGTGATACTTACGTCTGCATGTCAATGCCTAAGCCTGGCAGGGAGCAGGGGCTCACTCTGGCAGTAGCACTGGAGAGGACTGCAGCATCAACACTGTTCCTTTATGCTGGAATTTTATCTGGACACCAATTTCTTCTTTCTATCCTGAGGAAACTCAGCTTTCTGCCCATGACTTTCAGCTGATAGTCCCTGGTTTAAGTTTGAATGAAATGCGCTCCATGGTAATGTTAACTTAGTTACTTTTTAAAAAATTCTTATTAGAAATAACGCATTCTCTTGCAGTCCTGTACTAATGAACTGTGTAAATTCCTTGTCTACTGGTGTCAGAGGGTTTCCCTGGGCTTCAGAAAGGGGAAAGGATTTGAAAAGGGCTGAATCAAGTAAAATGATGCATGGTATTTTTATGAGTGTGGATAACTTAGGCTTAAGTCTAGATACAACAGGACCATGGCCAAAGAATTGTAATTTATAAGCTATAGCAGGAATTGTGGACAATTTATAGTATTTTGGTAATTTACATCAACTTTTAATCCGGTTTTAGGTATTCCAAGAGGCATAACGTTAAGAACTGTAGAAAACAATCCCTTTTACTTTTGTTGATTTTGGTATCAATTGGATGCTCTGGCAGTTCAGAAGATCACTAGAGTCTTAGACTCTCAAGTACTTAAAAACGTTAAGGCATGCATCTACTTCAAAACATTGGGCCATGAGAAATCAGGACATACTGTTACCCATCTAGTCTGGCATTTTGCTATTAATATAGGCATAAAAGTACACAGTGGACAATTTCTGAGACATGTCACCAGAAAAAAATATCCTCCCAAAATTTAATTATTTGAAATTCATTGGTTCTCTGAAACTTGAGAGTCAATTACGTAGTTTCTGTGCATTTAATACTATAACTCTGGATATATTTGTTTTCTAGGTATTTTAAAACATCCTCTTCTGAACCCAGATAAATGTGACTTCCACTACTGAATCCAGTGGACTGAATATTTACACAGAAAGAACAGTCTTTCAATTAGTTCTGCATTTACAATTGTTCATTCACAATGAACCCTGCTTGTCCCTTGGCAAGGTGAATTGAAGTTTTCTTATCCATCTTCTGTAGACTTTTTTTTAAAAAAAATACAATATACATCCATGAATTTGTCTTCTCTCTAGTATAAGTGTTTCAAGTCTAAACATTCTGTCTCTCCACCAGTTCTAGCAATGACAAGGCAAAAGCAGTACAAATGTCCTATCCATATGCAATGAACACTTTCATTGTTGCTTTTTAGTTTTTCAATAAAAGAACATTTCTAACCCTCTCCCAAAATTATGTATAGTATGCAGAATGTTCTTCCAAAAGTTTTCTGTACTCAGTTCTCACTCAGCAGATATAAATCTCCTTCAGAAATTATTTGTAACAATCCAGTGAACAACCTACCTTGTCTCACTAATATATATCACCAGAGAAATAAAAAGTAACTTGTGCAAAAGTTTATCCCTCAGCCAATGTGTCTAGAGACATAATACACCTGTGGAATTGAATAAATTTTAATGTCTTTCCTATTAGAATCTGCAACAACCTGAGCAAATTCGAAGATAAGAAGAAAATTCCCTCCCACTGATTCACTGGGAGGGACTCTGAGACATTCTTCACCTCTTCTGCACATTCAAAACTTTGCAGGATAAAACCGATGAGTCAGTGAGCAGAGATCTCGTCTTTATTTGCGTACAACTTAGAGACAATAAATAACTTCCATTCCTCATAAACAGATAGGTATGTACCTATAAACATATGCACTTGGATGATTCTGGCATATGAAAATAGAGATAAATAAATAACCTGTGCTGTCAATGTATGTAAAGTAAGTCTGAAGTGTTTCAGCCTACAGGTATTTCTGTCTTCTCAGCTTAGTGGCAATTTTCTTTGTATCAGCCATGATTTTATCATCTTTAATGTCACAATTGTCTTTAAAAGACACACCCTATTTACATGACAAAAAATATCAGTTCTACAATTGCATGTGTTCCTGGTCAAACATCATAGTTCGGTCAAGACAGACAGAGTATACGCAGTGTGGAAAGGCTATGCCATCTTAATCATTAAATTCTGCATTACTTAACATTTGAGCTCCTAGGAACACAGATCTGTTCTTCCCTGGTTTGCAATCCAGTGACATGCAAAACAAGCACACGCGTGAGTAAGTTTATAACGATCTCCTCCTCCTCCCTTTAAACTTTTGTTTAAATGTCCATGTAATGTTTTCAATGAAACACACAACCAAATCACAGACTGGGCCCAGTACTGATCCCTGGGGGACACCACTGGTCACCAGACGCCAACTGGATGCAAGAAGCTCCATGTAATTTCCTGTCCCAAATTCACACCAAGGCCCAAATGCATCGGTCTAATGAGAGGGAGGTTTGGAGCGGAAGGTTTGCACCGTACCTTGCCTCTGGAAGGAAAATGCAGTACACGTTGATGACAGTGTAAGCCAACCATGGCAGGAAGTGAATGTAGCTTTTCAATGTGAAACGTCAAATTGACTTTTCATTGTCAGCCCAGAATGTCAAACACAAGTTCTGAAAATAAATCCATTTACAATTCGGGTAGTTGTACTTTCATATTCTCTATCACAGAAAATACTGCATTTGTTTGCGTTTAGATTTTGTCTCAAGTTTATCAAAAAGGTGGCATTTTTCTCACATCTGCAACCCATCTGAATTTGCAATAAATACAGCTTAAACTTTTCAAATGGATCCAGGAGTTCTGTCTGATTAAGCCAGTTGAAATCAATACTGCTGGCAGATGATAGTTCTGGCAACCACGAGAACGCGCTTATGAAAAATTCAGCTTTTTGTTTGTAAATCTGTCTTACAAGTTACTAATTTTTCTCTGGATCATCCTATTTGAAACATAAATTCGTAGCTACGTTTCCCAATTCAAAGCTAGCGTACAGAAAAACAAAAGTAGATTCTAAGAAATTATCATTACTACTAAAAGAATTGAAGAATTTGCTAACTGCTTCAGTGGATATGTTAATCTACCTTTAACTATAAAACACTTTATAACCTGGCAGGCAGGGAAACCTTCAAAGCAGGGAAGCAAACACCACAACTGTGTCCTTTAAAGGTCCTTGTTTCACAGAGCAATTTATCATTTGAATACAAAGACATAATACAAAACCCAAACTACTCAGCTGATAAGTATTGGCTCTTAGTGGTTTCCTCTCTTGCCTTCATGTAGAAAACAGGCAAACCCTGGCTTGCTTTGCTCATGGGTTAGCCCGGACAAATAGCCACAAAACTCTCCACTGTTTCGTATGCCTGAGTTTGGCTGCTTGGTTCAGGCAGAAACTGGATCAAATCCAAATAATATATACGCAAACATGTCATGGATAACCAGTTTTATCATTTGACCAGTAAAGAACAAGTTTTGGTGGCAAGCCTAAAGCTAAACTGTTAGATCACTATGATAGGGATTCTTTTGCAGTACCTATTTATAAATACGTCTGTATCATAGCAAAGCAGTTACGCAATTTCTGTTTCTTTAATATATTTTCACATGCTCGTGATTATTTAACGAAAGTAGAATGATAAGAAGAATTATCGCCCACTGATTGCTTCTAGTTTAAGCTTGGGGAGGAGGATGTATAATCCTTCACTTTCACATTCTGTTCCTTCACTTAAACATACAGGGCCTGGTCTGTAGATCTGTACCATGTCAAATATATATATATCTTGTGAGGTGGCTATAGTGCTGGAATGAAAAAATCCAGCTTTGATGTCTACACCTCTTCCTGTTTATAAATAGAGCTCTGAATGTTAAATATTACATTGAAGCAGATGGTACCTTCCAAAAGAAGCCATTAAATAGCTTTGATTTTACTGTATCCAGTATTGTACATGCAAGTAGAAAATGTATGAACATGAATGTGGATGAATGCGCAAGTGGGTCTTCTGGCAAGTCCCTAATGTTACAAAAATCTGCATTTTCCATAGTATAAACAGGCCTTTGATCCTAGTAAGAACGGCACATGGCCTTTAAGCCTTACACAGAGATGCCCAGGTGCACACATGTGCTGGTTCCTGTGGCTGTGGACAGAGCGAGGAGAAAGCCGCACTCCCTGGCTGCAAAGGCCATCCCAGGGCACAGGCTCTGCTGCTGCTGTCCTGACATGGCTGAGAGCTGCCCTAAACCATCTGCACGGCCCAAGATTAGGACTTTACAATTAAGACTTAAACAGACTAACAAAAGCTACTGGGACACAATCAGTAAGTATCTGAAGAGATCCTTCTGCAGCAGCTGTAGACAGACTTGGTAAAAATATTACAAGACTGACAAAATCACTGTGTTTAACGAGGCACAGTAAAAGCTAATTCTGAAGTCCAGAGGCTCCTTAGCAGCTGGAGGCTGGAAAGGCAAAGGGGCAGAGAGGTGGAGAGGCTCCTGGAGCCACAGCCCAGTAAAAGTGTGAAAGTCACAGCAAAGACTGTATAACCAAACTGACAGACACAGGCTCCAGGAATCAAACCACAGAGGGATGTTAATGGTGCTTGATCTCCAGTGAGCTACCGTAAACGAAGATGACTACTGCCAAGCGTGTTGTGTAATTAAAAAAGACAGTGTGAGAGACGGGTATTTCTAGATCAGCCAGACTGCATCCTAAGAAGCCAGCGAGCTGCTTCACTTGTGAAGAGAGCTGTGTGAAACAATGTAAGGTAATAAAAGTTTAACACCATATACTGGAACAACCCTGGGAAGCTGAATTCCCTTTCTTTTCCTGGGAGACACCACAGTATGACTGTTTCTTTCTCACTCAAAGTCTGTTTGATGTATTCCACTTTATTTCTTAGGAAATAACATTTTATTTCTGCTGCTCCCTTCCCATATATTTCAAGAATTTCTGGTTTTATGCACTCACTTATGCTGGGAGTGGTTTCTGGCACCTTCTCTGCTGCAGGTACAATTCGCAGTAGTCTCAGTGTTATTTTCAGACATCACTGGGCAACACAGTAATATCATGATACCAATGTCTGTCACAGGTCTGACTGACAACCTTAACCTCGCTCTAAAAGCACAAATCCTCAATTTGCTGATGCATTTTTAAAAAAAAGAATGTATTTTGTTTGGAGAAGCTATGTAATTACTTATCTTGAAACATTTGAGCTACTTTTGGATGATAATTAAATGCTTGTGACTATTAGCCTCCCCATAGTTACAGTAGTGTAATTATATCCCCACCTTTCACAGTAAAGCTCATTTGTGAAACTCTTGTGTAAAAAGTGTCAACTACGTATTCAGGAAATAAAAATAATCCCATGAGATTTAGGTGACTAGATATGATAACAAAAAAAGCATACAGAAGGTGAGTGATTCGTAAACAAACCATAGCTTTTTAATGGGATTATCTCGGTAAGCTTTACAAATAGTGGGAAAAAAATAGAAAATCAGAAGAAACTGAGACTAGGTCATGAATAATTGTTTAACCAAAGCAGAGCTAATTAATTATTTAAAAGAGCTGTTTGACCTGGAAAGCGGGTCATGAGTTTTGACAAGAGTACAAAGAGTAAAAGTTACAAAAGCTCTGTAAAGTGGGAGACGTTTTGGAGCTACAGTAGATGTGGGATGTGTAAAGATAGAAGTGCTCCTTCTTTACAAGGAGGATGAGCAAGGCACTAAAGTTGCTCAGGGAAGTGGTGATGAAGTTCACTCTTCACATCAGAGATCTTGGTTCCGCAATTAAGAAAAACCTTCAAAAGAGAACACAGTTTTAGAAAGTTGCATTTCAAGCATGAAGGAGCCACATTTGCTTTGAGACACGTAATTTTCAGTGAGATATTGAATTTGTTACATACACAGAAAACCGAAGAGGAGTTGCTTCTAATTGTGCTGAGATTATAACAATGGATAACTATAAGCACTTTAATTTGCCATAACAATCATTAACTAGATTTCTAGCTGTTGGTGCATTCCATGAAATGAAGATAATCAGATCAGTAATGAAGGGTTTGGCATACGTTTGCAGCTGGGATTTTACTTGCTTTATCAGAATTTTCATGTTCTCACCATATGTGTTTTTCTCTACTCTAGTGGTTTTGGCCACTGCCAACTGAGCATTTCTTCAAAGGGACAGAAGTTGGGAAAAGTCTTCAGCTCCAAAAAGCTTCTAACCTCAAAAGCTTGTTATGTTAACTAAAATATTACTGATGATTGAGCTATAATGCTGTAGTTTTGCCACATCTGAGAAAGACGATGAGAGCAGGATAGTCAATGTAGGATGCAAAAGAAGAGATTATGTTGATTACAGTCCAAAGCAGAACCAAATTAATCCCTCTGTCATTTTTGGTACTACTTAATTTGCATTTTTTTCTAATTATCATAGGAAGTCATACAGACAAGTAATAATGTAAAACTTACTCCAGCAGGCAAGGTTTCCCTCACAAGGAATCTGTGCATTAATAAAAATGAGTTATTATTATATAAATCGGGGCGGCGGGGAGGGGAGGGGAATGGACGGACACACGACCCTAAAGGGTAATTGCTGCCCTGGAGAAAATGACCAAGCAAATAACAAGTCATTCCACATCACAGCAGCACAAGGAACACTGAAGGTTTCACTCACAGGGCCACAGTGTCACCAGTACCTTGTTACATACAGAGATTGAGAGAAATTTGAGTTCTCTTCGAGATTCTGGGAGGAGAAAGCCTCGCCAATGCCATACAACGTGACTTTCAACTTCAAGCACTCTTGGAGAAGTTTGCTTACAACTGTGTTTGCAATCAAACTGCATAAAGGATTGCACTGGGCTTAATCCCTTGCCTCTGGTCTTAATTAATCTATAGTGTATAGTTACCGATCACAGCATTGATTTTCTCCCATGGCTTTCTAATATAATGTGTCTTCAGACTCTCAGGCACAATAACAAATTGAATTCCACTCTGCTCTGTTTTATCAGCATGTTGTTGAAACTGGTGAAATATAAGAATAAGCTTGGAGAAATACAGTGATGGCAGAAGTGCAGTAAAAGACTTTGTATACGGGGTGTGTAAATTGGGCAGCAAATGAGTTATAGTCACTTGTATCCATTTAATCCTTAACGGCCATGCAAAATTGATGTAACTACATAAATTCATCATTTGCTGGGTTCACGTTAAACCTTGAAGCTGGGGGAACGTGTATCTAATAAAGTCACCTAGAGCTGCTTTTGCAGCTTTGAGGAAGGTCAGCCATGCATTAAAGTGTATGATGCTGGGGCATTAACTTTCATATTTAGGCATGCATACTTACTAAAAATCAACCTTCCAGGAAGTAAGTACTTAACATATCTTCTGTCCAGCCCGCCCTCAATATTTAGGTTGTACCATACATTTTCATGGTTAGTCAACTTTTAATTTTCTGTACCTAAACTAAGGAGCAGGGAGCCTTATAGGTGAAAATAAATTTCCCTCCACTCTTTCTGTCATTGCATATTCTAAAAACTCCTACCTACTATTACCTATTGCAAAACTATTATTAACTACTAAGTGATTCAGTTCATTTTGAAAAGGTTCTTTAAGCTGCAGATGGAGCTGTCCTTAAAAGTGACCAAAAATATTGCATCCACTCTAGCAACATAGCACTAGGAAATGTATCCATCACTAGTGGCTCTCCGTCACAGGAAGGAATCCTGAAGTCCTTCCGGAATTAGAAGTGATGGCAAAATGACTCCAGTTTATAGCACAAATATAAAAATCATGGTGTCTGCAGAAAGTTTGGTATCTGAGACCACTTCAGGTAGGCTTTTCAAAATCCAACTAAATGTTTCCTGCAAGTTCTCACTCTATGGGAAGACTTACTCCAGAACTGCAAGTATCCAACAGCTGCTCAAGGTAAGAGTAACTTTGACAGGACAGTCCCTCTACCTCATCACAAATGTGCACAGGCAAAAGGAGAACCCATATGCTGATCTAAATAAGCAATCCATCCAATGGTAAAAGCCAAGAAAATGCCATGAAAATTACTAGTTTTTCAGTGTTATGAACAGCTTATCTTATGGAAAGCCCTCAAAGTTCACAAAGAAGGAACACAAATGCACCTACATTTGGCCACAAATCCCTCCACTCTCCATACGTTGCCAGTGGCCGTTAGCACTTACCTGCAGAAGAAATGCAAAACGAACAGTTATGAAATTATTCATTTTTAATTCTGACTACCTTTGGCACCCTTAGTTCCTTGTCTTCATAACGTCATGAGTTACCAAACTGTACCAATTTGCTCTGCCTTGCCTGCACAACTACCTCCTTTTGTTTGTTTTGAAGTCAATTGATAGTGTGAGTGTAGAAGAAGCCTTGTACTTTAAGAAATAGTGAGCAATCACTGCCTACTGTTTCTCTGAACCATCTATCATTTTAGAGACCTGTGTCATACTTCCCTTAGTCATCTCCTTTTCATAATGAAGGCAACCATGCTACAACTGTTAATGAGGTCAGAGTTTTGCCTTTTTTCCTTATCACACCAATGTATTTCCAACTGAAAGAAAATTCTGAACAGAATAAAGGTAGTAAGTGCAAACATAAGCCAGGCTCCTGCCTTTCCTGATTCCTTGAAGAAAAAGGTGATACTTTTACACTACTTTTCCAGATCAATCATAACTTGCGTAATGCTTACTAAACCTCATTAATCCTTACTGTATGGGAGCCATAGCAGTAGGTGTCTTTCTTTTCATCAGTCTAAGAAAAGTCTAAGAAGATTGTGCGTGGTTCACGTGTCGGACAGGTGTGCACAATCTCATTTTACAGCAGCGCAGTAATGGCAGATGTATTTGTGGCCAAGGAATTTTTCACTCAAAGCATCCAAGTGCATTGGTCTGATGGTCTGTAGGCATTAAAGAGCAGTCACACTGCATTTGGGAGAAGGGTGACTGCTAGATTTTAACACTGAAATTATACAACAAGAGCAAGATTTATGTGGTATATGTTTATGTACATATTTCAAGAGAGCCCGTATAATACTGCTTCAAAGATCTCCACACCCCAGAGTTGCCTAACTCCAACTAGTCAGTGAGATCTGTGCAGCAAAATCCCCATCACACCAAGGAATATGGTCTGTGAATATTTTTTTTAATCTTTGTCTTCAGGCCATTATAATCTCTCGGTAAAAGGATATAATCATTGTCATCCCTTCTTAATTACTTGTTGGTAATTCGTTCAGTCCTTGACTCTTAGTTTCTCTATGTCCCCCTCCTGCTTAATTTCATATAAACATAGAATTATAGAATCATAGAATCATAGAATGTTCAGGGTTGGAAGAGACCTCTAGAGATCATCTAGTCCAACGCCCCTGCCAGAGCAGGATTCCCTAGGGCAGCCACACAGGAATGCATCCAGGCGGGTTTTGAAAATCTCCAGAGAAGGAAATTCCACAACCTCTCTGGGCAGCCTGTGCCAGAGCTCTAGCGCCCTCACAGGAAAGAAGTTTCTCCTCATGTTGAGGTGGAACTTTCGATGTTCTGACTTAAACCCATTATTTCTTGTTCTGTTACTGGGCACCACTGAAAAGAGATTGTCCCTTTCCTCTTGATGTCCACCGCTCAGATATTTATATACGTTAATAAGGTCTCCTCTCAGCCATCTCCTTTCAATGCTAAACAGCCCCAGTTCTCCCAGTCTCTCTTCATAGGAGAGAGGTTCAAGTCCTTTAATCATCCTCATAGCTTCTCGGTTGGACTCTCTCCAGTAGATCCCTGTGTCTCTTGAACTGGGGAGTCCAAAACTGGATACAGTGTTCTAGGTGTGGTCTCACCAGGGCAGAGTAGAGGGGGAGGAGAACCTCCTTAGACCTGCTGGACCTTTGTTGACTTTTGTTAACTTTCGTTAAGGTACCCCAGGATCCTATCGGCTTTCTTGGCCACAAGGACACTCTGCTGTCCCATGGACAACTTCCTATCCACTAGGACTCCAAGGTCTTTCTTTATGAGGCTGCTCTCCAGCAGGGCAACCCCTAATCTGTACTGGTGCCTGGTGTCATTTCTCCCCAGATGCAGGACTCTACATTTGTCCTTATTGAACTTCATGAGGTTCAACTTCGCCCAGCTCTCTAGCATGTCTAGATCTCATTGGATAGCAGCACAGCCTTCTGGTGTGCCAGCAACACACATCCCCCCAGTTTCATATCATCAGCAAACTTGCTGTGGGCACACTCTAGCCCCTCATCCAGGCTGTCAATGAAGATATTGAACAGTACCTTAGCCAGTACTGACTCCTGGGAAACACCACTGGCCACAGGCCTCAAACTTGACTCTGAAGCTACTTTGCCCTAAAAACGTCAACCTTTGTACAAATGGATTAAAATCTCCCTTTTATTGGAAGCAGCTGAAGCAATGGCCTGCGTAGGAGTTTCAGTAGCCCAAGCAGCACCCACAGGAGCCACAGCAGCCGAATCTGTAGCACGCACAGGAGCCGCAGTAGTCGAAGCAGCCACACGCACAGGAGCCGCAGGAGCTGCAGTAGTCGAAGCAGCCACAGAAACAGGAGCCGCAGTAGTCAAGGAAGCCACAGGAACAGAAGCTGCAGTAGTCGAAGCAGCCACACACGCAGGAGCTGCAGGAGCTGCAGTAGCCAAAGCAGCCACAGAAACAGGAGCCGCGGTAGTCGAAGCAGCCACAGGAACAGTAGCCGCAGGAGCCAAAGCAGCCAGTGGAACAGGAGCCGCAGGAGCCGAAGCAGGCACCTGAACAGGCGCCACAGGAGCCGCAGCAGCCACATGAACAGGTGCCACAGTAGCGGAAGCAGCCACATGAACAGGTGCCGCAGTAGCCAAAGCAGCCACATGAACAGGTGCCACAGAAGCCACAGTAGCCGAAGCAGCCACCCGAACAGGCGCCGCAGTAGCCGCAGCAGCCATCTGAACAGGAGCTGCAGTAGCCGCAGTAGTCGAAGCAGCCACATGAACAGGCGCCACAGTAGCCGAAGGAATGGCACAAACTGGACCTTCAGCAGCCGAAGCAGCACCAACGCGAGCTTAAGTAGCCGAAGCAGCAGCACAAAATGGAGCCTCCATAGCTGGTGCAGCAACAGCAACAGAAGCCGCGGTAGCCGAAGCAGCAGCCGCAGTAGGCACTGAAGAAGCAGCAGCCGAAGCAGCGACACAAAGCAGAGCAGGCCGAGCAGCAGCAACCGAAGCAGAAACTGCAGCAGGAACAGCAGCACCTTCAACAGGGTGGCAACATAAGCGTGCTCCATGGCACTGGCTCCTGTGCCACTGCAGTGCTTCAAGTGACCAGCGCAGGCCTGTGGTGTGGGTCACCAGAGGGCCTTTGGGTCACCAGAGACCGGACTCCTGACGCTGCTGGGCTGGCAGAAGCTGACACCAGACTGGTGCCCACCTCGCGCTGCCTACTCCCACAGGGTCCGCGTCCTGCTTTTATAGTCTGGCAGGCAGGCACTCCCCCCTTTGTGACATCATGAGGCAGGTACATCACCCCTTTGTGACATCATGTGACATCATTCTGACACCCAGCAGCTCCCCAAGCTCTTCCCTGGCTGGTGCAGGCAGATGTGAGGGGCTCAGGAAAAAAGGAAGACCCAGGGAACTAGAGGCCAGTCAATGTCATCTCTGTGCTCAGCAAGATCATGGAGCAGATCCTCCTGGAAACTATACTAGGGCACATGGAAAGGAGCTGATTGGCGACAGCCAATGTGGCTTGACTAAGGGAAATAATGTCTGACAAATTTGTTGGGGTTACAGTGCTGCTGGATAAGGGAAGAACAACTGATGTCATCTACCTGGACTTGTGCAAAGCATTTGACACACAACATCCTTGTCTTGACGATTAAGGGAGTGGAACATCTCCCTTATGAGGAGGGGCTGAGGGAGCAGGGTCTCTTTATCTTGGAGAAGAGGAGGCTGAGTGGTGACCTCATTACTGTTTATAAATATGTCAAGGGGGAGGACGGAGCCAGGCTCTTTTCAGTGATGTCCAATGACAGGACAAGGGGCAATGGGTTCAAGCTGGAACACAGGAGATTCCACAAAAGCAATACAAAAAGCTTTTTCACTATGAGGGTGACAGAGCACTGGCACAGGCTGCCCAGAGAGGTTGTGGAATCTCCTGCTCTGGAGACATTCAAAACCCACCTAGGCACGTTTCTGTGTGGCTGCCCTAGAGGATCCTGCTCTGGCAGGGGGGTTGGACTAGATGACGTTTTGAGGTCCCTTCCAACCCCTAAAATTCTGTGATTCTGTGATTCTGTCTCTAAATTTGATTTGATGGATGGACCACTTAGTGGATAAGGACTTGGACGGATGGTGGCACTCAAAGAGTTGTGGTCAACAGCTCTGTGTCCAAGTGGCTACCAGCAATGAGTGGTGTTCCTCAGGGGTCGGTATTCCCTGTCAATGTTGCTGAAAGATGAAATCATGCATGGTTTGGACAGCGAAGCAGAAAAACTGTGTGGGTATTCTAGGGAGATTGCATCATAAATAGGCAATATGCAATAGCGGTATGAATAAGGTTATTTATAGATGCATATTATGCCATGAGTAGGCTGTGAAATAAAACAATTTCTCAGTTCCACATATTTGATAAAGTTGTTCATACTTTTTATTTCCAGAGAAAAGCTTTCTACTCTCTTTTAGGAGCATATATTTACTGCATTTTCTTTTGAGTTAATATGTACTGATCCACATCTTTGGTAGCTTTTAAGTGCACCAAAGATAAATAGTTGTATTAGATTAGAAAGCATTTTTTTTTCTGTGTAGAGTGCCTTCTGTTTCTACACCCATTTTTTTCCTGGAGGATGGAGATGTCCAAACAGAAATTTGTCTATGCCCCAGGACTGATACAACCCTAGCTACATGTTTCTGCATTCCATTTTTTTAGCAGTTACTCATACAACTGCTCCTCTGATAACCTTTATTTTTTCTGAGTGCAGTGCCACTATATATGAACATTCAAAACAAGAGCAAAAGTTTCTTAACATACAAAGATTTTAAAATTATGAGAATTCTTGAAGTCTGGATTATTTATTTTAATATTCTTTTCAGACCTAAAGCCTTTGGGGTTGATATTCTTCAGATGTCTTTGACAATCATAGTGAGAAGAAACATTATTTTGTTTTCATAAGTGAAAAATGAGACTTCCAGCTAGTTATACAGATATATAGATCCAGAAGACTTGTAGTAGAAATGTAGGTTTTGAGAAAAGAGAAAAAAAAAAAGGTGCATGTCATGATGCCTGAAACATTTCTGAGAGTTGCAAAGCAGGAGGGAGAAGAACAAAAAAACTTCAAGAAAGGAAAAACACACAATAGAGCATAGAAAACTGATGATTAGAAATGTATAAAATGTATCTTTTAATATGCTGAATTGTTGATCTGTGTCAGTGATGACAGAGTTATTGATGGCATCTCTAGATTTTTGGCGTTATAGACAATGAGAGTGTTTTCATAAATTTTTATCCTGTTTTGCTTGATGTTCTTCTATTCGAAGATGTTCTTGCTATTCAAAGGAGCAAGTCCAGCATTTTTAAAATGTAGGCTGGATAAAGGATCCACTTGGGGGTTTTTGAATCTCTGTGAGAAGCATCTGTACTTAGGTACTCAAGGATATTTTAATGTCATACAGGCAAGATGGCACATTAGTTCTAGTAGTGTTAGATGATACTTGCTAAGAAAAGTTCCATATGACAAATAAAAATGGAAGCACGTACTTTTTTTTAAGAACATGACACAGTTCTTCAAGTTGTAGAAATAGTTCTGTTCTACGGGTTTGGATGCTTCTTTTTTCAGTACTGTTTGTTTAGTCTTTGATTATTTTTACGCTAAGAAACCACAGAAGGCTACGCAGAAACTGTTGCATTCAGTGTCTGGTCTAAAAGCATTTCTCTAAAAATATCAGAGGATTATGGGTTACAGTAAGCAAGTCTCAAGAACTGTTTAAAGTTAAAAACATTTTGCATTCGTTTTCTAAAATAACATATCCAACCAAACCATATCGAATTTCTTGAAACTATAGCAAATTAAAATCAAACCTGATACACATCTGGAATGGTTTGGCTTATAACTGTGAGAGCGTATATTTTGTTCAGCGCTGGAATTTGTTTGTATTTAATTACGTGTAATCCCTAGACCTAAACATAGTGCTTTTTGCAGATGTTGGTCTGAAAGTACTGGAGAACACCACTCATCAGGTGGGTACAATGCAAGCAGCACAGACAATGCCTGCGGAAGAACCACGGTCAGACTGAGACTCCAGCTTTGCCATCAGACCCTCTCACTGAAGCTGCCAATAAGCCAAAAGGCAATTCTAAAAAAAAAAGTGACAACAGCTTTTTTTGTGATTCCAACTGGAATAAATACAAAATTAACACATTGAAGGTATTTCAGGACTTTTGTTCCCAGTCTCACTATCATTACTCCCACTGTCTGCACTGTTTTTAAATAAGGACTTCTGTTTTAAAGTTGAGTGCAGAGTTCTCAGTGGTAAGTCCAGCAAGAGTCAAAGGAGCCCTCCTCCACACACAGTGAATGGGGTGAGCTGGTGGCACTTCCACGAGGGCCTGAATCAAATTCACATAGATCACCTCAAGATTTCTGCAGCAGCAGCAGTAGCTGCTTTGGCTTTTCCCCATGCTGACCTTTGCAGAGTCTACTTCTCCTCTGTGTAGGCAGAACTCACCTCATGAAACTCCTCCTAAACTCATACTCAGACTGTCTTTACAATGTAAAAGTTACAGGCCTGTCTGTCTTTACAGCAAGAGTTCTCAAAGGTTAGGCACTGGTTCAGTAATGCTCATTCAGCACACATAGGCAAGCACATATGCAAGTCACATTGGTTTTGCTGTGGATGTGGAAAGGGAGAATGAGATTTATTGTTAATGAACAACTTTCTTAAAAGATATCTAGAATCAGAATGATAAATCGGACATAGAGAAGGAGGGTGGTTGCTCCACATGCATCCTCTGTCTGTATGTGCCCCTCTCTTATCACAATTTCTTTTACTGCAGTCAGACACCCACACTGACTTTAAAAAAAATTTTTTTTCGAAGACTATCTTTGCAAAATTCAAGAGAAAACTCATTATTAAAATCTCCTTCTCAGATATGGTAAGAACGTCATCATAGGGAAACCAGAAACCAAAATGCTTATGAGATGACCAAGAACTGAAAGGATGAAAGGAAATTCTAAAATCGATAAGTCCATGAGAAGAATAATCTACTCTGGAGCTTTCAGGTTATTTACAATCACACTTTCCCAGATGTTTTTTCCAATTTCTGTGATAAAGGCTGAAGGATGATTTTTTTTTTATCTCTCCCTTTCCAAATAGCTTCATTCTAGCAATTCTCTTGCTAGTTTCACCCATTCCCCCCATTAGAAAGAGAAATAGAAACTTCTAAATTGCTTATACAGTCATAACTCTTCATAAATATGATATCTCTTTCTCTTTTTAATTAATTCCCACCTGATCAGTTTATTTGAATTAATTTCAACTCCCAAGTACTATTCTCTTAGGAGACTGAACCTAGCCTCTTGATTTTCATTTTAGCCTCATTCCGCAAGTTTAGCGTTAGTCACTTAACTGCACGAATTAGATGTCCTGTTATATCTCCACAGGGTTTTTAATCTCTTTTTCTTAGATCATCAGCTGTGCCCAGTTTAACTGCAGAGGAGTACTGGACTTCGTATTTGTGCACTAGGTGCATCAGATTATTTTAATGGCTTCTTCCCAAATAACCCAAGTTAACATTTCCCAAATATTATTAAAACAATCATGCTCCTACAGAAAACAATAGAAGGAAAGTTAAAAGTAAAATTCTGGAACTTGTTTAAAACCACACAGTCTTAGTTGTATCTCTTGTTGACATATGGTGTATGTGCTACAAAATGAGTAATTTCAGTGTTCTTAATTTCTATGCCTTGTCTGATGTCTAAACTGCCACATAACTTTGTTGTTGTGTTATCCTTAAAAATTTCTCCTATGTTTGTGAAGATGTCACATTGTAGGAGGTATAAAAAGGTAACTAAGGCAAAAGGGGCCCATAAAAAACGGGTGAATCAATCAACAAATGAAAATAAACCAACCAACTGAACCAAAAATCTACTTTACTCCATCTGTGGTTTAGTTTCCCACTGCCTCCTTTCAAACCACAGGCTCTGCTCCAGTTTTGAGAATCTTTCAAAAAGCTCTGAATTCACAAAATACCAGCGCAATCTGAAATAGGCCCGTAGGTAGGCTGCTTTGGGATAACAGTATAGGTCATGTCCAAGGCTAAGTACCAGAACATAGCGGTGCACAGAATGGGTTTGTCATCCTTGTTTTTAAATGTCCAAGGCTTATCTGTTAACAGCTGTTGACTTTTCATAAGCATTGCTGGCCTACAAGCTTGTGTCTATGAGATGCATGTTTAGGAATCTGTGGTTGACTTAGAAGCTCAAGAGACAGACAACTGGTTGGGACTGAAAGGCAACTCCGGCCAACCCCACCACATGTCCAGCGGCAAGGTCTCTACCCAGGCGACGTGCTGGATGTTCATGTCTGGCACATGTGGGCAGCTGCACCTCGCCAGTTCCAGTGATTGTTTCTTCACTGTCTGCTTTTGAGCTCGGCCTTTCACACCATTGCAATTCATTGCGTGGTGTGAGACCGTATCAAAGCTCCATCGGATACTTGGGTGCCTAATACACGTTTGTCACCACACTTTTTTAATGGGAAAAGAAAAAGATGAATCGTCAGTCCCTGAAACAACTGTTTCTTTAAAACATGCCAGAACTGGGTCCTTCTGCACTAGTGGCTTCCATTTGCAAAAGCCTGGCTGTGGTTCAGGCACATTGGGAGCTTTTAGCATATATGGAAGAGGGAAATCTTCCAGACAGAAACACAAAGCTCCATATTTCTAACTCCCCCTTGTCGAAAAGCATCACCAAGTGCAAAAACAATGGACACATAACAAGGAGAACCTAGTAGGAGCAGAAAGCTTGCATAACCCCTTCATTTGGCATTCCTGCTGCAGTTACAGGCTGATTATGTCCAATTCTGGTATTGACAGTTCATGGAGGATAATGAAAATGATGCAAAAAATGTAGAGAATAGCCATGAGAATGCTTAAAGGATTACAAAATGTCCTGCATCCATGAAAAACTAAAAGCTTAATCTATTTAGCTTACAACGGAAAAGGTTAAGAAGCAATTTAACCCCCTCTATGAGTAATAACATGAGGAGTAAAAGGCTGTTTGGATTAGCAGGCATGAGCGTAACTGGCTAAAAGGTGCAGATGGACTGGTCTGGATGGACAATAAAGTGCTTTTTCTGTAAGTGGTGATAGTAAAGTACTGGAAGAAGTTGTCAAGGGCTGTGGTGAATTCTCCATGGCTGGTAGTTTTTGAAAAAAAGAGTTGAAGCTTACGTTACAATTACGCTTTGGTTCTAACAGTAATTCTTTTGGGGAAATTCTAAGACCAGGGTTACGGTGGGAAGACAAGCTAGAGTCTCTGTGTCTGTGAGTCTTCTGATGCTGTAATCTGCAGATCATCGTAGTTACTTCGAAGAATCCACTAGACCTTTGTATGACTTTTTGGTTAGAAGTCATCTGTGGGTCACGTCCTGGTTACTCACAGGCTTTCTTTCTTTAGATGGTACAGCAACATTCAAAAAGGGAAGCGTTGCTGTAGAGTTGTCCGGAGATTTTTCATGGTAGCTATTTAGGTCAATAAAGAGAACATACCTGAGGTATTGATCACAGACCCTGATTTTAATGAAGCGTTTCACAGTGGCTATACATATAGAGAGCATTTAGCACATGTAGGTTCAGCTTATTAATTAAATAAAACGTATTTTAAGAAGTGCTTCTGCAGTCATCTGTAATTCAGCATATACCTTACATGTAAGATAAGATACTGTTAATTATCTTAACCATAAAGTATATACTGAAATGTAGATTATACAGATAATTAATAGTAACTCGTCTGAACAAAGTCCAAAAAAAATCAATACAGAAAGATAGCGGTTCCCCACAGTAAAAGAGCATCTCTATTTCTGGCTTTCAGATCGCACTCTTTGTAAGGAAGAAATTTAATAATTTCTGCACTGTTATGTAGGATGGCTATCCTGTCATTGCCAAGCTTTTTTACTATGTGATCACTTCCTAGAGGAGCTTAACGTCTGATAAAATTACTTCTCCTAGTTTTTAGGCCTGTGATTTCTACATCAAGCCATTTGCTTATTACCGTATATAAATATCTGAAGGGTGGGTGTCAAGAGGAAGGGGACAATCTCTTTTCAGTGGTGCCCAGTAACAGAACAAGAAATAATGTTTTATTTAATGTTTATGTTAGAACAACAAAAGTTCCACCTCAACATGAGGAGAAACTTCTTTCCTGTGAGGGTGACAGAGCACTGGCACAGGCTGCCCAGAGAAGTTGTGGAGTCTCCTTCTCTGGAGACTTTCAAAACCCGCCTGGATGCATTCCTGTGTGGCTGCCCTAGGGGATCCTGCTCTAGCAGGGGGATTGGATTAGATGATCTCTAGAGGTTTCTTCCAAGCTCTAGCATTCTATGATTCTATGGTTCTATGATTCTATGATTCTATGATTCTATGATTCTATGATAGAAGGCTCTGCAACTGAGTCTTACAGCCCAATTTAGCAATGCTTTATCTAAAGATACATTTGAATCAAAGCGTACTGGCAGCATTTTAGTTAGTGCTATTAACCCATTTTCCAAGAATGCTGGACACCTGAAGAGTTTCTTGTGGTCAAAAATGTTTACAAGAGAAAGGTTGTTCCAAGATGCCTCAGCATAAAAAGTGTAATGGGTACAGGAGGGCCTCCTTCCTCCAATTCCTTCTTTCTCCAAAAGTTTAAGTGAGGATACAGCAGTGGGAATGCAGTCCCCTGCAAATGATTGAACATGTAGAACAGCAAAAGCATTACCCCGGAGTAGCCTCTGAATGCACTGACCATTGCTGTCCTTGTTATGATGGAGACACTGAACATTTGAAATCTCTTCCTTACTTAAAGCTTTTTGAATTTTTTATGTATACTGCCATAGTAGTCTTTTTAGATAAAAAGAAAACTCTTGATAAAAGGCTTTAAAGCTCCCCAAAAAGCAGCAACATAAAAGCACTGGCTTCATCCAGTCAAAGGAAACAGTCGGTAGGTAGCTTTTACTGAAAGCTGCCAAGAAAAGGTTGATTGTCGTATCTGGCAGTGAGGATCCTGTGTCTGACCTCACCAGAAAAGCAATGGGGCATGGGGATTTCCAGCAGAATGGGGCTGGAACTCAGCTGTAAAGCAATGATCCAAACATACAAAGAAGCTCTGATTCAAGTCTTTCATTTTAAGCTCAAAGGCAGATTAGAGTCCCACTAGAGCCCAGTTTGAACTTCTAAAAAGTTGAAAGGCATTTCAGCGTGATGTTCATTTTCTTTTCAATAACAATATAGCGATTAATCTTCTCTATTACCTTACAAACCATGTCTACTTCCACTCAAAAGGAAATGGTGGAAGATCTTGTTACCCCTTATGGCTAGCTGATAGAAAAGATTCTACCGGACATTTGTAATTAACTCTTTTATGAGAGTCAGCAACTGCTTAGTTTGTGGAGGGGTTATTTAAACACTTTAAACCTTTTTTCCTCCATACACCTTAGAATTCTTAATATCTATTTGCAGCTAATATCTGGGGTTTTTGCATTCAGTGTTCCCTCATATTTCATGAAAAAAAAGTTTGACACACTTGGCTCTGCTGAATTGAGAATATTTCAAAAGTCTTTTCAGGCTTCCTCTGGAATTCAAGACTGATTACATTTTAGCTTGGCCAGTCAGATCCACCTCTCTCTGTGACTAGCCAGAAGTCGTTCCCAAAGAACAAAAGCAAGTTGAATATGGTCATTCTGGTCCAGCTGCCACTGTACCTGGTAGAGTAGGATCTTGCCAACGAATGAGGCAGCAGAGCTGCTGCAAAAGAATCTTTTCAGCAGGCACATAATATAATTTTACACTACTAGCAGCACAGAAAAAGTCACGTTCCCTAAAAAGGGCAAACAGTTCATTACCAAATTATGTCTTGGTCTTTACTTGCTCTGTTGTTGACCAATTCTTCCACAGATGCTTCTGTCCATCTATATATTTATCTCGGTATGAATGACCTTTGCAACAGGCTCAGCTCATGTATATGTGTACATGAATCATCTCCGAGACACGTCAGCCCCTATCACTAGGACCATATCAGGAAGGACTGCGCACTTATATTGCTTGCATTGAATATCAGGCCTAATGGAATTTTATCCACAGGTCAGGGATAAGTAAGAAAACATGTATTTGTGTCACCATGCCAGTCCACATAAGCCCTTCTTTTTAGGCAGAACTAAGCCCACATAATATACATTCATACTAAATCATACAGATCTCAACAACTATGTGGAGTAAATTGTATATACAGCCATGGGCAGGATTTTCATAAAATTGCAGCATGTACTGCCATTTGTTAAGACTTACCCACGGTTTCTACCGACAGTCAACTTTTATTTTCAGAAATATAACTTTCTAGGCAGAAATTGCAGTTTCTAAGGTCAGGACTGAGTAAATTTGATCTCAATGAACGTTACATTCTTTTGCTAAAGAAAAAAACCCACCTCAATCAGATGCTGGGAAAAAAAAAAGGAGGCTTTAAAAGTAACCAAAGTAGGTTACTTTGATTTAAAGAACAAATCATTCTGTTTATATGAGATGTCAAATTTTCATTTCTCTAGTAATCTTGTTTCTGCATGCAAATCAGTAGCAACTGAAATTACTAAAACTTTCATGTGCAAAATTTGACACTCTTCTCATTTCTAAACAGGACTTCTCAGCGCGGGTACAATTCTGAACCAGTCAGTGACGCAAAAAACCACCAGATGCTTGTTTAATATCATGCGGAATTTTAGTTCTTGGAAAAAAACCCCAAACTAACAGATACATTATCTTATGTTAAGAGGAATATATACATGAAGAATTAAATAAGGAAGATGTAGTGGTTTGACCCTGACTGGAGGCCAGGTGACCACACAGCCCCTCTATCACCCACCCTTCTCTACTAAGACAGGGGGAGAAAATATATCAAAGGGTCCATGGTTTGAGATAAGGACAGGGAGATCACCCACATCTACTGTCTCAGGCAAAACAGATTCGATTTCGGGGAAATTAAACGATCTCTAAGGTCCCTTCCAGCCTAGGCCATTCTATGATTCTATGAAATTAACTAAATTTATTAAAGAACAAATCAGAGAAGAGTAATGAGAAATAAAACATCTTAAAAGTAAAGTAATACCTTCCCCCCACTCCTCCCTTCTTCCCAGGCTTAACATCAATCTGAATTTATCCACCACCTCCCTCTGAGAAGCGCAGAGGGACAGGGAATGGGGGTCGTGGTCAGTTCATCCAATTTGGTCTCCACCGCTCCTTCTTCCTCTGGGGAAGGACTCCTCATTCTTCTGGGCCATTGTGGGGTCCCTCTCATGGGAGACAATCTTCACACACTTTCTCCAGCGTGAGTTCTCTCACAAGAGACAGTTCTTGACAAACTGCCCCAGCATAAGGCTCTCCATGGGGTGTAATCCTTCAGGGGGAAACTGATCCAGCGCGAGCCCCCTGTGGGGTCACAAAGTCCTGCCAGACAACCTGCTCCAGCCTGGGCTTCTCTCTTTCTCCACAGGCTACAGGCTCTGGCAGCAATCTGCTCCAGCACAGGATTCCCATGGGACTACAGCCCCCTTCAGGCATCCACACACTCCGGCATGGGGTCCTCCATGGGCTGCAGGTGGACATCTACACCCTGTCACCTCCATGGGCAGCAGAGGGACAGCCTGCCTCACCATGGTCTTCACCACAACCTAGGGGAATCTCTGCTCTGGCACCTGTTGTGTGGCACAGTTCTTTTTCCCCCATTTCTTAAATATCTTTTCATAGAGGCGTTCCTATCCTATCATTACTGACAGGCTCAGCCTTGCCTGATGGTGGGTCTGTCTCTGGAGCTGGCTGGCATGGGCTCTATCAGACTTAGGGGAAACTTCTAGCAGCTTCTTGCAGAAGCCACTCTTGCAGCCCCCTTGCTACCGAAATGCAGCCCAATACAGAAGATCATTCCCCTCCACTTAAAAAAGGAGGTATTAATACATTATGTATAACATTCACATATTGTCCAGAGTCTTGGAATCAAGACAGAGTAAACAACCAAAAAACCTCAAAGCCAAGCCTACTCATCAGAACACATTATAAAAACCTTGGCTTCTCAATGAGAACCTTTTTTATTTCAATAATTATCTTTCTTCTGGTATTCAGCTTTATGTTCCCTCTTTGAAGCTATTGCCTTTTTCCTACTAAAATGATATCATTATTTTCTTTAGCAAGGGAATTGTGGTAAGAGCTAGGTAAAATATGTGTTGCCCAAAATGAGGAAAAATAAATACTTCAGTATCTTCCCCATCCAGAATCCATAGGTTTATTTTGGAAGAGCCACTTTCGACTCATTAGAAGTCAAAACTACAATAAGATGAAGAGAGATACTAATTTAGCTGTTATGGGTTAATTTCTAAAGTTACTGACTAACTTTTCAAAGGAGGGGTAATTGAATCATTGTTTATGATCCTCAGAGCTGTCATACCTGGAACAAACAATTTGGCTGCAGAGATGGATATAACAAGAAAGACAAAATCCTCTAATCTAGTTACTGTGCGATAAACTGGAAAAAAACACAGGTAAATGTTTTGATGATCTCTCAACTGTAGTCATGTTTTGTCAAAAACCAAAGGGCATTTTAAGTTACACCAGTCGCATGCTTTATGTTAAAATTTTGTGTAGAACTCAGAGAATTTTTAGAAGAATCAGACCTATGAATCTTGAATTCATTTCAGGGAAAGCAAGACACTTTCCGTTTACCACAGTACACTGAGAGTGTCTGGGACCTCATGGAGTATTTATAAAAAGTGGTGCTTAAATTCCACTCCAAGAAAAAGGAAAAGTTGGGAGGATAGCAGAAGGAATCTGAAAAAAATTGTCACATAATATGGTTCACAGAGTTGGGTCTGATGGGATGGAGATGGTATTTGGTGCAAAGAGTCTTTAACGAATCTCTCTTCTATAACTGTTCTTTGTCCAGAAAGAAACACAAATCAACTTAGGATAGACTTCTGATACCGAATTGGAAAATATGTTTGTAAACTGAATTGACTAGAGAAGGATCTGCAAGGGAGGTGAGGAGAGCAGTGGATCTTCTATACACATGTTCTCATACAAACATCACAATGAAAACATTAACACAGATTCTCATGTGAAGGGAAGGTGAATTATTCAGGGTTTGGATCCTTCTACAGAAATCAGGCTGAGATGGATGATCAGGGGGAATGGTTTCAAGTTGCAACAGAGCAAGTTTAGACTGGACATTAGGAAGAAATTCTTCACGGAAAGAGTGGTCAGACACTGGAACAGACTGCCTAGGGAGGTGGTTGAGTCGCCATCCTTGGATGTGTTTAAGTGTCGCTTAGATGTGGTGTTGGGTGATATGGTTTAGGGGTGAACTTGTAGTGTAGGGTTAATGGTTGGACTCAGTGATCCCAAGGGTCTTTTCCAACCTGAATTGTTCTATGATTCTATTCTCTGATTATTCAGAAAGTAGTATGGTAGTGCTTCCAGGATGAGCATGTATACTGAGATGTTGGTTGAACATAACTATAAAGTTCAAGTGTATTTTCAAAAGTTGGCTGCCTCCATTTTGCTGTTGAACTTTCTTAGTGCTTTTCTGCTATTTGGTGACTGTTAAAAGATTTTCCCACAAAGAAGAGAGGGAGCAGGAACCTTCAGCCCACACTCCGCAACATTTGTCCCTGTTTAATCTGTGCTTTTAAGTTTTACTGTATTTGCCTATCTACTCTTGCAAAGTTCTACTGAGGTTGCTTAAATAAAACAGGATGGGAAAAGAGCTCCAAAGAGGATGACCTAGGGTTTTCTTCCTGTTGTGGTTTTTTTTCCTAGTGGCCAGAAAACCTGGGTAAGAAATGGGCATATTGAAGAGATGTCCCAGTTGTTTTATTGATGGGAATATTGCTTGTCTCTGAAAGAATTTGCTCTTTCATCACAGAAGACATGGGGCAAGGCAAGAGGATGGGAGCCATTAAACTGGATACTAGTTCTAGACAACAGTAGCTCAATACGGAGTGTCTAAGAGGAAAACATTACATCTATATGTATGTATACACGTATGTACAGCAATGCTCTTTCACTTTATGACTGCTATCTTTGCCTTAGCTCTACATTAAATAACATATGAAAAATAAAAGTCACAAAAGTCTTCTTCCATGGAATACGCAGGCAGAACTATGAAAAAAGAAATAGCAGCTGGGGTAAAAGAGGAGAAGGCACTGCAATTATTGTGTACGAGGCGAGGGAGTCATTGACTTAGGAAATTACTGTACCATACTGATGGCTTAAAGGCATTTTTCATGGAAAGGTCTATGAAATCTGTACTCACAAGAAGCCTTCCAACTTAAAAGTACTTGCTAATGCTGAAAGGATGTCATTACTCTGGTCACGCGTAATTTGAGGGTGTATGTGAGTTTTTTCGTACTATGGCCTTATTACTGAGAGTTGCTTCTTCACACAGAACAGCTGCTAATATAACCCTTGATATCTACTAGAATGATCCAGCCTAGGCCATTCTATGATTCTATGATGATTCTATGATATAGCTAGGGTTCAGAAATTTGAAAGCTCTTCATTAATAGTTCTGTCTAGCCACAGAAATAAACTCTTCAAAGCAGGGCTGGGAAATACTTTCTGTAATGGAAACCAAACAGGATTTTCAAGTACCTTTCTGCAGACCGACCATAAGGCTACGTCTTGGTCATATTTTCCCTGCTCTCCACATTACGCTGTGATCTTGCATGGCCCATAGCCCTGCTGCACCCTGGCCTTCCTCACTCCAGAATTCAGCCAGCGCACGGCATTAGGTCAGAGGCCCTACCAGCACACTGCCTGGGGTTTTGGCACTGCACCAGGATCCTTCCATATCCTGCAACACGCAGCCCCATACCATCACCACCACCTCCGAACACACTGACACTGTTGAGCTCCACCCAGTACTCAGGTTTCCCTACCCACAGCATGTCTGGAACATAGCTTGAGTCCTGCAGGGGACACACAGTTCTGGTTTGGAAGGTTCACAAACCAAATGGGGGAAAAATAGAGACTCGTGAGCCGTGTAGCTTTATGGCATGCTAGCAATGAAAGCTCTGACTGACTCACAAACCAATTTCATCAGTATGCTGGGATTGGTTTCCCCAGGTAAGTACCGCCATCTTTTTCATGCACATACACAATGCAGTATTTCAGCCCATTGTTTCTTATTTAACCCATATGCCTTTTCTCAGCACATCGTACAGTTTCTTTGCCGTATTCTATCCATAAATTTCATAGCAGAATGGAGAATCAGGCCAGATATATCTGATGCATGAAACTTGTATATCTTTCAAAATGGCTGACAAAACTTAATCCACAACAATTCCAAACAGCAGAAGGTGTCATTAAACCATGCATTTGTTGTTTATAGTATGTACAGATGTTAGCAACACCTGCAATTATGTACTGTGAATGGTGAGATAATTTCTGATGAGCAAACATTGAATACAGTTGTGATATACTGTCCCTCTAAGACTACTTATATGAAAAGTATGGACATCTATTTGAATAAATCTCACTTTCCTCCTGACTTTTTTTCTACTTCTAGACAAGTTAAGCTTGTTGGTTTTTAATGTGCCTCTCAGACATGAACTCAGTTTATTAAAGAAGGAAGTAAATTTGGTGTTACAGAGATTATGTTTAGCTTTGCAATTCTGGTATTAATTCACTCTTACAACTAATCACAGGGTGACATAGTTTTATTTTCTGAAGAAGCTTGATCTCTTATTAGCATATACAGTTACTTTGTGAGTTGTTGCCTGAAGCTAAACTGTTGCCTTGGTAGCAAAAAACGAAGTACAGATGCCCTCTAGGCAGAAGAACTAAAACTCTTAATAGTGCTGCATGCTGTACACTTACCTTTTGCTGTTAAATGTTAACAAGCAGAGTCCAAAGCAGAGAACAACAAATGCTGACCTCCCCACTCAGGCATTTGGTTGTAACATCTACACTTCGAGAAGATTCAAACTGCCAGCAGAAACCTGAACATGAAAAACAGAGTATATGAAATAGACATGAAAGGAGACATCAAATAAAAACATGAAATGGAAGGGCAATATACACCCTGGTGCAACTTCTCAGTATTTACAGTTCAAAGGAGACTAAACCACACAGCTTCTGTACCTGTGGCAAGGGATGGCTTCAGCTAGTGACCTCTGCTGTAAACACTAATTTGTGCTGTGCCATATGCCTGCGTGGTGATGTACAGTCCCACCCATCGTTGTCCTGACTAATGCACAGTATTTAAAATCAGTATTTACTGTTATGTTAAATAACATGTTTCATGTATCTGTCTTGCCTCTGATCCTGGATGCAGAAGGGCATCTCTCCAAAGTTTTTCTCTGCGGCCTAATGAAGTCATTCTTTGGTTTGAGAGGTTAGGGTGTCTCTGGGATATTGTCACTTCCCACATTACCAACATGTAACATATCACATACACTAGTCCTTGGCAAATCAGCCCATGGCAGAGGACATAACCCTTTCATAATTTTGGACACTAACCCTGGATATTTCACTGTGCCATGTCACCAAAGAGCCAAACTCTGTGCAGTAATGACAGGATTTCCTAGTGTGTGTGCCCTGTGTATGTGGCACTGAAGATGTTAGTGAACTGCAAAGAATAAAAGCATATATGCTTAGATTATCATACCCCTGTTTGTACCAGCTGGGCTTCAGTTATTCTGTTCCTTTATTTTTTATTTCAGTGAATTAAATAGTTGTCTTTATGTATGTCTAGAAAAGTGTATTCATGTACGCTCAGCTCATCTTTGCACCTTAGACCAAATACTCAGTGAGCCAAATGTATGCATTTACACAAGATTTTATAGAGATCACAGTATGGTACGCAATCCTGAAAGCACTCATTCAATACGCACGAAAGATTTTCATTTAATCTACTTTGTGGAGGGGTAAGGGGATTGAGGCGGGGCGGGGAGAGAGAGAGACAATGTGTCTCTTCCATAAACTAAATTAAATTGCTTTTCATTGACTCACGTTACCCTGGGCACTGCTCATTCTAATGCAGCCTTATTAAATTCACGGAAGGCTGCTACAGTGAAGTCTGGAGTAAACTAAACAGTATTCAGATGCTACACTTCAGATACGTATTTCAGATACTGTCTTTGAAGAACGATATGTAACGGAAACAGTACTTAACTTGCTCCAGGAATGCATCTTTAAAGTCTTCTGCTGTCTAATTATAGTAACTCAAAGACATTCAAGCTAGAAAGGTCATTAACATTTTAAGCATACGCTACACCACGACTACTGCATATTTTCTGTCATTCCTATAAAACCTAGTGCTCTTGGGAAACTGATGGCTCACAGGGTGAGTGAGAGACCCTTTGACTCTTGATCATTGGTCTGAATTCTGTTTAATCTGGAAGCCACAAAGAACCATCAGTGACTTGTGGTGTTTATGAATTAATTTGATAACTACTCTTGGTTTAGACTGTAGCAGGAAAATGTCCCAATTTAAAAACCTTTCCGTACCTTCCTTCCCCTCTTATTCAGGAAATCATCTCTGATGTGTCTGTATCAGAGTGGCACAGACAGCTACAGACTCCTACAAGAGACCGCACAGACAAAATGTCAGTGCTCACACAGCCTCATCACAGCTTGCCAAAGTGACTGTACAGCTCACTGGGTAAACAAAAGGTGTAGTACAGACTGGCTGACTCCAGCTCAGATCACAAACTCTCCTTTCTTCCTGAGGATACTACTGTGTGCTGGGAAGAAAAATTCTCCTTTATGAAAGAGTAAGCTTAAGTTATGGAATTTGCTTTAAGGACTGTGCTCTGTGCCTCTGGAAAACATGAGGGCATTTCCTTTCATTAGCTCATTTGCTTGTAATGAAGGTTTCCTCTAAAATATGATTTTGGTAGAGCTGGTTGTGAAATCCCTTTTCTTACGAGTTGGCAGACACACAACCCAGATATGGCCCCAACAATGGTCTGTTTCCCTAGCTTATGGGACTTTTAAATGCATTAGAGAAGAAACATCCTGGAGAGGTAAGTAACAGAAGTGTGACTCCTCTTTCTTGGCAGACCAAGGCAAAGACTCTCCTCTCTTTATGTTCCCTTTCTCCTCTTTCCTTCTCATGCTGGACCTGTGTTAATTTAATGAAAAAAACAGTATAAATTACAAAGGAAGAACTGTCTGAATCATACAAGGTATCACCAAATGGTTACCACTTTCTACTGCACATCATTCTACTGTTTGCTCTTCAGCCTAATTAAAGCACTTTACTAATGTGTCAAAAAAACACTTTCCTGTGTGCTGGAATGAACTAGCACTAGGTTTTACAGGAACGTAAGGAAACATGCAGTAGTTGCGGTGTAGCATATGCTTAAAATGTTAATGACCTTTCTAGCTGGAATGTCTTTGAGTTATTGCAATTAGACAGCAGAAGACTTTTTAAAGATGCATTTCTGGACACAAGAGTATTATTAGACCATTTATGAAACAGCGGTATCTCCAGGTAGAATGACTGAATTGTTACTGGAAATACATGGACTTCTCCATGTATTAGTATTTACCTCTTTTATTCTGAAAACAGAGATTTTCTTAGGCTGCATCTAAAGCGACGTGTGGATGTGTACCACGATGTTTTTAGGTGTCCTGTGATCAGCCGTACTAGAGACAAGGCCAGAGCAGACCAGGACCTCTATCCATTCCATATGCCAAGATTCCCACATAGTAGAAATTAGGGCATCAATGAGCAGAGAACCTAAAGAATGCTTGAATCTTACCCAATATGCAGCTGGGGTGTGGCTAAGTGGGATACACCAACTATCTGTATCTAGTCTCCAAAAATGTCCAGCAAGTGATGTTTTGAGTCTTCTTGTGTTAACCTGGTAGAATTTTAAGTCCTGAGAAGGAAATTCTGACTCCACTGGAGACTGTGATGAATCTTCCATTGACTTAAGCAAGGATAGTACATTAACTTGGTAACAGCATAGTTTAGATTCTCACTCTCCTAAAAGTTCTTCCTGGTTCGTCTTTGATCTACAAGCAGGCCACAGTTTACACCACCCACAGCTCTGCAGTCCCCAGATCAAAATATTTTGCTTCTGTTTTCTGACATTATCTTACTGTAGTTAAGTCTAGCAGCTGCCTGCTCAGAGAGACAGAATGCGAATAAGTGTGATAGAATGTAAAACATTGCTAAGCCTATATGACAACTTTGGTGATATTTACTGCTGCTCACCTTTCTTAATTACAGGATCGGTAGAGGGAATCACTGCTCACCTAATTTTCCTGCCCCTTCATTTGCCGTAGGCAACTGGTTACAAAATCAGCTCACTAAGTAACTATCCGTGGTCCAGCATCAAGATTGATTCCACAGGGATCTGAGAATAATATTAATGACAATTTTTAATTAGTTTGGTATAGGATGGAGACTGTTGAGAACAAACTCAAGACACTACAAGATGGGAAGGGATGACAAATTATTCAAGGGTAAGATTAAAGTGCATCACAGTGAATGAATGAGAGAACCAGACACAATCAGTGGGAAAAATATGGGTAGTAGCTGACATCCCAGTAGAAGATGGAGCATTCCAGCCTGTTCAGTGGCTCCTATTCCTCAGGTACTGTTTCTGAGGAACCAGAGAAAGTCAGGTGCGTTAGGGAGGCTTCCTGGTCATTATCTGCTGTCTGAAAATGGTTCTGAATTAGCTAGATTCTGGTTTTATGTCTGTACAAGTGTACCGTGAGTCCAAACAGGACTTGAATTTCAGCACTAGATGACCTTTTATATTGTCCAGTTGTTAGCAAGCTGCCTGGCATGAATTTGGTCCACACCAATTAGTGCTCCCGCAGACAATACCACAGCATGGCTCGGCAGCAGGACAAGGTTCATCTTCTGTCAGTAGCAAGGACAAATTGTATCAGGAGAAAACCTTAGCCATATAGTTATAAGCTCTTATGCGCCTCTGCCAGAGAACAGGTCATGGCATTATAATGTTTATTAGCATAAAGAGATACAGCCCATGTGTTTACACTGTGGCATGCCTTTGGAAGAAAACTGCACATGCAACAGATCTATCCATTTTCCCTCTTTTAAAAATAAAGTTGTTGTCATTCCCCTCCACAAAGGAGGGCCAGACATTGTACTGAAATACTGGAAAATGAGATGGCTTTTACTACTTCAGGTTACACAGACAAAAGCCTCACTATATCTGTCATAAGAGCTGTAGAGACTAGTTCCGCAAAAACTAAGCAGTGCATGAAGCAGTATGAATGCTCCCTCAGCCAGGAGACATCAGCCATAGATATCTCTTCGTATTTAATGAGTCCTTATGAACACATATTTGTAGCTTCAGCAATAACGATAGAGTGGTTTCTGCTGGATCTTAAAACAATAAATTTCTGAAGTATCAGCCAAAAAGATCATATCACTAAGGTGTGTCATTCCGAGTCGTCACTGGGCATATGTGAAGCACAACAGTGAAAAATGTGGGAAATTTCTGGTCTAACTATAAGATGGACAGAGTCTGGCATCCACCATGTCACCCCCAGCTGAGGAACAAGTTCCTTACCTTCCATCCTTAAGTCCACAAAGCCGGGCTGTTCACCTCCTTGTTCAAGTTGCTGACCATCGGGTCTTTCTGTAGGTTGGGTTGTTTTGCCCAGTTTCTGGAGGAGGAGAGATGCAGTTTACCACGAGTTTACAAGGTTGTGGAGAGATTCTGGTGGCAAGACATGCATTATTTTGGTGACAAGGTTACCTTTGTAATGCATAGTATGTTTAGAACATGCAACGGGCAGGGATTTTACGTTTCTTTTTATGCTAGTGTGTTTAAAATATTTACTTTTCCTGTCAAATTTAGCTGTGCTTTCAAAAGCGCAAACACTTCTTGATAGGACAGCAGACATGTAAAAAACTCCAAATTGTTTCCTTCACCCACTCCCCATTTTAGATCATCTTTCACATGGGAACAACTTCCCTCCTCCTCACTCACCTCCTCCTCCAAAAAAATTCTGACATATGTTCCTTTACCTCTCTAGCAGCCATTCTCCCCACTGTTATTTGCCTTTTATTTTACGGTACCCACTTGTGTACTTCAACTCCATGCTCTTTGGGGTAGGAGCTGCTATGTGTGTTGCACTTCTAACCCTTTGTAAGGCATTTTAAATGTTACAGACATTTACAGCACAATATAAATGATAATGTAGTTAGACTGGAGAGGCAATTCCCTAGTTAACACCTCCCACATGTGGTGATTAAGTACTAGGCTCAAAAGCTACAGCAAACTCAGTGCAGATACATTTCTAGAAAGAGACTGCAAATTCCTGACTCCAGATGGTCTGCAGTTGGTGAATAATTACATGGATTGTTTAGTGCTTCACTAATCAGACAGCAACAAGGAGAAAAAGCATGTCTGGGTAAAGGAAAATGTCCTTTGGATAAACTCCAAGTTATCATTTTGTGCATTTGATCTGCTCATCAAACATCATATTTTTTTCCCTTTTCTGATGTTATGCTCTTCTTAATTGTTTAAGAATAAATCCAGAAAAAGCAGTTGTTTTTTTTTCCTACAAAATACACAAGGGATGAGGGTGAACAGCATCAGCGTGACTGCAAAGCTGCATTGTATTCCACAGACTGCAAAAAAGATAAATGGGAGAGAAAGAGGCAGAGAATTAATCTCCTGCATTAAGTTCTGGAGACTATGAAGGCTTCTCCAACTACTTCTGTAATATCAGCACAAAACCTGCAATTTAGGATGAAGTAAACAACGGTTGGAAGGGAGAATGCCAATCTCCCTATTTCTTCCTTACAGCATGAAAACAGTTTGATTTTAAAAAAGTAATTACCTAAATCCTAAGTGATGGGTCAGCTTTAACTGCAGCATACAGAACAAAGCCCAGCATTATCTTGATCACATTCCGATCGTTTCATTTGATCCCTCTGTGCATCAGAAGGAGGAGAAACAGTACAACCAAATACACAAAAGAAAGGATGGATGGAGATACTGCAGGAGTCAGAAATAGGAGATTTGAGGATTTTATTTTGGGTGGGAAAAAAAAGTACTAAAAGGTCCAGTTATCCTATTGAATTTGTTGTTCGAAGTGCAGTTCCTTGCACTTACATACACTATTTTGCAACCTAGTACTTCCAAATGGCCCAGGAAACTGTTAGATAACCTACACTTTCTTCTAAGTAAGTCTTGAAGAAACAAACTGCATTGCAGGAGACACAATAAAATGTAATGAACATGATAAACTGTGTGGCTGTTCAAAGTTTGGGCATAAGAGCAGCAGAAAGCAGAAACACAATGTGCTGTACTTCAATCTGTCTAGATTTTCCATCAAACGAGCAAAACTAGTTTTCAATTACTGTGGGCATGACTCAGAAAAATACAAGTGGGCAATATAGAAAGGCTGTGAAAGCAGCAAGGTAAAAAGTACAGAATAACTGGATTTCAAAGATCTAAAATTACAGAAGATTTATCCATATTAAGGCTAACTACTGTTTGTCTCTCAGTACTACTGTGTTAGAGTCCTGTAGCAAGTAACTAACCTGATCTTCTTAGGGAGAACAGTTGCTAAAAGATGGAGACTGCACACTGATGACACGAGTACTTCCTCCTAGTACGAGCCTAAGGAATTTGGACTGAGATTTACATAAATTACGTGCAAGTACTACTGGCAGCAGCTCTTTTGCTGATGCTCTAGGAGATATGCCTGGAACACTGGCTAAGCTAACAAAGCAGTGGTCCATGCAGAATGGGAAGAAAATTCAGTGAACAATAAGTTTTTATCTGTGTTTCCCTTTGTCATTACCTTGGCCTTTAAATGTGCTGAAAAAAGTCTTAAATAGAGCAGTTGCTAATTTTTTATTGTTCCAAATGACCAAAGCTGAAACAAGTTGTTTTTCTTACATTGGTTTCCTTATGGGCCCCTATAAGGTCTATTTCACTTTGTGTCTTGCTCAGAAAAGACTCATTTGCAAACAGCAGATTTTAAGGTGGCATTTAAAGTAAGCCACTGAGGGGGTCACAAGAAATTCAGTACTGGTCAATTCAGATTAAATTGTTAAAAAAATTTTAAAAAGCAATGGATGAGGCTGGGAACATTTCTGACAGAATTTTTAGAAGCCTCTTTGAGAGAATGCATTGTTGAAATGCAGAGTACAGTACAGTACAGCCCACCTTTCCCTATTATTCTAGTTGTTCCCATCTGGTACAGAGCACAGTCATTTCCTCCTTTGTAAATCTCTCATTCTCTCATCTTTAGGTCTTAAGCACCAAGATATCGAAGCTATTCCTGCTTATTTCTTGCAGAAGACCACTTGTATCTTTCAATATTTCTAACAAACATTTTTACTCTTTTCTATCTACAGTATGCAGAAAGCCTACACATCTCAGCTCTCTTTCTGTGATCAGGCTTAGTTTCTTACAATTTGCTTCTCCAAGCCAGTACTGAAAAAAAGTTAAGCTTTTCAGCTGTTGAACCTTTGTACTTTTCTACATGTTTCTAGGGTTTCTCATGCTTTTCTCTGTGAGAAGATGGAGCTGAATTGGAATTCTGCTTCCACTTCCCTTTGAGTATCTTTGCGGCTGAACAAAAAAAGTTTCCAGACAACTGCACTTATCTATTGCTTCTGCAGTTGATCACTTGCATCCTATCTGTGGTAACTGAGTCAGTATACAGGCATTTCATTCCCTCTCACATTAAGGTCCCTAATGTGGTTTTTGCTTGTGGTTTTCACTAACTCCAGCATTTGCTGCCTGTTATCTAGGCCTGCAGTTTGCCTTGTTATCTCATCAGCACATCTGACTGGTTCCCCGGGGTGTGGGGGGGGGAGGGTAGGACATGCCATTCCTTTTTAGTTTTTTAATCCTTTCAGAACTCTCAAAGCAAATTCTCTATACAGGTCAAAAAATTCTGGGCAGCATATGTTACTGTTTCACACACTACCTGATGAACTGGTTGCTTGCTGCCGTTCACAGATGTTCAGAGCCCAGTACTGATTTACCGGGATGTGCTTACTGGTACATTGCACTTGGCATATTTATTCCTTAGTCCATCTGGGTTAACTGACTACTGCTCCATGCCAACACCACCATCCTCTTCTGGATAGACATCACATAGATTTTTCTGCCTCTGGACAACAAGCAAGGGGCTGCTGAATATCTATCTTTTGACGTTCTAAAAGGCAACAGTTGATATTCTGACTCATGGTGTTCTTTGCTCGCTACATGTTCATCATTCAGCATCTCTTGGATCTTAGTCGTGACGCCATACCCATCTGTAGAAACATCTTGGATGTTCAATTTAGATGTTAAATGACAAATGAATGAACATGAAAGTAACAAAGTTCAAACAGATGCCTCTTTCATTCAGTAAACAAAGACGAGTAGTCACTTCCCATAACTTCTTTTGAAGAGCTTACTCATCCAACATCCAGACTTTCACAGTTAGGTCCCCAGTTGCAAGGGCAATAGCTTTGCTTCATTTTTAATGAATGCCTCTTCAAGTTGTTGATAGAACCCATCAACTGCATCTTTTTCATCTGCTGTCGTAGGAGTGTTAATCTGTATGATTGACATATTGACTGGATTTGCAAGAAAAAAAACTGTAATGATTTTATTGCTGATTGGATTACATCCAAACATATACTTTGATCTACTCTTGGATATGAGAAACACAGTGCAAGTTTCTTCTAATTTTTCTGAGCTTTAGCAGCTCCCCAAGTAGCTGTTCATCATCCTAGAATGACACCTGTTATTCCACTGCAGCGCCAATTCTGTATTTATCTACTTCTGTATTTATCTGCTTCTGTATTTATCTACTTCTTCCGTCACAATAATGCATTTTTTCCCCCATGCATTCCATGTTCTTACATTAATGGTTGGTCTGCAGAAGACTGGTGGTTTAACCATCAGGAATTATCTTCCTAGAGGTTTGGTAGAGCCACTAACACTCTATATGATCAATGACTCTATATGAGCAAATATTCTACATTAACCTTTTCTGAGCTGTAGTGTCCTCCATTCCATCACAGCAGAAACATAAGAGGATTGCTCTGCCATGGTCTTTTCCTAACTCAGAATCCTCTCCAGTTGTCATCTACCCAGTCACGCACATCTGAAGTTTTTCAATTTACTGGTACCATGGTTGATATCTGGAGTTTGCATACTCTACTGATCCTACAAGTAATGAACTTCTCATCTGACAAGAGTCAGGTGACTTGGCGAATATTAGATCCATGAAAAAGGAGTGATGAAAGCGGGAGTACAAAAGGGATGAATACATGGAATTGGTAACTGATGTTCATAGAAGTTGGAGGAAGTACAGAGCATTTGAAAACCAATGGGGAGTTTGAATATTGAGCAAGTTACTTTAAGGACTGCACGTAGTAAGTGCTGCTTAGCTGTGAGCTGGAGTTGGGTGAACATTGTGAAACCTCCAAAACATAGCAGATCTTTTTGACACACCTATGGTCAATCGTCTTTTGTATCTCATAATATTTTATATTTATATTTGAGATGGAAACACAGCAAATGTCAAATTACTTTAAATCAGGATCCTATGAAAACTGAAGCTATGATTCAATTTCATTTTTAAACCAATTCCATGTTTGTTAGAGCATGTTTCACTTTTGAAGGTACTCGTTTGCTACAGAGCACAAAGGGGCAGCATAAGGAAAAGGGAACAATTTCCTTTTGTTTCTCGAACGCTAACATAAAATTTTAGATGCGATTTTCTGAGCTGAAACAAATTTTAATTCTAGAGACAGACCTGCCACTTATGTTCCACTAAACCATCTAGCTTTCTGGGGTGCAAGCCAAAGCAAAATTTTGGATATTTCTGTGTTCCCTTTGCAATTTTGAATTATATTTCTCAGTGGCTTTCCCAGCTTTATTGTCAGGACTTCTCTCATATCCATTTTTTTTTAATTAACTTTTTTCTTCCTTCACATAACCCGTGGATATGACCTTGCAGACAAAACAGTGGTGTCAGTACTTTCAGTCCAGTCTGTAATTTCTTCCATTAATCCCTCTTCATGAGAAAAACAGACAAATGAATGGTAGCGTCATGGAATCACAGAATCATTTAGGTTGGAAAAGACCTTTAAGATCATTGAGTCCAACCATTAATCTTGCACTGTGAAGTCCACCACTAAACCAAGTTCCTAAGCACCTCATCTAAATGTCTTTTAAAAACACCTTCAGGGATGGAGACTCCATCACTTCCCTGGGCAGCCTGTTCCAACGCTTAACAACCTTTTTGGTGAAGAATTTTTTTCTATTATCCAATCAAAACCTCTCCTGGCGCAACTTGAGGCCATTGCCTCTTGTCCTATTGCTTGCTGCTTTGGAGAAGACCCCCACCTCACTACAACCTCCTTTCATGTAGTTGTAGACAGCAATCAGGTCTCCCCTCAGCCTCCTTTTCTCCAAGCTAAACAACCTCAGTTTCTTCAGCCACTCCTCATAAGAATTGTTCTCAAGACCCTTCACCAACTTCATTGCTCTTCTCTGGACACGCTCCGGCACCTCAATATCTTTCTCATAGTGAGGGGCCCAAAACTGAACACATGATTCAAGGTGTGGCCTCACCAGTGCTGTGTACAGGGGGACAATCACTTCTGATACTGGCCAGGATGCTCTTGGCCTTCTTGGCCACCTGGGCACACTGCTGGCTCCTGTTCAGCTGGCTGTTAACCAGTACTTCCAGGTCCTTCTCTGCCTGGCAGCTCTCCAGCCACTCCTCCCCAAGCCTGTAGCACTGCTGGGGGTTGTTGTGAGCCAAGTGTAGGACCCGGCACTTGGCCTTGTTGAACCTCATACAATTGGCCCATTGATTTTCAGCCTGTCCAGGTCCCTCATGCTTTCCTGCCCTCAAGTAGATAACACTCCCACCCAACTTAGTGTTGTCTGCAAACTTACTGAGGGTGCACTCAATTCCCTTGTCCAGACCACTGGTAAAGATATTAATCAATAAGGTCAAAGGCTGCCTTTTATTCATCATGTTCGGTTCTCACGTGTTGCCTGACCTAGTCGAGAGGTGGCGTCCCTGCCCACAACAGGGAGGTTGGATTAAAATGATCTCTAAGGTCCCTTCCAGCCCAGGCCATTCTATGATTCTATGATTATGAGATGCCATTATGACAGATTGTCTGCTTTTTTCTTCTGTTTACCTGATCATGTTAGAATTTCTCTCTTAAGGATTTGTTGACTCTAAGTTGAGATGCAGATATTTTAGACAACTATATATATATCACCAGAAAAAAAATTCTTCTGAGTCCACCCACTGGTCTAACTCTCTGTCACACATCTCAGGTTCAGCAGCTGCTTAGAGGCTCTCCATGTGATCACAAAAACCTTTAGATAATGACAAAACGACTGCAATGTGAATTTGGACTCGGTGCTGACAATTGAAGTAGTATTTGCTTAGTCTGTTCTCCTCAGGGTCTTCATACTTCTCTCCAGAGCAGTCTTGTAAAGCAAGAAGTCCCCTTGATTTAAATAGACTCTTGCTTGGAAAGGCTGCACATAAGATTTGAAAAGTAAAAAACTTTACATCTAATGTTCTCTCAGAAGAATTGCATAGATTTGTGTAGCCACATGTTTAAACTGCTTAGAATAACACTCCGGCACTCTGGAAAAATGTTTTTAATATGTACAACATAAATTCATAACCTTTACCTCAGATTTATGAAATGTAGAAAAGAAGAACTATTTTTCTTCCTTTTTTTTGTATTACAGTAGGCAATTATGATCTTTTTTAGATGTTCACCCACAGTTACAACAAATAATTATATTTTTTATTATCAGTAATTAAAATATAACAGCAGTGTATTTTATTTTAGACATACTTCATTCTTCTCAGGGTCTACATCCTTGTAGCTGCAGTATCATAAATCAATATGAAGTAAACAGAAATGCAAAAATATGAATGAGCATCAGTGAAGAACTGGTAGAAACCCCTTTGCTGGATCCTATTTCAGGAAAGTTTGAGAGTAGCTGCAGCATTGTCAAAACTTATTGAACTCATTTTGTATAGCCTTGTTATTATGCACTCTATTATTTTTGTGTAACTCTGAGTTTCATATGAGTTCTCTACTCACTCATAAGTTATCTACTCATGAGAACACAGAGAAGAGTCAGCTAACAAAAGGAGTCTAGATAACCATTTTATTTAGAATTTAAAGATTTTTTTAAGTTGGCCTGATGACAACTCATAGAATCATAGAATGGCCTGGGCTGGAAGGGACCTTAGAGATCATTTTAATCCAACCTCCCTGTCATGTGTCCTCATTATTTGGGAAGTCTGTATAAGAGATGCAGTGACTAAATCCTTACTGCCAGGATGAAGTATGGTGCTGACCCACACAGCCTCTTAGTTATTATCTCATTTCTGGTGTGAGCAACTGACTGCAATCCACACTTTTATAAAATACTGGGCTGCTGTATCTGATGAAGCAGAAGTGACAGTTTTCTCTTTGCCTATTGCTATTGCAGCTCAGAGCTGGTATATTATAGTGCACCAGTAAGGAAAGATCTTTGCCTGCCTTCATCCATGCAGAAGTACTGCTGCTGACTCCTGTTGAACAGCCCCTGTGCAGAATACAAGTGACGCATTATGCTGGAGTTTTGACTAAATCACTTTCTGCCCAGGCAAAGTGCAAGCACTAGGAAAGTAAGCAGTAACACAGTATTATGAAGAAAGTAAATAGGCACATTTGGACTCTACGAGTCATTCCTAAGAAAGCAAGGGTGATTTAGCAAAGGTGACAGAGCACTGGCACAGGCTGCCCAGAGAGGTTGTGGAGCCTCCTTCTTTGGAGACTTTCAAAACTCGCCCAGATGTGTTCCCGTGTGGCCTGCCCTAGGGGATCCTGCTCTGGTTGGAAGTTGGACTAGATGATCTCTAGAGCTTCCTTCCAACCCCTAACATTCTATGATTCTATCATTATCTGTAATGGTTGCAGGAGTTGGTGCAGTAGGTGTGGTTCCCTGTTTTGCCACACAGTTCTGGTGTGACTTTGAGCAGTGATGGAATTACAGAGCTTGGGCTAGGAACGAGCTCATGAGGTTATTAAGTCCCTGAGGCAGCATCAGCTGCATCTCTGCCAAGATTTGTCTAACTGCTCTTAAAAGGCATTCAGTGACTTGGGCTCTAAAACATCTAGGCCATCTATTTCTGTGATTAATTCATCCTTATCTTAAGGAAGATTTTTTTTCCCTCTCCTAATTTCTAGATTAAACCTCCCATGCCACATTTTAAGCCACTTTTGTCTTATCCACCAGGGACTCAGAAATATTTTCCTTTTTTTTGCAGCAAGTTATTAAGCATTTGAAGAACGTCAGTGAGTCTCCACTCTTCTCACCTCAAGTCTAAGCAGTATGTAGACAGTTTATGTGCGTAAGCCGTGCTTTAGAAATTACTTAGCTGGGTGATACACCACACATATCCCTTTGCCAAAGGGAGTGTTCAGACCTACAAAGCCATTGTTAATATCAGACATTGCATTTCTAGGAACAGGACAAGGCTGTTTGAAGGTAAAGGGGCCCAAGATAGTTGGTTAGCGTTCAGGGACTGCTTCTACCGTGCTCAAGATCAGAGCATCCCGACACGTAGGAAGTCAAGGAAGGGAGCCAGGAGACCTGCGTGGCTAAACAGGGATCTGCTGGGTAAGCTCAAGGGCAAGAGGAGAATTTACAGCTCTTGGAAGGCGAGGCTGGCCACTTGGGAAGAATATAAGGCTGTTGTCCGAGGATGTAGGGAGGCAACTAGGAAAGCAAAGGCCTCCCTAGAATTGAACCTGGCGAGAGGGATCAAGGACAACAGGAAGAGCTTTTTCAAATACGTGGCAGATAAAACTAACACCAGAGGCAATGTAGGCCCACTGATGAATGAGGTGGGTGCCTTGATGACAGAAGATACAGAGAAGGCAGAGTTACTGAATGCCTTCTTTGTCTCCGTCTACTCTGCCGGAGGCTGTCCTGAGGAGCCCCGTTCCCCTGAGGCCCCAGAGGGAGTCAGGGCAGTGGAGGAGTTTGCTTTAGTCGATGAGGACTGGGTTAGGGACCAATTAAGCAATCTGGACATCCATAAATCCATGGGTCCAGACGGGATGCATCCAGGGGTGCTGAGGGAGCTGGCTGATGTCATTGCTAGACCACTCTCCATCATCTTTGCCAAGTCTTGGGAGACGGGAGAGGTGCCTGAGGACTGGAGGGAAGCAAATGTCACTCCAGTCTTCAAAAAGGGCAAGAAGGAGGACCTAGGTAACTATAGACCAGTCAGCCTCACCTCCATCCCTGGGAAATTGATGGAACGACTTATCCTTGGTGCCATCTCAAGGCATATCAGGGATAAGAGGGTCATTAGAGACAGTCAACATGGCTTCACCAAAGGGAAGTCGTGCTTGACTAACCTCATAGCCTTTTACGAGGATATAACAAGGTGGATAGATGATGGCAGAGCGGTGGATGTGGTCTACCTTGACTTCAGTAAAGCATTGGACACAGTCTCCCACAGCATCCTTGCTGCTAAACTGAGGAAGTGTGGTCTAGACTCTCGGGTAGTGAGGTGGACTGTGAACTGGCTAAGGGGAAGAAGCCAAAGAGTCGTGGTCAATGGGGCGGTGAACTGGTTGGAGGCCTGTATCCAGTGGAGTCCCTCAAGGGTCAGTACTGGGACCAGTATTATTCAATATATTCATCAATGACTTGGATGAGGGACTAGAGAGTACTATCAGCAAGTGTGCTGATGACACCAAGCTGGGAGGAGTGGCTGACACACCAGAAGGCTGTGCTGCCACTCAGCGAGACCTGGACAGGCTGGAGAGTTGGGCGGGGAAAAATTTAATGAAATATAACAAGAGTAAATGTAGAGTCTTGCATCTGGGTAGGAACAACCCCAGGTTCCAGTATAAGTTGGGGAATGACTTATTAGAGAGTAGTGTAGGGGAAAGGGACCTGGGAGTCTTGGTGGACAGCAGGATGACCATGAGCCAGCAGTGTGCCCTTGTGGCCAGGAAGGCCAATGGCATCCTGGGGTGTATTAGAAGGGGGGTGGTTAGTAGGTCGAGAGAGGTTCTCCTTCCCCTCTACTCTGCCCTGGTGAGACCCCATCTGGAATGTTGTGTCCAGTTCTGGGTCCCTCAGTTCAAGAAAGACAGGGAACTGCTGGAGAGAGTCCAGCACAGGGCAACTAGGATGATTAAGGGAGTGGAGCATCTCCCTTATGAGGAAAGGCTGAGGGAGCTGGGGCTCTTTAGTTTGGAGAAGAGGAGACTGAGGGGTGACCTCATTAATGTTTACAAATATATCAAGGGGGAGTGTCACAAGGATGGAGTCAGGCTCTTCTTGGTGACAACCACTGATAAGACAAGGGGTAATGGGCTGAAACTGGAACATAAGAGGTTCCGCTTAAACTCGAGAAGAAACTTCTTCTCCGTGAGGGTGACGGAACACTGGAACAGGCTGCCCAGAGAGGTTGTGGAGTCTCCTTCTCTGGAGACATTCAAGACCTGCCTGGACACGTTCCTGTGTAGCATAATCTAGGCATTCCTGCTCTGGCAGGGGGATTGGACTTGATGATCTTTCGAGGTCCCTTCCAATCCCTAACATTCTATGATTCTATGATTCTGTGAATTGCCAACTTCCACCAACAGTCTTCCCAGTAATCCTTTCATGAACAGCTTCAGCTAGAACACAATGTTTTTGTACTTAAAACTCAGCCAGCTGAGCTGTTTACCACCAATACACAAGAGGGACAAATGGCCAAATGCCAAAAGGACTATTTAAACATGAGAGTATAGCTGGAAGTTTTACCTAATCAAGAAAGTTCCAGAAAAAATATCCAGAGACTCCTAAGTACCGGTTTGTGGAAGTCCTTCAGGAAACCTGCATGCTGAAGTATTTTTTAAAACACGAAGAGCTTGTGGGGGTAGCAAGTCCAGAACAAGGCTTCCCTGTATTAAACTGGGCTGGAGAATAAGAAAACTGAAACATGCTAACTGCTTTCTAAATACTGACAAGAGATTTACTTTAATGGATTTTCCAATGAACAATCTCGAAGTTCCTACCCAAAATTTACATTTACCTGGGCTCCAAATTTCAATGAGATTCTACAGAAGGAATAAGAACTTTCAGGTACAATTTATACTTGCACGCATGAAACATACTTCATGTTAGGAGGACACAAATCGTTAAGAAAAAGTATGGTCCAATGTAAAGCAGTAAATAGAGGCTGCCTGATAACTCCGTGGAGTTGTGTTTCTCTGTGCTTTGCACGAGTAAGGATCCTTCCCCTCTCGACCTCAGGGACTACTTCTCTTTCAAGAAGAGAATTCTGAATAATAAGGTATGTATTCAAGTAGAAGTGAAGGGAGGAGCGCAAGGGAGAAATGATTCATTACCATAACTGAAGTAGAAGAATAACCCATTCATATGCAAGGTCATCTGTTGTTCTATGTCATTGTGCTAATGAATCACCGTTTGTTTATACACTGGGAGTAGTACTTTACCAGTACAGAGAGGAAACAGAGACTATTTGCAGCAGGGATTATGAGTAATTTTAGTGAAAACTTCCAATTCCAAAACACCTGGCTGAAGAAAGGGCTGCATTCATACCTAAACCCGCAGAGACTTCCCTGCTTCTTTGGGCTGTGTGAGATTTAAACATATTTGTCTTAGTGCCAGATCTGTGGCTATCTGATCTGAAGCAGAATATGACAGTGCAGACGCTGAAAAATTATGAACTGCCAAACATACAAACTAGCACAATGTTTGTGCCTCTTCTACAGCAAGAGTGTTCATTAGTGGTTTAGAGGAGAAGAGAAACAGAAAGGTTATGTCAGGGACTAACTTTACTGGCAATATGACTTATTTATGCTTTAATTTTGCATCTGAAGGTCTTAAGAAATAAGTTATTTCAGCTATGAGCCATTTATTCCAATAACTCTTAATTTGGATATTTAGGACTTTTTTTTCAGCATATTCAAATGTTGTAAAAGAATCTGAACAGAGAGAGTATCTTGAACTTCCAAGAGGTGGTGTCTTGATTTAACTAGACTAGTTTGAAGGGCAGCTCTCAGAAGATGACAGTTTCCTGAGTTGGTTTGTGGATAAGAACTTAAAGGTCATATGAAATCCTATGATTTGACTAAACAAGTCCTGAATTACAGTTAAAATGTGACAAAAGAAAAATCAATGCAGTTTAGAAATATTTTTTTTTTCTGACAAAACCTATTTTTCTACCCCAACATGGTAGATTTTCCAATTTCTTTCTCTTTTTTTCCCTCGAATTCCTCGGGACCAAATTCTGAGGTCTGAATGCAGTTCTTGAGAACCACTGTGGGACTGGGATGTAACCTGTCTTGGATGAGCTGGTTGTAATGTTCAATCATAATCATCACAGACCAGATTTTGTCAGCCTTCCTCAACTTAGAACTCTTGCCTTAAATGCCCAACTAGGTTGGAACTGTACAGATAAAGGCGGCAGAATTTCAGCCTTTGCTTTAGGAAGACATCTTCAGTCATGGTCAGCGTATTTAGGAACCCCTCGCCCAAATGATCAAATGGTATCCCTTAGGGGCTTGGCATTTCTGTGATTCTCAGATTCTTGCAGCATTTAAAGACAAAAAAAAAAAAAGTGTATGATTTAAATACATTTTTAAGGTTTGGAAGGAAAAGCTTTCCTTATTAACCTGATATATAAAGGAAAAAGTAATCCCACCCCCAGACATAAATTTAAGAAACTCGAAATGTTGCAAAAATTAATAACTACCTGTTTACAGGAGAAGTACAATCGATAGCATTGCAAAATGCTTCTTTTCTCCCACTGTGTCACAGGAGCCGAGTACATGGATGTTTATCCTAACCTTATCTGAAAGACTATAAAATAAAACTGGCAAAAACAAGAAACTGGATTTGGTCAAGGACTTTCATGTACTTCTTCTTAGTTACTGTTTAAATACCATGTGATGGATAAGGAGTATGTGCAGAGTGCAGCCTGTATTTTTAACTATTGTTCTGAAACCTGCAGGAGGTCACTTGCGTGCTTCATGCAGCACAACCTTGGGCCTTCCTACTGCATTTGCCTTCCTGATGTGCAGAACTAATGCCAGATTCAACAACACATCCCTTCAGACCTACTGATTTCCAGCGGGGAAAAAAAAAAAAAAAGCACTCAGGAAACAGCTTCTGTACAAATTCTCACATCCTTGTGAAAACTGAACAACAGAGGTGGTACTGTAATACTTCAACTTTCAGTGCCAGATCTATAAGGAATCCCTAGAATGAACAGAGCAGAGGCGGGAATGAGACAGATACTTCATTTGCTACTCGGGAAAGCCACGTACCTCTGGAAAGAGCCTGGCATTATGCATGTGTCTGTACCTGATGAATGCTTCACAGTACCTCAGGCCTGAGTATATCCATAAAATTATAGTTTTTGTTATGAACTACAAGAGTGTGGTTTAGGGAATGGTAGGAATAAAGATAATGAGGGAGCTAAAACAGATAAAAAACATGTTATTGTTACCTTTGGGGGAGAAACTGAAAGAAATTTTAATAGTTCCTCAGTCAGAAAATGGTGCAATTATTACTACTAGACCCTTTCTCTAGCTGTAAATTCATTCAGAGAATAACAATATTTCATTACTTTTCCCCCTAAAATTGTAGGGGGAGTTATTTAGTATGCACTTCACAAATAAACAGAAGACAAGTATTTGTGCTTACTCCTTAAGGTTTTGATGCTTAAATATACTAACTACTTCATAATTTTATAAACTTACTTATGGAGTTTGACCTAAGCTTAAACATCTGCTTTACTTTGTTATAGCTATGGACTAACACATTTTATAGCTCTAAGAAGCTTTGCTTTCCTTTTCTCTGTTACTTTGTTAGACTGTCTTATAAGGTGATTACAAAAAGCAATTCAGAATGTAAAGGAAGAAACCCACTACAATATCTTCATCTTCTGATTCATGCAAAAATGAGGAAGAAAACAGAAAAGACAGTATAACGCAAATGACCTTATACGGGTAAAAACTATCTGGGTTGTCAATAAAGATTTGGAACAACCTGGCTACATTCTATGGGCTTGATATGTCAGCTCTGCACAATACTATTAGAAAATTTAAGAGGAAGAACAAGTTACGCTCAAACATTAATACTCTACAGGGCAGACGGAGTCTTCCACTTTTTGCAGAAATTTCAAGGGACTAATCAAAACCTCAAGTATTTAGTCTTCAGCCTCTTTCCAGGATCTACTTAACCACAAATACACTATTATCAGCATGACTTGGGCTAGCCACAAAAATAAGCCCTAATTTATGTCTTGAATACTAGATCTCACTGACTCCTGTAACTATAGTTGAAGCGTATCTTTTCACATGAGCTAGCCACCAGACTGCATACGCTACACACACTAAAGCAGTTCATTAAATAAGTCTATCTAATGAGGTAATCAAAAAAGGTAAAGGAGAATTAGAAAAATATGATGACTGTCTTCCCCCTAGTCTCTTGAGGCCACCCATAAGCTGGTGGAGAAGATGGGATTTCTTTAGGGGTAGAACAATTTTATAATCTTCCTGTCAGGTCAATGAGAAATTATAACATCAAGTCTATACTAATAAATGAAGCAGTGCCAGAGTATGTTTTCAAGTTTGGCACTCTTTCATCTCTACAGCCCCTGGCACGGATTTGTCCTGTACCAACTTGTGCTCTTCTAAGCATTTCCAGGGATGTTTCTTAACACAGCACAAAAGCCACTTCCAGTAGCAATTAGACAGAACGCCAAATACAGATATGGCCTATACATGGCATACACGCCAGTATGTACCTTATGCCTCTCTTCAGACTACAGGCAGCAGCAGCTAGCAAAGCATGTAGAAAGATTAGGGCAGCAGCACAAATGTAATATGGCCATCGTATCATTTAATGGGCCACAGACACCTAAGTATTAATTGTAGACATGTTAATTTCTTTTGGCCGTTCTTGCAGAACACCGTGGGAATACATAATATCCGTCCCAGGCAATGGAGTTCCACCTTTCTTTGATGTGTGTGATGTAAGACAGTTAGTAGGACATGTATGCAAGTTTTATAAAGGACAGTGCCAGAGTTCACTGAACAAAACTCCACCATTAAGTGCCATAGAGTACTGTACGTCTGAAAGCCATTGAACTGCAAGAGAGTAATGCTTAGTAGGCCAGTGAAGCATAAGTACACACATTGTTAAAATTAGTTTCTTTTAAATGGGACAAATAAGTCTGCAGTGCTTATAAAGAACTCATCTACTGATTTGGAAAGAAAGATCTGTTCAAACGTAATTTGATTGAAAGGGATTATCTTGAATTTCAATGTGGTGCAGAGTAATTCTATTAAAGAGCTGAATTCCTCATTTTTCCCCCTACTGGGGATGTTAATCAGCTCCTCGATGTGATATTAGTTGCATTTAACCTGAAAGGAGATTGATTCAGTCATGCATACATGACTAACTCTGCTAAAACATCGACAACAGAATAGAAAATCTACCATCTAGATTTTAACTGGACTATACAACAAGCAAAGGCCATGCTTTCAGCTTCAGAGCCCTAAGATGTCAATAACCGTTTTAAGTCTATGGCAAAAAAAACCCAAACAACTAAGTGCAGAGAATGAGACTCTTAACGTGTACTTAATTGAAAGGGAAAAAATGAAAATACGCAACATCCTTTATTACAATTTGACCTATACTGTGAAGGTTTTCAGACACAGCTGTCTATTCCAAGCAAATCAAGTGGCATTTAAGCAACTTGAACTTTACATAATCAGAGCCCTGAACATTCCACAAATCAACAGATGTTAATATTACTAGGTATTTTACTTACATGTTGGAATTAGACCTCTGTCTTTACAAAGCCTTTGATTTGCTTTGACACAAGGAAGAATATGAGAACAGGTTATCTGTACCCTGACATCCTGAGGATTGAAAGGACAACTCTGACTTCACCGACTGATAGAATACAGTTGATACCACTGAGGACTAGTGAGCACAATCCCACCATTTCCTTCTGTCCTGCTATCTTCTTGATTGTGCAGGTCAGAAATTGTTTTTCAAAAGAAGCAGAGCAGAATGCATTTCTCATAGAGGCCCAGTATTTTCCATGTACTTCTGGTTTGTATGGACTAGGTGGAAAGAATTTCAGAAATTATTTGAACTCATGAACTATCTTTGAGAAGAAAGACCTTCCCACCTCTCATTCTAACAAGCAGTCAAGGAATGGTAAAGCCATTGGCACTTCCAAATGGCCGTTTGTCCCTGGCAGCTCTGCAAACACAATGTCTTACCGCTAACTCTAAATCAAACAAATAAACCACCCCAAAATCCATATTTGGAAGTGGGAGGGCACCAGAAAAAAAAAAATTATCCAAAATAACTGGCAAATAATTCTGCGTTCATCAGTTTGATTGATTTAGTGAAATTTCCCAATCACTAGAGTGAGGTTTGAGGCTTAACATAAAGGTGTTTTTTGCTACGTTAAGATGCTTTAGGATATCCATAGCCCCCAGCCTCCAGCTGTCATTCCAGAAAGGTATAAAGCTCTTATAGAGTTTATGATATAACTCATTCATCCAAATGTATAAAACAGCAGTATGTGCTGTGGTTTAAGTATCTGCACATCGTTAAGTTACCTAGATTTTCAGGTTTTCTATGGTGACAAACTGCATTTGTTACAGTTCAGATCAAATTAGGTTCACCGCACAGGCACTCTTTCCTTTTTCCATGATGAACAAGTGGCTGAACTAGAACATTTTCCCCAAGAATTCCTATTTTTCCTCTTTCTTCATTACAGCTCACTATTACAAGAAGGTTGTTACAGAGGCCAAACACGTCCTGAAGGCATTACAGAAGGCTCTCGTATCTTCTGCAGAGCACACCCTGGTAAACATACTGTCCTGCTTCACTCCATCAATGAGTTTTTTCCTTCATCATGTCCTGGCTAGAGACAGTTTGGGACACCCTGCACACACAGTCAGATTTTGTTTTGTTTTTTAAAGATCAATAGCAAGATTTAAGATTCCATTGTCTTCAGGCACACTGGAAAGCAGAACCCCAAATCAACATTCTGGGCAATCTCCTCAGTGATAAATATTCCATCTTCCGGATGTAGCATGAGTCATTGAAATTTCGGAGTGTAATTGCTGTGATAGTATAACATGCAACTAGAAATCAATGCCCCAGCCCAGGAATTGAAAATATATTGATCAGAACTGTGTTTGAAAGAACTAGCTTAATAGATTGAAGATGTTTTTATTTAGTATTACTAATAGGTACCTACCAATTTTGTGCACCCCAAGTCACAACACTTCAAAATGCAGCCCTTGACCCAACCAGTCAAGCAGCACATCAGACCTGTAATCTGTTTGCAATAGCCTGCCCTCAGTCAATTTGCAGTTACAGTTACATTCTAGTTTAACATTTTAATCTAGAAATACACCAAATCTTTAAAGTCAGAGAATTCTGCCCAGGCTATTAAATCAGCAGTCTAGATAAACAAACTAAGAGTGAGTAAAACATGTCTTGTTTAAATAATTCCAAGTTCTCTCTCTCTGGATGAACAGATATTCAGTATTTCAGTGTACAATCATGTGTGCCCCAAATACTTAAAACACAAATGCTTTAGGACTTCTATCTCCTAGATTGTATCACACTGCTACTGTAAAGCAGTTTTCCTTAATCAAAACAAACTACTAAAACTAATTTACACTGCTACAAGTCTTGCATTTCTTTCTTCTTAAATTCTGACCATGGTTCTTAGTAGGCAACACTGGCCCCTTTTGAGCACCAAGGGCTGTGTTACTGAGGTTTAAAGGAAATGGAAAATTGGTCCTTCCAGGTCACATAGTTTAGCTCAGACAGTCAGCCTGCACCAACCTGAGCTGAGCTGGAATCACTGCTTCCATCAGGATTTTTTGTTTTGGCTCCTGAACTCCCACAGCTGCTAATGCCAACAGGACCCACGCTGGAGATCACTAGGCTAAGTATCTGTTGCTTACAAGTGATATCATTTGGTTACATGCTGTAAAACACGCAAACAAGAGAACAAGCCAAAACCCTTTTCTGGAGGCACAGTTGCTGGGGAAACCATCTTCCGTCTGTATTCAGTACTTCAATAACCCTTTAGCTCCAATAAAACAAACAAACAAATCATGGTCAGTTTGTCTATAAGCATGCATGGCATTAGTGCTATTTTTTTGTCTTCCACCTCCAAGGAAGGAGCTTTTCCTTTTACAGGTGGTACGGGTTGATACGCCTATTTTCTGTCATTGCAACCCCACACTTATTTTTGAACACAGATGTAAAACAAATATATACAGTATAATGCCACATGTCCACACATTCATATTAGTTTGCTTCAGAAAGAGTAAGGTGTGGAGTTTGCTTTAGCCATTAGAACAGAAAAGCCTGTGGACTCATAAGAGAAAGCAGAAGCAGCAGAAGGAACTTGACAGAAGAAAATGGAAATGGCATCCCTAAGAACCCTCTTGCTTGTCTTAGGGGTCTGTGGTCTCAGTGATTCTGGGGGATATTATCTGAATTTTATCTTCATATTATAATAGAATTGTGCTATTTATTTGAAATTATTTCTTACTCTTTAACATTGCATAAGCACTACTGTGTTTATTTACAATGGCTACTGTTATTAGGTTCTTGAAAGCTACAGAACATTTAAAAATCTTTCTAGTATTGCAGATTTTGAGTAACCTCTGCCAGCAAACATCACAACCTCAGAGTAGGATGTATTTATAAACTTACAGTACTGAATGAATACTTTTATAAATATGCTTAAGAATTCTTGTCCTGATTTTGCAAACTGCAATTATTTCTCAGTTTAAATGTACATGAATTTCTCCATTAGATTTAACACTAATATTTCTTTGTAACTGTAAACAGTTGGGTTATTACTTCATGCCCTCCCCAAACTTATCTTTGAAAAATTATTTTGGAAGAAAAACCACAACAAAACCTCATCCCAAATACAGATATCAAGAACATGAGGAGTGCAAGCTAGAAGAATTTGATTTACAGCAATAACAGACTGGAGCTACTCGGTACTTGTTTTAACTACAGGCCATTATACAGAACACCCATCAGTTATGCAACTTGAGATGAAGCCCGTTTTTCCTGATACATATAAAACAGACATAAATGACCAAAAATGTATGATGAGTTTCTTAATTAAAACAGTGGCAGAATTCCAGTAGGACTACTTTATGAAGTTTATTATAACATAAGTTGTTCTGAGCCTAATAATGAATGGTAAATTACCATATAATTTTACCAGTTTGCAGAAGGATGCTTTTCAATTTTTGCGTTTTAATAACAGAACATGAGGAAGTTTTTCCTAGTTCAATTTAGTCTTACTTAACTTCATTTCTTTCCTCTCTTTTTGTGAAACATTAACGAAGACATTTAAAGTTATATACAAGGGACTATTTTGTGTTCCTTCCAGGATGAAACTGTGCATTGCATGCCAGTATCTCAAACATTATGCAGGAGTTCGTATGCAGGATTACTGCAAAGCATGGAAAGAATACAGTAACAAGACCTAATGGTCTGCCTGTTATCCAGCCGCCTCTTGACATTTTGCATGTGCTGCAGTGAGGGCTCACTGTCTTCAGACATTCAGGAACTGCCCAGCTGTGCAGAAACAAAGCACATTTAGCACATTTGGAGCAAATTAATATTGCAAATCTCATTTTGCAAAAACGGAGCAAGAAGAAGACAAGGGAACCAAGGCCTAGAGAGGCTGCAGTTCTAATTACCTTCACAAACCTGGAATTATAACCATTAATTCTCACTAGAGAATTATCTTGAATGACTAACTGTAAATCTGGGCATTTCATAACATTTCTGCCTATCTCAGAGGCTGTTCTTTGTAAGTGCTTGGGAGGAACACCTTCATGTCAGCTGCGAGGAATGCAGACTCCCATTCCACATCTTCCTGAGGCATGGGGAGGTCCTCTCCCATACTTCATCTAGTAGGAAAATGGCATCTCTCCACCACCTTCTGTAGAGCGGACCTTCCAGTTTGCATCCTCACCTCTTCAACATAGCTTGATACCAAACTCTTTGTGAGGGCCTTGGTTACTGCAAGAAAAAACACTGAAGCCTTGCAAAAACTTGAGCTACTGAAGACATCTTATTCCTTGCTCTAAAGCGTTTCCAGCACGAGCCAAAGGAGAACATCCCATAGTCATTACCTTCCCAGCCGAACAAGAGATAAGGAAAGGCTGTCGTTGTAAAACAACACAAACCAACAATAACCCTGGCTTACAAACCCTTTCCTCATATGCAGGAAGCCACAACCTTACTGTCTGGCAATAGTCCCCTTTAGTGCTCCCAGACTGATGAGGCAGTTGAGCATACCCGGGAAGGCACGCTTTTTACAGAAAGGTTTCTTTTTCTTGCTAACTCATGCTGCTGTCTCTTGCATAAGCTGTGAGCAGTCTTAGAGATTTATACGTCAACCTGAAGCATTGACAGATCATTGGTTTTGTTTCTTCATCAAAAAAAAATGTTTTATACTGCTTCAGAAACTCTGTTTTGTCCTTGCCTTCTCATCTGCTGTCTGTAGGAGATATCTGCTCTGTGTGGGATTATGCTCTTTAGACAATTTATTTGGCCTGCAAGGTGAGCATACTACCCCTTGCACGCTAGCACACCTTTAGTATTTTGTCTAAAAGCCACATAATACCCCCATTTTGCCTTGTTTTGTTTTTGTCTCCTGATTTAAGGCTCCTCCAAGTGTTTTCTTAATCCATTTAAGTACTCTAATGGAATTACTTGTGCTAATCAAGTGATCTAATTGCTGACGAAGAATGAGGTGGACTCCGGGTTAGCTTACCAAATGCTGATCTTGCACATATACTACAATTTCTAACTGGGAGCCAAGACATCTGCTGACAGGTGGCAACTCCTCCAGGATCTGCTCTCCAGTGACCTGCTGAGTTGTTTTCTTGGCTTATTCATTTATTTCCTAAAGAAAGAAATAGGATCCTTCATAACTTTTGCTCGTTAAGCCTGGCTCATATGCTCTCTGTGGCTTTGGCCAGGAACCATGTGGTTAGAAGATTTATATGCAGTGAAAACTTTGTGACTCTAGTAAGAAGTCCACATGACCCATCAGCTGTGATTTATTGGTCCCTAAAATGACCTAAAAATATGTCAAATGGTTATATTCTTCCAGTCAGTGCTTAGCATCTGAAAACAACACTCTTTCAGGTGATGTTAGTATGCCTTCATATCAGTGCAGTGGGGAAAAATATTTTCAATAATAATTATTTGTTTCTGTAAGACGTGCACTGTAATACTATTATGGTGAGTCCTGACAAAGTATTGTCTGCCTGATACTTCTGCTCATTTTTTAGGCTTTTATTGACATTACTACAAGTCCATTGCTTAAAATAATACACTCCTAGGGCACATCATTCATGACGTTAAGCTGCCTACTGTGAGCATACAGCTGTCATAATCAGAGAGCTTTTATGTTGTATTCCTTTACAACTACCTGGATATCACTGTCCCTGCTGCAATGCCCTAGTGTTTTCCAGGCAGTATGCAACTTTTGTGGAAGGGAAGGGTAGACATCAGGGAAAGACAAAGGAGAAAAAAGGTTTATATACCAAATGAAGCAGGTAGTGTTGGTTAAGGTGCGGAATTTAGGAGGATGTAGCCAAAACCACAGTCCTGAAACCCATCTGTCTGTCAACAAACTCCAGAGCTTTTGACCCTTCAGTGCTGTCAGTGCCAAAAGCTCTGTTCTGTGAGTACGCCAAAGCCCATCACCACTGCATGGTACAGTGCTTCAGCCTTCTCTCCCACATTTGACTCATTGTGGTGATTGTCCTCTGTGATCTTGCACGTGCCTGATATACTCTTCAGATGCCCTCCCTCTCCTATGAGTGCCCTGACTATCATTGCTATCAATGGCTCCCGACACTCGTGCAGTTGACATGGTGTCACATCTTCAAAATACAGAGGAAAAGAGAATACAGAACAAACACAATCCTGCAGCAGTTACAGGCCCAGTCTCTGCTCAAAGGACCAATTCTGCAGTCTTCTATTAAAAATTCATTAATTAAGACAGAATTCTGGGTAGAGGGACAAGAGTCCAGGTCTGCCTCTCCTTTCTCTATAATAAACAGTGTTTTACCTATTAGGTAGCACCTTTTCCTTCCTGTCACACAATGTTAATTCAGGGATGGATGATGTCCTGGGTATAGCAGAGGGCAGAGCAAACAAGCAGTAAAACGCTCTGACAGCAATTATTTCTGGTAAAACATGTAAGTCTGGAACTGTGACGCAGAAGCTCAATGCCTCTTCAGAAATACTCCCAACCAAGCTGGTTAACTAAACATTCTCCCATACCCCTCCAGAGGCTGTGCAGCAAACAGGAGTGCTTCTTCCCATGTCAGTTACAGTGACCAGCTGATACTATGTTACTGGGAAAATGCTACTGGATCAGCACAGCATAGCATTTATATCCCTTTCCCATCCCTGTTCTTATATGCCCAAAGAGGCCACATTCCTAACCAATCAGAGCATTAGAGTAATGAAAATAACCTTTCACAATGCAGCATAACACACAAAAATTTAATGTTCTAGTAAGAATATATTACCTTTCACTTTTGGTGATCTTCTGTTAATAAACTCCATACAAAAAAACCCATACTAATCTATTTCAGCTCTAGTACAGCTGCTAAATTCATGCCGTGATGTGAGTGCTCTGTCTTCCAGCTTTTCAGTGCATAACATGGACTTTTCAAAAGATCAAAGCAATTAAAAAAGAAATGAGTGGATGAAACTAGCTTCAAAACTGTCTCAGTTCTCCTGCTGTTCCTGGTAGTTTTGATGTGTCTTTCCCTGCTTGCTTCTTTCTACATCTCTGTTCAGAGAATGAAGAGTTATGGCCACACACAGAGTTTCCTTAAGAAAGGTTTCTACATAGTATAGACGGGAGGAGAGTTTGTATACAGGTTTTTAAATCTCCACTGAGAATTACTTTTCTATTAGATTATCAAAGAAGACTTGCCCTCTCTACTGGAACTCTGATTTGAATTTGATTTTCTTTGTAAGAGCAGTAAAGTTACTGCACCTAGCTGATCGCATTCACTCTCACAAACAGTATGAATTAGATACAATCTTTCACAGAGGTCTCTTTCCTTCTGCTACCATGTGGAAAAGACATTAAAACTTACTTGAAACTTTCATTTTTGAATTAAGATCTGTGGATCATATTCAGATTCCTATAGTTTGGCTGTGGCAAGACAGCTCATTTTTCTATGAGATGAGATTTTGTGGGCCTAGGAGCCACAAGCAGCACTACAGGTGGTCCCTAGCTGAATAGTTTTCTGGAGTTCACAGCCAGTTTCTTTGAACTTGTTGAATAGTGAAGTAAATGTATTAGATTTTACTTTTCCCAACAGACTTCTAAATGCCAGGGGATCTGTTATCATGAAAATACAAATCGCACTGCAGAAGTTTGGGATCTATCCAGAAACTACTGAAATTGGTGGAAGTCACCTAAATGATTTTGACAGGCAGATCAGGCCTCGTGTAGGTATAAGGACGTGTTGCCACACAAGGTTGTTGCCTCCTTGGTTTTAAGGAAAGGAGAAGATCAAAAGTTCTTCCACTATTTCTGAGACAGTTGGACATCCTGGAGCCTTACTGACTTCATGGAATCATGTTTTTCAAAATAGGGAACAAATTAGAGACCTTTTAACACGTTTGGAAACAAAAATTTCTCAGTCAACATACTGTAAAATCTGTGGCAATGTTCATATCTCATCCTTGTACATGAAAGAGTTATTTCCCATGCATAAATATGAACCAAAAGTTTTAAAAACAATATAGTTTTAGGTCTTTAGGTCTACAGAGTCTATACTCGGTCAGTTTTTTCCCCCGGGGATTTCTTCTAAAGAGTGTTTTATAAAACCTCAGGATTGCTCAGTCTCTGAGGCCAGTTCTTGCCTTAGTTTGATTAACCACAGTTAGAATTTTGGCATCATTTCATCAACAAACTCCCTGAAGTTGTATCAGTGTATACCAAAGCAAAAGGTGCTTTCAGACCACTCATGCGATATGATGTAAGAAATCAAGACAATTGTGAAAAAAGGCAATTGATGGGGTTTTTGTTTTGGTTTTTTTGAAGGGAGGGCGGCGTCGGTTGGTTTTTTTGTTTGTCTTTTGCCTTTCTAGATGACAGAGAATAGAGGGAAGGACGGTTGTAATGCAAAGGTAGCTGAGCTGTCCTCACACTCACAGAAGCAGAGGCACGCACCATGCAGCACAGCGCAGCGTAGTGCAGCACCAACTTGTAGGCTCAAAGCTGCTGATCCTGCATGGCAGGTAACCACTGGGGTGAGTTTCAATGAATGTAGGCAAAAGTCCTAAATTCTGTGCTGCTCTGAAAGAGGTGAAGCCAGCGCAGTGCCTGAGTGCAGGTTTCCACTAACAGTTGTGTCATGCTCTTGAGTCTGCTCCCCTCATCTCTTTCCCATGGCAGGATGAGCATCCCTTCTCAGCAGTGCGTTACTACAGACTTCCTTCCATAGGCTGTGCTGGGTACTGAAAGGCAACAAAAATATGCACTTAGTAAGACACTGAAGTAACATCATTAGTTTTATAGAATTTTTATTTAAAAAGCAAGTAGAAACTATTTTACCATGTTACATTACTCTTCTTGGATCTTGGATTCTTGGCATTTTCTTTGGAATAGCATGTACTTCTTGCTGTTAAGACTGAATTTCCTTTCTGTTACAACTACCAACAGAGCATTTATAGTTCCAAAGAAATTATCCAATGATACAATCTGATATGGTGGAGTCTGAAACGTTGTTGACTTTTATCCTACTACATACAAAGAGTGAAGGTAGATTACCGTAAGAAAAAATAACAATGCATTTTGTAATTATAACACCATGAAGGGATCTTTTATCTTTTTTTGTTCTGAAAATAAGTTAGAGGAAGATCGTGATTCACCTCTGATGAAGACCATGGCTACCACTGATTTTAGCAAACACTGGATGAGCCTAAAAAGATATTGAAAGAAGTGGTTCATAGTTCACATTCAGCCTTTGAACTCTGCTGTTAAAACTTACATAATGCACAAAACAAATAACAAAGTACTAGAAAATACCTTGTAGAAATGAAAGCATTTAATATGTCTTGATACCTTTATCCTGGTAAATGGCCAATACTGCCATGCTCTGCTTTACAAAGCATGTCTTATCTACATGACGAACTGTGAACAAGTGACGGGCCATCCTGGTTCCCACTCATAGGCCACCCCAAGTAGGAAAGAAGAAAAAGGTCTGCATGTGGTCCACACAGCTGCCAGCCAGAGGAAAAGACAAAAGCTCAAATTGGCCGATATGAAGTCTAAATGACTAAACTCACTAAACTTCGCAGCTTTGCAAAACATAACAGCAAATGTGAAAGAAGTGAGAACAGCATCTGGAAAGATGGAAACGTGAAAGAGCGGCAAGATGATCTTTTCAAATTCAGCCCTGATGTCAGTACTGGCCCGAGGAACAGACTGCTGAAATGAAAAGCGCCAGTTGGCCACCAGAGGGAGCCTGGACAACTTCAAAAATTGCAGGAAAGACAGATTGACAAAATGAAAAATGGCAATGTTTTTGTACAGAGACTGAAGAGGACAAGACAAGTCTTTTTCAAATTGCACAGAAGCATTTCACACAGAACCCAGGCTTCATGTGACATTATTTTGCCGCTTCTGTGTGGAAAAGATAGGAAGCTATTCAAGATGAAAGAAGGCATCAAAAAAAGTTGCAATAATAACATGAGAAAGGGGACAATAAACAACTATCTAGTTCAGCTTCATATAAACCTAATAAAATGGGAAAAAGAATAATTTATAGCGTTAATTCCATCATTTTCCTGTTTCTGTTCTGTCTGTGTAGGGCCCAATCTACCTATAGTGGAATTTACTTCAGAAAAGGAATTGTCTCATTTTGTATAGGCACAAGTATGGACAACACAGGTATAATGAATAAGAAACAAACCAATGCACCCTCTGTACTTATACTTCTCCAGATATTTGGTACGGCTTTAAAAATGTCTTTATGAATGAGAAAAAGTAATTCTGATTATCCTAAAAATAAGAAAACTGAACATGCCTTGAGAATAAATTTACAACTTTCACCATCCACTGGTCAGATCTGGTTATCTAAAGAAGATCACCCTCCTTTTGGATACCTTGTACTTATATTATTCTAAATGCATTCCATGATTTCTTCTCAAGCAACCTTGTGAAATGCCAAGTTGATGTTTATGAAGGCAGTAAGATTTATGGAATGCTGTTTCAGAACAAATTAGAAATTTCCTGTGATGACTTTATTGGAAAAAGATCAGATAAACATCTCTAATAATATTGATGTTGTTATGATGGTAACTGCATATTTTTCTGCAGGACATGGAAATAAAGAAACATCAAAATGAAAGTGGGGAACTGGGGCAAGAAATGAAGGATGGAAGGGAAATGAAGGCAGGTAGCAATGGGGTCACTCTAGGTAAACAAACTGACCAGAAACTATGTGCAATACTAAAAGAGAAAGCAAAAAAGCCAACGTGTATGTGAGATGGCTGCATCTTGAATTCAACCTATTACACAACATCCACCAGTGAAACTACTACTGGCTTCTGACACTGCGCCAGAGGCCTGCTGGCTTCTTGAATTACAGCTTCAGTGCCAATATAACTATTCTTGCTGACTGTCACAGATGCAATATGAATAGATGGCCACATATTCCCTCTTTGCTTGTCACAGGGGGCAATTAAGCTCATTATAGGCCTACGTCTAGGCTATAATTTCTGTCCAGTAACAGCTGGATGTACGGCAAAAGTCCAAAGATATATGTCTTGGGCCTGACAATTAGTGGGAAAGAAAGTACTGAGGTATCCTACAGTCAACTGTCTCCACTCAAACCCTGCGCTCCAGCTACTGGTAGGCTGCCATAAAATTGTACTTGTTTACACTATTTTCCAAAGACCAAAGTCCTTCAGATACCTTTCCAATGCCATCCCACACTATAAATGTCTTGGGTAATGAAAAAATTGCCCCAGGTCATAAAAAATTAAAAGGTTTAGTTTCTCATTTCTACACTTTTGAAGAACTAGCCATTGCAATTGTGCCAGTTCACTAGTTACAAGTTTCAATCTGCTCAGAAACTCTAATTTCAAGCGTACTTCTTCCATATCTCACCACCTACGGTGGCACAGATTGGCAGAAGGAGCAGTACAGAGATCTTAGAAGCTCCTATTAAGAAAAAAATAGGGGGGGGTGGCATCAATATTACCTCATCCTAACTACAGGACGTCCCTCGTGCAGTAACTAGAACAGCCCCAGTTTAATTGCTTCTGAAACTTTGCCAATTTGCTATGTTACTGGAAAATCTCATAAAATTCCGGTCTTTTTTCCTATGGGCCAAGTACTTCAGTCAGTAAAGTCCATGATATTCTGTTTTCACTTCTAAAGAAACAGAAGCTTCTGCATGCTGCAGTTCTGATTTATCTCTAGGAGCATCCAGGATTAGGAAGTAATTAGAAAGAATCAAACAGCTCTTGCACATTTTAAGTTTCATGTGATTCTTTGGAGCTAGACACACGCTGTGGGTTTCCTCTCTTCCTATCTGACTTTCTGATGATTTTCAGTTTTCATTGTTGGGGGTGGTGATGCAAGACTGATATAGTATTGATAGCCACATTGATCAGGTCTTACCCAAAACTGTCCAGGGTTCTGAGCCTTGCAGGGGTGACAAATACCACACAGAGGATTTCTTAGACTTTTTCCTTCTGTCTCTTCTGATGGACATTTGAAGTGGCCAAGTTACAAATGGAAGAAAAGCGCTCAAATCCTTCATTTTTGTTGTTGCATTGGAAGACCTTGTATCATTCAGATCAAACAAAAGTGTTTTTTCTCTCAGAGAAATCAATGGTATCTTCAGTTCCTGCTTTCCTAATGCAAGTAATAAAAAAACTCAGAAGGCAGTAAATGAAGTATTTTAAGGGCCCTAAATCACCTGAATATAAGCCTGTGCATTTGGGATCTATCATGGCCAGTTCACAGTAGTGAGGCATTCATCTCTCTTCACATCCAGATGCTTCTTTGGACATTCAGAAAGTTTTATAGGGTCCTTTTGTTCTCTCCCCTGCACTAAGTAAGAGACTGAAATATTGCGTCAGCGTCCCACATAACATACAACATGAGTGATGATTTGTACCCACCTGCCTTGCTGCAGACATGCAACCCACTTAAATTAGAAGCAGCATATTTCAAATATGCAAGAGGTTAATTTTAAAACTTAATAACTTGGAGCTTCAATTTAATATTCATCATCACCTGAAATGTTTGAATAATCAGACTATCTCCTGAGGTCTGCAGTAATTTCACATTATACTGGTAGCTTGGGATTCAGGTTTGAGTTTCTAACTCTTGAACTTTAAACCCTTCACACCACTTGTGATCTAAGTATTTCAGTGTGCTGCTATGTTTTAATACCAACTTGTATTTGCATGTATTTTTAGTATTTATGCAAGAATGTCCAACTGAGATGTAATGTTTTGTTGATAGGAACATCTACTGGATTCCATTACAACATACTAATAATGGCAACATGCCTGCGGTATTTAAAAAATACAGTTTTTCCCCTACATTTAATTGGAATGGAAAGGGGGAAAAATGTGGTCTTCACTGAATAAGGAGGTAAGTCAGCAAAGGAGATGCATGTGTGTGCTTCATAAAGGTATCACTTTCCAAATAAAAAGTGGCAGCTTTGGATGTGGGAAGGAGTGCTATGTTTATTCATTTAAAAATATAGCCAATATTTATAGCATTCATGTATTCTCGTTTTTAAATCTAGTCTATAAATTTATTCAAATGTAATCGTCTACCACATATCTAATTCTAACTGCTTAACCCAGAATTATTTTCCTCTTCAATTTTTAGAGAATAAACAAGAGACACACAAAATTGACATGTGTGACCAAATATCCTATGCGCATATGTGTACACCACATCTATGCAGTATCCACAGATATACATAAATCTACATACATGGTGTCGACATTTTAGAAGGAGCAAACTATATACATAAAACTACAGGAAGAGTCAATTAAAAAACCCAAATACCTCTAATGAATTTAAATTTTGAACTGCCCTGATTTTATTTAATCAAAGATACAGGAGGAAAATGATCCATTACAAAGATCTACAATACTTTCAAGATATTCCCTGAATATGCATGGCCCAGATATGAAATAGGTAGCAAGTGTGGTGTAACATCTGTTTAGCTGGCAAGAAATGCACCAAATAATTCATGAGCAGCACAGCAATTAAAACATAACAAATGTCTGCCACTGAAACCATTATTCTGCAAACATCATTTATTCTAAACAATTGTTTCAGAAATGTTTTAAGGAAGTTTTTATATATATATATGTATACGTGTTTGTGTATAAGCATTTTAATACATATATACGTATTTTCATATTTCAGCATTTAATTTTGCATCCTTCTGCATCTTAAGCCAGGTACAGGTCTAAAGGACTGATCTGACATCTACTAACACTGGCAAGAATCTTTCCACTCTTTTCAACGGACTACTTCTGTTTTAAAAGGAGAAAAATGAATGATGAATAAAGCACATTGATATTCCAGAAAGAACAGTTCTCTGGAACACAGATATGGCATTGTTGTTTGGTTTACTATTGCCTGGCTCTTTAAGCTAAATCTTTCATTTCTAGTTGCTATAGTCAAATACCAGGAACCAGACACTGCACGATAGCTTCCACCTAGGCTGTCTGCCTCAACAATAATTACTATTCTTTCTCTTAAAACAGCATTAGCCACAAAACACAACTAAATGGCTCCTCAGTGTGCACCATAATTCTATTTTTGGTGATAAAAACTTGGCTCTGGCCTTGAGGATTTCAAATATACAATTTTGCATACAGTTGCTGTGCATCATGTCTCAACATCCCTGTTCTATGCAAACATAATGGATGAGAGGGCTCAGAGAAACAATTGTTTGTTTTCTACACCGTAAAAGTCAGCAACTGACTGCCTTCACTTTGTAGCTTTTATTGCATTACTTGGTTGGTGTCCAATAATTCCTATGAGCCACGATGCTGGAGTTTCATATCTCTGAGCCATTTTCACACAGCCCACACACCACTCGGCATCCTGCTGCCACAACAGTTATTTCCAAAAACCTGTTTTGAAACAGTATATTTAAAAGGCAAGCCCCACAGTACTACACTGTACTAACAGAAAGCACTGCACAATTTATTCTTAAGCATGGGAACATGACAGGAAAGTCTGTATTGCCTGAATCCCTTTTGATTTTGTATCGGCATACGCACCACAAAACTGCGCACAAGCCTGAAAAATTACATGAACTGTTTGCTTATAGGGTGCTGAAGTAAGTGGGTGAGAAATATGACTTCATTACAAGATTCTTACTTGCAGGAATACATATATGTATTCCTGAATCTATGAACTGAAGGAAGAAGTGATGTATTACTGATCAGCGAGAAAAGCTAACTTGTATTCTCTGCAAGAGCACAGAGAAGCAGGAAAGTAACGTACTGCAATTCTGTGTTTGACTTTTTGTACATCCAGTCCAGAACATTGTCCCTGATAGTAGTCAGCATCAGAATTTTGAAATAAAAGTGACAGATACCTTCCATCCTTTATATCTAAGGTCCTGTCCTAAACTCAACATTCTATATTCAATTTTGCTTCTAAAGTTTTAATTTCTAAGTGTTGTAACTTCAGATGTGTTTCCATCAGTCTTCAGGCCTACATAATTTTTGAGCTTGGTACCACTCTGTCTAGCTAGAAGCTGCATGAGAAGTATTTAGTGAAACTCACTTTTGGTGAACTATGACTGGGTGGCATAGCTCTGAATCGTTGTGCCCCTGTGAGTTACTTGCACGAGTAACTCGTCTTATGACGAGAACAGCTTCTGGCAATGTGAGTTTCCCAGAGCCTGGAAATAGAAAAAAGGTGAGTGGTTTCCTTTCCCTTACAATGCCACATCCTTTCACACTTTGGTGTAGCCCATACTATGCTCTCTTCGCTGAGCCATTTGTACACTCATGCCCTGCTGCCATGATTTAGGCCCACACAACTGGCAACTAAACACCACACAGACACTAGCTCCTACCTTCACGCCCTCCCCCGCCCCGCCCCGCCCCAACGGGATTATTTTCTCCTCAAGAGGAGAAAATAAAACAGGTTTGAGACAAGGGCAGGGAAGGCTCACTCAGCAATTATGGCCATGGGCAAAACCAGACCCAACTTGGGGAAACATCGATTTAATTCAAACAAGAGGACCAACACAGATTTACTAATCAAAACAAATCAACGTAGGATAATAAGAAATAAAACTAAATCTTTACAATATTTTCCCTCCAACCCCCTCTTCTACCTGGGCTGAGCTCTGCTCCCAATTTCTCTATCTCTTCTCCATTAGCGACATGGGGAGAGTGAATGGAGGTTGTGGTCGGTTCATCACACATTGTTCTGCCCAACAGGTTTTTTTCTCTCTTAAATATGTTATTGCATAGGCAGTGACTGACTGGGCTTTGCCCAGAGGTGGATCAGCTTCTAGAAGCTTCTTATAGGAGCCATCTCTGTAGCCCCTCCCATGCTACCAAAATCCATCCACACAAAAACCCAACACACCTGGTCCATTAGAGCTTGCTCTGACTCTGCACGCTGCAATGCACAGCAGCCCTCAGGACAGGTCAACACTGACAGGCCATGACCTACCAGATCCTATAAAAGATACAGGAAGGAGGCAGCAGTAAAAAAAAGGTGATGCAATGGGGAGAGGAATAGTAGGACATAGAGATAACTGTTGTGCTTGGTCTGTGGAGTCATTGGAAATCCTAGATTTTGGCCTAGTTAGAGTTCTCCTTTTGTCAACTGCTGCAAAGCTGCCAACCACATGAGTATATTGCAGGTCAAAGTTAAAAGTCAATTGCAGTAGCATTACAGGGTGATTACACTGCTCTGACTGGGCTGATTGCATGGGCAGACAGACATCGCATAAACCACATCAGCAACTGCTGAATCAGCTCCTTCTTTAAGGAAAATGAAGTTAGACAACCTATAAATTCCAACAGCTATCCCATCACAGCGCAGTTATCCCCCCCCCTCCCGCCCCCCCCCCAATATCGTTCCTTCCATTTTTATTTAGTCAGCAATAAAATGCAGGGAGATTGCTCATCAGAAAATAACTCATTAAAATATTCACAGGGGCTGTTTGGTATCTGGACTCCAATTCATACAAAAGATGCCTGGATATTACAAGGAGCTCAGTAAAGCAGCTACTTCCAAGCCCAAGAGTGCTTGTTTGGATCAGCAGCAGGTGGTACCTACTTTACCTCCTCATCCCTCAAAGAAAATAAATGGTTGTTACTCTCAATGCCTGAGACAAGTTTCTCTGGGTGAAATCCTTAAAGACATCAATTTTTATTTTAATTTATCATATATGTACTTTAGAGAGTTGAGTCTTGCCATGATAATTCTCCCTGAGTCTTTGAAAACTTTGGTTAAGGAAGCTGTGACAAGATCCGGTTTGTGAGACAATAAACACTTCAGATCTGTACAGGTGTTGAAGGAGGTCCATTCCTCAAAGAATGATTTCTCTGATTCCAGTGCAGGAGCTACAGGATGTATGAAGTTCTCATTCTAGTCTGAGTACTGCAGCTTGCATTTATCTTCATTTGTATTGTCTGCCTTATGCATGAGATTCATAGCTCTTCTATATTAACAGTCCCAGCATGAACAATTCTGCCAGCAAAAATGAAAAACTACAAAAACGTATTACTGCAAAAGTTACAACTAATTTATAGAATGTAAAAACCATGCAATGATCTGTAGGTCTCCATGTAAAACTGCTTAAAAAAACATTAAGTGCAGAATCAGGCAGATATATTCTGATTGCTGTTAAATTTGTGATTGTAGACATGCTAGATATTAGCTTTTATTGTATTTTGCCTTACACAATGAATTCAAGGCTATTTGTCAATTATAGCATCACCTCTTCAGATAACAAGAAACAAGCAATGGACACGCCCCGAGTACATTCTTCAATATCAATCTACGATCATTAACCAACATCTCAGGCAGCTATGATAAGTTGTTTCCTTTTTAACATAAAAGGAACTGCTGCTGACTGTGGCTTGCTGGGATTATGTGCTTTGTTATGTATCTCTTCAATTTTATTTTAGAGGCTCAGCTATTACGAATATCAAGGAATTTTGACTGTCTTCATCATTTGCCCTTGTTTTGGTTTGGCCTGGCCGGATTTCGGTGGCGGGGGGCGGGGAGCTGCAGGGTGGCTTCTGTAAGAAGCTGCTAGAAGCTCCCCAAGTTTGATAGAGCCAATGGCAGCTGGCTACAAAGAGGGACCCGCTGCTGGCCAAGGCTGAGCCTATCAGTAAGGTGATAGCAGAGGAACGCCTCTGTGAAAACATATTTAAGAACGGGAAAAAAGAACTGCGCCACTAACAGCTGGCACAGAGATGGAGGAGTGAGAATCTGTGCAGACACCAAGGTCAGTGAAGAAGGAGGCGGGGGAGGATGAGCTCCAGGCGCCGGAGCAGAGAGAGTCCCCTGGGTCTGTGGTGAAGACCATGGTGAAGCGGGTTGTCCCCCTGCAGCCCACGGGCGAGGTGCAGATGTCCACCGTGAGGATCACCGCGTAGATGTCCACTGAGGACTCCACACTGTGTGGGTGGATGCCTGAAAGGGGACTGTAGCCCGTGGGAAGCCCGCATCAGAGCAAGTTGCTGCCGGAACCTGTAGCCCGTGGAAGAGAGGAATGCCCACGCTGGAGCAGGTTGGCCGGTGGGACTTTTGGGACGCTGCGGGTGGCTCACGCTGGAGCAGTTTGCCCCGAAGGACTGCGCCTCAGACTCACGAGGGGTGGGCTGCCCCTCGTGAGGTGTCTCCCGTTGGGCAGTTTGTGATGAATTACCCTTCGTGGGACGACTCACGTGGAGAAGAGAGCGTGAAGCTTGTCTCCCATGAGAGGGACCCCACAATGGCCCTGGGGAAGAGTGAAAAGTCCTCCCCCGGAGTGAAGAAGCGGTGAAACCAACGTCGAATGAACTGACCGCAACCCCCATTCCCTGTCTCCCTGCGCCGCTCGGGGGGAGGAGGTGGAGAAACCGGGATTGATGTTAAGCCCGGGAAGAAGGGAGGGATGGGGGGGAAGGTGTTCTGTTTGTTAAGATCTGTTTGCTCTTTCTTACTTCTCACTACTCCTCTCTGATTAGTTCTTTTAATAAATGTACCTGATTTCCCCAAAACTGAGTCTGTTTTGCCCGGGACAGTAAATGAGGATGATCTCCCTGTCCTTATCTCAAAACCTGGAACCCTTGGAAATATTTTCTCCCCTGTTCAGCAGTGAAGGGGGAGTGAGTGAGCGGCTGTGTGGGTACCTGGCGGTCGGCCGGCCAGGGTCAAACCATAACAGTCCTCTAAATCTGTGGCTGAGGAACAAGGTAACAGGCAACTACAGCATGCATTAAATAAGATTAAAATCCGCTGTAAAGAGAGGGGATGAGAAGAGGGAGTGAAGGACAGAAGGAGTGATCTCCTAGAGCACACTGTGCCATGTGGGAAATTATGTAATCTAGGCAAAGCATGACACAAATATTTCTTCTTTTTATGTGTGTGTGTGTGTGTGTGAAAGAAAATATAACATCAGCTTCATTCTTGTTCACGCCTCCTCTTCATAAAGCAAAAAACATGCTGTCCACTGGAATAGGAAAAGGTTCTGGGCATTTCATGTGCTGAAATGCTAACCATAAATAACAAAAAGGCAGCATTTTACTACATTCTGCCTGGGTTATATAATCCCCAACACTATAATATGTTCTCCGGTGGCCTAGATATCAGGGTGCAACTTGGATGTAGATGAAGATCTTCAGTTTTTAATTAATAATACATAGTGCAGAATCTGAAAGGCTATCTATAATTTATGTATCAGTGTCTCAAAAGCAGTCATTCATACATTATATATTCAGACAGAAAATTATCTCAGTTTTATTTTCCAATAAAAAGTATATTAAGATGATACTATGTGCCCTTCAAAATGCATCGGTGCTACCCAGAGCATCACAGCTCTCAAAAATGCTAGGTTCCACTGGATTCTGTTTGCTGCAAGATGCTGAATGTGCAAAAGCATTATTGACTATTTAGGGGGTTGGACTAGATGATCTTTGAGGTCCCTTCCAACCTCTAACACTCTGTGACTCTGTGACTAAGCATCTCTTTTCTGATAGGTTTTTAAAAATTATCAGGACACTTCTTGGATATGTGCTAACTTACCCACAGAGGGACAGATAATATGAGAAAAAGCAGGTTATAAAAAGGGAAGGAAATGATTTAACAAAAGGGTGTTCCAAATTGGACTCAAGAAAACTGATTATGGTAGTATACCACAAGACTCCTATAAAATAGAGGAAGAGAAAAGTAATTTTTGAAATACAAGTTTATGCAAAGCTATTGCATATAAAACATGTTTAATATTAACAGTCATTCTCATCATGCTGTCCTATTTCCCAAGCACCCACCTACTTACGGGCACTTTAAAAAGTAAAAATAAAAAACTGCCTACCATGCATGGCAAACATGCAACTCTTAAAAAAGTTGCTTTCAAAGATATATTTTCGCCCCTTCTCTATCAAGCCACAAAACCTGAAATTGTGATACCAGGCTACACAGTGCAAAGAAAGTCAGTCTCTGTTACACCTCAGTCTTTGTTGCACCACTTTTATGTGTAGGCAAAATGTAGCAGGATCAAGCAAGCCCTGCCTCCAGTGCTGGGCAGGTGATTTCTGGGTGGCCAAGAGTCCCAGCTCCACAGCAGATGTGGGATCAACTGAAGTGTTTTTTTTCAGATTTTTTTTCAGTTGTGTTTTTTTCAGACTTGCCCCTCTTCCATGTTCAACACTTTTAAAAATATGGTTGCTTTTTTTTTTTCCTGAAGTACTGAAATAATGCAGCCTCAACAAAGATTTAGTGGAATTGATGTAAGAAATATTTTCCAATCTCATAAGGGCAAGATGATGAACTAATGGATATTTGTTGTGCATCTGAATGCATGATGATTTGTATGTAGCGAGACAGTGAGGTAGGAAATCAGAATTCATAAGACAACTTTCAGCAAAGTGAGAAAAAGGAGTATTGACTGACCCACACAGAAAGAAACATAGAATCACAGCATCATAGAATAGTTTCAGCTGGAACATCGAGTCCAGCCTTTGTCCCAGCCCTGTCAACCTACTAAACTATGTCGCCGAATGCAACATCTAGTCATCTCTTAAACACTTCCAGGGACAGTATAAAAATTGTAATTTTTTTAAGTGGGTCTACAGTTGCTACCTGAATTTTATTTCCTCTGTACAACAGTGTTTTGGAGAAAGCAAACCAAACAGTTAAACATCACCTGCAAGCAAAATATAATTGCTTGAGGTTCATACATGTTACTTTCTTTTCTGAGCAGAGCCAAGCATTAATCTGCTCCTGCAGATATGTCAAGGTGAAAAAGACTGGCCATAAATAAATTGGGGTTAAGACTATCTCTCCCTCCCTACCTAGCACAACACAAAAACAGTTTGTGCAGTATATAAAATAAAATTATCACCTCTCAGAATTGAAATTTGGGGATGGAAGGGCTTTTGAGAGACTTTATTAGCAATAGACTGAGGTGTTATCAAACAGAACATTAACTTTGCTAGTCTAAAATCATAGCATATATTTCCTTCATAATTTGTAGCTCAATAACGAGGAGTACCAACTGGCTCTTGGCAGTTATTCTGAAGATTACAATAATTACACTTCAATCAATTTCTTCATAATCATCTGCTTCTTAGTATAATAACATATTAGAATACTACAGTGTATGAATTAGCAGGTAGTTACCACAACTCTGAAATACAGAAACCTAAATCTACCTCTATGTGAGTTTTGAAATATTATTTCTTAATATTGTAAGCTGTCCACTCTGGTGGTGAGCAGTTTATTTATTTATTTAAATCTCAACTGCTAATTTTTTGTTTCTGTTCCACAATTTTGCATCACCAGGTATTGCAAACAATCTCATATGTTTTTCCTCATGGGACTCTAACAGCAGTTTTTGCATGATGGTCTGTGCTACAAAGTTGTGTTTCTCTGACAGGAAACCAGTAAGACGAAAAAAGATGCTGAATAAAAATAAAATCTATTTTATCACATTTACCATCTATTCTAAAAAAAACCCCAAACCACCTCTAAAAAAGCCATGTGAAACCTCAAGCTGAGGCAAATATGAAAAAGAACTGTAACTTCGCACGTAGTTAACTGCAGGCAAATGGTAATTGTGTCTGCAGCAGGAACGGTTAGTTTTTCTTATTAGTTGAAAAGTAAAATATTGGCAAATTAGACTATGATTTCAGGGAAAAAACTCTCAGATCATATGGTGTACTACTTCTGACAGGACTGAGTTGTTAATTTTGAAGTGTTTGGTACAACCTGGTTTTGAGTAACTCCAATTAAAAAGTGAAAGGTTCTTTGTAATTCGTTTGCCACCTGACAAGTTGTCGTTGAAAACTACCACGAAGTACTGAAACTTCATGCTATTAGAAAATATTCCTTAATAGATGTTATTGTTTTTTTCATACTGTTTCAATTGTATTCGAAAAGGAATTTCTTGCTTGAAGAATAATGACTATAGTCTGGACTAAATTAATTCTATGGTCAATAGTTAAAGGTATGTGCACTACTAAATTAACAGGAAGACACTATAAATCAACATTGTCTTAAACTACTACAGTAGAATAATTGTGTTCTGGAAAACTACAAATAGCCCTCAACAACCCAAATGTCAGGACTGTATAATGTTACATGGCTACTGAGAAGAAAATGATGTCACCTTAGTCTCTCAGGCACATACGATCAATTAGAAGCAAGTGCTGACACTTGGTTGGGAATTATACATCATGTTTGCTCGGGTTTCATTATTGGATACTCCTCTTTGCAATTCCAAACATTTAAGTCAATAGTCTGAATAGCTTTAAATCTCCATATGTTGCTACAATCCTATTCAGTTATCTTAAATCAGTCCTTCCCTGTTTTCAACATACGCATTTGCTATTTTTCAAGAATAGAATTCAAGTGTCCTCTTCCCCTATCTTTCAGATCATCCTTAACAATTGATTCTAAAGTGGAGCCGAGTGTTATTCCTGTGGGATTCAAGCAGTCACTACTTTGCTAGATGTAGTGGCAGATATTTTCCTAATTTGCAAAGAACATAAAATACGATAAAAAGGAAGAAAGAGTGATGCTTAGGGAGGTATGTTCATGACCTTTGAAGAGAGTGCAGAGGAAATAAATATGGCTTGCATCAGCCAAGAATAGAGCCCAAAGACAGTGAGTAATCTAGCTGTAAAAATCCAGTGTATATGCGTCCAGTGATGCACACATTCTCAGTGAAGTGAAGAAACACACTATTCTGCTACTGGGTGTCTGAACTGACTTGAAGAGCTATTTATTATCTTTCTGGTAATTCCTTTGTTTGTGGGTTGCCTATGGGAAGAGAAACCAGCAGTTCATTTAGGACCGAGATGTACTGATAATCCATAAACCACCATTGTCTGTTTAATGGGATTTGAGTCCAAATCAATTTCATTCACATTTTTCAAACATCCTGCTGGACACTGCATCAAGTGATTTATTAGCCATTCTTTGAGAAAGATTTTCAAATAAAGTTATAAACCAACTCTGATGGCAGGCATTAAAAATTCATATTTATCAACAATTACCAGAAGACACAGATAAGACACACCAGATATTACCTTCCTAAGTACGTAAGAGTAGCTTGCTATATAGCTTTATGTTGTGGCATTGACTTTCTTATGCTGTAAACAGCATTGGAACTGGTTTCTAACCATATGATTAATTCAGTTTTTGCTACCATTGAAGGCTTACATGTCACCTAATTCAAAGATTTTTGTTAAGCAAAATCTTGAGGATTAATGCGGCCTGTACATGCATATGAAAAGCTTAAATCACTAAAACAGGTAATTCTACATGAAATTATATGAAATTCCATATACGAGAGGGACACAAATTTTCATTTATGCTCTCCGTCATACATATAAAGAGACTTTTTAAAAATTCGAACAAATGTATAATGTACCTGAATTTTCTTCAAAACTATACAAAACACTGTTGTGACCACCAAGGATGCAATGGAAGGAAAGAGAATTAGTATATTTTTATATAAGAATGCAATTAAAGGATGACACAAGTCATTTTTGTGACATACTGGCAGTGCATTTCGGTTCCAGATCACCTAATTTATATTCTGTTTTATATCATTTCCGTCATTAACCAATTTAATCATAATAGTACTAGAGAAAGAAGCTATTAGATTTGTTTCACTTGACCCATTTTTTCCTTAGCTGACAGCATCACAGTTCACAGTAACGTTTTCTTTTGGACTCATGTTCCCTTCTAGATCTGCTTTATTATTATTTTAGTAAGCGTGAACTTAAGTAATAAAAGGAAGATCTCAAGTACTATTTTCTTGCTTCCTTGAAAGCTGCCATACAAACTAACACTTAATTCTTTGATATCTCTTTGATATCCCTCTGCAGAACTTAACCAATATTTAGAAATACATCATGTAATTAGTGCCTCCTTTTCTTCCATTATACAAGAAAAGTAGTCATTCAGCTAAAGCCAAGTTAATTCATACAGTAATATCTAATATCCAAATGAAGTATCTGTGTACATGGGCAGATAAACTAATATGATTACAGCATGAACCAAAAAAACCCCACATATGTGAAAATCCTTGCTAAAGTACAAAACTAAACAGTATCATCTGAAATGCAACACTCTTGGCTCTTTATATTAGCGATTATAGCAGTGTTATCTGTATTGTAGTATAACCTAGTAATATTATCAGTGGATTTTACAATGAAAGCTGCAAGCAAAATTAAGACGTAGTAATGAATTCTGAGTAAATCTTTCAAGACCATTTCAAGCCCTTTAACAGACAAAAAATTGTTCAAACCTTAGCAGACCTGTAGGAAACAAACACATAATATTTCTCGGAAACTCTACTAGCAATGTATTGAATATTATTTATATCCAAATAAGGACCCACTATTCCAACAATAGCAGTATATTTACAAAGAGGAAAACAAAGCTTATATTAGCAAGAAATTAGTTTTGAGAAGATGAGTGAGAAACTAAAGCTAAAAAGCATTAGAGTAGTATATAATTATGTCAAAACCAGGGTTACAAATCCAGGATGTTTGGAAGTAATCTTATACTTGAAGTAAATTTATTAAAATTGACGTTTGAATTTTGTATTGAGGATGCCCAGACAACTTGAAGACAACACTGACGTCATTCCCAAGACATGCTTTTCATGTTTTAGCATGGATTTTTTGTTTTCCTTCTAACATAGCACTGCTTCATGGCAAGCACTGAGGTTGCTTAATAATTTAACTAGTTTTTCCTTGCCTAGAAACAGTGAGCGTTCTTACACCTCCAGCATGAATTATAAATTCCTTGATTTTATGATATATACAAAGTGCATCAGGAAGCCGAAGAGCTGGGGAAACCTTATTCTTCTGCTGGGCTTGTAGAGAAGGCTTTAGTGTGAGAGACTTCACAGCAAACTTAATTTGTCAGCAGGAGTCTTTGTTGGAAATAGCATTGCCAGTACTACCTAGTCATATGCAGATATTATTCCTCACCATAGAAAACCTTCATAACTGGGCTGATATATTAAGAAGTACAAATTGATAGCAATAACCCTGTTGTTTGAAAGTTCAGCTGCTTTTTTCTTAGTAATAAGGCTGCTGGTGGTAGGCTTTGCTATATCAAATACTAGTTTGAGTCGCAAATAGTCAAGAGAACAGCAGCACACTCCCTGTTACCCCTGCTGTTCTCATCATTGTCCTGCACAGGCCAGTATCATTGTCTCAAAAGCTGTGATGGCAGCAGCATAGCTCAGAAAAGCTCAGTGTTCAAGCAAATACTAGTTCAGCTCAGTAGCAAAGGCTCAATCAGGTTCAACTAAAAGCACAGGCTCCACACATTCAGCCTGTCTTCGGGTAGGAGTTAAAGTGCACATACCATAACAGATGATCTGCATTACACCAAGCAGTCCTTCTTAAAACTTCCACAATCCTCACCAAGTTTCATCTTCCCTTCAGCTGTGATCTAACAACACAGCTCCTGCATGATGTTCCATCTCTGTCCTCATCTTCTCAGCAACTTATCCTAGATGGTCTCCTTCCAGCCTTTTCTGGATCACTCTCCACCTAATACCATGCTGCCTTCTTCCCCCTGGATAAGAACACACGTCTTGCCCTACCACTGCAAGCCTTGATGCGTGCCATTGCTCAATGACCAACCCTCCAACAAGGCCTCCACATGGAGCAAAGCTTCTTGCTTTTGGACTTACCTTTCTATGACTAGCTGTCCTGGTTCGAGAGCATCAGGACGAAAGTGCTCTGGGGGTGTGTAGCACTGGTGACAATGCATAGTGGAGGAGGCGCAGCTGTGCCTATGGGGAGGACAGGATGGGTCAGGTGACCCAAATGACCGATCACGGTATTCCTTCCCATGGCGCTCATTATATAAGGGCCTCTAAGAAAAAGAAGAAGAAAGGCTTTGAGGCCTTTTTGTGCTGTTGTGCTGAAAGGATTGTTATTGGCTCTTTGTCATCTCTCCTGAGCTGCTGCTGTTCCAATTATCCTGTTTCCGTGCCACAAAGGAGCACTGTTTGACAGAGTGGGATGCCTTCCCCTGCCCCTCACTGCAGGTGGCAGAGGCACAGCTCCCTTTCTTTTGGACTGTCATAGGAACTCTGTGCTTGGGCTCTACCATCTGCTGCTGAATTAAGTCTGAGACTTCTTTTCCTGCTTGGGACCTTTTTTTCATTTGCTAGGCGTGGGTCCTGTATTAACATATTATCTTGTGTCTTTGAGCATATTTATGTTCTTGTATGAGTGCAGTTTGACATCCTTCCTGTCACTGTTAGTATTATTCTTTTTTTCATTAAATTGCTTCAAGGGTGTTTTCAACCTCAAAGCCTCTTTCCTTGTTTTTCCTGTTGTCCTCCCATGGGAGGGTGGTGGGGGGATCACAGAGAGCATCTGTCAAAATTTAGTGGCTGGCCTAGCCTTAAACTTCAACACCAGTAGACACCTGCCTGGAGTTTGGTTTAAAATATGAGTAGAACAAATTTTACTCTTCCTTTTAGGACTCATTTCCCCACAGTGCTGGCTTACTTTTATTTCCTCTCAAATAATTGGCTATTGTAATTCCATTTTGTCCTTCATCCTAACACCCAGGAAAAACTAATTTTGCTTTTATGGGAATAACTGGGTTCCAAGTTCCATATGTATATGTTTCTATCTATATATACATTTAAACTTAATTATATTTTTTCTTTCTATGAATCTTTATTTTTACAGTGGAGATCATCACAGTTCAGATTACTAAATCATCCCAACCACATTATCTAACCCGTCTTTTAAGATCAGCCATTATTGCCTTGGCAAAACAGTCAGATACAATATTTCCAGATGTTTTATTTTTGACATATTGCTGCCTCCATTATAAGATGCCTCCTTCCTGTTCATCCTGCTCACAGTTCAGGACTACTGACACTCTAGTGCTGTATCCTCTGTGTCCAGAAATACAGTAGTGGAATGAGGCATTGCCTAGATGCCTGTCACGCCAACGAATATAACCTGAAGGGAAAAATGAGGAGAAAGGAACAATGGGAGGTATTCCAGGCTCTTCCCAATGTATGTGTAGACTGACATGGTTGGTTCTAGTCTGAATTTTTCCTGTGTTTCTGTAGCTAAAGGTTTCCTCTATGTGGTAGGCCAGGCCAAGCTAGAAATTCACAAAAGCCACCCACTCATTAGCAAAAGCATACTGAGAAAAAAAAAAAAAAAAGCCAGATAAAACCCAAGTACCTACCTGTGTAATGACAGAAACAGGAACAGCTCATAATGGTTCTGTTTTTCACATTTTTCAGTTGGACACCGTCCCTGCAGCATGCAAGGGCTTTACAGAAGGAGTTCTTTGACTTAAGTCCCACCTCCTGCAGATTTGTGGTTTCTGGTTGATTGCAAACTGTGAAGGTTTTGTCATGCTGAGGCATCTATAAAGACTGCCTCTGTGTGGATTTTCCTTTCTCTTAATACTGCTCAGATGCACTCTGCAGCCTTTCCTTCAGTTCAGGCAGAGCTGAGCATCTGTTTCCTCTGTTTTCGATACTCACATTCCTGAAACTGATAGTTAGCAACTTCACCTTCAAGATCTTTAAAATCTTTGACAAAGTTTCGCAGCCGACACAGTATCGCAGAGGTGTTAGCTCACACCTTCCTCACCAGGTACTCCAGTGGTGATGCTACAGCACAGATCTCTGGGCCCTATCTCCAAGCTGCCCTCTGTTCTCAGCGGGCTTTCCACGCAACGCGGCAGCAACCCGGCGTTGCGCTAACCCCAAAACTCTGTAGAGCTGGGAAGGCTCGATTCCGTGCTCAGTTTTCTCCCCAAGGCCAAGCAACTTCGACGGCTGGGGTAGTACCGCGCCTACCGCGGCGAGGAGGCGGAGAGCCTTCAGGCGGCTCCACTCACGCTCCCCCCGCAGAGCCAGGAGGCGACGTTTCTCGCCGAGGGGCAAATACAGGAAGGGGGAGGGCGGCGGAGTCCCACGGCCGGGAGGAGCCGGGAGTGGCCCCACGCTTCCTCCCCGGCGGCGTTGATGACCTCAGCGGCCAGGTCAGCTCCCTCCGGCTCGGGGGAGAGTAACTGGGCGAGCGGCGGCGCCGCCATGCGCCCGGCAGGTGGGTGAGGGGCGCCCGGCAGCGCGAGGGTGGGCTCGCGCCCGTCCGTCGAGACGAGCCGTTGGCCGCCGTCTGGCGGTTGCGGCGGCGAGCGGAGGGGCAGGGGCAGAGGGCGCGGTAGGGCCGTGCCGCGGGCAGGCCCTGTGCGTCAGGAGGTGGCTTGCTTGTGGGTTTTCCTGTAGGGCTCGGCGAGAGAGAAAGTTGGCTGCCGGAACAGGCTCGAGGGAGTGTGTGTGGGGGGCCTGGGTGCAGTTTGGAGGCAGTAGTGCGCGAGGAGATTCGTGTGGAGAAATGGGACGTGCTGCTCCCTGCGAAGGAGCCTTTGCTTCTCCAGGTTGTTGTCCGGGTGTTGTGTTGGAGAGCAGAGGAGCCTACCTGAGGCACGCTGCCTTTTCTGGATGAAACTCGCTGCTTAGTGGGTGCATAGTCCAAAAAAACTTTTTTCCCCCTTTGGATATTTCAATTCATGTTGCCTGTGTGCCTGTTTTCAGAGTTGCTACTGAGGCGGCTGTTCTTTGTACCTCAGTCCGGTTTTAGGTGACTTCCTTGGGAATGGCCCTCAGTTGTGTGTGGTGTTCAGCGCACCTGTCGGTGTCTTGTGGCACACAACGGAGCTTTTCCAGAAAGTAGGGAGTCTGGCACCAAGAAGTTAGGAAATGGAAGAATAGTAGTTGTATGAGCTATGTTAATTCATGTAGGTACATGTATATCCACCCTGGGATAGTCTTAATTGGCTAATCACGGGTATTATTGATTAAAAACGGATTGTCCTTTCTCAGTCTCTCAGCATTTAGTATGGCATCTGGCTTTATTTTATACTGTATAGCAAAACCCTGCTAGACTTTGTACAGAAATAGTCATTTCCTCAGTCATGTTTTCTTTGGTGTTTGTCACATTGTTTGTGTGCCTCAAAAACTGTTAGTGTATATTTTGTTACTCCCTCAGTAGTAATGGAACGTACTGGTGGAACCTGTTTTGCGTTTTTCTACTGTTTACTGGTGAAAAAAAATGATGAAAAGATAGTTTTATTTATGAAGGCCACATGTAAACCAGAGGCAGTCCTGCATCTGAACCAAGAACCCCCGATTTCTTGTTCCTGTATTCGTTCTTTCCAGTCATGTTTCCTTATTCACAGAAATACTGCTCCCATTTTCTTTGTGTGAGTTTGCAAGGCTCAGCAACACTTAAATCGAAACAGTGACTGCAAAACTGGACACACAGTAAAGGGGAAATGAAAGATGTGCAGCCAGAGATTTTACTTCCTTGCAGCAGTGAGTTTAGCTTTACCTTTGTGACTCTTCTATTAGTCAGAGAATTTTTTATCCTCACCTTATGAATGAGGAATCAAGAAGGAAAGATCTGAAGGCCTGACTCTGCAAAGGTGACTCAATAATTTGGTTTGCTGTTCTTGTTCATTATTTTAAATGATTACTTGAAATGTCAAGACAGGTTTTTTTCGGAGTACCTAATATTTTGTGTTGTAACATCAAACTGTATTTGATATTAATTATCAAATGCAGCATTGCAAGCCATCTCTAGCTACTACTCTAATTATACAGATGAAAACACTGGAGAAGAAAGACAAAATTACTTTCCCAGCTGTTCCAGAATAAGTTAGTTTTAGATGAAATACCAGAACTCAGGACTGCTTTGCTTTCTACCTGAGGTTTACTGTAAAATGGATATAGTGGTTTTATTAGTGTCCAGCCTTTGATAGATAGGATTTTTTATCTAGACTTTGACTTTTCTTTAAAGAAAAAAGTAATGTGGATGAGCAAAACTACATGTTTAATAGCATTTCTAAATATGCATATACTGTCCCAGTTATTAGGCAAACATTTTTCTAGATGTGAATGGTCATTGGTATCACAGACGTTTGCTTAGGCATCATTCTATATAAATGACGGTGTACAATTGTGCATGACCTAGGAACACGCAGCTTAAAGCCTGGCGTTTGATGAATAAAGGTGGTCAGATCCTGAGTATGCATGTGAAATTGCTGGAGTAATTGCTGAGCAAATACGTAAGAGCATCAAAGAGGATGGCTGGTTTCCCAGCTGCTTGTAGCCAATTCCACACATTGGCAGGGAAACAAGTAGCTGCAGGATCAGCCAGCAGTGAATATGTTGGCCTTCTACTCTGTCATCATTTGTCATTTTTCCATGTATTGCTCTGCACAAGCCTCATCCACCTGGGACCTCCATGCATAGAGCCCTCTCTTGCAGTTTTGTCACAGGACCAAACCTTTCTTCCCACAGTGGAAAAGATCTGTTTTCTTCTGATGAAGCACCAGCTCTGAGGTCTTGAAGTTGCTTTGGGTAGATGGCCCAAAGCCTAGTCTAGTTCAAATCTTAAAACTGGTTGGCATGCTTGGTGGGAGAGAGAGACGTTTTCCTTGTCAGTACATTGTGGGTAACTGTAGCCTAGATGAACTTCTTTATGCAAATTCTGTTAAACATGCTGTGCCTAGCAGAGATAAAACATCTGTAATGCAGGATCCTTGATGACATTTGTCTTTGCTTTAGACAGGAGGCACTGACAGGGAAACTTGTTAATGGTTGTGCCATGCAAATTGAGGTATCACTCCTCTCCACACTCATGAAAATAAACATCACCACTGAGGTCTTCCATTGTGGGCTCTTTATTTAGACGGTGTACATTTCTGTGGATCCTCTGTTTGTGAGACGGGGCAGAGGAATCTAGCTGGTGAATAGACACAAATAGTACTTGATTTCTGTTTTCCTGAAGAGTTAGGGATCACTTGAATTTTTAGTAGCCTTAAGGAGTTTAAAATTCCTTCACTTTTAGGGACAAAATAGGTTTCAGACCGTGATTTGATTCAAAATCTAAGGGGTCTAGCAGTGGAGTTTTGAAGCAGATTCGGCAATAACATCATAATATGAATAATTGATCTTAATAATAATAATGTATTAGTAATTTGAGTATCAAAGAAGCCAGTACTGCAAAAGCTGCTGTCATCTGTTTACAGTCTTATTATTTTGAAAGGAAGGTCCTATTTTTTATTAATGATGAAACATTTTTATATTTCTGCACTGAGAAATAAGAATATAAATATTTTAAAGCTGAAATCTGTCTCCTTAAAATATAGAAATGGAAGTCTTCACTGTGAATAAAGAAGTTATTCTGATGTGTACTCCAGATGCAAAATTTTCAGGCAAGTCCGTTGGCTAGAAACTAGAATTTTATATTTAAAATACTGTATAGGAAAAAGAAAAATGGGATCCGTTAAGCTTTGAAACTCAACTGCATTATAATTAACACAGAGCTATCATTTGTCTTGGAAGTGTTGGTTTGCTGATTCACATTCAAAAGTTGATCCTAACAAGATGTTTTCATTATTCTAATTGTGTCCTGTCTCCCTTCTGTTGCGAGCAGTGATTACTTAAGTTTGCATACAAGCATTTGACCACCCACATTTGAAAAATGGCACAGTAAAGGTGAAAGAAAGAGCAGCAATCTCAGTTTCTGAAAAGAAGAGCATTTGTGTCCAGGGACTTGAGAACCACAGTGTCACTATTTTCTTGTCTGTTTATCTCTTGAAGCTGGTCTTTGAGTATTTGGTTAGCTTATATACTCCACTATCTGCTTGTAGGTTATAAAGAATATTTTAACCCTCTATATAACTCCTCTAATAAACTGAAGTGCCACAATGCAGATGGCATTGATAGCTTGTGATATAATCATATCTTCTTGGGAGGTCTGGTCATTTTTGGCTGTCATTACAAAATAAAGTTGCCCTCACGTTTTGTATGAATTAAAACCAGACTATTACAATGTGATCTCTGATTTAACAGATATTAAATATAAGCGTAAGTAATAAGTTCAGAAATGTATTTTAAATATCCAGGCATTTTAACACTACTGTGAAGATAAGAAGGGAGCCATGGATACCAAGATCTAAATTTTAAAGTGAAGTCTATTTAATGGGATAATATGATGATAATTTGGTGTTTATTGTCTCCCTGCATAGTAAGAAAGCAAGGCTTTCTATTAAGCCACAGAGTATAATTTATGGGTTTGTGAGTACTCAGTCTTTTTGAAGTCTTGGATGGGTAATGCAGATAGTGAAAATGTGCGGGTCTGCAGTAAACCTAAGTGCTAACTGATCAGCTGCATAAGAACTTTGAGGGTAGTACCTTTCAACTTGTGGGGAAACAAAACATTAAAGGGACAAAAATACATTTATTTATTGATTGATCGATTTATTTATTTATGTATTATGACTTGCTTCTGCTACCTGTTTGTAAAATTGACTTGAATATGCTTGTTAGAAAGCTATTGTTAGTGTTCAGGCACATGCAGAAGACTTAGAACAGAGCAACGTTTGTGGTACTCCCAAACCAGGACACATAGCAGTAGTGATACAGTAAAATAATGTTTCTGTTTTAGTGGCGGAAGAATCACACAGGCCTCTCCCCAGTTTAACTGAGATCCCATTAAAGGCTCTTTAATGGATTCAAGTCCTTCTATGAGAATACACATGCAGCTCAGTTCATGCCTTAACATACTTCATTCTCCGAGTTTCTGTGTTGGGACTGCGCATGTGTTGAGCAAAGCAAGCCATTTTCTTGCCACAACTAATGAAGTAACGGTATTTTCACTCACTATTTGTCATTCTACTTTCTTCCAAATTAAAAAAAAACAAACAAACAGACAACAAAACAACCCTGAGTATTACATTTTTAGTTGTTCTCTATGGCACAAGGGGAGTATTGACTCATGAAGAATAAATGATTCAAGTTTGTTTACTGTAGTCAGTAAAAAGTGGTGGGGTTTTGATTGTTTTTAATATCATATTAGAGGTATAATTGAAATAGCAAGAACTTATTTTCTGATGGAGAATATGGAAAATTGTAGAAGCATTTGAAATAATAGAAAAATGTATGGAACAGCATTTACAAATTGCACTTTTAAGAAAGTGAACAGTATATATGTTGAAGACATTTTCGTGTGATGCATCCTTCTATTATTCATCATTTTCATTTATTCATAAACATTTACAGTTTAAATAGCTGAAAGGAAAAAATATAGTATGCTTGGAATGAATTGAACAAGGACAATTTAGAGCCATTTGAGGACTGAAAATAAAAGCCCCCATCTTAAGTAATGCTAGTGTCTTGTAAAAATGAAGGGACGAATATAGTACAGGCTTCAAAGCAGTTTAATGCTAATGTGATAATGGAGACTAAATGAAAACAAGTAGTACTTTTATCAGAAGCCACAAGTGTGGTGGTCCTCTGATTTATTGACATTTATGTGATTGAAAAGACTCAGACACTATCTCTGTTAAACTATAACATGCATGACTGACAGAAATCAATGTTTTGGTTTTTTTTACTAACAAAACCATACAAACAGCAAACCAGATATTTTCTGATTTTGGTTAGTTTCCTTTTAAACATATGAGATAGAGTGGAAAACTGGTAGATAGTACTGAGTGTAAAATACTTCATTATGTAGTGATTTTTCTAAGGTTTTGTTACTAAGACTGTTTTGAAGCATTTGCAATAGCATTCACGTAATTTGCTTATGGCTGATAATCATAGAATCATAGAATGGCCTGGGCTGGAAGGGACCTTAGAGATCATTTTAATCCAACCTCCCTGTCGTGGGCAGGGACGCCACCTCTCCACTAGGTCAGGCAACACGTGAGAACCGAACGGGAATCAAACCCGCGACCTTTGGTGTTTCAAGCACCACGCTCAACCCACTGAGCTAAATAAGCATGTAATGCTAGCCAAGAGTGTGTGCTTGAGGACATATATAAAAAAAACCTAGAAAGGTGGCCAGTGGGGTTAACAGTGCACAAGCAGATTGTGTCAATTTAGAAGAATTTCCCGTTTAAGCTCAGTTTAACTGAGCATTTGAAGAGAAGCTGGGTCAATCAGATCTAACATGTTTGCAACTTTGGAACTGGCTTTAGAAGAAGAAAAGAAACAAGACCCCTCTGAAAAATGACTACTTGTTCATCATTATTTCTCAGATGCCTTTTGTTTTTTCAAGGGAACCAAAATAAACAATCCATGCAGTTTATGAGTCTCAATTCGCATTTACTTCAAAGCAAGTCGATTAAGCCATTAAGTAAACTGAGTAGACCACACAACATGTTTATGAGTGTCTAAATGATTTTAGCTGTCCAGAAAATAATTTCTGTCCACTTAATCTTACCTTTAATATCTAAAGATAATTTATATTTCAAAATTATCTGATTTTTAAAAAATAGTATTTTTAAAAGGTAGGGCTGCATTAACAGAAAATTTGATAAAGATTGAATCAAAGAACACAGAAAGTTTTACTTGGAAAGGGTGTTCAATATTATCTAGAAGATCCAATAAAAATGCAGAAAACTCAATATACCTTTTTTCCTCCACCCCTCCAAGACTTCTACTACTAGAAGATTTCATTGAATCTCCAGTTACTGGAGGCTTCTGCACTGTAAAACTGCAAGGCTAATTTTCTAGTTACTGTGTGTCAGAATAGCCCTATTTAGTCAAGGAAGTCTTGTTGCCATGCACTATCAGAAAACTTTCTGCTAGTATTTTTAATCAACACTTTCTAACGTTTTCATACTTGCATTCTGTTTTTGTAACACCATAATCTTGCAATCAAAACTTCCATTTTTTTTTCTTTCTCTTACCAATTCTGTTCCCTGCTCAAGATTAACCATTTTATAGAAGGTCAAATCTAATTTGGTCTTGAATGCCTGAAACAGTCTGTAATGATTTGAGAAAAAATATTTTCTGTGAAAGTTTAAGGCAGATGCTACATTTATCAGTTTAGAACCAGAAATATTGTATGCTTACAAGATACATTCAGGGCAGTTTCATTTTAATTTTCTTGTAGCGTTCTTGCCAAGCTATTGTCAGCTGGTTTTCTGTGAGAGTTTAAAACCAGCTCTGTTTCACTGGCAAACTTGAAGGCTATATTTCAACACTGAAGCTTATAGACTTAATTAAAATGACAATCCATATTCCTGTACTTTAGCTTGCAAGTAGCTAGTGTATACCATAAATTTTATACTACAACATGCAGTAAAGACCATAGTGTTCATTGGAGATGACATATATAATAATTATTATTGTTTATTTTGTACACAAACTCTTCTTTAAAACATGCCTTAACATCATAAAAAGGCAGAACTGTCCTTTAAAGCTGTGACAACTCATTCATTGGATTTAATGCTTTGGAGACTTCTGTGAAAAGCTGGTCCTTTTATTCAGAAATCAAAGGTTGAACATCAACCATATTTAAAGTATTATAGAATTATACTATTTTATTTCTCTCACCACAATTATGTCACAGATGAGCATCGTCAAATTTAAGTTGCCAAAATGCACATACTCTCCCCAAACCAGTCTGCTTTGCTTAGTACACTGAAAAGAGCAAAGTTTTCACACTCATTTGGGAGAAAAAAAAAAAAAAAAAGACTTGGATAAATGACAAGAATCTAAGTCTTTACTGAAGCAGTAGGAGTCTTTAGAGGAGTGTTTCCAAAGTTAACTTCCTCTCTTTTTATAAGTTTATGTTTTGTAGGGGAAGATTAAATTGATTCAGTGTTTCACAAGAGGTGTGAGCAACGGTCATTTTCTGAAAATTACTCAAATGTGTTTTCTTTTTTCAATATTTCCATTCTTAGTATATTCTTAAACTTTCATTCTTTGAATTTTAATGTCATAATAAGCAATTAATTAAATAAGTGTTCTGTTTTGTTGGAAGGCCTAATTAGCCAATCCAGGTACCTGTAAGTACATTAAATACTACAGGACCATATGGCATTGCAGTGTGTAGCAGCTATAAATTCAGTAAAAGTTTATGTGTTCAAAAGTGTTGTTTGTGGATCGTGCTTTGGGGAGCTCAGACGCATGCTTTGCATTACTGTGGTTTTGCATTGAATGGTTGTTACTAGGTTAGTGAGTGTGTCCATTTCCTAGATGCTGCAAGGCTACTTCCACCCCGGTAAATAGTCCTCCCTACAGAATGGGAGTTGAACAGAGCAGCAGTAGGTGCTAAGGGCCTGAGAGCTATGGAGGGTAAGCTGAAGGGAGCTTGTTTTGAACTTTCTTAAATCTGTTCCAATGGCATTATCAAGTGTCGTGCATTGGGTGTGGTTCCAAAATACATGTTCTGCTTTACTTTCATCTGAAAGGTATGCAGTTTCTGTACTCTGGGGCCAGGTGAGAGAAAGCCTGGTGGGTGAGGACAATCAGATGATTTGGTTTAAAAAAATATGCTCATGATCTTAACAGGTTATTAATGTTGACTCGCTCGAAGTCATGGTTGTTGCTGCAAGTGAGTCTTCCCCTCGCATTGACTTCAGAGGCTTGAAGTTATCCCATGCCTTGTTTTCCCTTTCGTGTTTAGGCAACTGCAAGGCACAGCAGGCTGGGGAGTTGATTGAAGTGATGAATCAAAGCATAAGTTGCGAGGATGGATATAAGGATCTGCATAGTAGAGATGTGTAGGACTGCCCCTTCTGGTAGCCATATTTTTGGGGGGTTTTGAAGATGTTTGTGCAGTTATGGCAGTAATCTACAGTAAATAGAAGATGGAACACAGGAGGTATAAACTTCAGAGGAGGAAATGTAAGACTGCCCGTTGTATTTCCTATTTATACCAAGTATGGCATCGATTATTGCTGAGCAGCTGGCATGTGGTAGCATGTTAAACTTTGGTATCTTGAGGAGTCTTAGATTAGATGCTAATAAAATGTATGTACAGGGACAACAGTGGTAGACCTGGGATATCAGCCTGTTTTCCTTGAAGATTTTTTATTTTTCTGGATATTCAAGAGGAAAGTGAAAATATGATTTTATAGATTTGGTCAAACGATGAGGGGCTTGATCATGTAAAAAGCAGGATGCTTCATAATTCCTTGGTCCTGTCCTGTCCTCCTCAAGCTTTGGAGTTGTACTGTGTCTGAATGGCACAGGTTCTCTGACTGTAGTGAGATAAGGTTTGATTTGGTCTCAGAACAGATTCAAGAAGGGTTTGGCTTAATTTTCTGTTCTATACCTTTCTAACTAGAAATGGAAAGTGATGTGCTTGAAAGATTGAAAGTACTGTTAAGATACTTTTCTTTCAGTTTACATAATTATGTAGATAAAGTTTTCCTGTTTCTATCCAACAATGAGGATATATGGCAATGACAGGAAAGTATGGTAGGCATGTATGTATGGTGCTATAGATCTGGACATACAGGACTTTAAATTGGTTCATTTCCAGGAAACAACTCATTTGATCAAAGGCGGTAATTGTTATATTGAACCTTTCTGTGAGGGCTGCCTGCTAGAGGAGGACCCAGAATTGATACCCAGGTAACTTTGACTTGGCCCTATTTTAGGACTGATAATAACCTGACAGTTTGTATTTTGCAGGGGGAGAAGATAATTGCATGTGCTATACTGAGGAGATATGCTTGGTGGAAAAATATCTTTTGAATCACGTGTAAGCTTTAACGGTAACCGGGTATTGTGGTTGAATTTGCAGTCCTATGGGTGAATTGTGTGATGGCAGGCTTGCACTCCTGTGAGTAACTCGATTTATTTCTGATGGGCAGAAATAAAAGTAGTTTGTTATATAGCTAGTGTCTAGAATCTTTGTCTTAAGGCAGTAGAGAGGAAGCTGAGGTTGGTTTAATATAGAGAAGTCAGCTTTTTACTAAGGTTGCTGAAGGTTTTATTTAGCTTGGTTTCTATCTCACCGTTAGCTCTGTCATTGTTAATTTTATGAGGCTACACATATTTATGTATTGATTTTCTACTTCATTTACTTCCTTCTGTGTTGCATCATTAGCATGAATGCTGTTAAAAAGGTCAACACAAAAATATAAAGCGTTTGTCCAACAGTGATTAGAGATTTGTTTTGGCTTTTTTTGTTTTGTTTGGGTTTTTCTTGTTTGGTTTTTTTTGTTATTTGGTTGTGGGTTTTTTTGTGACTGTCGCATATTTGTCAGAAAGGGGCAAAAGAAATGAGCTACATCTGAAGGATGCTTTCTTTTACAGCCTTGTAGCTTAGACATGTTATATATCAAATCGAAACTGCTTCTCACATTTCCTTTAGTTTCTGGATGAATGCTCAAGTGAATGAGATACACAGAAAATGGGTTTAAAACCAGTCTGCAAAAGCAGGAGAAGATCAAGCCATTGGATTTATGGGTGTCAGAAGCCCTTCCTGGATACTTTGTTGACCTGTGGCAAAGAAAACATGATAGTTTTAGAAATGTAAAGAAGTATGGGTGAGACAGTGGAACAGGTTGCCCAAAGAAGTTTTGGATGCCCCATCATTGGAAGTTTTCCAGGTCAAGTTGGATGGGAGCTTTGAGCAACCTGATTAGTGAAAAATGTTCCTGTCCATGGCAGGGTGTTGGGCTAGATGGTTTTTAAAGGTCTGTTCCAGTCCAAACTGCTCTGTGATTCTGTGATGGCTCTAGGAGAGTTTTACTGGACAAATTTCTTGTGTCGATGCTGATCTGTAACTTTGGAACTGTTGGGGTGTCATCTATGGTTAATTCAGTGTATTTGACCACATTACAAATGCAGGGAACACAGAAATCTCTGGGCAGAAATTGCAGTAAGTTGAAAAAATTGAAAAAAAGTTCAGTAATTGAAAAACGTTGTCATATAATGGTGATTGTCTGGTGATCAAATACATTGCCAACCAAACTAACACTAGAGACAATGTAGCCCTCTGGTGAATGAGGTGTGTTCCCTGGAGACAGAGGATACAAAGAAGGCAGAGTTGCTGAATGCCTTCTTTGCCTCTGTCTACGCTGTTGGAGACTGTCCTCAGGAGCCTCAGTTCTTTGAGATCCCAGAGGAAGTCAGGATAAAGGAGGAGTTTGCCCTGGTTGAGGAGGACTGGGTTAGGGATCAATTAGAACACTTGAACATCCATAAATCTGTGGGCCCTAATGGGATGCACCCGTGGGTGCTGAGGGAGCTGGCGAAAGTCATTGCTAGGCCACTCTCCATCATCTTTGGTAAGTCGTGGAGAACAGGAGAGGTGCCTGAAGACTTGAGGAAAGCAAATGTCACTCCAGTCTTCAAGAAGGGCAGGAAGGAGGACCCAGCTAACTGCAGACCTGTCAGCCTTACCTCCATCCTTGGAAAGGTAATGGAACAACTTATCCTTGGCGCTGTCTCTAGGCATATCAAGGATAAGAAGGTTATTAGGAGCAGTCAGCATGGCTTTGCCAAGGGGAAGTCATGTTTGACCAACCTGATAGCCTTTTATGAAGACATAACCAGGTGGATGGATGGTGGCCATGCAGTGGACATGGTCTACCTGGACATCAGCAAGGCCTTTGACACCGTCTCCCACAGCATCCTCATAGGTAAACTGAGGAAGTGTCGTCTGGATGACCAAGTAGTGAGGTGGGTCGCTAATTGGTTGAAGGGAAGAAGTCAGAGAGTTGTGGTCAATGATGCAGAGTCCAGCTGGTGGCCTGTATCTAGTGGAGTCCCTCAAGGGTCGGTACTGGGGCCAGTGCTATTCAATATATTTCATCCATGACCTGGGTGTGGGATTAGAAAGCACTGTCAGTGAGTTTGCTGATGTCACAAAACTGGGAGGAGCGGCTGACACACCAGAAGGCTGTGCTGCCATTCAGAGAAACTGAGACAGGCTGGAGGGCTGGGCGGGGAGAAATCTAATGAAGTTCAACGAGGGCAAATGTAGTTTTGCACTTGGGAAAGAATAACCCCATGTGCCAGTATAGGTTGGGGACTGCCCTGCTGGAGAGCAGCGCAGGGGAAAGGGACCTGGGGGTTCTAGTGGACAGCAGGATGGCCATGAGCCAGCAATGTGCCCTCGTGGCCAAGAAGCCCAGTGGCATCCTGGGGTGTATTAGAAGGGGGATGTCTGGTAGGTGAAGAGAGGTTCTCCTCCCCCTCTACTCTGCCCTGGTGAGGCCACATCTGGAATATTGTGTCCAGTTCTGGGCCCCTCAGTTCAAGAGAGACAGGGAACTGCTGGAGAGAGTCCAGTGCAGAGCCACAAAGATGATTAAGGGAGTGGAACATCTCCCTTATGGGGAAAGACTGAGGGAGCTGGGTCTCTTTAGTTTGGAGCAGATTGAGGGGTGACCTCATTCATGTTTATAAATATGTCAAGGAGGAGTGTCAGGAGGACGGTGCCAGGCTCTTTCTAGTGATGTCCAATGACAGGACAAGGGGCAGTGGATACAAGCTGGACATATGAGGTTCCACAGAAATATTAGAAAAAACTTTTTCACTGTGAGAGTGACAGAGCACTGGAACAGGCTGCCCAGGGAGGTTGTGGAATCTCCTTCTTTGGAGAATTCAAAACCCGCCTGGACGCGTTCCTGTGTGACCTACTGTAGGTGATCCTGCTCTGGCAGGGAGACTGGACTAGATGATCTTTTGAGGTCCCTTCAAACCCCTGACATTCAGTGAATCTGTGATTCTCTGATCAGTGTCTGCCTAGTCCCTGGTGTACAAATTATAATACTTAAGGTGCAAGACATCTTCCTTGTGTTTGATACAGCAGTGCTACTGTGTACTACTGATCTCCAGGTCACAGCGGTTGAACTACAGCAGCTTGCCCAACATGTTATTGCTTGCAAGATCAGTGCTTTCTGTTTTGTCGTATACACCCTGTTTTCTGAGGTATGTTGTCTTGTCACAGAGGTAAATATACTGGATTTCATGAGATTGTCTTCCCTAGCACTAATTAATACCAGCAGAACGTGTTTTCCATACTCTGTTTCTTATTGCAAAGGAATTAGAGATAAGAATTTGCAAGAAATTTAGTGGAATCAAAGGTGTCAGAGAAAAAAGCGACAGAAGGCAGAAGAAAAACCAAAGAAGTTGACTTTAGATGAACAGCGTTTAAATGCGATCATAAAACCAAAAATCCTTGGGGTAAATCAGGATGGTGCATCCAGAGAGATTCTCATAGAAAAAACACTGTCAATTAAAGAAAAAATAACTAGAAAAGAACTCTTTGGTCTACCCTAACAGTGAAATTTTGAAATTGAGAGGATTTTAAAATGTTTGACATCTGTAGAACTATAGTTACAGTGCTAATGTAGGGGAAAGCTTTAGGTGGCGATTGTTTCTAGTAGCAATAGCATCATTTAACTTCGTACAGCTTGTTCAGGTTTTTGTGTGACCTTAGAGACCTGTTCCACAGCCCTGATAAAATCCAGTAGTGTATTACTTCACCTCTTTATACTATCATTACAGTATATTTTTCTCTTCACGATTTGTTCATACCTAAAGCATTTCTGAATTATGTGATCATATTCTGCTAAAATTTCCCAAAGGTGCAATTTGCTTTCAAGAAAATGACTGCAGTGACCCAAGATTTTGCCCCGTTGCAATAGTGATAAATAAGGAGGTGCCCCTGGAAATAGACTGACCTCTGAATCCCATATTTGTGTTTAGTCTTTTTCATTAGAAATGAGAGCACATGTCCATCAGTAGGTATTCTGCTATGGACAGCCAAGGTGAAGATCATGTGATAATCATTACACTTGTGTATGTATTCACAGGACGGATCAGGGAGAGGGGCCTAAACCAGGAAATAAGGCCATATGGCTCTTCAGGAGAAACAGCTTTTTGAGTATAACGTCAGCTTTGTCAGGGTTGATAGCCAGGTGTCTTTCTAGTCTACCCAGGTCAGCTTTGTGCTTTAGAAAGGTAGCTCAGGAACTTACTTGGCTTGGTGTTCCCATTGACACTGTAGGGAGGGCTGATGGAATTTCTTTACAGAGAAAGCCCACAAGATCAGACCTAAACTCACCCCATTTGTAGCAAAATTGTTCCTCTCTGTAGAATCTCATTTTTGCGCACTCCAGATGTCACTGAACTAAGTGAGAAGAATGATGCAGACTGTAGGCTTGATTTTTATACAGGTAAAGAGTTTGTTTTCACACACAACTTCACAATTAGCAACTGAAGGTACTTAAACAATGAAAATGTTATTACATGCTAGTTAAATAGACATTTGAGAATAGAAGTGCAGCCACTCTTCTGGCTTGATACAGTGATGGCAGGAATGGCCCATGCTTTAGGATAATTGCTTTAATTGAAACAGGTGTGTCACAGTGGTGCAGCAATTTAGCCACTTCTCACTCTGAAGTTTACGAGCAGGCTTCTATAATTTTCATTTCCATTAGTGGAATGTCTCTGAGAAGCATCAGGACTTGCTTGAAAACATTTGCCATTATCTGCAAGTAGTTCTAAAGTGCTTTCTGTTGTACTTCCCACAACGAATCCATTTTGGCTCACTTCAGGGGATTTGCCTTGCAGAATTCCAGCAACCAAGAGCTAGAGATGCATTTTGAGATACATTTACTGGATGTGTGTCAGGTGTGCTGACTGGGAAAATCAATGCCTTCTGGACGGATGAGGGGCAGTTCATTATGCTAAGGCCACTGATTAGTGCTGAATTAAATGTTCTCATTCTGTTTCCAAATGTTAAATTGCAGGGACTGTTTGAAGTGCTAGTGAAACTTTTTCTGTAGTTCCTTATTATGTCGTTTTAACTGATCAGGGCAAGCAATATGAAGAGATGAGTGACTGAATCTTTGAAAAGATTACAAAAGGGTCAAGAGACTAAAGGTCTTCTGTTTCTGGAGTCTCATTTCAGCTAGTATGTATGCTTGCCATCCTCATCCTACATACATCCTACATACATCCTACATACATCCTACATACATCCTACATACATCCTACATACATCCCAAATGGAAATGAGTCTTCTTGAGACTAGAGGAAAGGTTGTGCAAATCTCCAAGCAAAGATCGGAGTCTGGGTCTCTTGTGCTTCCTTATGTTTCTCGTGCTCCATTTTTTTGTCATCGGGTCATGACTCTTGGCTATACTTTTTTTTTTTTTTTTTTTGGTTAGGGTTGACTGTGGCAAGCTTTTTGTGTGGTTATAGGAAATCCTTGACAGCTGAGTGAGCAACAAGCAATGACATTGTGCTCCAATACCCTACATGGAACTGGGTGTGGCTGATCCCAAGACATATGGTGATCCATCTTTCGGGCAAAACTGGTTAAATGGTGTGTAAGTGTCACTGTTTTTTACCAAAGCATCCTAAGGCAATGGGATTGTAGAACCAATTTTTAAGTTCTAACTTAATTGAAATCAGCCTTAGTTAAGTCAAACAAAGTATGTTAATGCTGATTTGCTAGAAACAACTGGTAAAATACAGATATCTAGAAGTTAAAGCACGGATATCTAGAAGTAAAGCACACAATCTACAAACGTTAAGAATTACTAAGCAAGAAATAGGTTGGCATCTGTGCAGAGGACTTGCTTTCCTAAATCTAGCAGAGTTGTTATCAAAGATGAGTATTACCCAGTACTTCTTTCTCCCTTCTAAACACACAGAAACTTATCTTTTAGAGCATTGCAAGATTCGTAAACTGATGTATCTGTTTAAGAGTAGCCCGCAGTCTTTGATTTTTACTTTGCCTTCCTGTTTTAGTGCATTAGACTTGAGATTTGCTTTCACTGATATGCTTGACTTTTTTTTCTTCATTCTATTGCTTTTTTACAGCAACAATCAAAAGTTTATTCTTTTGCCTTATGTGTGCAAGTTTTTGATTCCTATATGGTCACGCTAGTCTGCGAAGAAGTTCTTATCTTATTTGGTTCTTGTGAGATTGAGCAGGTCTTGTCAAAGAAAGCCTCAGATCCCATGTTTCACGATATGTGCATTTTTGGGCAAGCACATGCCAGTAACTAAAGAAGAGTTTTGCTTGTCAGAAGAACCCTTTCAGGTTATGGATGACTGCATAAATTCTCTTACTGTGTTTTTCATTGCCAAACTAATAATACATTTTATTTCTACCTTTGAGTCAGTTTACAAGTAGGAGTAGTTGAAGCATGGCTTAATTTTGTCAGGATATGATAGTTTCTATTACATTAACTTTCAAGGGAACAAAATTCATCTCAACTTACATTATATTACAAGTGCAGTAACTTCAAAGAAATATTCAGCGAGAGATGAAAGTAATGAAGGGGGAAAAAACTCTAGATGAAAAGTAAAGCATTGTTACTGTGGAATCAGTATTGGGTAGTGTTGCATTAAAGCTCGACTTCTGCTTTTGTTTCAGGTTAAAATGATACTGTTTTGAAGGCAGAGTTTTGAGTGGGCTTTAATTTTCAAGTGAGCTGCATTCAAGCATCTACATCTTTGTAAAATTTCTGAAAGCAAAATCATTGTGTAACAGGAAAAAGCTAAAGGCAGATGGAGTAGATTTGAGACAAGAGACTTTGTAACTATTCCTAAGATAAAGTTTGACTCTACATTTAAAGTCAGGCAAGCGTTTCAAAATAGCGGTATTTCACCTTTTAATATAATTTTTGGGAAGTAAGGTGTAGGTCTTGCATTCCTGCTTAGTATCAGAGTTAACACGCAATCTAAAAGGCAGATTAACGGCAGAAAAAATTACCAACATTTAATTCAAAACAAACTCACATTTGGTTTCTCACAGGTAACTTGGTAGCACTAGCTGCTCTCTTCAAACCAGTAAACATTGCACCACACTGCAGCACAAAATAGCTCACTTGTATGAGTCTCTCCTCAGCAGTATGACACTTTCTTCTGTATATAGATAGAAAAGACAAATTAAATATGGCAGCCATATTAAATTAAAGTTTTATGAGATGTATGTTTCAGAACCTTTCTTCCATCAAGTGTGATGTTAGATATATTTCACTCCCTTTTCTTATACAAATAAAGCTTGCCTTCTCATATAAAAAAAATCGATATTGTTAAAAGAAATGCAGCTGAGCCTTCAATAAATGTCTTGATGCCTTTCTCATTCACACTTAGCTAAGATCAAAGCTGCAGACTTAGATGCAGATATATTGTTTGGAAATAGAATTAATTAATCTTCCTTTATCTTTTCAATACAACTTCCTCACTTTTATATTTAGAATTTCTTGAGTAATTAAGCCTTGTACTGTCCATTTGCACAGTGGTAAACTTTCTTATATATATTTTTATTATGATTATTATATAATGTCAGCACTTTAGGAATATTTCTCCAAAAGCACTTACTCCTCCATACCCAGCACACAGGGAGCTCTTTAACTGTGCCTGAATAGTTGGGTCCAACAGTTCTTTCCTGCTCTGGGGTGTGGGAATGCCTTTTGGGTGCTTCCAGTCTGTGTAGGGCTCAGGCACAGTTGTGCATCATTCTTTACTAGCGCTCTCCTTCTACATGAAGAGGAAACTTAGGCTCTTGGCCAAGTAGGTGCTGTGGAAGACACTAGCAAATCTCTCTTCTGCACAAGGAGGACACCAAGATTCTGTGAAGCTGTAAAAACATGTTTTTACCATGCAATTTAAACATGGGTTTTTTATCCCTTCAATTTCACTTACCTGTGTCCTTACTCAAGTCCATCTTAACAGAAGAAAAGGCACCTGAGCAGGAACTTAAAATGAGACCTTTTCACTTAAAGACTGAACGTGAACTTTCTGTGCATATCTGAGGTAATCTCAGGTGAGATTATTTTATTCTTTCCATACACTGTATCAAGGAACTCCTACTATATATACAGTTTGGGATTCCTTAGAAAGTATTTTGAAAAGGCAGGAGAGTTCCAAAAAGTGCAGAAAGGAGTTCTATAAAGCCTTTCTTGTAGTGGGAAGAGTAATAATCCCAGTTTACAAACTGTAAGGAAGGCAAGGCTATGACAGTTACTTCATGAGAGTCTGAAGACCTTAGGGGACAGATTTCTGAGACAAGCTATGTCATTAAGTTTGCAGATGAAATTATATTCTGTGGCTGGAAGTTGAATCCAAGCAAATTCAAACGTGTAAAAAAATTAATTCTTAAATCGTCTTCATGCTTTAAGCATCCCGCTTAAATCCATATTCTTTGAAGGACTGCTTTTAGCCCATAGGAACTGAAAATAGAAGACGCTTGGTTACTCCATTTCTTGTGATATGAAATGATATGGTCAGACTGACAAAGCTTTTGATCTTACAATTCTGTTAATATTTTTTTTTTTCTTTTGAAACTGTGTAGGAAGCTTCATAGCTTTTTGTTTCTACTTTTTACTGTGTGAGTTATGGAAAATTAGATGAGACTCTGAAATCAAATAACATTGCAGCATTGCAGCAAATAGTTTATCCTAGTGTCATAAAACCACATGAATTTGCTCTGAGTTAAACAAGAAATTCACTACTATTTATTTTGACAATTAAGCATTTCAGCAAAACCTGGCATTTTTTTCAGAATGCTTTTACCATGGAAAAAGTAGCAGCCACCTTTCCAAATGCATTTTGACAAATATTACTCTGCTCTAATGTGTTGGTCAGGATTGGTCCTCTTGAAATATCATCACGCGCTACCATATTGAGCATCACCCTATATGATTTCTCGTGACAGAAAACTTTTTGGAAGGATGAGTATTCACAAATGTTTAAAAGATGGCAGCTATCCTCCAAGGATCTCATAAACACATAACGAACACAAGACACTAAGCTCTCGTGTCCCTATTCTATAATTTTCAGTCAGCCTTCAGCTGGGTAAACTTTGTTTCAGATACCTCCTGAGTAAAGAATGAATGAACAAAATTTGGAAATAATTTATTCAAAAAAGAGGGGAAATCCAATAAAGGGATAATTGTGGACTGGAGCTCTAGAGTTTGTTTGTACAAGGACTTACATGGGATCCTTGACAAGTTTTATATTCTCCTTAGCTACATCTATCCTGTACTTCTAGCAGTGCATCCAAAGAACCATTTTAACTCTCTATATGCCCACCATTTCCATATCACAGAATCACAGAATGTTAGAGGTTGGAAGGGACCTCAAAGATCATCTAGTCCAACATATCTCTTGATATTCACAAAGAAACAGCTTAGATACTTACCTGCGAAGAAGCTCAGGTGCACTGCAGACAAGTGCGGGTCAGGTTGCCTGACACATCAGGAACCTGGGAGATACAGTTTTGTTCAGTGAAGTGCAGCAGCTGTGTCTGTTCCTGAGTCTCTTACTGTTGCTCCACCAGGCTGTGATCGTGAACTACTTCAGGGGTATTAAGCTACCCTGGCGTCTTAATATATATTTTATTGGTCAGCAAATCAATTTTTTTGTGATTTCATAGAATCATGAAATGATTGAGGTTGCAAGGGACGTTTTGTACAACCACCCTGCTCAAGTAGGACCACCTGGAGTCAGGACCATGTCCAGGCGCCTTTTGAGTAGCTCCAAAGAGGGAGATTCCAGAACCTTCCTGGGCAGCCTGTGCCAGGGCTCACAGCAAAAAAAAAGCAATTCCTGATGTTTGGTGGCAGCCTCCTGTGTTTCAACTTGTGCCTGTTGCCTATTTCATACTGTCACCCTAGTAACACTGTGGAAGAGCATTTGTCTTCTTACTAGCATCATATTTTACATCTTAAAGGGAGAGCAGAACTAAAAAAAATGTTCTAGATTTTTTTTTTGTAAGGTTTGGAAGTAATTTTGTTGCAATAAGGACAGTAAGGAAAGATCACTAATGACTACCCTAATACTGTGCTGCCAAAATACCCTAAACCTACCAACCCTGTTTCTAATGAAGTCAGATCATGTCCAGTGTTCAAATATACATTGTTTGCTTTAGACATTAAAAGGTAACTGTTGCATTTTTAATAATATCACCTATTTGTTAAGAATCTAAGAGTGAGCAGAATGTGTGAATGTGCTTTGCTTTCTATACTCTAATTTCATATTTATTCTGAAATACTAGTTGAAGCTATTCTAAACATAAAATATTCTGAGCTATTTTACCAGCATTTTTGTTGGTGATCATTCTGCCTTGGTCTAGAAGTTGTCTGTACTTTCAAGGTGATTGTCTGACTTGTTTCTTCAGCACCTCAAATTTTTAAGGTGGGAGGGAAACTAATGCTCTGTCTTCTGATATTCATAGGGGATTCAAAGTGCATTTCAAAATCATTTTTTTTAATGTTTTCTTCTCTCTAGAAAATACAAAGGATATTCTTGTGATATATGAACGAGAAGCAGAAGAGTGGGCTCTGTATTTAAAGTCTCTTTTTGGACACATAGTGAACGAAGAAGGAATCTTACTCTACAATCTAGAGACTTTGTCTTTGAAGCACCAGGAGATACTCTCTTTACATCATTATAAATGTAAACTGCTCATACTATCATGTGGGCTTATTGACTGCCTGGATAGAAGGAGAAGCTATTTTCTGGAGCGAGTTCTAAAACCTCTGGATAATGTGGTGATTCTACTTTGTGGGGTGGAGAATTCAGAGAGTCTTCATGAGATACTGAACCTAGATGGAGGCAGCAAAGAGATTTCCACTGAACAGGAACCTCAGGAATATCTCTCTGTTGTAACTGAAATTATTCAACCAGGTAATATAAACCTGAAAACATTGTATGATTATTAAAAGAGGTTTTTTAATCTGTATTAATATAATTAGGAAGATTAAAAAGTTATAATTTTGATTTTTTGGAGCAATTATGTGTCTTCAGCTTGGTCCAACAGTTTTAGTTTGATGATGCATTTATCATTGAAATGTGATAAAACTGTTTTAGTTCGGCTTTATTTTCACAGGGAAGCAACTTTGGAAGGTCTAAAATCTGCCACTGGCACTACCATCACTACTTTGTTGTGAGAATGAAGAGTTGACTTGCTTCTTTGTCTCCTGAGTTTACAAATCTCAGAAATAGTACTAAACTATGGGTTTGTTTCATCACTTCATGTGCCTTAATGTGATGGCATATATATCTCTAGTGAAAAATAATTCCTGAGTAAGACCCAGTTTCATGGATGGCTTAATTTCCTGTGTGAAACACCAAAGCTGTAAGAGCAGAAGTTCTCTTCCACTTCAACCGGCGCAAGTAGCAAGTCTGTACTGGAAGGACTAAAACTATCCAGTTTGTATGTGTTTGCACATCCATGGAAACTACAAAGAAGCATTAATGTAAAAATCGGCACTTCTGGAATGTAAGAAAAGGCTATCTGAGGGTGAGAGGTACTGAAATGGAGAAGTCTGTGCACGTGATTTGGTTTAACCCAAAGTTTAATTTTGCCAGGCTGCTTAAATGAAACCAAGAAATAGCTTTAGAAAGATAAACGTATGGGCCACTTTGGAAAGGCGATGTAAGTTGTGCGCAGGTTTCAGGTAGATGGCTGTGTGTTTTCCTTTGAGAACATGTTTACTACTGCTTCTTTGTAGTTTCTAGATTTCTTACTTTCTCTCGGCTCTTGCTATTTTGTCGTAATTATGTCTACTAAACAGATTATTGTGTGTTTGTTACCTGCAAGGTTCCCTCTTATTGGCATGGGAGCTTGTGCTTGAGAAAGATATCCTGCAGTTCAGGATATCAGGTTCATAGATTAAGCTGCTTTTGGATGCAGATGAACAACGACAAGTATACTTTTCAACACAGGGGGAGAGAGACTCCAGCTGAGGCAGAATGACCTAGCTGGATGTCCCTGCTGTCATGTGCTTGAGCAGATAACCTTGAGCATACTATAAAGCTTTCAAACCTGCCCACAATGTGTCTACACAGTCTGACTACATCAGATCAGTGCTTTCAAAACTATGTTTTAGACTCCTCTTCCCCAACCATCTCCCGTTCTAACGTTTCTTGCTATTAAGTATTTATTAACTTTTTCCTCAGTGTATCTTTTTCTGAGCATCTCTCAGACTTTGAGTTTTGGAGTTAAAGTTGCCTGATTTTGTTTCAGGAGGGAACATTTGCAGTTTTTGACTGTGTCTGATGAGTAGCTTCAGATTGAAATTCCTTGGCAGCTTTTTAGTGAAATGAAAACAGTGGGTCTGTTGCCGTAAGAGTGGCAGAATAATTTTTACTGCCTTAAGGGTGGTAAATCAGTCTTTCAAAGAGTACTGCTTCAAGGATGGGAAGAGATGACGATGAAATTTTCCGGTCGGTTAGCAGAAAAGATATTAAGATAGCGTGCACCTGGAGATAGCAAGTAGACTGTCATTTAGAAGGTTTTAACAAGCTGTTCGTCCTTGGGCATGTATGGAACCAGACCTAAGCGGGGCTTTCCTAGTCAAAACCCTCATTATGGAGATTAGAGGGTAACAAAACATCAAAAATTATTTATGAAAGGCCAGAAATGAGCCAAAATTAAATGTGGCAGTGGAAGCTGGCAACCACCACCTCAATTCAGAGCGCTGAAAACTCACCCCCCCTGCCTCCACCCTCAAGGAGCATGCGTGCCAATTTACGTGAGAGGTGAAGCTAATTTTGATATACTGATCCAGTGATAAATTTAACTGTTATCACTAACCAGTAATTGTAGAATTAGTGGCAAGTTAGGTGTGTTTATACTAATAAGTTACAAAATATATTGCAGTTTTTTGATGAGGTATGCTGGTTTCATCTCGCATCCAAGCTTGGCTAACTTTCCTAATAAACCAATGGTGTCTTTCTAAACTGTCGTTTGGTTTAGAGAGTTCTTTCTTTACACGTGCTACTTTTGGCAACAGGTCTATACTGTGTGTGTCTATATAGGAAGGAACTGGGCCCCAAGACAGTTGACTTGTGCATGGGAAATTGCAGACTTTTGTGTAAACAGTTTCCTAGAAGACAGTTGACGGTGCTTTGCTTAAGTCTATGCATTCACAAAAATATGTATTGCATCTGCCATTGGGATTTTGTTTGCATTGTAATGTCAAGTAACTAACAGGTGCTCAAACGATCTTTTCTTTGGCAGTGATCAATATCAGCAACTTCAGAGACAAGTGCAAAGCTGAATTAGTCAATGCACAGTGGAAGGTCTCACACTCAATGTGTACGTTTTTACCAGGGATGCACAGACTGTGGCTGGGATCAGACAAGTTCAATTGACTGAACTAGATCCAGCACTGGGAGTAGTGTTGTTGTCTGGTGCTTCGGGGTGTAAGCCCTCCTCCACACACATAGCTGGGAACTGCTCTGGCCCTGTTTTTTCTGTAGAGGGGTGCGCTAACCATCAGGCAGGCCAGTTTAGATTGGTGCTTGGTAGGAGAGCTCTACACTGTTCTCTGTTGCACAATGAAACTATTCCAAGTGCAAGATTTGCTGTCAACTGGGTCTTGATTTAAGCTCCGAGGAATGAAGATGTGCATGTGACTGTTGCAGTGTATGTATTTATCATATTCTTTTGTTGAATGTTATTAAACTCTCAGCCTATGCGATATCAGTGGCAAGGATTTTGACAGATTATGAGCCCGGAGAACAGATTTTTCTGCTGTATTTAAAATGGTTTGCTAAGGGATTATTAAGTATACTTGGATTATTTTTCCTTTGGAGCAATTTTTTTTTATACCTTTCTTCAGGACTATGCATTCACAAAACTTCCTGTCTCTCTTCATATGGTTCGCATGTCTGTGGAAGCTGATGAAATGCATCCCAGAGTCATAAGGGAATTGGCTAACGTAGTTGCCAAACCGCTCTGCAAGACATTTGAAAAGTCATGGCAATCAGGCAAAGTCCCTGGTGACTGGAAAAAGGAAAACATTGCACCCATTTTTAAAAAGGCTTGAAAGAAGGACCCCAGGAGCAAGTGGCCTGTCAGTCTCTCCTTTGTGCCTGGGAAGATCATCATAGAATGGATCCTCCTAGAAGCTCTGCTAAGGCACGTGGAGGTCAGGGAGGTGATTCAAGACAGCCAGCATGGCTTCACCAAGGGCAAGGCCCGACAGACCAACCCAACGACCTTCTGTGATGGAACAACTACATCAGTGGACAAGGGAAGAGCTTGTCTGGACTTCTGTTAGGCCTTTGACATGGTTCCCACAACATCCTTCTCTCTAAATTGGAGAGATGTGGACATGATGGGTAGGCTGTTTCGTGGACTAGGAAACAATTAGATGGTTGCAGTCAATGGCTCAATGTCCAGATGGAGATCTGTGACAAGTGGTGTCCCTCAGGGGTCCATGCTGGCATCTGTACTGTTTAATGTCTTCATCAGTCGCATAGACAGTGGGATCAAGTGCAACCTCAGCAAGTTTGCAGAGGACACCAAGCTGTGTGGTGTAGTTGACACATTGGAGGTACGAGATACCATCCAGAGAGACCTGAACAAACTTGATAAGTAGGCCCGTGTGAACCTTATGAAATTCAACAAGGCCGACTGCAAGGTTCTGCACCTGGGTCAGGGCATCCCCTGGTATTGATACAGGCTGGGGGATGAAGGGATTGAGAGCAGCCTTTTGGAGAAGGACTTGGGGGTACTGGTGGATGAAAAGCTGGACAGGAGCCAGCAGCATGTGTTCACAGCCCAGAAAGCCAAAAGAACCATCCAAAGAAGCATGGCCAGCAGGTCGAGGGAGGTGATTCTGTCCCTCTGCTCTAATGAGTCCGCACCTGGAGTACTGTGTCCAGCCCTGGAGCCCTCAGCACAGGAAAGACATGGGCCTGTTGGAGCAAGTCCAGAGGAGGGCCACAGAAATGATCAGAAGGATGGAACACCTCTTGTATGAAGAAAGTCTGAAAGAGTTGGAGTTGTTCAGCCTGGAGGAGAGAAGGCTCTAGGGAGACCTTGTTGTTGCCTTCCAGTGCTTAAAGGAGGCTGTAAGAAAGATGGGGATGATGTTGAGGGCCGGTTTAGCTCATTGGGTTGAACGTGGTGCTTGAAACACCAAAGGTCGCGGGTTCGATTCCCGTTCGGTTCTCATTTGTTGCCTGACCTAGTGGAGAGGTGGCGTCCCTGCCCACAACAGGGAGGTTGGATTAAAATGATCTCTAAGGTCCCTTCCAGCCCAGGCCATTCTATGATTCTATGATGTTTTTAGCAGGGCCTGTTGCGACAGGACCGAGGAGTAATGGTTTTAAACTGAAAGCGGTAGATTTAGACTAGATATAAGGAAAAAGTTTTTTACAAGGATAGTGAAGCACTGAAACAGGTTGCCCAGAGAGAAGCCAAGTAGAAGCCCCATCCCAGGAAACATTCAAGATCAGGTTGGATGGGGCTCTTAGCAGCCTAATCTGGTTAAACATATCCTTGCCTACTGCAGAGAGTTTGGACTAGGTGACCTTTAAACATCGCTTCCAACCCAAAATATTTTATGATTCTATGGTCATGTTCTGTTGCTTCTCAATCTTTTCAGTGCTTGTTCCTTGTATTTCTGCTTTTGGAGATAGTGATACAAACACTTTCATGTATGTTTTTCATGCTTTTCCATTCCTTTATTTCCCTTGAAACGGGATGAACAGCTGTTCATTGCTGTTAACTTGTTCATCCATGCATTTGTACCTTCTTATCTCCTAAGTAGTAACAAGAGCTGTCATTCTACCAAAGTCTAAAACTTCAATGATATGCTTTAATTACAGTGATTATATGGTACCATACATTCATGCACCACTGCCACTAAATCCTCTTAATATCTTAGGACAGTGGGCCATCAAGATCCTAGGTCTAACTGATGCCAGGGCTCAGGAGTGGTTTGTGAGTTCTTAGGACAACTGAAGACAGATGCTAAATCAGGTTATTACCTCACAGTCTGGAAGAGTGTTAGCAGCAGCGTAGTTTAGGCATTAGTAATCACCACCATTCCATTACAGCTTTCTCCATGCACTGCAGAGTTCGTAGGCAAGATAAATTCTCAGCTCTCTCTTCTCTCCTAGATGCTGTCCTCTTTCACAATCTCTGCAGTCTGAGTACTCACATGTAAGCAGCCAATGATGATGGATTTTCTTAGACTGCCAGCTAGACTAGTGCTGGTGAGTTAAACCCGTTAATTTAGGTGGGTACTTTATCATTGTCTTCAGTGGGCAAGCATTTCACTAGATTTTGACAGATTCACAGATTTTAGACTTGGAGTCTATGAAGAAAGGAAGCTAAAGTTCTAATAAGAACCAAAGCTAAAGAGGAGATAAAATCACTAGAATTTTTGATTTTGTTTCTGAATACTGAATACATTGGGTGAGAGAGGGGTGTGAACTAAAGTCTTGGCTGTAAGATTTCTCACATGGACACACAGGACTGGGTAAGTAGAAGGGAGCTGTTAGGTGGTTCTGGCCTTGTTCACTGCTGGGGGAGATTGCAGTAGACGAGACCACACAGTTGTGTCTTCTCTTCCTCCTTCCACAAAGTATTTCGCATACCACTGTTGGTGTTTTGAGGCAGTGAGGTCATCTCGTTATGGAGGAGCGACTCAAATACCAAATAAACTTTTTAATTAAAAAGAAAATAATCTCTGTAAATTTATCTTAAGCAGAAGAGCAGAAGGGACATTTTGTTAGCTGACTTGTGTTGCAGTAGAATCCTCGTTTCCATTTTGCCCTCCCAACGAGTCTTTGAACAGCTCTGCAGGACTGCTGCTGAGATTATCAGATTAATAAAGCTTTCCGAGAGGTTGTGTTTCTCCATCTCCACACAGAATGATTGCTGGGATACCAGTGCAGTGATAGGAACTTTTAACAGGAAGGACTGTCAGCAAAAAGTGTGGCTAATATCACTGCCTTATTTCACCTGACACATGATTCTGGCGATTTCGAACCAGAAGAGAAACTGAAATGGCAGCCTGGAGGTGGCAACCACGGATGGGATGTTGAGACTGCCATACCCTGCTGCTTGAACTGTTTGAGTTCTTTGTTCTTCTCTTATTTCTGCAAAATCTGGAGAAGACTTATTTGTTAGAGAATCAGATTTCCTAGCAGCTCATGTTTCTGTCTGGCTAGTCATGGTGACCTGGACCCTTGGATTCTGAAGTATGCATCATGCATATGATACTTTTTCCTCTTGTTTTTCACATTAATTAGATGAAAACTGCTTACACCTGGAAAAGTGAAGGCACTGACATCTTAAAGTGAATGTGTTTTTGACTGCATTTAGGACAAATCATTAAAATTTTAGTAATAATAAAAGTAAAATTATTAGAACATAAGCATTACTGCAACAACATTTACTAATTTAATATGCTGTGATCTTCTTGTTGCTTATTTAGGTTTTAAATTTTTTATTGAAAATGAATTAATGGAGTTATCATCATTAACCTGATCTTTCAAGGTTGCCAGTGGACATCATCCAAATTTGTGTCTTGTTTATGGCATAACAGTCATCAGTCAGTATTTAGTTGCAGTTGTGAGGCTATTTCTAAAGCTTGCAAGTAATTTAAGATTTCCAGCAGGTAGTTTGCAGCTGAACTGTAAAAAGGCTGTGCGAATCTATAGCCTTACATGTCAGCTATATAATGTATTATTGACTGTCATCAGGTTTGCATTGTGGTTACCAATCACAATTCCTGAAAAGTTATTATTGGAAGGTGTTTGGAGAAGTCCTCTGGAAATGCACTCTCTCTATATTTTTTGACACACAAGTGTTGTTATAACAAAATTAATATCTGTAATTTCACCATTATGCATTTCTATTGTTACTGTCAGCTTCTTAGAAATAAGGCAAGAGTTGTGTTGTTTTCCAGTTTAAAAAACTTAACACTACTGCTGAAAAATTAAAATGTAGCACATACTTAAGTTCCTACTGAAAAAAATTTGATATTACAATAGCAAAAGAACAACTTAGAATCAGATTTTGCACTTGGTAAGATTTCTCTGTACTTACTTAAATGTCTCTGAGGACAGAACTTGGTCCAGAAAATGTTATTACAGTTACAAAGATAGATGTTCAAAAGTCAAAATGTTACAGGTACAAAGTAGCCTGTTAAACTGTAGATATAACCCTTGTCCATAGCACTGACTGACTTTAATTATGTAAGTGCATTTTTCCCACCCCCACCGAGAACCTGCCCTGATTAGTACACATGATAAATAGTGCTCAGTTAATTAGCAGTTATTTGATGCTTTGTTTTGTGTTCGAGTTTGCGTTTGCATTATTTATGCATTGAATGTCACTCAAATCCTGTTGAGAAAACAGAATTATTAATTTTCTAATGTGCTTTCCTGTAGAACTCCTTTCTGCATTGAGTGCTGCTCAAACATTTTATTTTTCATCATTTTAGCAAGATTAGGGTGAAGCATTTCTTCCACTTTATGACATTACTTTTGATAAAACTTACAGTATATAATATCTTTTACATCCATATTCAGACTCCCTTTAATTTCAGGTGTGTTTGTGGCTGTGCAGATGTCTACAGGTGAGCTGTAAGGTCTTCCACAGAAAATGCCATACAAAACTAATGAGCACTTCTGAAAAGCACGTTTTAAAAGCCTTCTAGCTTTTTTGCCTTGAAACGTCAGGCTGGGAACCTGAAATTACGTAAATTTTCTAGAGCAACAGTCAGCTAATGTCACTGTCTTTTCCTTTACTGGAATCCTCTCCTCATCCAGTAGACTTCTCTTATTACAAGAATACGTGAATCAGAAAAAAGTAAACAACACCTTCTTTAAGTACAAAACCACAAATCGATACCTGAGTAGGACTAATTTGTGCACCGTCCACAGTACAGATCAATGTTAAAGAAATAGGCAACGATATACTACAGAGGAGAAGGACTGCCTTTGAGCACTTGGGTTTATGCAACCTTAATAAATGCATTGTAAAACAATCACTTTCCCAGGCTCTCCTTCTCATCCTAGTTCTGGTGTCTTTTCCTAGTCACTCTTTTAAGTCTTGATGCCTTGTAGCAATATTCATTATTCACGTCTGGAGCACCCATCAGTATATGTGGGATCCCACCGATGCGGTACAACAGCATGTGTGCTGAGTTTGCTGGATCTCACAATATGGAGCTCAAGCCTTATCTTTTGCATCAATGTTACCTCAGATGTGGAAGAAAAACAGATGAAACTTGATGAGCATAATATGGCAGAAAGTCTCCAGGTAGTTATTAAGCCCTCAAAATTGTTTCAGCAAATCAAAATTGAGAGTTGTTTAATATTTGGCCAGTACTTTGCATAATGTGGCCATGGATTTTTGACCAAATACTGGAAAATGTATAGCCAGATTTATTGTAGTAACAAACACAGACAGCCTTGCTCAGTTGTCTTGTCTTCCAAACCCTGATGCCTACATTAATTTTCTCTGTTTCGCTTTCCTGCATGAGATTCATTCTCTTTCCTTTTGCCCAACTCCTTTCCCATTTTTTGCTGTGGTGACTGTGGGGATCAATGCGAGGACGGACGACACGACACCAATATGATGTTCCAATAATCGCCGCTTTATTGCAAAAGTAACACACATTTATACTGTTCTCACTTTCCTTAACACGCATCGTGCATATTGTGATTGGCTACAGGCTGCCCAGCACGAGCTGTTCACGCGCCACTCTGACTCCATTGATTGGTAACTGCCTAACAAACATGCATATTCTGTGTTTCATAAAACTGCCTCCTTAAAGTTGATAATTTTGCAGTTTCAAGGTCTTGCCATATCAACGCTTTGTCCTTTGCATGACTCCTACTTACTGACTTGTTTAGTTCTTTACTAGCGTATCCAAATAGTAGGATGCAACAGGTGACTTTCTCTTCCTCAAGACCTCATTTCTTATCTGATACATTAAATGGAAAAGATCAGTTACAGGGGTGTTTACTGTCTGAAGATATCTCTAGGCTTGTTCCTTTCCACTAGCCCTTGGATTTTAATTGGTTTTTTTCTATCTGCAAAACTGTAGTTTTAAAATAGCTTTCACTTACATCTAAAATAACATGCAGAATTTAATCTAAAAAGAAGAAAGTGGAAATTAGTGTGATGTTATTTACTTATTCCTGAAGTTTTAGGTTGCTTGTCCATTTGTTTTCTTAACTTTGTTTTATTTTGCCATTTTTTTCCTTCCCCTGCACTTGACTTCTTATGCTAAGATCTTCCCTAGAGCACGTTAAGCACTTTGTGAAACAATCAACTAGGATAGCAGTGATCACTGTCGTCAAAGTTGATGATCAATTGAAGACATTTCCGAGTAGGTACTATTAAAGAATTATTCTTTTTTTCCTAGGTGAGCCACAGAATGAAGATTGTGGACACTCTTTCTCTTATATCTATGCGGAAGTTCTTGCAGATGGTGAGTTGAATTCCCCTTGCATATACTCAAATAAAGCCAGTACTCTTCAGTTTCGTAGAGGAACAGGCCTCTACACCCACACACCTATACCCACACATTCTTGTGAGGATTGTGAAAAGGGGAGAGGATTCAACAGGGACGTTTCTTTTTTCCTTTAATTTCGGAGTAGAGAAAGAGAAAGACACAGAAAGCTTTCCTTTCATGTTGCAAGCATGAAGAGTTTTGCTTGTAGTAAAAAGAGAGCTGATTGGAAATTTCAGATAGATCAGTCATACTCACATTTGCAGCATCATTCATTGTCAGACAGTGGTTGAGAGAAGCCCTGCATGATGACTTCAGCGATTGTTGGCATTTGCCATTCTGGTTTGTTTATATTTGTGAGAGCCTGTAAAGGCTTTTCTTAGTAGGAAAAGAGACTGGCAAAATCTCTACTTGCTTTTAGTAAAGAGCTACATAGCATGTTTTCTGTCCCCAGTTCTTACTTCAACAGCTTTATTTCTGGGCTGACGCTGTTCCACCAGGATGCTGAGTGGTGGGAAAGGATGAGTAAGTTATTTTGGAATTCCTGGCATAACAGTTCTGTGCTACTGGACTCTGAGGTTACTGGCTCTGTGGGTCTGTTTTAGTGGCAAGGTGTAAGGACAGAAGGATGTTACAAGCTTGCGGGCTCTCACTGGCACAAATTCAGTCTACATGTCAGTTGTATATGAGATTTAGAATTTTAAATTTTTTTGTTAATTTTAAGACACCAGCATCAACCTGTGTGCTTCTAAATAGTCAACGTATTCCTGCGTACGGTGCTTTAGTTCACAATGCAGAACAATCTTGGAGCATGTGAATCGGATTCCTTTAAGATAAAACTGAATGGGAAATTGCACTCAGGGAGTTTAGTAGGTGCACCCCCAGTATTAAAAGGTGTGCATTCTACAGGTCTAGACCAGAACTAGTTGGAATTACACCCCTTTGAAATGTGTATAGTGTGGAAGGGAGTGTTTAACACCAACTATTTCTCTACTAAATCTTCTTCTATTAGTTCCCCCTGCCTTTCTGATTGTGACTGTTTCTGACTTTCTTGCCGTCTTGGATGTACTGGTGTTGTGGGGGGCCGGCCACTAAACGCAGACAGATGCTCTCTAATCCCCTCTCTCTCCCCAAGTGGGAAGGAAAAGGGAATGAGGCAGAGAGACTTAACAGATTGGAAAAGATCAAAACAGCTTTAATGAATAAGGAAATAATAAAAATAGTGAACTATGTACATATATACAAAATGGATATCAAACCCAATTCCCTCCACCCCGTAGCAATCACCACTGATAGTTCAGAGCAGGCAGCAGTGGGGAAGTCCCAGGCTCAGCGGCAGAGGGGAACTGGATACAGGAGCTGGATTCAGGAACTCGGGATTGGAATCAAAGGTAGAAGATCGGACAGAGTCCCCCCAGACACTGGCCATTGCAGAAAAAAAAGAGACAGAAGCTCTCATGATTGCTCAATTTATACTAAATATGATGTATTTGGGGTGGAATATTCTTGTTAGTCACCTGTCCTGTCTATTACCCACTGGAGGTGCAACCTTTTACTTTGTTGTGACCCCTCTTACTTCCCAGCACCCCCAGGGTGGCACACAAGAGCCAGCAGTGGCCTTGGTCACTACAGGAATAAGTATAAGTAAGAGCCTTTCTGCATCCCAGTCTCAGGCCATAACTGTAACCATCAGGTGTTATCACTGCCAGTAGCACACACTGTCTGCAGAAACATGCTGCTGACATCAGAATGTGCAGCCTCTAAGAAAAGACTGAGCTGAGAAGTAAAAATCACTGAACAGAACTGGTTCTGTTTAGCTCAAACCAGGACAACTGGTGTGATGGGAAGCTGCTGTAAAGCTGCACTGTTTTATCCCTACAGGCCTATTGTCAAGGTTTCTAAGGATGTTTTGTGTTGGTCCTGTGTTGACTGTGTCATGGGTCAGTGCGGTTGAAGTTTGTTGGTGTAAAGAACACTCTTTGTCATTACTGGCTCATCATTCAGGCATTCAATAAACTGGCATCACTGTTCCTCTCATTCATGATTATGATGTCCAGTAAAAGATGGAATGGTCAGAGAAAGCAGAGAATCCCTAGAAAAGAAAAGACTGGGGCGATGTTCCTCCAGGCTACCCCAGCTTTAAACCCTGCATCTCTTTATATGAATCCTTTTCTGCTTTCCTATGAGGACTTTAAGAGCAGCTTTAAGTCCAGGTTTCCCGTCATCTGAACAGCTGATGTTGTAATAAAGTGAATTGAGGATTTTCCAGCTAAAAAAGTCTTGCATTAAAAGCAAAAATTTCACTTAAAACATTTGCTGAAGTTGCCTGCACCACAGTTCTTGGCAATCATCTTGATAGCACTGATTGCATATAGCCTCTGCTGATTGATGATGTCTAGTTATTGCTAAGAGGATGAAAGAGATTCTCAATTGCTGTGGTGAGTGGAAGGGCCAACTACGAAAGAGAGACTCCCAATAATTGTTCTGTATGTGTGGTTAAGGCTCACTCGTGAACGAGTGTAAGGAAATAGGTAGTCAAGATTTCTTCTGTGGTGGTGCAACAGGGGGCAGTTATCTGATACCACTGCAGAACTTTGGAGGGAAAAGCAGCCCAAAACCAAGAAAGACAAGACCGCAGCTGCGAATGAGACAGTGTTTGTGCCCTGCAGAAAGCGAATCTTTAGGTAACCAGGCAGGATTTGACTTTAGATTAATTGTGAAAAAATGTTTCTAGAGACTTTCTCTTCTCTTTGCTTCTTCCTAATAAGAAGGAAGTGCATGCAGTGCTTAATTGTATGTATGACTCAAAACAGAAGTGTCAGGAGAAACAATAAACCAAGAAAGGATTTTTGCTAGAACCTGTTTTTGCTAGAACACCACTTTATGTAAGGTCTTAAGTGGAGACTGGCATGCTGAAAAGTGAAGTTAGTTTTGAGTATACAGGTATTGTACAGAAGAAAGGATAAGCTGAGAGAAGGTGGAATTTAGACTTGAACTGGAAGGAAAGTTGAAGAGATTAGAAGCATAATGCCAACTGAGAAATTTATGGCAACAAGGATGGTGTCGTGCTTTAAGCCCAACCATCAAGAAACCACCACATGGCCACCCACTCACTCCTCACCCCCTTTGGGATGAGGAGAAGAAAATGTAATGAGAGGCTTATGAGTCGAGACAAGGACAGGGAGATCACTCACCAATTATGGTCACAGACAAAACAATCTTGATTTGGAGAAAAAAAAAAAATCTGTTTTATTTGTTGCCAATCAAATCAGAGTAGGGTAATGCGAAATAAACCCAAATTTTAAAAACACCGTCCCTGACTCCTCCCTTCTCAGGCTCACTTTGCTCCTGATTTCTCTACTTCCTCCTCCACAGTGGTGCAGGAGGATGTGGAATAGGGGTTGTGATCAGTTCATCACATGTTGTTTCTGCTGCTCCTTCCTCCTCAGGGAGGGCTCCTCACACTCTTCCCCCACTCCAGCATGGCTCCCTTCCATGGAGTGAAGTCCTTCAGGCGCAGACAGCTGCAGCACAGGCTTCTCTCAGAGTCACAGCCTTCTTTGGGCACAGCCACCTGCTCCAGCGTGGGGTCCTGCACCAACTGTAGGTGGGCATCTGATGCACCATTAACCTTCATGGGCTGCAGGAGCTCAGCCTGCCATCTCACCACAGGCTGCAGGGAAATCTCTGCTCTGCTGCACCTCCCCACTGTCTTCACTGACTTTAGTGCCTGCATAGGTGTTTCTCTCACATCCTACTTCTGCTGCAGGCTTTCTTCCAGGGTTTTTTTTTTTTTTTCCTTTTTAAATGTGTTATCACAGAGGTGCTACCACTGTCACTGATTGGCTCGGCCTTGGCCGGTGGTGGGTCTGTGTTGGAGCCGACGAAGCTTCTTACAGCTTCTCACAGGAGTCAACCCTGTAGCCCCTCCACTGCTACCAAAACCTTGCCACACAAACCCAGCACAGGTGGCAACAGCAGTGAGCGGATGGCAGTCCATGTAAAGAAAAACAAACCCAAAGCAAACTAAATTATATCCGATAAAGCAAAGATAGATGGGAATGAGCAAGAGCTAACAATCAATAAGAAGTGATTGACTAAAGTGAATTGTGCGAGGCCTTGAGGGAGAAGGTCAGACAGTACATTGGAAAATGGAAAAACAATATGATCACTGAGGTCCTTTGGGGAAATATGAGTTACAAGCAGATGTGAAAACAATTGATTTGCTAGTGAGTGATGGAAAAGATCCGGTTGTGGAATGCTAATCATCATGATGTGAATGTATGTGGACTCATTCCTGCAGGTGATAATGGAACAAGTCAGCTCTTTAGCCACTCACAAATGTAATTATGTGCTTACTTTTATTTCTGGTTTCTATATAAGAAAAATAAACTTATTGTTAGAAAGCTGTATTTTTAAGACTTCCCTTGTGGCTCCTCACAAAATTTTCTGCTCCCCAAATAATCGTTATTTATGGTTTGTACCGAGATTGGAAAACTGAAACGATCTTACTAGGAATTGGGTATACAGCCTTGTAACCACACATGTGAATGCCTTATTGTGGAATTGGCATTTGTTATTTTACCTGCAAAATGGAGCTAACCCTCAGATTTAGTTACTCATTGGGTGATATTCAGCTTCAGAAAAGACTGTTCTATTTCTGTGAAATAGCTTCATCTTTTTGAACATTTGCCATTAAGGCTTGTATTGTAGCACTGATTAGCTGGACCAGTTATGGATGGGCAAGCAGAGCACAAAAAGAGGATTAAAAAATAATAACTGTCTGCTTGTTAAGTTTAACAGAAGACATCTTCTAGTCGTGCTCAGAGATCTCATCAAACTAACATATGTGTACATACTCTGTTGCCTCTATCCTTTACATACTAAACTGGAGAAAGGCCAGCACAATCCTATTTTAGTAAAATGTTCCTACTCTGAGGCCTAGGTGTTGGATTAAAGGGCAGTGTCTTAAAAGTTAAAGACCTCAGATTACTTTCCTAGTCATAACCCCAACAAAAGGAAAATTGTCAGGAGTTAGAAACAAGCATGGTTTTCAAATGTGTCTAAAAATATTACTCTTGATTGTGTTCCTGTGAAAGCAGTATACCTTTTTTAGCCCACTTTAAGGGTCAATAGATTCTAGCTATTTCGAGCCAAAGGTGGGAGTAAGTTGCAGAGCAGCCTGTCCCCTAATGAGTCAGTCTTACTGACAACTTATTTTTTTTCCCCTTCTTTTGTACCAATTGTGTCTGGCATGAGTCTTCCTGCTGACAGCAGCTGTGACAGCATGGCACGGGGAGACATGGTCTTTTTGATAGGCAAGACCCATGTAATTTAGAGTGTTACAGATCAAGAACAGCATCATAAATTTCATCCAGACGTTAGTAAGAGACCTGTAGAGGTATTGGAGCTCTGCTGACAGACTATGATACACAATTTGGTAAATGAGTTGATGCCATCCAAGATAGCTTCTGTTACCAGATGGATTTAAGGGATGCTATAATGTGGAGTATGTTGTCTTGTGTCAGTAAATGTTTGGATACTGTTAGTTTTATGTATCCTGCCCTTTGAGTAGGGAGAAGGCTAAGAGTGCCAGCTACCAGCATCTCTGCCCCTAGCCTTTCTCAATGCTGTTGTTAAAGGACTTTTCAGTTATGTTAAATGTTATGACCTTCCAGCCATCTAATTTTTTGAACTTTGGTGACTGGAAAGAATATTCTTCATCAAGAGAATAGCTTCAAACATGGCTAAGAGGGATGAGTGTGGCTACTCACTAGTAGTACCTTGATAATATCTGTAAAAGCTTAAGCCCCTATGCAGCCTGAAATTCGAGCTTTTGACCTGCCTGTGGGGTGTGCTCGCCTGAAGTACAACTTGATTCTAAAATGCTCCTCTCCACCGGTGTTCTTTTATGTCTATATAATTCAAAATGTAGCCACGTTTCTCTTGTGTGTCCAAGCATAGTGTGCAGTTTGTGCCAGGCTAGTTGGAAGATTGTATCTTGGGTTGTATCTTACAGAGTCACAAGGTAGCTGCAGCTAGGCCCTTTGGAATAACAAGTTGCAGGACCATCTCAGCGGGCAAGCATATTCTGGAGGTCTGCTCACAACCACGGATGCCTCTGCTATCAGTCCTTTTGTTTTCAGTGGTAATTTGAGTCAGCAGCAGGCGGATAACCTGTTTCTGATTTTGGGTAATGTTTAGTGCTGTATCATCCTTCATGGAAACAGAGGTGAGATGTGTGTGCTGATACCATAGAGAAATGGAACAAAAATGGCAAAGTATTCTTACTGTGCTATAACTCCAATAAGTCTGAAGTGGATAGATGGACTCCTTAGTAAAGCATTAGGCTTTAATAACTGAGAACTGCTGGTGCACACAGAAGGCCAGTCTCCAGTTTGCTTCTCCCTGGAGAAGAGGCAGAATGAAAGTATGAGGAATGTAGAAACTGGAAATAACAGGCTTAGGCTTTATCAACAGTTCTGTTGAGCACCTCAGTGACCTCAGGCAGGCAGTTGTTATTTCCAGACTAATAGTTCAGAAACTCTTTGGGACAGTCTTACTATGTGTCTAAAGCTCAGGAGAGTGACCGTGTTAATGCTGCTGCAGCAGCTGAAAATCATAGATTTGATTGCGGTAAACATAATTACATTAATTGATGCTAGATAGTAAAAGCTAAGCTTAGAGCCAAAAAGCCTCTTAAGTGTATGCATCTTAACTTAAGCAGTGGTATCTGAGTTGAGTCAAACCTTTCTACCAAGCCACAGACCAGTTAGGAACTAGTTAGTTGTCATAGCCTTAGATTGCCTCTGAATATACTTTCAGATGATTTCAACTGTATCTATGTGAAGAAATGCCTACAGTTTTGTGGGGATTATTTCTTAAATATTGATAAATTCATGGTAAATTGCTTTTTGCTGTTTGGGGTTATCTGAAGGCAGGATTTTTCAGTTTTACCAACAGATCCAATGTGGCTACACATAATAAGACTTTTATATTGTGTTTAGATGCTTTTGTGATGCTGCCATAAGGCTACAATTATATCAGAGTGGTAAATTGTATACAAAAACATGCCCAATAATACAAGAACAGGGGGATATTCACCTTTGGAATCAAATCAGTCTTTGCCTGCGTGTATATAGTATTGCATAAAACAATAGGTGTGGGGGAGTTCCAGGGATTGCTCTGTTATGGGAGGGAAATAGATGTGAATGAAAATTGCAGCAGCATCAGTTGCTAAGATGACAAAACCATCAGATATTCAGAAAAGGAAAAACTGTTTTTCATAACTTTTAAAGGAACTGTCAGTTTGATGCTTATTTGCAAGACAAATGGTTCACCGTAAATAAAATAATAGAAACGTTTTGGGGACATGGGCAAAAGAGGCCAACTCGCAGAAGGCTACCAGTTTTGACAGAAGAAGTCAACCATGCAAGAGAAACTGGGACTGAGAATGCTTTTGAGAAAAACAAAGAGAACTGTCAATGTATTTGCAAAAGATAGATGATTCAGCATAGAAGGAAACATTATGTAAAGCTTGTTCAATAATGAATATGTTTACCTTGGTCTGGAATTTATACATGATAGAGAACAAATTAAAGAAATGAAGATTTAAGTTAGATGTTTATATGTATGAGTATGTATTTAAGAATTTTCTGTGATTTTTTTTAGAAACCTTTCAAATTTCTAAGCACTTTCTCACCATCAGTAAAAGAAAACTTCTCAGCAGAAAAGGAGATTTGCTTTGAGATAATATCTTGGAAAGGGCTTATGGCAAAAATGAATAAATAACATGTTCATGCAGAGGCAAATAATCTCACTGAATGAAGCCCAGTGTGGTGGATGTTTTCTGCCTCCGTGTTTCTCACAGCCTTTCTCTGATCATTTATAGAGCAATTTATGCAGTTAGAGGCTACTTTTCAGTCCTACTCTGCTGCACGCTCTGAGTTCATACAGCATTTACAAATACCCACACTTTGAGAAGATTAACTTTCATAAAGGTCTATAATAAACTTAGGGTGGATTGCAGTAAGAACATGATGTGCATAAGTCTTTTCTCCCGATTTTTCCATATTGCAGAAGGTTACTTTGGGTTTTTTTTTAATCTGAATGTCTCTACTTCCATCCACATTTCTGCAGAGCACTCACAAATGTGTCTGAAGCTTTTGAATCACAAGGAAGTCACTTATACACGAGCACCATTTCAATTATATCTCATAGAACCCAGTGGGACCATCTCTGCCTTTATCTACCTCACGTTGTGCTGGCGAGTGGTCATACCATATTATGTGGGTTGACTCCTGAACTTAAACGGTCTGTCGAATTTAACCTAAGTGCTCTACAAACTGTAGAGGACAGTCTTTGGCACTGGAACACCCTGTCTTTTTCTTTCACGGGGCAGGATGGCCACGTGTGCTTAGTTATCTTTCCGTTCCTTGTCATCTGCCTAACCTGATTTCTCATCCTCTTGTATGTTGTGTGATCTAGGGATAAAACAGGACCCTTTTTGTAATGCCGTTTCGGTTCTTCAGCTAGCATTGCTTTAGCAAGACCTGAGGAAGAACTGAAATTTGTAAAGCTAGCAGGCATTTTGCTTTTGTAAAACCAACTAAATGTTTGGCTGTGAGATTCATTCCACGGGTAGCCTTAGAAAAGATAAATCTTTCATAAGTTTCTGGTTTCTGCTATTTTTAATACCCCAAATCTGTCACGTACATTGTTGACTCAAAACATGTAGCAAGTAATCAAAGACAGACAATTTATAATCCTCATGTAAACTGCAACAGGGAGAGATAAAGAGTATATTTGAAAAATTAGAATTTGGGGGTGGGAAGGAGGTTGGATATGGCATGAATATTTTTCAGAAACTGTGATGAGGCATTAATTTTTGAATCCACATGAGACTACAGAGGCTTCATTAAAATTTCTCGGTTTATGCAGAGGAATGTGATTTCAAAGTAATTTCATGAATTTGGTTAAAAATATTAAATTGAAAGCAATAATGCATTCCAAAAGGTTTTGTGTAAAATGTACCAAATTGATGTATTGAAGTTACATGAATTAACAGAGAACATTGAAGTAAAATTGAAAACATCAGCACTGTGCCCTCTTAAGTGAATGACTGTTACAGTAAATGTGTATAATATTTTATTATTTAAATATGAACTTAAATTTAAGATCAGTCCTTTCAATGCAGTAGATATTTGTCAAAAGTAGGCCAACAAAAGTAACCTGATGGAAATGGAGCATTGCCCTCTATAATAGACAATAATTGCCAGTAGGACTGCCCTAAATACTCGAAGGAAGATTATCATAGATTTTCCTTTCTTTTTAGCTTCTAGCTCATAGCACTGTATAAGCATCATTAGATACAGTTAATAATTTCTTATACTTCGATCCAACAAGGAAAGGTCTCGTTTTATTCATGCATTATTTTATTGCTACTTCATTTTAACAACCTCATGGATAGGTCATCATTACATGAAACATTAAAAGAACACATTCATCAAGCAACAGCTATCCTTTAATAATTTTTTTTTTTCTCGTGGATATTCCGGCATTATAGTGGTGTTCCTTTTATGTTTCTTTTAAGTGTATCTCCACATTCAGCTGTAAATTCTTGTTAAGTAATCTTTTTTGTGAGAGCCTTAGGAATTAGTAGAGCTCCCTAGCCATTGATTTCAGGTTGAAAACAGGACTGTGAAGAGGATTCACAGTGAAGATGACCAAAATTGAAGTGTTCAAAGACCTGTACGTCAGGCAACACCTTCTACCAGCATGAAACAAATATTGTCTGTATGTTGCTTCGTTTGTGTTACTAGAATCTCATAACTGTAATATTAAACCCTTATGAGTTACGTTGATTTAGTTAAAGCCATGAAGCCAAGGCTAGCTTAATCTCTGGTGTATCGCTTGTTCAGTATTCAGAAATAACACTTCATGTGGTTGCTTCATGTTTCACGTTTTAGGACAGGTCGTGTGCAGCTGCTGGTAGGAATCTGAGTGCTGGAGATCAATGCTGAAGTTTGGTTGTTAAATGTATAGTACTGGTAATACAGAACCCTGTTATTCTTGGACTGCGGTACATGGTTTTCATTGATTGTCAGGTAGACGTGAAAGGGGTCTTGCTTGATGGTTTTTAGCTAATAAATTGCTAACCATTTTTACAGTCAGCAGGGGAATCCCTCATTCTCCTAAATACTCAAGTCTTTGATGTAAGAGCCTCATTTCTTAATAATTTGTCTAAACGCTAGGGCTGTGCAATCCCAGTACTGAGTGGGTTGAAACCCTGGTATTGTAGCTATGTCATTAGGCGTAATAAAAATATTAAAGTGCAATTAATGTGGGTGGAAAACATTATCCTAATTTAAACCAACTTGTTAACACTAGCATTGACCTTCTCAGCAGGTGAATTATTGTGGACTTTAAATGATGGAAGTAACTGCTGGCATCTTTGATAAGTAGAGTGCAGACTAGAAATAAAGCTGTCCTGAGCTTCACACAGATTAGAATGCATCTACACGATCCTCGAAGCATGATCGCTGACAGAAACCTGACACCTGAGAATCTAGAGCCTACTAGATTTGCTATTCAGCCCTTTCATTTTGTCAATCTGACATTGAACTGTTTCTTGTCTTTGCAAGACTCTTTTGCCTAAAGTGGCCAAGAAAAAATTCAGAAGCATCATGCACCTGATGTGAGTTGTCTTCTGAAGTAAGTTCCATGTGCTTAAGTGTAAGATTGATGAGTGATGTAAAATACAAACGTGAGAATCCCGAAGTGTATGCTGTAGGCATGCAGTATCTAACAGTTTTTGTCGGCAAGGCCTTCCTTTTTCTGAAGGGTGGTTTTAAATAAAGTCTAGACTTCACAGTGATAATCAGAGAAATTAACGTACTTACTTTTTGAACTGGATTAGTTAAACTGCATTGAATTGTGCTTGGATTCTCATTCAAAATCGAAATAGCCTTTGTTCAGTGTAGCCTGTTTAACTTTCAAAATAAATTAAAGCAAATGGACTTAAAACTGATTCAATTCAGTAACATATGTTTACATACAGGTTCAGTGTAATAATACCCATCTACATGGCATTTACAGTTTAAAGTTAGAATTAATTTGCCTTGAAGATGTGAGAATATAAGCGGGAGTAGACTGGGAACATTTTTACTAGCTGGTGATGAACACTGAACCTGCCCACTTTAGGTGTTCAAAGAATCTTTAGTTTTGTCAATGAAACATCGGCAAACTGTACTCTTTTTTTCCACCTTTTTTTTTTTTTTACCTTTTTCTGAGAACTCTAACAATGGAAGAACATCATTGGAAAGAAAATAAATATTCCACATCAGACATAGCATACTTGAGTGTCTGTAGTACATTTCCTGGCATAGCTTCACTTAACAGTCACCTTTGTTACAGAAGTCTATTAAATCTATGCTTTCTTAAGCAAGGTGAGCTTTGTAAGGAAGGGTAACATTCTGTATCAGAGAAACTGGTATATGTGGGAAAAATAAAGGCAAGCAAGAAGTGATAAAACTAGTGGTAAAGTACCAATACTGATGCTGAGTGGAAAGAGTTCTGTGTCACTAAGGGGCACTGTGTGGTTTGTGTACCTCACTTGCTTGGGCACTTTTAGAAAAAACTCAAAATGGTTGTGGTACTTGTTTGCGCAGAACGAAATTGCTACTGTCCTGTATTCTGCCCATTACTAAGTGATATTAATATTCTACATCAATTTAAGAGGAAAAGATATGCCTGAAAAGTTATTTGTGTCCTTCAGTGTAATTGACTGTGAGTGTTCCATAATTTACAGTAATACAAGATACTGTTGATGCCTCTCGGGATATTTTCTCACCAGCCAGTCAAGATTTTTAAACTCTGAGCTGCTTGGAATGGTATCATTAATTTAACTAGGTGACTGCAATATGTTGGGTAGTCCTGCATGATGAAGAGCTGCTGCAGTCCTTTGAGATGGGTAGCAGGAGTATTTTGTACAGGGTAATAGAGTGTCTGGAAAGGGGTAGTAATGATACAGTTGAGAGGTAGTAGGTGTGAAGAATAGCTTTTCTAGAACACAGGCTTAGTCAGACCTCTGCAGATGCAGTTGTCAGTTCTTTTATATTTCCTCATTAAAATTCTGTGATTTGGTGAAGGATTCATTGTGGCTCTTGGGTCTTTACTGGTACAGCAAAACAGAAAAGAAGCTGCTTGCAAGCTATCTGTATGACTGGCATAACATTTCCAAACCCAGAATATCCCCCACAAAAAATGCGTGCCATCGTTTTGTCCATGAAGGAAGGCAAAGACTATGGAGGCTGTGTCACAGAAATCTGTGTCTAATGTCATAGTTACCTGGTCACGTGTGTCACTGCCCTCACACAAGTGCCTCCTGTAGACAGGTGGGCTGATGTTGTAAATGTGTAACATAGCCTTGTTTACATATAATGGAAAGCAAGAGTGGTAAAAATCCTGGCTAATCCTGGTGTATGAGAGTTTGTTCTGAGACTACGAAACTGGCTGAGCTCTGTGACCTTGTTGGTCAAGATGTTGCTCTAAAACCTGTGTCTCTTTTGACTTTAGTGAGATGAAGCATGAGGCAGAGCCTGTTCATAGAAATAAAGGCTGCAGAATCAGAACTTCAGAGGCAAAGGGGGAAACCTCACCACAGTTACATGAAAAGCTTACGCGCAGTGCCCTTAATGGGACTCCAAAGGCTGTGTTAGTATGTTGGAAACCACATCGTTGCCATGTTTTGTTGATCTAGGGTTGTTGACAGTGTTGTAATTCCACGTTATTTGTTTCAGATCACCAGACTAGCTCTGATGTTAACTTGTCAGATGTCAGGGGAGCATCGGAAAAAAAAGACCTCACTTTTAAAACAGAGGTACTTTCTGAAACATTAGAAACCGACAAGCAGTCGATATTGGTGCTTCCGGGAAGAATATCATGCGAGGTAAGGTTTTCAGTTGCTAAAATCTTTGGGATCAATGTTCGTTGTCTTTTCCTGCTGCAATCTCATCCATACTGTAACATTTTTGAAAATAAATAGTAGACAGAGGGCCAGAATGCGTGTGCGTCAATACTGCAACGGGATTCATTTTGCTTTTGTGTCACATCCACATCACGGCCAAAAATTTGCAAATAAAATGGTTTTGAGATAGACTCTGAGGGACTTTATTAGAATTATTTGGCAGCTTGGGTAGAGATATTATTGTCATGTGGGCCTTGTAGTTTAGAGGGAACATGGAGTCAGGCACTTTTTGAGAGATATGAAGTGTCTCGTGGCAAGAATCCGTATGTGGGTACATGCATGTGTGTCCATACCACAAGTTATACAACTGTGTGAACATATACCTTGCCTGATTTTAAGTTGAATCAGAAAAATGTATATGTATATATGTCTGTATGCATGTCCAATGGACACAAGTGTTCATATGTGTTCATTTCTGATCAGACTTGCCATGAGGAAATAAGTGAAAATGTTAACAGAGGAAGTACAGTCTCCAGCCCTGCATTGTTGTGAGAGTGGTCATCGTCAGATATGGAGGCTGTGGTGTAAAAGGAGTTTCACGTGTTTTGCTTGCTATTTACATTATTTCCTTGTGGAGATCAGTATAGTTCTAAGGGACTAACATCCCCCCTGGTTCAGGAGGCAGTAGGGGGATACTGTCTCACATTACCTGCTGCTTCTGTCTTACTTCACTGTCAGTTCACTGTAAGAGTTTAAGTGAGTCTAAAGTGTTTCAGGTTCTTCTCCTTAGACTGAATATCATTCTTCTAGACTAGAAAGAGTCTTTACATAGGCATTTAAAATACTGTTTGAAAATATTGTTAGGTAAACTGAATTTAAAATATTGCATTAATTGTGTCGTTACACGCAATTACGTCAGTAAAATGCTAAAGGATGACACTGAGATGGCATCGTGTTTTGGTATTATTTTTTTTCATATGAAGCTGTTGGTAAAGGAACTTTGCTTTCAATTTATGTTTTCATTTGCATTTTATGCTTTCAGTGTAATTTTCTGAAGGACTAATGGGAACACATTTTAATTTTATAGAACCCTGGTGAAATATTCATTTTGTTGAAAGATGAAATAGATGATGAAACTTTAGAAATTGAATTCATAGCAGATAATCAACGAATTAGGACACAGCCAGCCTCTTGGAATAAGAAGGTCAAGTACATGAAAGCTTTAGGTAAGAAAAAGCATTCTTTTCCTTTAATAAATTGAAAATTTTGGACTCCTTTCACTTTTTCTGGTAAGTAGTTTCGCTTCCCGCTATTTTGTAGGTGTTTCCTGTACATGGGTTTTGCACACAGAACATTTATTAATAATGCAGAGAAGCAAGGCCTTGTAATTTATGGGAGGCTAGGTTCTATTACATTGGTTTTGTGTGGTTAAATGGCAGGTGGCAGTCTTAAATGTCATTGAATCACTGCCATAAAATGCTAAACTAGTATTCTTTTCTTATTACTTGCTTACTAAAATGTTTCATTTTCTATTTAATGCAGTAAATTTCATTGTACTCCTCTCTCTAATTCTTACTGACGGAGGAAATAATTTCTTTTCTTTGTTCCTGTCCATGACATGTCTCTGTATCGCTCAGCTCTGCTGGTTTCTAATGATTTTTTTCAACTGCTCCATCCATAACTAGTTGCTAACAGTTTCAACTATTTAACAACTGTTTCTCTTAGGAGATCTGTGTAGGTGTAAGGGTCACGCCTATCCCTGCTCACTTGATGTGAGTTAAGAATTAAAAAATTTTTCACCTAAGCATTCAGAGGGTAGCTTGATCCTGCACTGCATGCTATGAATTCCCAAAGGAATCTATATAATATTTTATTCTAAAACCATTGCAATGAAACAGTAGATGGAGAGAATTTTGTGTATATATATAGGCTACAACTTTCAACAGTGACTTCTTGGAACTATGGGTAATTCCGTGGCCTGATTTTTTCCTCTCGAACACTGTCCTGAGATGTTGGCCACATATGGCCTGAGAGTTCTCTATCAATGTGATGATGCAGAGAGCTTGTTTTTAGAGACTTAATTCGCAAGTACGTGACCAACAGGAAGCGTAACTGGATTTCAGAGAAGGAGGGCTGAAATCCTTGTTCACAGGTCTTAAAAGATTCTTCCAGAATTATTCTGTGAGACCACTGTTGATCACAGATAGGTTTCTATAGTGGTTGAAGAAATAAAATATGAACAGTGAATGAAATATTATGAAAAAATTGGTAGAGAGCTGCCACCCAAGTTTAATTTTGTTTCTTATGTAATTTGTATTTAATGCTTCTCTCTGTAGGCTTTTTCCTGTTTTAAAATCTGTAAAAGTTGGATGTTAAGTTGAACATTTAATAAGGGTCCAGCTGATCTGATGTTATAAGAAAAATATTTTAGTTTGTTGTTTTGTGGGTTGTTTTTTTTTAAGAAAAGGCATTTGGGCAGTTCTCATTTAAGTGATTTACAGTAATCTATTAATTTAGTTTCTTTGGCCCTATTACTCTTCTCCATTTTCAGGGTTGCCCATTTTTATTGCTCTTTTGTGGACAGAGTTAGAATTTTAAGCAAACCAAGCTAGTGCTGGTATGGTACCGCAGGATGCCTGGCATAATGAATACTAATGAATTACAAAATGTGCTGAGAAAGAGGGCTCATGCTGCATACACAGAGCAAGTCATACTTAAGTAACAGACTGTACAAATGCCTCTTTCCTTAGCTCTTTCTAGGTAAACAACTGGAATGGAAGTAATTATACTGCAATTTCTGCAGCCTAGTTCAAATCCAATTTTGAGAAGCTTTCCTGTAATTACGAAAAAAGTGTCAGAAGATGAATAGCAATTCCACAATTTGTAATAAATGAACTTTTCCTTCACTTGTAGGCATAAGGGAGATGATTATAGGTCATCAGTGTATCAAAGGGAAGTTGGAAATTTGAAGCATACTGTTTTTTTCTCCTTTCTAACATGAAGCAATACAATAGCTTTGTTTTACATGGGTTTTCAGATATGTGTTTTCTTTTGTCAGCTTTTTAATGTTAGACCGAAAGACCTGGATAAAAAACTGTCTACACTGAATCAGTTGTGAAATTCAAATCCAGTTCATTGACACTCTGCATTTTCTGTGATATTTTCCTGTTCTTTCACTCATTCCTCAAGACCTCTGGTCTGGAACTGTGAAAGTATTTTCAGCTACTGTTCTGATTTTTGTTTCATAAGATTTTCCTGCTGGTCCTGTATATGTAAATGTCTACTGTGGAGGAGTCATTGTGACCACAGCACAGATCGAATACTATACTGCTCTAGAGGAGATTGAGCTCATTTTTAAGAAAGTGGCTGACCCAGTTGCTTTCACTTGTCAGGTAAGTTAACTTCTGTATTTTTAATAAGAAAAAATGGAATATAAGTGCCTGTATGAGCTAGGAGATAGTACACAATCTTTTGATTGCACAGTAATGAGTAATGGCTCAATAATAAGCTCAGGATTAGGGAGGCCTGTCTTTGAGATGTCTCGTTGTAAGCAAGTCTGGGAAGTGAAAATAAATCTTCTCCTTTTTTTTTTTTTGTTTTTGTTGAGAGAGTGATATAAACATCCTTTGTGTCATATATGCCCAATGAACAACACCCTACATTAGAGGATGAAAATAATAACAAACAGTAGCAATGTCCCTCTCTATTTAAAATGTTAGTATTTTCTAAAGCAAATAGAAGCAAATAATCTTAAAGCACATTATATGTGGAGAATTATTGTTCATTCACCAGGAAACGAGATTTTTCTGGCATAGCTTGTATGAAAGACAGTAGGTTGCTATTCATATAGAGTCCATTTACAGCTGCTGAATTATCATTCATGTGGTTTGCTGGTTGCCATGCAGATTCTTTGCATATATTTCGAAGAATTCAGATTTTTAGCTGGGTTTCAAATTGGCACAGCAGGCTGCAGTGCTTTGCAGCATGTCCTTTGCCGGTGGCACATAAAGATAATAAGAAAAGAAAGCATCTATTAAGAAAGGACAGAATCTCAAGTATCATTTGTTGAATGGTAGGTAGCCCAAGCAGACTTGTCATGATGTCTATATTGTAATTGCAAAGCCAGAACAAAAATAATAGTCTGTGTTACCAGTGCAGACAGTCTCATTTTCCTGTGACAAATCTACCTTATCTACCACCTAAGGCATTACACTCATAACTAGAGGATTAATAAAAAATGAAGTATTGCATCGTTAGTGTTCTATTAAGGTTGGGGTAGATTCCTTCCAAATACAAGTCACTTCTGTTCTAAGAAAACAGACTGTTGCAAAAAAAAAAAAATTGTGCAGGTCTAAGTACAAGTGAGTTCTTAAAGTCTTTATAGTATCCATCCTTCTTTAACCTGTATTTTGAAATACACCAAAGTAAGCTTCTAACAGGTTTTATTAAAAATTTTATGCATAAGAAGTATGTCATAATGATTACAAAAATTATAATTAATATGGTAAACTAGATACATAAACACATCTGGTATTTCCTCTGGAGAATTATTTGTGTTATTCAGGAGTTTGACCCTTCCTTTAAACACCATGACTAATATTTAGTAAGACACATGCAAATCAAATTATATTCACATTCAAAAATAATTCTGTGTAGAGCAGTAGTGCACACCAGGACATACAACTGTAGTGTTATGACTATCAGGTATGTTCAACAATTTCCTCACCTTTATTCATATGAATAATAAACAAGGGTTTGTTTAAATGAGGAGACAGTATTTTCCTGCTTTTAATTTTATTGTTTTGGCAACTGAGGAATTAATGCTGAGAAAATTTTTTATAATTGGGTAACTTTTACAAATCACACAATGCCATGTCTGTTCTGTAAGAAAGTATACTGATGGTATACTTGGTTTCGTAAGTGTCCATATGTGTTGGAGGATCATCTTTGATGGTACCTGCTAGGCCACAAAGTGAGGTGCACTAACTAGCTAGGTAGCTAAATTATTTCCCCAAACCTTTTAAATACTCTAAGCTCTCATGTAAACCTGATTTAATGGCAATAGGATACATCATAAAGAAGCCATTTACAGAACAACATTTAACTTAATCTTCAAAAATATGTTCACACAAAGAAAAACGAAACAGACTTGTTACTAATTAGAATTCCCATCAAGTAGCAGGAGTAGTAGCAACTTTTATTTAACCAGCATAATTAAAACCTTTGAGACTATCAGCTTATTTGCAGAAGTATCCTGGGCAACAGTGGTTTATCTATGCAAAATAACAATCAGCACAATGGAAAACAAAATTAAAATAAAATAGAAAAGCTTACAGCAATTATTGATGAAAACAATATCGCTCTGTTGTTCAAAGAAAAGTTCAAGATTTTCACAAATGCTTGCAATCTGAGAAGTATCTCCTTATTAAAATTCTGTGATAAGAACAAATTGCTACAGTAATGCGTTCCAAAGACACAACGCTTTGGTAAAATGCTTTCATTGTATTGTATATTGCGTTGCCAACCTTCCAGCTACTTTGAGATGCTATCGTCGTTGAGATTATTGTCCCCTTCTCCACTTTGTCCCCTAATAAAGCCAAGCAGATAAACAAAACCGAACAGAGAGGCTTACAGCTTTTACTGATCATAGAATCATAGAACAATTCAAGTTGGAAAAGACCCTTGGTATCTTCGAGTCCAACCATTAACCCTACACTACAAGTTCACCCCTAAACCATATCACCCAACACCACATCTAAGTGACACTTAAACACATCCAAGGATGGTGACTCAACCACCTCCCTAGGCAGTCTGTTCCAGTGTCTGACCACTCTTTCCGTGAAGAATTTCTTCCTAATGTCCAGTCTAAACTTGCTCTGTTGCAACTTGAAACCATTCCCCCTGGTTCTGTCCCTAATGACCTGTGAGAAGAGACCAGCACCAACCTCTCTACAACGTCCTTTCAAGTAATTGTAGAGCATGATGAGGTCCCCCCTCAGCCTCCTCTTCGTCAAACTGAACAGTCCCAGCTCCCTCAATCGCTCCTCAAAAGGTCTATCCTCCAGGCCCTTCACCAGCTTTGTCGCCCTCTTCTGCACTCGCTCCAACACCTCGATATCTCTCCTATACTGAGGTGCCCGAAACTGAACACAATACTCAAGGCGTGACCTCACCAGTGCTGAGTACAGGGGGACAATCACCTCACTGCTTCTGCTGGTCACACGACTTCTAATACAAGCCAGGGTGCTGTTGGCCTTCTTGGCCACCTGGGCACACTGCTGGCTCATTTTCAGCCGGCTGTCGATCAGAACGCCCAGGTCCTTTTCCACCAGACAGCCTTCCAGCCACCCTTCCCCAAGCCTGTAGCGTTGCATGGGGTTGCTGTGACCAAAACACAGGACCCTACACTTGGCTCTGTTGAAATGCCTGCAGTTGGCCTGGGCCCATCAATCCAGTCTATCCAGGTCCCTCTGTAGAGCCTTTCTACCCTCCAGCAGATCGACACTCCCTCCCAGCTCGGTGTCATCTGCAAACTTGCTGAGGGTGCACTCAATCCCCTCATCAAGATCATTGATGAAGGTGTTAAACAGGAGTGGCCCCAGCACCAAGCCCTGAGGGACACCACTCGTGACTTGCTGCCAACTGGATTTAACTCCGTTGACCACAACTCTTTGGGCCCGGCCATCCAGCCAGTGTTCCACCTAGCAGAGCATGTGCCCATCCAAGCCATGGGCAGCCAACTTGGCCATAAGGATGTTGTGGGGGACGGTGTCAAAGGCCTTGCTGAAGTCCAGGTACACTACATCGACAGCCTTTCCCTCATCCACTAAGCAGGTCACCTCATTATAGAACAAGATTAGATTTGTCAAGCAGGCTCTGCCCTTCATGAATCCATGCTGACTGGGCCCGATCACCCTGTTGGCTTTTAATTGTTCTGTGATGGGTCTTGAGATTATTCATTCCATCACCTTTCCCGGCACTGAGGTAAGACTGACAGGTGTGTAGCTACCAGGATCCTCATTCCTGCCCTTCTTGAAGATGGGCGTTACAGTTCATAGGTCTTTGTGGGAGACGAGCAAGGTGCAGTACTTGTGCACTTTCGAATTCCTCTGTTTAGAAAGGAATTAAAGATTAACATTAACCATAGTTTAGATTAAAAGCATTCAGATTTTTACAAATAATGGTTTTGGATGAAATTCTTTGCTATGTCTGATAGATTGTAATTTTCTATGTTCTAAATTTGAATTTAAAAATCTTTTACCAATATTAGCAAAAAATTTTAAACAAACAAATAAATACTTAAAATGTAAGGAAATGAATAGTTACAAATTAAGTAAGTTTCTTTGTGTAAGTTTCAAAAGAGGAAAATCAGAAATTTTATGGTAAAGTAGGGAGAGTTGGGATCAAAACTGAATCAATGCTGAACGAACTTGCTGTCAATATATATGAGGGTGGATACTGGCAAAAGGCCATTAGTTTTTTTTTGTTCTTTTACTTTCATATAATTTTGTATTAAATAAACTCTCTTAGGGGGTTTGTGTTCTTCCAGTTAACCAGTGCACAGAGGGATTTTAAGGTTTTTGTAATTCATAATTAAACTTTTTAATTTTCTAAGTTTCATCAACTTCTCATTTCAACATTTTGCTGAATTTAGATTTTTCTCTCAGACTTTCTAACAAATGCAACTATTGATTCATTTATTTAGTGTTGGCAGTTCCCGATACAGTTTTCTTAGGCTTTGATAAAAAAAAAAAAGAAACTAAGATCATATGCTTATTACAGATCATATGCTTATTACTGAAGTTAATAGTTTCAGTGACTCAGAATATCAAAAGAAATTCAGGAATTGCCTGAATAATAATCTTATTATCCTGAGAGATTTTATATCTTAAAGGATGTTTTTATAATAGTCATCAAACAGGATTCCAGTTACAGTGTATATTGAAAAAAAACCAACAAAATAAAGTGAAGCCTTTTCTATGAAAACTTGTAAGAAATAGCTGTATGACTTACTTGGTGATATTATATATGTGCCCAATCCCCAGAGATACTCCCTTTGAAACTGCTTTTAATATTTCAGTCCTTTAATTCATGTCAACAGGTGTTTGTTTTGAAATGTTTCTTTCTTTTCTTTTAAGTATGAAATCTCTCCATATTCTATCACTGACTTAAAGTGTCAGAAACACCTAAGTGATTTCTAAGTCTACCCCATTCTCTTTGGCAGAACTAATCTAGATATTGAAGTGTACAGAAAGTAGTGTCTGCTGTGTAAGAACTACAGAAGAGTTTCATCTTTATGGAAATGTAACCTACTAAAGCCAGTGGTAAAGATGTTAATTTACTGGCTGCGTATCCTGTGTTTCAGTGGCAAACATTTTCAGGGCCTTGTTAGCAGTTATTAAAGAATGTACTATCATCTCGTTCACAGAAATGGCAATATATGTTTAGTCTTCCGTTTTTTCGAGGTTGTTTTTGGAAGCCCCGGTGCTTCCCAGGGCAGCACTTGGGGCTTCTTTGTTGTTCACAGCTGTGTCCTGTTGCCCTGAAAAGGGAGTGGGGAAATAGAGAGAGTGCCTGCACTTGGGGAGATGGTGCTGAGCAAGGAAAGCTGCTGGTGCTGAGCTCTGGTGTGGGTAGCAGCACTTGCAGAAGGACTAAGATTGAAGGATGGAGCAGAGAACAACTTGCTGTTCTTCTGAGAGCATTGGAAGGATTGCCTTCAAATTCACTAGCTTAATTCTGAGCTGCTCCTGAGAAGAACTTGCCTTCAAGGACACAGGGAGAAAGTAGTGGTTTTACTTCTATTGTGTCATGTTTTAAATCTTTATTCAGATAAAATGTGGGCTTTCTCAAACTCCTGACTGGCTCAGTGTTCCCTTGCAGTGTGCTTAACTTTTTCTGCTGGCTTTGGGACGTGCTCTAGTGGCCATGATGGTGTTGTGTTGTCGATTGGACTTGTTGATCTTAGAGATCTTTTCCAACCTCAGTGATTCTATGATAGTAAAATGTGTAAGAGGTGTCCCTGCCATTTTAAATGGAGTTTAAAAGTATTACTACAGGTTTAGTTTGTGTAGAAGCCCATGTATATGTTTATTCTCTATATAGTGGAATTTCTGCTTTACAGTTGATTCAGTGAATACGAGTGGTTTTGAGCCTCTTCATGGCACAATTGTCTGCGTATATGCTCATCTGAGCTAGTTCCTGTGTTGTTACTTATTGTTACAGGTTGAAATCTGTTAAGGTGGTACCAGTGATGATACTGTATCTAAGACCTACTTTGACTAGGAGAGAATAGTATAGATTCCTAGCTGAATTTTATTATTATTCCTCTTCATTTTTAAATATAACGTAGCTATTCGTGTTAATAGGGTTGGGGTTTTTAAATAGGTATTTGCGAGGTTTTGTTTATCTTTCCCTAATTCACACTGTAAATCTGGTACTCAGATTAAATCTTTATTCTAGAACAAGTCTTAAAGACTTTTTTTTTCTGGGCAGAGGAATATTATTTCTGTTTGTTTAATGCTTATTTCTTTGGGTATTAAGGACTAAATTATATACTCATAATTAAAGAGAATGTGATGTTACAGTACAGAAAGGGTGAATTATGGAAAGAACTAGATCACAAGTTGCTAAATACAATTATTTTGATGTATCATAATCAATATTGGAAGGGCCAGTATTAATTATGGGAAAAATAAACAATCATTTTATTATCGGGAGCTATGTACCTGCATAAACTTGTTTTCTAACTGTGGGTAGGACTCAGATGCAAATTATTTTCTGCCTGCATACTCAGCACTTTCTGATCACATCACACTTATTCACTTTTAATAGCCTTGGGAATTAAATTTCATGTTTCATCACTAGGGCCCTCTGTACTTTTCTCCTCAACATGTCAGTCACAGTTCCTTTTCGAGTTTGTATGCTACGGATGTCTGCAGATATTCCCTGTTAGTGATCCCAGAATTGCCTTCACCAGAAACAGTTCAGCTGTGGAAAGGCAAACTTAAACTCAAAAACTTAAACTCAGGGCTGCTGACACTTGAGCAGAGTAAATCAACTCTTCCTGAGAGCTTCTCTGCTGTGGTTGAGCTCTTTTTGGTGCCCAGTGTGGCGCAGATTGGACTGGCGACGTAGTGCTCAGTGTAAAGTATCCTTCCTGTTCAATTCTCTGTACTTGTGTTGCCACACTGAGCAAAGAAAGACTTAATTGTGGTTACCTTGAAAGTTGTTAGGAATAGATCTTGGCCTTCTGTCCAGAAAGAGGCAATCAAAAAGTCTCGTGGCAGTCAGTGAGGATTTCTCTTGCCTAAAGACTATGTATTTAGCAGGAAGCTAATCTAACTATTGTTTTCAGTTTCTTAATCTGTCGGCAGTGTTATGCCTTGGCTGATGGAACTGAAGCTGTTGGTTACCTAGCAAAGTATACAACCTTAATGTAAAGGTTGTGGGTAACAGAGAGCTACTGTAGTCTTTAAATTCATCTTGAATTACTACTGTAGTGAGACCTTGGGTTTATTGGCACTCCACATCTGCAAGAACAGTTCCTGGTTATTACACTGCATTGCTGTAGCAAAATTGAGAGTTGATAAACACAAATCTTCCTGTCCTTACCCTTCATCCAGAAATTTTTAGTCATGGCTGAACTTCATAGATTATAATTTCTGGTTTTCTTTGGTTAGATTGTGTTTTCATGATCCTTCTATATTAGAATATCTCTTTTGTAGCTTTCAAAAATTATGATGCTATTACTAAAATTGAGTTTGTAGTAACACTGTTTCGAGTAATTTGATTTGCCAGCACTCTGAGGATAAACTTAAAAGTACATATGCAACAAATGCACCAAATTCTATTTTTTTTTCTTTTAAACAGGCTTTTAAATTTTCTTCTGTAGAGAAGCTGGATAATGTTCTGACTTTGTTATTGAAAAACAAAATACCTGCATGTGAATTCAGACCACTTCAAAGTGAAGAGCACTGTCAACAAGCTAGTGAGTCACTTTTTGTATGCATTGATTTTCATTACTGATACTATGGTTACTACTTTTCAATGTTAATAAGACAACCTCTAAGTATTTACAGCCACTGGTAAAATGGAGGAATTCACAGTAAGAACAACACAACCAGGAGAAATGGGGAAGAGAATTCTGTAAATCATTACTTCGTGACTCAGTTCTCCGTATTTATACTTGTTTGAATGTTTGATCAGCTTTGGATTAACTGCAAATTGACAGCTTTACAGCTGAGAAACTTTATATTTAGGGAAAATGGGCAATAAGAGACATGAGGAGGTGCTGTACATTACTTTTTTTTTTTTACTAATTGCTCTTCTGTAACACAGTTGAAACTGGAAAGATTTCTATCTGAAGACAATGAATGGCTTTTGAACTTGGAACAGCACTAAACCATTCACTTTAGTACCTATGCCCTTAATAGTTTCCATTATTTCTGGCTAAAAGATACTTTTAGTTTGGGGGTTTTTTGGAAAAAAAGGCATTCCCATGTTAAATTAGAATTTGTCTGTAAAAATAAACACACTATATGCATAATTCAGTAGTGTGTCAACAGAATCTACTGTTTAGTACCAAATAGAGGTTGAATTCATTAACCACATACTAAGGATACAATTTGATTTGCAGTATATCAGTAGTGTGATTATTTAACTTGTGTTTTGAAAGCATCATTATGTTATTTCAGATGTGTGTTAGACCTCATCTTTTCTAGGAAACATTTGAGGAAAAACGAAAGCCAAAAAAATTTGTTTCCCTTCTGAAATGTTTAAGAAAGTTGCGTTTTAGTTGTTGCCTGACTTCTGTTTTGTGTACATGGACTATGGTTTTGAGAGAAAATAAGCTCACTACAATCAAGTACAGCATAACACTTCTCATAACCAAGTATAACAAGTTTTGAGAGTAACTCTACTGTGGTCCCTGTCATGCTTTATTTCCTTTTCAGTAAGTTTTCTTTGATGATGGAATTCACCCCTTGTGTACTAGATAAATATGATTCCACTTGTATTTTTTAGTTGAGCTTAAATGTGAGTCCAGGTTACTGGAAGCAAACAAGTAGGGTGTTAAGTGAGACATCAGTTCTTGGTATTTTCCTGTGCAAAACTGCAGGCTGGGGGTGTAAAGGACACATTAAAAAGTCATTCCCAATGTGAAGTGCTAGTTCTGATGAACAGATTTTCTGCTTCTCTAGTGACCAATTAGATGTGGGCACATTTTCGAACGTTGAGAATGATGCCGTGCCTTCCCAAAAGACATGTGTGGTTCAAGAGCAGTTTGACTGCTTTTGAGCTTGAGTCAAGTAGTGACTTCCTTAAAATGAACCGGTTTGATGTATGGCACAAGAAGAAAGTGGAAAGTTAGACACTTAGATTCTTCATGAAAGAAATGTATGGTTGCAGAGCTGGAAGCACTCAGAATGGGGGAGGCCTAAGCTTTGATCTCCCTTCTGCTTGAAATGGTATGTGAACCCATGTCTTTTATTCCCTGTGAAAGGATCCCAAACAGGCATTAGACATATCAGGTCTAATGGAGGACTTGCATCTACTTGTTCAGCCACTTCTCTAGCATTTTATTCTACGCACCATTTTTTCTTCCAAAGAGAAAACATCACAGAATGAAAGCTAATTAAATACTTTTGGAAGGAAGTGAAGCTAATAGAGGGAAAGCTTTTTAGCACCGAGATGAATTATTCATGTATCTTTGAACACACACGTGAATCAGCCCTCATTTCGTAATTCCTGTATGTGCTGTTTTTCCTGGTGGTCAACATAGGCTAACATGCTGGAAATCCAGTTGTCTGTTTCCAGGGAGAACACAGACATTTTGCATTGAGACATGCTTGGTTGAAATAGAGACGTGTCAATAAGTCGGAATACAGATGTACTTTTAAGTTATAAAATCATAGAATCATAGAAACATCAAGGTTGGAAAGGACCTTAAGATCATCAAGTCCAACCTACAGCCCTACACCACCCTAACACTAAACCATCTCCTGAAGTGCCACATCCAGCCGTTTCTTAAACACGCCCAGGAATGGTGACTCCACCACCTCCCTCGGCAACTCATTCCAATGCTTCACCACCCTTTGGGTGAAGAAGTTTTTCCTAACACCCAATCTAAACTTCCCCTGGCACAACCTGAACCCATTCCCTCTTGTCCTACTGCTATTCACTAGGGAGAAGAGGCCAACACTCATCTCACTACAGCTGCCTTTCAGGGAGTTGTAGAGAGTGATAAGGTCTCCCCCTCAGCCTCCTCTTCTCCAGACTGAACAGCCCCAGCTCCCTCAGCCTCTCTTCATACGACTTAGCCTCTAGCCCCCAAATCATTCTGATTGCCCTTCTGCGTACCTTCTCCAGCACCTCCGTGTCCTTCCTGCACTGTGGAGCCCAGACCTGCACAAAGCACTCGAGGTGCGGCCTCACCAGTGCCGAGAACGGGGGCACAATCACTTCCCTGGTCCTACTGGCCACGCTATTCCTAATACAAGCCAGGATGCCATTGGCCTTCTTGGCCACCTGGGCACACTGCTGGCTCATTTTCAACTGGCTGTCTACCAACACCCCCAGGTGACTACCTGTATGTGATTCTGTAGGATTTCTGTCCGCTTCCAAAGCTTGCTTCTAAAGGCTTCAAGGCATACTGAACACAGTAAAGCCTCTGATTAGAGTTTGTATCAAGTGCTTAATTCATAAAGCTGCAAATACGTAATTTTCCTCCAAAAGCTGAGGTGAGTTCTTTTCTGCGTTTAGTATCTAATGGACTATATTTAATCTTGCTTTCTGATCTGGGTGTAATAGCTCTAGTTTAATAGTAATACCTCTACCCAAAGGCAGATACACTCACTGGAAGCTAGACACTACCAAAGTAAGGATGCACTCCTTTCAACCTAAACACTAAAAAAGAGTTTAAAACTTCCTAAACCTTATCCTTTGAAGACTGTTTCATTACTCCAGTCATTGGCATAACTACAGGAGGTCTGTATTGCAGCATGAAACATAAATAAAAGAAACCTCCCTTGATATGGTTTTACCTTGATGCTTTATTGTAACTGATAAATTGTTGTACTTGAGAGTTCTCAATATGAGCTGAAAGTGACCAAATAATGAAGAACTCATGATTAGTTTTATTGAATCACTAATTAATTGCATGGTTTGACTTCTCACAAAGTATAGAGCTGTCTGATTAAAAACTTAGGAGTGTAAAACTAAATATAAAATGTGATAGGAAAAATGCACAGGATGTAATCAAAGAAAAATGTAATGTGATGCTTGCCTATATTAACAATGATTTAAATAAAGGCATCACCAGATGCCTGATACTTGCATAATTTTTCAAGAGCTGCTTCCTTCCCAAGAATGGCTGTTCAACAATTTTTTAGTTTGATAAATGCAGTACTTGCGAGAGGTCAATGTCTAGGCTGGCACAGATGGCAAAGGTGCAAAAAATAACTGATACCATCCTGCTTTCAGCGCATCAAATATCTGAATAATCCTCTTGGCTAGCACTTGTTTGTTTGATTCACTCTTCAAAGTATAGTTTCAGACTGCCTAATTTAAGGCAATCTATTCATGTCTTTACTTTGTGTGCAGTGTCTCCACCAGAAATGCATTTTCATCATTCTGGGTGTTAAGAACCTAGAATGTATGTGATACAGCTCTCACTCTGTGTTTCCTGTAATGCAGATACCGGGCCATATTTACAGTATTTTTTTCATGCAAACCCTGTAGTGGTTTGCTTGTGTTTCTGTTTCCATTTATTCAAATTAAGTCAGTGACTTTGAGCACCTGATGACAGGCCTTGCGTAGTTCTTTGTTTAATAGATATTTTTCTGAATGACTGGTCTGTCATATCAATACAACCAGGTCTTATAAACAAGTGTGATTACCTGTCTCTATACTAATACATGTATATGCAAGCATTCCTATAAATAAGATGTGCTTAGGGTAAACTTACTCCTTTTTCCCTCTGGTAGGCTCAGCTAGAAGTAATCCTAATAAAAAAAGAGCAAAATGTCCTGATAAACTTACTATGTTATCATAGTATCAAAGAGAACAACTTTACCTGCTTAGAATAGGTATATCACTGAGTATAATGACTTCTGATAAGGGAAGTTTTTCAAAAGATGCCATGGATCACAAATAACATATTCTGAAAAATATTTCTTCACGGATCTTCTTGATGTTGGCACCTCCTTTACCTATGACGTTCTTGTGGAATTGTTTGAAGGTGGGGACAGAAATAGAAAAGATATTTTCAACCAAGTCTGCCACCATATTTTACATGTACTTGATGCACTTCTCCACCTCATTTTTGGGACCTCCAAGTTGGACGATATCACTCTTGTGTGCAGGGTCTAAGGCCATCTAAGCAAGGAGAGTTGTCTGAGCAGCACATCAGACTTTAAAAGGTCCTTGCGATATGAAAATCTAGAGCTGTAGACCCACAAGCATTTTAACATGTATATATTGTTCTTTCTCTATGAGGTCTCACTTGTTGTACTACATGCAGGAAGGAAATTATATCTCTGCTTAAATGGAGATGGGGATGCTATATCTTTACGTGTTTGATTTCATCTTGAATTAATCAGTATTATTCAAAAGAAATTGATTTGTAAAAGTCAGTAATTGGAAATGGTAAAAATAGAAATTTGTGCTAGATTTTTACAAACCATGGTTTCTAGTGGTAGCCATTGGACTATATTTTGGCAGGCATAAGATGAGTCTCAGTTGCTTGCTTTTGATGAGTTATCCTATTGTAATAGTTACTGTAGTAACCAAAATCAGGGACCTCTAACAGAAAAATATTGTTGGCATTACTGTATATGCAAAAGCTACTCAGAAAGCTTTTACACTCAGTGTAAAAGGACCTTGATTCTGTGTCAAGGGACCCTGACAGGCCTGAGAGGTGAGCCCATGCAAAGCTCATCAAGTTCAACAAAGCCAAGTTGGCCTTGACTTGAGTCAGTAGAATCCTGAGCACAAATACAGGCTGAGTCACAAGTGGATCGAGAGGAGCCCTTCAGAGAAGACCTTGGGGGGTTTGGTAGGTGAAAAGTTGAGCATGAGCCAGCAATGTGGGCTTTCAGTTTAGAAAGCCAATCGCATCCTGGGCTGCATCAAGAGGAGCTTGGCCAGCAGGTTGAGGGAGGTGATTCTGCCCCTCTGGTCTGCTCTCATGAGGCCCCCAGTGTGAGAAAGACAGGGACCTGTTGGAGTGAGCCCAGAGGAGGGCCACAAAGATGATCAGGGGGCTGAAGCACATCCCCTAAGAGGACAGGCTGAGAGAGTTGGGCTTGTTCAACCTGGAGAAGAGAAAGTTCTGGGGAGGCCTTGTAGCAGGCTTCCGGGCTGCAGGAAAGAAGGGGAGGGACTCATCCCTGGAGGCATTCAAGGTCAGATTGGATCGGCTCTGAGCAACCTGATCTAGTTAAAGATGTCCCTGCTCACTGCAGGGGGGTTGGGCTAGATGACCTTTAAAGGTCCCTTCCAGCCCAACACGTTCTATGAGTCTCTTGATCAGGAAGTGTAGTGATAGGACAAGGGGTAATTATTTCAAACTGTAAGAGGATAGATTTAGATCAGATCTTAGGAAGAAATTCTGTACTGTGAATATGATGAGGCACTGGAACAGGTTACCCAGACAAGTTGTGAATGTCACCTCTCTAGCAGTGCTCAAGGCCAGGCTAGATGAGGCTTTGAGCAAGCTGGTCTAGTGGAAGATGTGCCTGCCCATGGCAGGGGGATTGGAACTAGATGATCTTTAAGATCCCTTCTAACCCAAACCATTCCACGATTATATGATAAATGAAGCACACATTTCAGAACTGTGGTGGGTTTTTTGGTTTTAACTGTTGGGGGTTTTTTGCCGTTGTAGATGTTTTGTGTAGTTTTGAAGAAGATAAAAGTATCTGAATGTTTTCGTATTGGGGATTGTGCATCAATATTACATACTAGTAGTATAGGAGAATTAAGATAAAGACTTTTATTCAGCTTATCAAAGGGAAAAATGTTTTAGTAATGAGTGATATTTAAAGAGATTAATCTGCAGTCTCTGAAGAGGTATACTAGACACTCAATCCAATGAGAAAGCTGAGTACAGACTGAATAGAAGCTACTGGGGAAAAAATTGTATTTAACAGCAACATTAACTGAAAGACAAATAAGGCATGTCTGGGATTTTTAGTAGTGGTGTCCTCCATCCCTTGTGGAAGCACGGGAACTAAAACTGGAAGTACTGTCCTGAATGCTGTACATACTGTACCAAAGTGCTGTCAGGGTACCTTGTATATATATTATTCCTTTATATTCTGGTAATAGAGTCCAGTCAAAACATACTACAATTCCAAACTGGTATTTCAAAATTTCTCTTGAGCTGGGAAGATTTGATTCTGCTGTTCAATCCTGAGTTTTGGGAATTCTTGGTCTAGTGATTCCTGTCCAAGAGATTACAGTTTACCTTTTCTTTGTCTGTTATTGATGAATTTCCCTTTTTACAATATTCCTTTTTTTTTTAAACAAATAATCTGTTGCTATTTCCCTGATTAAACTCAAACATTGAGGCTTATGAAAAGTCCTGAATTTGCTCTTTTTGTAAAAAATAATGCTTTTTGTCACCTAACACTGTTAGCAACATAAAAAGTCCTATCCTGAATTCTGTAATTCTTTCTTTCAAGCTGAAACACCTTTACCAAAAGTTTTCAGCTGCTAGGGAAACAGTGCAGAAAATGTACACTGGGGGAGAAGAAACAGATGGGGTTTAAGTATTTCTTTGGTTTAATTGGTGTTGGCACTGTTGAAGTAATTTAAAATGTCAATTTAAATTGATTTTTTTTTTAAAAAAAAAAGTAGTGTCCTGTGTCAATAATTCGGGAAATAAAATAATGTCTTACAAGATCTACAGAAGTATCACTGTAGGCTATTCTGTTTGCTCACTGCAATTTTATGAAAATTCCCACAGGCTAAAGCAATGCTACAATATAGTAATATTAGATTTTTTGCTCTGTTTTATAACTGAGGTGTTCCAGAATGCTCAGCAGAGAAAAGGGATTATGACAGGAGAAAACATAAAAAATAGGTATTTCTTCTTAACCGTGTGTATGTCAACTAAATCTTTAATTAACGACAAGCACTGGCCTCAGAGTTATTTGAAAGTTAAGAAGCCACCTTAATGCATTTAAATATGCCAGTTGAGCACTTTAACCTTTCCTTCGCACTTAGTGTAGGTACCAAACAATGTCAGCTTTTCTTTCTTAGCGCTCTTCATTAATGGACTGCTGCTGAGTGAAAGCTGTTCGCTTCTAGTTATCCTAATAACTACTGCTTTTGTTCAGTTCTATATATTTAGCTGAAATGTATCAGTTTTTCCAGTTTCACTGCAGATAAAAGTCTCAGCAGTTTTCCCCAATTCAGTGTGACAAACTTGCAAGTCCAAGAATGGTATTTTCTGCCTGAAGCGTGTGTGCTTTCAAATAATTACAGCCTCTTCCTACTGTGTTTAATACAAAACTTCGGTTAAAGCAGTCAAACGCAGTATACTGGAAACTTCTTTACAGTAGAACATCTAATTTGTCTTAAGAGCTCACCACGTTTTGTCAATTGGCAATTAAGTGAACAATTATAATTTAAAAAAACAACATAGACAAGTACATCTTGCAGTGGGTTATTCTTACTTGATTATTTTGACAGTGGTGCCCTTAGTTGTCATTGACTTTTGCTGTAGAGCCTGGAGGAAAGAGATAACTTCTTCACCTTTGTCAGGTGACTTGGAAGGGGTTTCAACAGCGGTGCCTCATATCAGAATGAGGACAAAAGAAAGACCAGTGAGCTTCAATCATCTATTTTCAATTCATTAACTTTACTATATTTTTTAATGAATTAAATATGTATTTAGGGGAGGAATTTGAGAGGTCAAGTCTAACATCTTTTCTTCCCTCACTGTGTGGGTGGCAAAGCCATTAGCTTATACAGGACTACTGGTACCGCAGCTGCATATAGAAATGGGCGCTGAAGTGTTACTGAGGTTGTTCAAGGAAGAGCAGCTATCTCAACTGTTGGTGTAGCTTTTACCAAGAGAGCGATCATACAAGGGTGACCTCAAGTAGTTAAAGTTCAGATTTTTCTGTCAGCTGGACTTGGAAAGTTTGGCCCTTGAAGATTGCATCCTATTTTGTGTAAGTGCAGGGGGCTGCCCATTGTGTTGCCTGAAATGGCTTTGCAAATCAGTGTGTTAAAAGCTTTCTTAAATTGTTGGAGATCAGTATGTCATGTGATAGTCCTCACAATAACTTTTTGCCTTGTGTCACGACTTGGTGGCACCTGGCTTCTGTTTCATAGGTAGACGAAATTGAATCTGTCTGAGCCACTCAGTAAAGCTTTTGCATGTGTCTTCTGTAATGGGCAACTGATCCTGCACAACACTGAAACAAGATGTGGAGGACTTCCCTTTCTGAGAGTAGGGCTGGTGATGCTGTAGTGACTGAAGATGACGTGAACTCAGTGGCTGTGGATCGAGCGCTTGCTTGTTTTCTGTATTATCAATATACCACCATATACTGATCCTTGGAGAAGTTACAAGGCATTTAGTTCATGGGAAGCCAAGGTGACAAGTCAGGGGTCCCCTCATCTGTGCTGGTGCACGCTGCACATCTGTCTCTCTCTAACCTGAAGACACTCTTAGGGTCCAAAATTGGTAGTTAAATGAAATGGAATATCAAGGCCCAGGACTAATAGACAAAACCACGTGCCTGCGTTTGCCACAAGTTTCTGATGTTTGCGTGGCTCCCTCCCTTCACACCATGTGGTATATATGAACAATCTCTGGCAGCAGCTGGTACAGTTTGGTGGCTGATAGTGTTCACGGCTGACCGGAATGCAGAAGCAGCAGTTGTCATGGCTATGAGCTTTCCCTTCCTACATTGTTTGTTGCCCAGTCTCTAATTCTGCAGCAGCAGCAACTGGATCAATCTGAGGCCTAGCATTAATTCCGTGAGGCGAAGGGAAAAGAGGTCTGAGGCCTGTGTAGGTCTTTGGATTCTGCTTATTTTGAACAGAATCTTTAGTTTGGAGAAGAGGAGACTGAGGGGTGACCTCATTAATGTTTACAAATACATCAAGGGTGAGTGTCACGAGGATGGAGCCAGGCTCTTCTCGGTGACAACCAATGATAGGACAGGGGGTAATGGGCTGAAACTGGAACATAAGAGGTTCCACTTAAACTCGAGAAGAAACTTCTTCTCAGTGAGGGTGACGGAGCCCTGGAACAGGCTGCCCAGAGAGGTTGTGGAGTCTCCTTCTCTGGAGACATTCAAGACCCACCTGGACACGTTCCTGTGTGGCATAGTCTAGGCATTCCTGCTCTGGCAGGGGGATTGGACTTGATGATCTTTCGAGGTCCCTTCCAATCCCTAACATTCTGTGATTCTGTGAATAGAAGCACTGAGAAGTTCAGTAATGTCTGAATGAGGATGGACTTGAAACTCTTAAATGTGGCTGTATACTGTGTCTTAGGATCACATCCACTAATGGTAATACTGTGTATTATGTTGCATGGCCTGGGAAAACTCCAGTGTTTTGTCAATACTCTGTTTTGCTAAATCTTTGCTTGGAAGAAGAATGCGTTCGTACAGTTATGTTAGTAAAAAGGAACTGTCTTTAATTTCATGGAGCGCTCATGGCTAAAAAAATCTGGTCATAGAAAGCACAAACTATGTATTTGGCAAAACAAATTATTTCAGGCAGCCAATTTTATTCTGTTTTACTTGTAATAACAGTATGCCAATAATGATATAAATGCAATGATTTTTTTTTCCCCAGAGCATTCAATTCCTGTTAAAATTGCCATTATGCAATCTGGTTTTTGTTTGGTTTTTTTGTACTACCAAAGGACTTTCATTTCAGGGGTCAGTTATTTATTTTTTAAATAGATAATAAAGCCATATTTATTGTAGAAATTGGTTTCACTGTAGTATTTAAATTTATCTGTAATAATAATATTGCAGAGAGAGCTCTTGAATTAAATTAGGAGATAGGTCACAATAATTTTGTAATCCCAATGCGATTATGGCATTTGTGCTCTGGACTTGCGGTCTTTTGATGACGCTTCTGTCTGTTGCACTTGTTTTAAGCATAGGGTAGAAATTTACACTGTGAAAGTAATTTGAATAATTCTGGACAGAACTCTCCCTGTCATGCTGATTTGTGAAGTAGATTCTGTGAAAAGATAGAATAGATGGAATTATCTACAAGACTGTTAGTAGATTTATGTCTTGAGCAAGATTTGTCCTGGAATTAACACTTCAATAATGAAGCTCGGTCTTCAGATTTAACACCCTCACAGGAAAATAATATAATCCTTGTGGATTTTTTTTCAGAGATGTAATAGTGATGCTTGTTTAAAATGAACCTTTTTGGAAATTGCCTTTCAATCTAAGATCTTCTCTTTATATTGATGAAGAAATCACAGCATCCAGTCCATTGGTAATATCAATTTCTCCTTTTGGATTTGTAAACAATTTTTTCAAGTTTCATTAGCATGAGTGGAAATTCTTTTAGAGGATGTTAATAATACTCTGTTAAGGCTCTTTTTACCAACTGTATTTGACCTTTTAGAGACTGCTAACAGGATGCAGACCATTGATTAGAGTTCAAGTAGTTTATTATTATTCAGAATTTCTACTCAACACCTGTTTCGTTACTGGACACAAAAACAAGTATAGCAAAAGACATAAAGAAAAGGCATAAAGAAAAGCAATTTGACCATGATTTGTGGCTGTCTTTTTAAATACTAGCTTGTGCTTGGACACTTTTTTGTTATTGTTTAAGACAATCCTGTGTAATGTGTAAAAGTACACTTAGCTTTGATGCTGTTGTACCAACCTTAAAATTACTTGTATACATTTTTACTGCTTATGTGACAGCTTCTTAAGTAGGTATATATTACCTCAGTCTGTAAGAAGGTTGTTTTTTCCCTGCAGTTACCAAAGTACAGACAAAAATAAGAATTCAAATGGCTCTACTCTGGGGGAACATTTATAGTTCTTCTAATTACAGAATTAGGTCCAGTTTGTGGAACTTCGGTTAAAATGTTGAGCAGTATGGAGTAAAGAAGTTGTGCAGTACCTGCTTCTCTCAAAAAAATCTTAGCTGCTGTATAGTTTTAAGGTTGTCTGTGTTTTTTAAAAAAGAAAGTTAAAATAATGTAAGTGGAAAGGTATATAAGCTAAAACACGTACCTTTGTCAACAAAAGCTCGTCCTACCAGGGCTTCTAAAATCAGTGACCTGATTGGTGCAGGCGCTGTCTAATTCTGGGGTGAGGTTTTACTCTTCCATATTAACGTTCTGCAGGAGCAAAAAGGGGAAGGGGAAAGGTACATGAACTCACCATTGCTTAGCCAAATTTTAGTATGTAGAAGAATGTAAAAATGAGAAAGATTAAAGACTGGTAACTCTGATAATTCCAGAAGGAGTCATAACTACTACTAAGTCTTTCTTTCAGCACATGGAGAGCTGAAGATGTGCTGGCTAGCCTGTAGGACGACTGATGACTGGGTGTAAAAGAGAACTCTAGAAAGCTCGAAGAAACTATGTAGATTCCCAAGCTGTAGTCCTGGCTGGGAGACATGTGGAAAGAGACTGTCAAAGGAATCATGAAATTATAGCAAAAAATGGGCAGGTAGAGCACAAGGACTAGCTGGTATTCATTAAGAACTCTGAGGAAATTTAAAAGTCTGCTGGCTGGATTTCTAACAGTAGTGTGCAATTCTTCAGTTCTGTGATAATAGAGGGTGTCACTGTGATGCCAAAACCCAGTTTCTCTGTGAACCTCAAGAGCCAGAAGCAGGTTAATGTGTTGTCTCTACCAGACAAATTAATATAAATTATACTAAAATAAATTTGCTATAATGTGAAGTCTTCCTTTGCAGATTTCTCAATGTTTTTTCTACGAGTCAGCAAACTTCATCAAGTCAGTAACTGATTGGGCACATATGAATAAAACTTATGGTAGTAAATGAATAAAACTTAGGGTAGTAAGGCAGGAGGAATGGGAGAAAATGGGAGAAAGGCCTTGTGAGATTTAGTAATTATGCAGTAAAATGTCAGGTGGTATTCATTGTAGGTAAAACCAAAGTGATGCAAGTGGAAAAAGCAGTACTGTGTTGTCATACAAAATTAGAAGCTTTGAGCAGGCTATTAGCACTGAGGAATAAGACCACACGGTTCCAGGATAACATCAACTTGTTGCTAGGCAGCAGATCAAAAAGCAAATGAAATACTAGGAGTTATTAGAAAAGGAATAGACAAAAACCAGGACATAATTATGACAATGCATAAATTACATGGCTCACCCACAAGTTAACTATGATGTGCAGCTCTTCTGTCATCTCAAAATAGTTACATTAAAGCTGGAAAAGGTTCAGAAAAGAGCGGTGGGGCTGATGGAGTTGATTCTCTAGGAGGCATAATTAAGTAGACTGGAGCTCTTCAAGAAAGAAATGTTGGGAATGAGTAAATCACTCAAGTGCAGAGAGGGCAGACAAGGATGGAGAATAAGACGAATTAGGGACTATCAATTAAACCTAGCAGGAGCCAGATTCAAAACAAACTAGAGGAAGCACTTCTTCGCGCAGTGGGTAGTAAAGAAACTGCCAAAAGACCCTGAGGGTGCGAGAAGTTGATGGTGCCTGGGGCAGGCTGGATGCCTACTTGGAAAAGAATTACAGTGCATGCTGATACACAGACAAATGTCTACACAACAAACCACAAGTGAATAGAAAGTAGAGTATGGAGGCAGAGGGAAGTATTGTTTATGCCTGATCTCTTTTTCCTTTTTTTTTTTTTTTTAAATTTGACTTTTTTGTGTACAACTTGGGGCCACTCATAAGACTTAGAATAAAGGACTATGCTGAAATAATAAACTGATTTCAGTTTAGCTTTGTCCCAGTACTCCAAGGGGAAAAAGAAAGGCTGTGATAGAAATTAATATCATGTTATTTCAGATAAATCCTAGAAACAGTTACCTGGTACATTCATCTTTAAATTCTCTGGTATTTAAAAAAAGAAAAAAAAAGATTTTTCAGTTACACTAAAGGCTCCTTTATTAAAATATGTATGTGAATCATAAAACTGTTAGTTGGAGGATTTGTTCTTTGCATGCAAGTTTTGTATTAGCAGTTTGATAACTGTGATTCGGTAGCACTAATGTTCAAAGGACTTTTCTAAAAGAAAGAGAAAGATGTTCTATAAAGCAAAACTCTTTTTGATGAAAACTTTGTTTCCATATACAGATAGCCATTTGGAAGAATTTCCTACTCTCCTTCACTGTGCAGCCAGATTCGGATTAAGGAACCTTGCAACATTTCTACTCGGTTGTCCTGAGGGCACACGGGCTTGCAAAATAACCAACAAATATGGAGACGATCCAGCAAGTATTGCTGAGAAGCACGGGCACAGGCAACTAAGAAAGTTAATCAAACAATTGTCAGTAAGTCCGTATGGGTTTTTGTGTGTCATCTATAACCAGGGCACTATGACGTTGTACTGCTGAGATCCAATAGTATCACCTCTTGTAAATGCCAGTATGTTGTAGCCCTTCTGTCTCACCTGTGTCAGACAGAGGGGTCAAAATGGGGTACTGCCACGTTATCTGTGCCCTGTTGTAATGGAGATCACAGTTTCTGTGCTACCTGAGTTTTAGATGTGGTTGAAATTTAGGAGAGTGAACCAGAAGTACCTCACGTGGCCTAGCTAGGTTGGTGCTTTCAGTGCCCAGACAATGGTTGTAAGTAATCTCTAGGTTTCGGTGCCTGGTTTCATTGAGCCGTGGCAGGAACAGGGAAAACAGCTCCTGGAGGCCTTGACCATTGTTCGTTCAGTCCTGCCCTGGGGCCCTCAGTTTGGGGCAGATTTCTTAATATAAGTAAACTGTCTAGAGTAGGAGATAAAGGCTTCTTTAAAAGTCACTTTTAAAGTGATTCTCATTGTCTTAGCATTGCCATTCTCAGCATTCCACGAAGAGCAGTTGTCCTGCTTTGGCTGCCCACTCCACTGTGAAGGCAGGCTAAATTGTACAACCCTTTGTTACATGGAGTAAATCTTCCTTCAGCTGGATGGGCAGGAGAGGTTTCAGGCAATAGTTGCCTTTCTGTGTGAAAGATAGTAAGTAAATAAAGGTCTGTACTTAGTTCTAGCATGCAAACTGTTGCCAATAAAATACAATAGAATTGTCAGCATAAAAAGCAATATACGGTAGTAACATTTCAGAGCTTTAAGTCTTTATTTTGCTAACTATAATTTGAACAGAGAGGATAATTTTTGCCCCAGAGGTTTTGAAGCCTAGAGAACAAATCAGGTAAATGGTATTTCAAAAGAAAGACAGGATGTGAACATTGGCATAAGTAAGCTGATGTTGTGAAGACTTAGCACAGCTTTGCTGACGGTGTGATTTGTTTGTTTGGGGGTTTTGTGATGCCAGACTCCATAGTCACAGACAAATGGCAACAACAGATGTGTAAGAGAGTAAGAAAACCAGAAGTTACTCTTTTCTGTTAACCAGTCATTTTGATGTAACCATGGATAGACATAAGACCAAAGATGGCATTTGAAGAAATACAGAGTAATACCTGTGTAGATTATGTACAGGAGAATGTTTTGCTTGACTAAGGATGAAAATTCAAGAAACCTAAGGGTAGTTCAATAAAGGAAGAGATATTGTAAGGAGTGGGAGCACTGACTGATAGAGATTTGTTATTGAAATTCTAGAGCAAGAACATAGGGATTGGTCAAGTTTTTTTCTTTGATACAGTTGGCATCTAATGTAATGATAAAGGAGAGGCACTGGGAAAATTGAAGGAAAGTTTACTGTGATCAGCATTGAACCATGAAGATGGTTTTAGTAGTGTTTTATGACTGTATTTTTCTTTTCCCCAAGGAGTTCAATGGGAAGAAAATTGCAGACCCTGGAGCCTGAAAGTAACGCATTTTGGTAGTGGCCAAGATACTGAATCAGAATATGCTGTTAGTTAAGCAGTCATTTTGTTGTGGTTGAACAGCTATTGATACAGGCTCCAAAAACGCTGAAGGTGGGAGAATATCCGCAAAGCAGATATTTCTCCTTTTCTAATACTGTTAAAGAAAGCTCATACCTAACTGAGGATGTGATCTGGCATCTTTTCTAAAGTGACAGACTGTTTTCTCTCATTTACTGGACTATGAATCTGATCAGATTTCAAAAGCACTGTGGAGCTTTTTCTGTTGACGGAGTGCAAGGGGTGTTGTACTACAGAGGTGTTGCTTTCACCTCAGTTTTTGATACCGTAGTTGAGAGTAAATTTGACTGAAGAAAATATGATCCTTCTTACCATCCAACATAAAGCTGTTCACAAAACCAGGCTGTCTTCCTGGATCAATGTGTTAGTAATTTTGCATTTAACAATTTCTAATTGGAGCTGTACTGGTCAGAGAGCTCCTGCCAGTTACAGTCTGAGGTATAAGGTCAGATCCCTCAGCTTTTGGAGTTTACCAGTTTTCCTTGAGGAGAATGGAACTGTTTCCCAACATCCCTACCTGTGCGTCTGGCTAGATGCCATCTCTCTGTGCTTAGGTACTGTTGGTACACACTGTGTGTAAAGTATTGGTAAGACTAGGAAAAATATGAATAAGGTGGTATTTAATGCACAATAAGATACTTAGATTTCTTTTCTAAGATGGTCCTATGAGTCAAAGGGTTGAGCTTGAAGACGCAGCTTCCATGGTTAATTTGTCATGTTTAATGATCGTAGAATCAATCGTAGTATCCTAGAATGTGTTGGGTCGGAAGGGACCTTTAAAGGGCATCTTGTCCAACCCCCCTGCAGTAGTGCTTAGTGATAGTGATTAATTCTGTAGGACATTTATATTTTTATGCCAGCATTGTAGAAACTCACCCACTGCACTTAAGACGTGTCTTTGTTATGCATTCCACATGGGACTGGAAGCTTCAGAAAATGGATAGTTTTGTTTTCATCCTAGAAACATATTCAAGCTTATGCTATAGGTAGAGGCCTCAGTAAGAGGAGACATAAGCACACATGGTACAAACAGGCTACAAAATCGAGAGAGGTTGCACTTCTACGGTCATTTTACATTTTGGTAGACTTTGTCAGTAATGGAAGGCCATGTTTGTGAGAGTGATATATTTCATTCTAAAATGCATGCAAACTGTGTGCATACCTCTGATTAGCTTTTCTTTTTTTTATTAGGATTAGTAATCATCCTAATAAAGTCTCAGTATAAAATTATCAACATAAAATGTGTCTTTATGGTACCTCTGACTTTTTAGATGATAATTTGCATTAAAACATTTAGTCCACAGTACATATCTGCTATTGTTTGCACGTAAACAGTTAACAGTAGTTGTTCGCTGTGGGAACAGCTCTGCTACCACCTTAAGTATGTGTAGTCTGGTTAGGACGTGCAGTTGTGCTATCTGTTTTCAGTTGATTCAAATGGTGTGAGTTACTAATCCAACACAAGTAAAAATTGGGGCATGCTTCACGTCTGCCAAATGTAATATGGTATTTTTGAAATGTTAGCTTCAGCCACTTAAAGAAAAATGGCTTGTGTCCCCCGTAATAACGCACTTAAGAACAAAACCACTTACTGTACTTCTGTAATTGATGGGAGAGTGGAAAAGAAATATTTGCATGGCTAGGAGCCAAGCAAATTTAGTTTAACTGCGTTCCAGCAACTTCCTGTTATAACTGGAGTATTGAAATGGCTCGCTATTACAGTAGAAGTACTTTTGTACTTGACATACCTCTCACTGTTTTAAAATTATTACCTATGCTTTACAAGACCTTTAAGGAACAGCCCCAAAATATGTACAGTAATTCATTGCTTCTATCTTAAAGAGCAATCGGGTTACAGAAGAATAAGCGTATTAAAGCATACCTTCAATTTCTCCAAAATCCTGGAAAGTGTCTTTCATTTGCCTTTGTGCTGGAGAATCCTTAGGGAAGTAAAAATTCCTGAGATGGTTGCAGAGAGAGAGAGAGAGAGAGAGAGCAACAAAAGTAAACTGCGGGAGCTGGCTAACTCACACACTGAGTTGCCTGTATGGCACAAGTTCCCTGTCCCTGTTTGAAGGGAAAACCTCTTTTCTGGAGCTGGACACTGACAGCGTCGATGTGGGGAGTGTTACAGCCACAGAAGACAGATCTGGAGTGCCTGGTGGGCATCCTGGGAGCTGATCTCCTAATTTGTGTCAGAACAAAGCACAAGGGAAGGATCACATAACATGTGACGTGCTTCTTTTGATACAACTGTATGAATGGGGGGAAGAGATTTTCCCCGTTCAATACCACTGTTATATGCAGGGTTATTAAATGCTAAAACATCACACCCTTTAAGATCCCGCATAAATGTGCGCTTCCACAAGTGGTAGTGTCTGCCTTCTCTGTTGGAAGTCCTACATTTTAAACACTCCCTGAAAATGTCTCCTTTGTGGTGAGGGAACACTGCAAGACTTGATTCATTTTTGTTGAAGGTACTAAATTGATGGAGCTGTCCCCGAAAAAGTCTCTAATGGGGAATATGATAAAGCTCAATTTCAAATGTGCCAGCAGTTTATTAAGCAAATTCTATTCTCTTGCATTTTAGCACAAAGCCACCTAAATGGACATTCGTTTCCTATTTCTACACGTTTCATTATAGTTTAGATGAAGTAATTTCCTCTTCTTTAGCATAAAAGAGGGATATCTCTTAACATTCTGTGATAACCTCCTGAATTGTTACTTTACCTTGTGATAAAGTAACTTCAATATTCTTCCGTAATTGCTTTTAAGTTGAATTGCTTGAATCAAATGTGTGAATTTCAAAACTAGTAAGAGACATTCAACAGGAACACTGTCAGGAATCCTGGTCTCAGAGTACCTGAACAGGGGGGAAAAACGAGCTTTTGGAGTTCAGTTGATCTAGGTGGTGGCTCAAACACCAATAAGAAAGGCCAAAGTACTTTTGCTTTCTGTTAGCCCCAAGCTCAAAATGTATCTGCGGTCAGTTGTTACAGTACCTGTGAGAGCAGTAGTATCTTGTTAAGTCTCAGTAATTTCCTTTAAAAAAGGGGCTCTACTTCAGGTGTTTGTCTTTCGTATATGCTCTGTCCCTGAAAGCTGCCTTGACATTAGCTTGTTCTTGTCTCCAGCCGGGGTCTTCTAAGCCTGTGGAGAAGTTCTGTCTCCAGGAAATAAAGAAATCACTTAAATGAAGTTCTTATGCAGCACATAAAGGAAGATTTTAAAAAATAGATAAGGGAAAATTTGAAGCATTAAGTGAATAATGATGGAAATATGTTCAATTTGTGACCTAACCGCTTAAAATTGAAGGTCACATTGATAGCTAGTTTAGCAATTTATACTTTGGTATGGGTGTAATTCTTTGTTCTAGTACTTTGAGTTTCTAATTTCTCCATTCTTTTACTAAGAACTGTGCTGCTGAATGTGTCCTAGTCAGGAAGATTATGGTGTACTACTTGTAGTATGCATCACAGTTCCTAAGAAAAATACAGTTCAGAAAGTGTTTTATTGGTTGCTTGATACAAGTAACTTCTGGTTGTTGGCTTTGGTCTTTGAAGCAGATTCTTAGGGGTAACATAAATGTTATATTTAAATATAAGAATTGCAACAGTTGTTTCATGTTACCACCACACAGTTGAGACAGCACAAATTCATTTTTATTTTTAAAATACCTTTTATGTTTTAGAATTGGTTGGCTGCAATCTAAGGCAGAAAATACAGCTTAACTGGGTTTTTTTAACCTGCCCCAGATCTCTTGGCCAGGCCTGTGACAGTCCATGGCAGAACAGTAGGCTGATGGAAGAGTCTTCTTCCCCTGCCATCAACAAAACTCTGTCTGGATTTTTTGTTTAATATAATTTTCTGCCTGTCTGCTTCAGGCAGCTATTGCAAATATAATACCTACTTACTTCTGTACATATTGGTGCATAGATTGAGATAGTGCCCTGCATATGTCTTTCACAAGAAGCTTTTTTTTTTTTTTTTTTTTTTAAGGAGGAAAGAGTTATGTCAACTCCTTTCCAACTCTATAGAGGAACATTCTGCAGAGTCAAGATTCAGTTACTGAGTTCACTGCTGTTAGCAGTTTCCTCAGCAGCAAAAGGAAACATAAACTTACAGGTGGTCATAATGTTCACTCGAGGCCTGTTTTATGGAAGACATATGTTTTAGCTAAGTTGCAGGGCAGGGAGAACTTTTTGATTCGAAAAGGGCAAGCTATGTTTTTATAAATCTTAATAACCTTGACAGGCTGGGGAGGTGGGCCCATGCCAACCTCATGAAGTTTGCCAAGGCTAAGCACAAGGTCCTGCACCTGGGTCACGGCAATCCCAAGCATAAATACAGGTTTCTCCCTATGGGGAAGGACTTGGGGGTGCTGGTTGATGAAGCGCTTAACGTGAGCCGGCAATGTGTGCTGGCAGCCTGAAACATCAAGCATGTCCTGGACTGCGTCAAAAGATGTGTGGCCAGCAGGTCAAGGGAGGTGATTCTGCCCCTCTGCTCTGGTGAGACCCCCCCTGGAGTGCTGCGTCCAGCTCTGGAGCCCCCAACACAAGCAGGATGTGGACCTGTTGGCGAGGATCCAGAGGAGGGCCACAAAAATAATCAGAGGGCTGGAGCACCTCTCCTATGAGGACAGGCTGAGGGAGTTGGATCTGTTCAGCCTGGAGAAGAGAAGGCCCTGGGGAGACCTTATAGTGGCCATCCAGCACCTGAAGGGGGCCTAAAGGAAAGCTGGAGAGGGACTTTTTGTAAGGGCCTGTGGTGATAGGACAAGGGGCAATGGTTTTAAAGTAGACCAGGGTAGATTTACAGTAGACATTAGGAAGAAGTTCTTTACTGTGAGGGTGGTGAGACACTGGAACAGGTTGCCTAGAGAGGTGGTGGAGGCCCCATCCTTGGAGACATTCAAGGTCAGGTTGGATGGGACTCTGAGCAACCTGATCTGGTTGAAGATGTCCCTGCTCACGGTAAGGAGTTGGAACTCCATGATGTTTAAGGTCCCTTCCAACTCAAGCCGTTCTGTGATTCATTCTGTGATGGGCAGGGATGTAAGTTGACAAGTAATTCGTCACTGTACACCTCTCTCCTCTCATCTCTGTCTTATTTGAAGTGAATGGTTGAACTAAAACACAGAATTTCTTAACGTATCTTCAACTTATGTAATAGGAAAGAATCTACAAAAAAAACCATTGTATTGTGGAAAACGAGGATACTTTTTTCTCGGTTGCTTTATGCAAGAGGAATCTTACCTGGCTTTGTAGCTACTATCGTCAAATGACAATAAATCTTTAAATGTCAGGATTCCCTCTGACAGAGATTCTCATGCTTTGCTAGGGAGTTTTGGAAGCTCATCAGGAATCATCTGTCTTCAAGTATTATATTTATAGAAACAGAAAGCTGAACATAAAGGCTGATACGATAGGGCAGAGCTCCTCAGCATAAAACTGTTATATTTTTAAACTCGGTTGCAATATCTTCCTGAACCATCAAGTTTCTGCTGGGGAAGAACCACGTGTAGAAAGAGGAAGTGGATATATGGTATAAAATCTTAAATGGAATTCATCTGATTGCTATCAGTATTTGTTTAATTACTTTAATAGCTACTGTAATGTTGCACTGGCCCATAGGTCATTACTTTCAGATAGCTGGAAGAGCATGTAAAAGAGAAGACAATTAGTCTGATTTCTGAAATTCATACTAATCCACTAGTGATTCCTTGGTGAAGCTTGCTGGGATTTAACTCTTGTGACATTAAAATAATGTTCAGAAATGTTAGTTATATGCATCCTTTGGTAGAATGGAAGTTACTTAAATGAAATGCATAAATGACCATATTCTTTGGTACTTTTTTTTAGTGATTAGATAGTCACAAATTAAATTCTTGAATTTCTTAAGAAATTGGAGCTACATCCTGTGACCTTCTGCCAGTTGATACACAAATGTTATCCCATGTCTGTTCCCTGGGTTCTATTTCTTTTCCAGAATTGCTTGTGGAGAGGCCTCCCATTGCCAGTGCTTGGAATCTTATGTTTAAAATTTGGAGAGGTTTTTTTTATTATTATTTTTACTGGCTTACAAGGTTTCCTGCTTCTCTTTTTCAAATGTTCTGTGGGACATGTGCCTTGAAGGAACTTGCTGGCATGTACTGCCTTTTGAGTTCAAACAATTTATGTTTTAGTCAGGAGATAAAATATAGACCAAGCATGGAAAAGCTTGGCTTTAAGGAGGAAAGGCTAGATTTCTCATTTGAAAAAAATCACAATCATTATACTAGACACATTTTTAGAGTTTCTATGTAGACCTATATTCAGGCTAGAACCTTGCACCTTAACTGTGATTAAGTCTTCTGTTATAACTAGGCAATTGAGTACAACCTTCTTGCAGTAAGAATGATAAATGGAACTGCAGATTTGGAAACCTTTCTTCATGTGAGATGAAATTTGTGTGTAATTGGAAATGAACTAGGATTTTTTTTTTCCAGTGAATTGTCTGGTATTTTGTCTCACCTTTTGATATTCACTGTAGCAGTGACTTAGTAGAAGTCAGCTATTTAAAAAGTCATCATTTAAAAAGCCTTTTACAATTTTAAGGAAAACTTGAATACTGACAATTTCAGGCAAAATGCTTGAGAATTAGAAGTGGGGAAAATGAAAAAGGGTTCTCTTATGATACTCTGTTCTTAAATGTATTTGGGATTGTAAAACCAAGGGATTCCCAGAGGTCATTCTGACTGTTGACAGGGCAACATCAGCAAAGATACTCAGCTAAGGGACTTTTGGGGAAGGTGGGATGGGGAATGTCTAGTTTTTCAGAAGTATTTTTACACTGAAAAGTATCATCTGTATCATTTGTCAGCATTATTGGGCTCTGAATTTGTTTGAACACATGAAAGACACTTGGCTAAGCTGTTTATGTGAATAAAAAAATGCAAATACAATATTTTACAGAAGCGAAAGAAAATAAAAGCGACCATGTTATGTTGTTGTAGAAATCAATGTAATGCGTATGCTAAATCTGGCCTCTGCACCTTTAAAGAACTGTGGAAATAAATATGTTCAGTTAGATAGAGACTCTACACTAGCCTGAGGAGTTCTTGGAAGGAATATGGTAAAGGTATATAGAATAATGACTGTATTCAAAGTACATGAGCTGCTTCTGCTTAATCTCTCTCGTGTTAAGTAAACAAAGAAATTTGACGTGAAATACTGTTCTGTATAAGATGTAATATCTCTATTCAGCTAGTTGAGATGTCGCTGAAGCCAGAAGCCTAGGAAGGATTCAACAAGCTAGAGATTTATGTGGATACTGAGAGTTTCTAGTCACTGTGTAGCGTGTTGTTTTCATCTTGAGGGCATGAATCCCCTACCTGAGTTGCAAATCAGTTGCATTAGGTTAAGGAAGAAATTTTCCCAGGGAGAAACTACCTCATAGTTGTCCATTGAAACCATTTGCACTTCTCCATTAATGTTCCTGTACTGACTGTTCTGTTATTAGGTGATAACTTTGCCTTTTTATTTCTTCTTCCTCAAATACAAACATCTCAGAAGCTCTTAAAATGCAAAGGAAAAGGTGAGATGATCTAAAATCATCTGCTAGCTCCAGTTTTACTACAGAAGGAAGGATTGCTGGGGTGTTTCAATGGAAAATCTAGAAGCAAGTTTTGAGTATTGCCTCTGTCAGATGAAGTAATTTGAAGGTATATGGATTGCTGTCAAAAAGCAGCTTTACCTTGATGTAGTATATGCTCTCAGTGAGACTATCTGGAGCATGCCCTTTGACTGCTTCCCAGTGATCTGGAAGGAATCAAACATCTGTCATACCTTACAAGTTGTTGAGCATAAAGAAAGACAGCATACCAGCAATGCCCTTCTGCAGCCCCTCAGAAGGAAAAAAGCAGAAACTAACCCCCAAAAAACCAAAACAAAACAGAAACAGAGCAAAACTGTGATAAGGGGATTTCAGTTTCATGGGAGAAGATGAAGGAAAACTAGGAAGGGAAAGGAGCTGTTACTGTGGTACATATAATCTCTGAGCCAAAACCACTTACCTACTGAGTGACGTTTTGAGGTCTGAAGGGAGCTTTTTGATCTCAAGCCCTGAGAAAAACTAGGTGGAGAAGCAAGAATTAATGAGTAAAGTTAGGTAAGAGGCTTGCTGTGTCCTTAGTAATCTGAAGGTTCAGAGCTCTGCACAGATCTAATAGTGACTTACTAGATTTTCCTACAGCTGTAATTTATTGCTTAATTAGAAAAATTGTCTTTAGGCTCTACATCAATAGAATGACCATTAGGGAAAGGCATTTCTCAAAGCTACCAAGCCCATTATATAGAAACTGCTTAAGAAAATCCATTTCTGCCCTGCATAGTGTTAGTTCTGTTTAACACAGCCATGCACAGTCTTAATTTATAATGCTGTCTGAGGGCTCTGCACAGAAGGCACGCTCTTTATTCTGCCTTCTGTTCTTCCCACCCCCATATATTGTTTTACAATAAATGATTCAGTATTTCATTGCCAGGACTATAGGGTGTCTAGCAATAATAATTTTTCTTATGTTTGATGTGAACTTAAAAATGATTGATGAGTCCTCACACTCTACCAAACTCAGAAGAACATGCAGTAATTGACACGTGTTCACTTTCATGAAGAAAGCCAATGTTAATAGATTGCATTGTGATACGTGTTTAATAACTGTCATGATCACTATAATTAAAATTGTATGCTGTGTTTGTAACAGACATGGGCAGCGTTCCTCAACCCCATGAGCAATGTGCCAGAATCTTCGTGTGGCTGGCTGCAGCAGAGTACCTATGTCAGAAGTTTGGGAGCTGTTCTCAGGCAGAAGTTGTTAATGGGTCTCTACAGCTCTTGCTGTGAGTATGAGGCATATAACTGGATCTTAGCACTCTCTAATGATGCCACTCTTCAGAGCCACATTGGCTTGATTTTACTTGCTCCTGAGTTTTCAAGTTATTTTACTGTTCCTGCATAGACTTAGGCTGATGTGGGAGCCATCCTTGAAATACTTGAGAACTGCTTAAGACCTGTAAGTGGCCACCTGTGGCCTTCTGAATTCCAATTGACTTCAAATGCTGTTAGTAAATACCACTTCTGAGAGCCACAAGAGTGAAAGTAGGCAGAAAAGTCTCCTGCCATATGCAAGGCAGTAGCAAGCTCCCTTCAGGCTACCTTGGAAAACACAGAAATTGGTATCTGTACCAGGCATGGAAGTAATATAATAAAGGTGACTCCTAACTTGATGACTTAATCAAACCTTCAAAGATCTATTTTTAATGAGATATATATTTTTTTAATGTATTGTCTTACATAAATGGGTCAAAGGATTGAACAAAAATTTCCATGGAGACTTTCTGTGACTCCAAAGTGCTTTCCAAGTTAATTAAAGTCTTGTGTTGCAAGGAAAAGAGGTTAAAGGTTAGAAAGTACTGGTATATAGATCTGCAGTCAATTCTGATTGGCTTATCCTAGGGATACCTGTCGTCATTGGCAACATAATCATAGAATCATAGACCATTTTTGGCTGGAAGAGACCTTCAAGATCATCTAGTCCAACCTTTGTCCTAGCTCTATCAACACCACTAAACCACACAGCACAACATCCACTCGTCTCTTAAGCACCTCCAGGGATGGCAACTCAACCACCTCCCTGGGCAGCCTGTTCCAGTGCCCGACAACCCTTTCAATAAAGAAATTCTTCCTAATACCCAGCCTGAACCTCCTCTGGTACAACTTAAGGCAATTTCCCCTTGTCCTGTCACTCACTACTACGGAAAACAGAGCAGCCCCACCTCGCTACAACCTCCTTTCAAGTAGTTGTAGAGAGCAATAAGGTCTCCCTCCGAGTCTTCTCCAGGCGAAACAGCCCCAGATCCCTCAGCCGTTCATTGCACAACACATTCTCCAAATCCTTTACTAGCCTGCTAGCCTGCCTCTGTACCCTCTCTAGCACCTCAGTGTCCTTCTTGTAGTGAGGGGCCCAAAACTGGACAGACGATCATGACTGAGATCATTAGTGAGGACTGCTCACCTCCCTTTTTTTTCCAGATTATTGAAGAGTAGTTTTTTATTTTCAATTTGCGCATATTAAGTGCATCCATGCAATACAAAGAGAAAGAATATATTTCTTACTAGGTTTTTAGTAGATAAAATTACAATGAAGCAAGTGTGCATATACAGTGCTTTGGGACTGCATTGTGTTGTGGCTACTGAAATGTGATGGTTTGAAGTTAGAACTTGGGCATTCATTGAAGCAGGCTTCTATCAGACCCTTGACTGTGAGTCATTACTGAAGAACAAATAATGAGTGGTGCCAGGAGCAAAATGCAGCACATTGTTCAGGCAGTGCTTAACTAGGAGTAGTTTAAAGATATACTGAAATTGAAAGTCTGCAGAAAGGTGGTAAACAACTGCGTTGTCAGTTTTAACAGTGATTCACTTGATATCTGCAAGGAGTCAATACCAGCAAAAAGAGTAGAAGTGCATGAATAGAGGCTTTAAGCAACCTTGCAAAAATGCAGAGCTGGTGGACTAATGTTGAACAAAACCATCCATTCCGTAGAAAAGAAATAACATACCCAGTGCATAAATGAGCAAAACCATACCTTCCCCAAAGATAAGCTTTTAAGTAACTACCACAGTACAGAAGACAGAGGGATTTGCACTTACTTGGAATTGAGAATTTGTTCCTAGGGAATTATTTCTAATCTGGCTTTTTCCACCAGCGACTGTAGATCACTGAGGTGAAAATAGATGAGAATACCTTGTTCAATATATAAGTAGAGATGGTGAAGCTAAAAATGATCACTAAAGTGTCTGCAGTTCTGAGGTACTGTGTGAGCATCAAACTAAGTTATACTGTGTGGCACCATGTTCTCATAAGCATATGGTCAAAATTTGGTGCTTGAGGCTTATGTTACCATGGCCACTAAAAAACACAAATGCCATTATACCAAACAAACAAGAAGGATTTAGCAGGATTCCAAGAATTTTAAAAGATTAATATACCTTTGAAAAGTTTGTGTTAAATGAAATGGATAATAAATGGCTTTATTGCTGTCGCCTAAGAAGTCTGAGGGCTCAGAGGAAGACCAGTTATGGATTTGTGGTCTGAACATCGTATGTGGCAGTCTGGTTATAAAGAAAAAAATTTTAAAACCCCATGTATTAGATTTAGAGAAAGTGAACTTTATTATCTGCTGCAAAAAGAGCTATGGAGAGTTTGTGGGTAGTAATGCCAATAGTACAAAGCAACAAAGATTGCATATTCCCAATTATTACTATAATAAGAAGTTTTTTCTGCTATATAGGTGCGATTTCTTTTTTTAATGAGATGAGACTGGAAACTTTTGTACTATTTGGGGTCAATACATTATAAAGAATACAAAAGAACAAGAATGAATTGAAGAGCAGAAAAACCAGTGACAAGGGAGGCAGAGATATTTTATGCTTCCATTGAATGAACCATATGATTGGAGACACAGACAAGGCTTTTCATATATGTCAAAAATATAGGCCATGGCAAGTGGAAGAATTCATTATTGATCGTGTATGCAGAAGTGGCTCCCTAGAGAAAAGCAGACACGGGTTTGTTTGTATTGCTGTGGGGAGAGGGAATCATGTATTCTGTATTTTTATTCTTATTTCCTTAAGAGAGCTTCAAAAGATCTTTCAATAGCTCTCACAGCAAATGTAGATAAACTATATGGTTTGATACTTGATTATATCAAATCTTTATTTTGCTGAATAACACTATACTTCATCTAGTAATATATGGAAATAGATCATATTTATGTGGGCAAGAGTGAAAGGCTTTGCAGTTAGATACAGGTCTAAAAATTTGAGTGTTGCTATTCATTATTTTCATTCTTAAAAGGCTAGTGAAAAATGGTTTTTAAAAGTAGCTATAAACTAACAGGCTGTACAATTGTACTTGGACCTGTGTTAAATCCTGCAAGTTGGCAAAACAATGCAACCGAATCATGGATTGTCATCTATAACCAAAATGTGTTCTTGGTAGCAGAGGTCATTTGCTGTAAATGTGAAGGGCCACAGCAACAGAGGACAGACAGTCAGAACTCAACATGAATTTGTGAATTAGCAGCATTCCACACAAGACTGTCTTTAGAGCGGTCCCAGTGATTGCTGGTTTCACTGTTTTCACAAAAAGTAGTGGACTATTTTGCAGACTAACAGGAGATTACCATAAAAAGCTGAAGTGTCGGAACTACAAGGTCTAACCCCTCCAGAAGAAAGAAATTGGTTATTGTTACCTGACAGCAGCGATGCTGGCATATTTTAGAAGATTTGTAAATGTACCTATATTTACAAGGAATCACACAGAGTATTTGAATGCTGCTGATCTGTTTAGTTAATAAATTAATTATAAGAATTTAAATTTCCAAGAGCCCTAGTTTTATGATGCTCATTTCAGACATTTTCTCTGATTTGAATTCATCGTAAATTCAGTAAGCATGTGAGTCATTTTTGGTATTCAGCATTGTAATTTGACCTTTCTTTTGCATTTCTCTAGTTACAGATATTTCCATTTCTAATACTTAATAGATGGGAAATTTTATTGTATTCATTATAATTGTTAGCTGTGAAATGTTAATTGAACACTGCTAGTTTGTTTAGATAATAGCTCTAGATCAGTTCACAGATTTTTCTGATTGAAATTCTGTGTTAGATTAGTACACAAATTATTATAATGGTTTTATAACTGTTATTGATTCTATTGGTACTACACCAAACTCAGAACATGCCGCTATGAAAGATAGGAATATGGTTATGACTTGTTCCTGCGTGATTTGGGGAGTAAATGCTTCCATGGTTACTGAATTCTTCAATTTTTGGTCTCATCATTGAGAGGAAACATATATGAACATCCCTATCTCTAAATCAGTGTCAACAGTGTAATTTAGCAAAATTATTCTAGTTTTTTGGCTCATAACATTTGCAGTTCTGTGTTTAAAATTCCAAAACATTCTGTAATTTTGGAGATGTTGAAACTTCTTCTCAGTGAGGGTGACGGAGCCCTGGAACAGGCTGCCCAGAGAGGTTGTGGAGTCTCCTTCTCTGGAGACATTCAAGACCTGCCTGGACACGTTCCTGTGTGGCATAGTCTAGGCATTCCTGCTCTGGCAGGGGGATTGGACTTGATGATCTTTCGAGGTCCCTTCCAATCCCTAACATTCTATGATTCTATGATTCTATGATTCTATGTTCTTGGTTTTATCTTCCAAGTTTTGCTTTAGATGTAATATTCGCCTATCAGTGTAGCTTGTATGTAAAAGTACATAGTGATTTTTCCTAGAGCTTAGACACACAAAACATCATGCCTTAAAATGTGATGTTGTGAATAACAACTAGAGTGATCTTGCATTGCAAAAATCTGCCAGTGTTTGTCATCATCAGTGATTAATTGTCAAACTGTATATTAAATTTTTGTCCCAGCTCCTACATGTTTTAAGCGTTACTTGCTCAGTGTGCTAACTTTTTTCAAGATTTAAAGCTTGAAGTTTGTTTGGTAGGTATACATATTATACAAATTAGTCTCTGTTCCTATCACCTTGAATGATTTGCAAAAAGTACTGGAGATCTAAGTTCAGAAATCCCAACAAAATCATTGCTGCTGACCCATTAAGATCATGTTTTATATCTGGATAGAGAAGAAGGATAGAGACAAGTTATTTGAATTATTTGACTTGGTTAAAGTTTAAGGCTGGGGTAGCCACTAAACTTTGACAGATGCTCTCTACGATCCGCTCGGGGGAGGATAACGGGAGAAACAGGGAGAGAGGCTTTGTGGTTGAGTTGGCTTGCTTTACTCCCCTCACATCTAATCTCAGAAACAAACCAGAACCATGTGCCACCCAATAAAAAGTCAGATTCTATTTGTGATTTTGATCTAATTACAATCCTGTTTTTTTGATGTGATGCTGATTGGGGATGAGGTGCAATTTCATTACAGTTTTTTTCCATTAACACTAGGATTGTGGATATTTTAACAACAAGTGTCACCCAGTTATAGAAGGAGATCAGGTTTGTTAAACAGGACCTGCCCTTCATAAACCCATGCGGACTGGGTCTGGTCACCTGTTTGTCCTGCATGTACTACATAATAGACCTCAGGATGATCTGCTCCATCAGCTTCCCTGGGGCTGAAGTCAAACTGACAGGCCTGTAATTTTCCTGGATCATCCTTCCATTGCTTATTATAGATGGGTGTTATATTGGCTGACTTCCAGTTAGCTGGGACATCCCCAGTCAGCCAGGACTGCTCATAAATGATGGGCAGTGGCTTAGTGAGCACCCTTGCCAGTACTCACAGCACTCTGGGGTGAATCCCATCCAGCCCCATAGATCTGTGCGCATCGATGTTGCGCAGCAGGTCACTGACCATCTCCTCCTGGATTGTGCGGAGGACGTTTTGCTCCTGAGCCCTGTCTCTTAGCTTGGGGGACTGGCTTTCCTCAGTAAAAGTGTTTCTATTTCTAAAGACTGAGACAAAGAAGGAATTAAGCGCCTCAGCCTTATCCTCATCTTTTGTCGCTAAATTTCCTCCTGGGTCTAGTAGGGGATGGAGGCTCTTCCTGGTCTTTCTCTTGTTAATGTATTTATAGAAACTTTTCTTACTATTTTAGTCTAGTATTAATTTTCTCTAGTATTCAGGTTTAATTATGTCTAGTCTTAATTAGTCTAATATTAATTTTCTCTGACCTAGCAGAGCACTGACTGGTGGACTTGAAATATATGAGAGAGCTGTTATTCAGCCTTACATGTTCTTATTCTACACAGAGAAGTGTTTCATGCCCTTACTTCAGAAGAGTCTCTTTTATTTTGGGGTATGGGTCTCTGACCTCTCTATCTCTTTCCTATTATAACTCCACTTTTTGCCTTCAGTGGGGTTCACGTTACTCATAAAGGATAATACCCTTGGACAGTACCCCTGAAATAGCGTTTAGGTCTTGAAAAAAGGCAGCAAGTCTGCCCTTTTGAAATCACAGGTTTCCCTGTCCAGTATTGCTTGTGTTGCTTGTCAGCATACAAAAAGAAGAAATAGCTGGAGCAAAGGTTCGAACATGGCTTTGCTTGGCATTTTCAGTGATAGCAAGCCACAGTGATCTGCCACAAGAAGAACTGCTATATTTTTGTCTTCCACACTTGGAGGACTATGAAGGCAGCCACGCTTTTGATGTTCGGGTTACGAACAGGGCCGTGATAGTTTCTTGAACACAGGAAACTTGGCCTAGGCAGTTACCTATTTGGAGGGTAATGCAGGTTAGAGCATTATATCTGAAGAGGAGTTTGTCTCTATCACACGTGCCGCGTCTGTCTTTCTGTGGAGAGAAGAGCATATAACACTTCAGGAGAATAATGTTGCTAGCCTAGAAACAAAGGGAAAGTCAGGATCCTGAGGTTAATAGCAGTGGACATGTAAGGACAGGAGCATTTTGTAGCTGTTTTATATGCCAGTGTGAGAGTTGTTAAAAGTTTTGCAGCTGTCTGCATTCTCCAACGGAGTCACAGTATCACAGTGTCACAGTACGCTAGGGATTGGAAGGGACCTCAGAAGATCGTCTAGTCCAATCCCCCTGGCAGAGCAGGAACACCTGGATGATGTTACACAGGAAGGCGTCCAGGCGGGTCTTGAATGTCTCCAGAGAAGGAGACTCCACAACCTCCCTGGGCAGCCTGTGCCAGTGCTCTGTCACCCTCACTGAACAGAAGTTTCTTCTCAAATTTAAGTGGAACCTCTTGTGTTCCAGCTTGATTCCATTACCCCTTGTCCTATCATTGTTTGCCACCGAGAAGAGCCTGGCTCCATCCTCATGACACTCCCCCTGTATATAATTTATAAACACTAATAAGGTCACCCCTTAGTCTCCTCCAAACTAAAGAGACCCAGCTCAACGTGTTCTACAAGAAAATGATTGGAAGGATTAACAAACTTCGTATAAAAAAAAGACATGACTGCTAAGCTCTGAATTTGAATTCAAGTATAGCTTGTTTTTCTGTGAATTCGTGTGAAAAGTAGCCATTTTCCCAGAGATTTTGTTCCCCACATACAGACTTACACTTCTTTGATCATGCTGGTCTTCTGAGTGAAATAGATTATTTTCTAGGTAGTCAGTAGCTGTTCCACATACAAGCTTTACCGCTAAACTTCTGTATATTCAAATCCTGACTTAGCTGAGTAAATGTAGTATCCTCGTAAAAGGATCTCAGCCACGTTGTAGCTGCCACAGTACAAGGTATTCCCGAGTGCGTACCCGATGAGTGTCCTTTAAAAAAACCTGAGCAATTACATGACAAAATAGAAAATTCGAAGTACTAGAGATATTAAAAGCTAACAGATGAACATTATTTGACAATCAGTGGTTTTTATGTGCTTCCAAATCTTAGTCCTGCTAAGTCTAGTAGTAGGCTGGAGATAAACAGCTGGAGATGAATACAGCTGAAAATGCTTACATAAACCTCCATTTGCAGATCAAACAAATTATAGAAGAATACATGTGCAGGTGGGCTCAGAGAGACGGAAAGTTTCAAAATTCTAAGTGGGAGGGACTGAAGAAGGAAAAACTATTTTTACAGAAGTAAAATCTAATTTGTAACTTAGGAAAACTCTAGATAGACTTTTGCATTTGCTTAGTGTGTTTTGCCTGGTATGATTTCTCTTTGTGCTTTTCGTAGACACAAAGTCTGTGGATGTTTAATTCTGTTAAGGACCTGTAGAATGAGACACTACTTTGTATTACAGTGATAGTTTGAAAATGTTTTCTAGAGGAATAATGTTAAGCGTACAGTCACAAAATTCACAGCCATATTTAGGGAATAGAGGAACTCTAATGACAACTGAGAGATGTTATCCATTTGCTTATATTTAGATTATTCTGTAATTTGCCAAGTCTTTATCTAATGCAAAGAATAGCTAGATTTAGATGAGGAAAAACGGCTTCAATCTGTTAAAAAGAAAAAGAAGAAGGATTAGAAGGAAACTCTTGAGGGAAAAAATTAGTTCTGGAAGCTATATTTGACATCCAGTGGAAACAGCATGACAAGGCTTCTGCTTGTGTTTTGTGCTGCTATGACCAATAAAATGTAGATAAATAAAAAGGTAGTGAAAGGTTTGTGCTTTTTTTTGACTTCTGAGTCATGTCCAAAATTGGTTTGGGCATGTTATCTCACCTCTCGTTTTCATAAGGAACCGTAGGTTGGCTGTTCTTCAAAAAACTGGAGGAAGTGGCCAGTGTGTTATGCCATGTGTGCAGTGAGATGGCAAGGGTTTTTGAGAAGCCAGACTGCATATGAGGAGCTTGAGGAGATGTTACATATCTGCTGTTGCTCTCCAGTCTCCATGTTACAAGAGAGCTGCGTAAGAGGGAAAAATGAGGTAAAGGAAAGGAGCTGCTTTCCCTGCCACTTTATTGGCCTTGCCCCTCCTTTCTTCCTTTGCTGGATCATTTTGAAGGATCCAGAAAGCAGCAGATTGTGCCAGCCTAGGGATAGTCTATTTCTGTGTTTGCACTTCCCAGACCTTGCAGGATTACCAAGATGTTTTGATTGGTACTTTCCAAATGATGTTTACTGTAAGTGATGATTCATTCACAGCTGTTTCAGTAACTGTTACTTGGATCATTTATACATTTCCAAACAGACGGGTTTGGCAGGGACTCGTGCAGGAGGAGCTCAAGATTTGTAACTCGTGCAGGAGCCCTGTTTCTTTGGTGAAACCCTCAGATAGGAAGGCCTTTTGACTTTAAGCAATGTTTTTGGTTTAGTTTCTGATATCATGGATTTGCCATGTCTCCTACGAGTGGAGCAATGGATGGAGGAGTCTTCCTGTGCTTTTCTTGCATGAGTATGAGGGCAGGAATGGTTTGTTGCTGATCTGTGCACAGTTGTCCTACCCAGGTTCCCTTATGTTGTAGTACACATTTGGAACCTCCTTCTTCTTTTGGGATCCCAGGAAAAGGCCAGCATATAAACACTGAGAGAAATTTAAGGGGGCCAGCATGCAGGCTGGTGGGCTTTTTACCACCCTCTTGACACTGATAAAATGCAGGACTCAGTCATTGTTATACTGCAACAATTTGGGAAAACTCACAAAGTGATACACAGATGTTTACTGTGCATTTCAGAATAATAATGATGTGGGATTTGGTGATATGAGAATTGCTGGGGCTTGTGCAGAAGGCTCTTTCTGGCTCAGTTTTTGCATGCCTAGTATGGTTATTTTTAATCCAGTTTAGAGACCTGTGCCTGTCTAAATTTGTTAATCTGATGTCTGCTAGTCCATATTTGGGGTTTGGGATTCCCCACTCTGTTCTGGGTTACTCATTCCACAAACAGAGATGAGTCATGCTCTTCTTGTGAGTATTAAGACTTCTGGAACTGGAAGTAGAACTAAATCACACAGGAGGTTCTCCAGGGTAGTATGCTACAAAGAGTGCATACTAGTTGTCTCTGATTCAGTTGCTTGGGGAAAAAGCTGCTGCACTTCATGGTTCAGAATTTAAGGGGCCGAAAGAAAAGGAAGTCTTGACAAAAGTGATTTTTAAATGCAAATGATTGGTTTTAGCCTGATAGTAAGAATTACTGGGTTTTAGTTCTTAACCCACACTTATTTTAACTATTATAGCACCATATTACACCCATTATTGATAATAAGCTGTAACATTAGTGATGGTGGTAATGTATTCTCCTTTATTATTCATCAAATCAATCCCTTGGATATTTTGTTGAATTTCATTTGCCTTGCTCTTGGAGTTAGTCTGTCTTTAGCTCATTGTATGCGGGAGATCCACACACCTCTTAGCAATTTTTACAGGTCTTTCAGCAACAAAGAACTATTTTTTTGCTTTTCCAGTAAGGTCTGCATATTATAGAATCAGAACTTCCTCTTTAGAAGATACTGTTTAAGGGAACTGAAATGCTAGACATACAAACCTGCTACAGATATGTTTTTGAAAATATGAACCCCGAAACTCAGTATTCACAAAACATCTGACTGTGGCTCTTTGTGAAGTATTTTGTGTTTTCTCCTTTTTTTTTTTTTTTTTTTTCAGTTTTTCTTTTCTGTTAGTGTCCTAGAAAATCCTTAAACATCAGAAGAAGCTAGAACTTGATACAAGCAGATTAAGACTTCCACAGAATGAAATACCCCATTATGGAATCATCAGCATCATTTGTTATGGCACCTTCATAAGACATTTTAGTAGTGACTCTACATAACATAACATACCCACATAATAGATTACAACTAAGACAAATACAGTAGCCAGGAGTGTCTCCTCGGTAAAGTCTTCTCTTCCCTCACCACTGTATAACAACATTTAGCAGAATAACCTTTCTCTGAATATTTTAATAACTGCTAGCTGAGAAACATCACTCCCAGGCCTTGCATATTTGTTTGGGGTTTGAGCTTTTGCACATTTATTTATTTGCTTTAAGCTTTGAGCAAAACCGTGCAGGGTTTCTATAAAACAAATGCAAAGGTGAAGGTGAACTTGTGAAGAATAGTCAAGCTGTGAGAGAAGTTGAGCATTTTCAAATTTTAAAACTATTTCACATTTTTAAAATACTGTTAATGATTAGAGCATAGTTTCTTATTTACAGTTCTGTGCGTGCTTATACATGCCTAAAATACTGTTATTTTGAAAATGGTTTCAGCTAAAAATATTTGATGCTGACTGTCAAAACACTGCTGAAGAGGAGAGTCTGATTTCAGAGGACTTGATGATGTTTTCTAAGCAGATGTTTCCAGTTTTTATAATACTATTGATCTTAGTTCTAGCAACACAGTTTGAACTGGTGCAAATATTTTCAGATGGCATATGTATGTGGGAAGTAGTTTTGTCAAAATGTCTCAGGCGTGATTGTTCTAGAGATGTGTATGACAGCAGGTCACTGTTTAGCCATCAGTATTCATGGCTGAAGTATTTTTTAGAGCATAGATTTAATTTGAATTGACACGTGGCAGAAGACATCTCTCATCTGTTGTTTTTATCACTTCCCCCTACTTGTATATTTTTATAATAATAGAAAAATAGTGGAAAATGTGTATTACTTTTTTCTGACAGAAGATGTTGTCATTTTACCTCCTAGCCTTAGAGCTGATTTCACAGAACTTTACTTTTAAGCCCTTTTAATTGTTTTAATTATTATTTTTATAACTTCTTTTAAAGAGTCATCTCCTTTTTGCAGCACAAGCATTGATTAATCTGATTTTAATTTGTGGAATGAATGTCCATAATACAGTTCTTTTCGTTCCATCAGCCAGGGTAAAAGATTAACATTTTCTGCATGCTTTTATTTTTCTAGTAAAGCAGTTATTAAATTTCTCCTATTTTTAGAAGTAAAAGGATTGCATAGAAACTTTCAGACATTTTTCATTTGGATGTGAGGAAGTTTCTGACCTGGGTCAGAAGTTATCTGAATATTAAGATGGTTTCCTCTAACCTTTGCAGAAGTTGCAGTAAAAAAAAAAAAAAGTTCATAATTCTAATACATACATAACACTGTACTGAAGTGCAGGTAAGACATGAATAAAGAGGATAACGTTCTATCTCTTTAAACTGGGCCCTGTTCATATACATGTAGCTATGGATTTGTCATAAATATTCTGTACACATGGCTAAGGAGGTAGCCTTGTGTCACATTTCCTCTGTATATATTACAGTAGTTCTGCATATAGCAATGCATACAGCTGGAGAGAGCCAAGTTACACACCACTTCACATCCACTTTCTGCTACAAGAATACCAGGAGATAAGACTAGAGAGTCTGCTTCCTGTAAGAAAGTTTGCTCTGGTGGCATTAGACCCAGAAGTAGGAGCTCTTCACAGACTACGTGGGAAAGAGGTTAGGTACCCCCCAGTGTCTGGAATGAAATACTGTTTAGGTTCAGAGCCATGCTTCCATGGGGCTGCAGTGCAGTTCTCTTGAGCCTCCGTGGACAGCCTAAGGCAGAGGTTTAGATGTGTCCTCTGGCCATGGACTTGTAGGCTACTCAGTCTCCCTTATGTGTTGACGTTCATTCTTCAGGAGGTGCAGGTGATCTTCTGTTTTACAGATGTCGATACTTTCTGGGAAACATTGACGCAACCGTCAGGGAACCATATGCAGTGTACTGTGATAAAGGAAAAGACTTTTTTTTGTCACCTCCCCAATGGATATGAGTCTGCGACAAAATCCAGTTAAGACAGTAACTTCATGGTTTGCGTTGTAGAGGGTTTTATTGGTATGACTATACAGCCTGAGTTCACATTTGAAGGTCAGAAGAGATAGAGTTCATTATATAAGCAGCCTGCATTGTTTATACATCTTGGATTGGTGCTGCTGTGCTGACCTTTCAGCTCTAGCACTGTTATGGCCTCCAGGGTTTAAGACAGTTCACTTTCTCCAAATTCAGTTGTGATTTACAGAAATATTTGCACTAAGACAATGCTTCGCATAGAGCCTGTGGGTAGAAGGTGAAGGTGTCATGAATGGGTGATTTAGATCACTGAAAGGACCACTGTCAAAGGTATCAGCAAAAGCCCTTTTAATATGATGTGATAAAAGTGCAACTTAACAAAGTTCAATGGCAAGGTTCACTCTATTACCAAAGCATTGGGTATTGTCAGAGTAAAAGCTGTGGCTTCGCTGTCAGTGGGGTCATAAGTGACATTAACTAGATGCCGCCAGGATTGGAATTGCCTTTCAAATTCAGTTGCGTTGTCAGGATAAGGTGCCCTCTTCACCTTCTCTTACAGTTGCTGCCACAGTAGACTGTATCCGTAGTTGAGCCTGAATACAACTAAGAACAAGAGAGACATTAATTTGTTTTGCACCTAGTGTGTCCACAATTAGTTAGTCGTCCTTTTTGTTAATTCTTTCTCATTTGGGTAATGTATTAGATAAAAGCCATTGGTTCATTCCCAGTGCTGACAGAGAAGATTGCAAGAAATGTTCTAATTTGTGGAAATTACTTGTTGCTGAGTTAATTTTGTTAGCTAAAACTTCAATCTCCATGTTGTTTAATGTTCCTAAGACACGAGTCACATCTCATCTTGATCGTTTTGGAGAGGTGAGGGTTCAGCCGTGCAATCACACTAACCGTCTTGCATAGAACATAGTTAAGAATGGTGAGCAAGTAGGTTTAATTGCAGAGATATTGATCTGCATTGATAGTTCCACTTGTTTGAGGGACCATGATGGATAAAACAGCACTCAAAGTTGGCCAGTGTATTTAATAGCTTAATGTTCAATTTTGGAAATTTGTGGGGATAGAGTTTTCTTTCCATTACAATCAGGGTGGATGTTGAGTGGGGAGTGGCTCAGTAATGTCTGTTTTCAACTTAAATGATAGTTCTACATCCCTGTGAGATCAGAGGCAGATTATAAAAGCAGCTCATGCTAAGATAATTTGTACCTACAGTCCGGTCTTTCAGATGTTCAGCGTTTTGTATCAACCATGTTTGATGTAATGTGCACAGAAATCTCAGTCACCTTCTCATGGGTAGAGCTAGTGATCATTGGGCATCCTTTTTTAATTTCTTTCCCTGCCATTCCCTGAAGTCAGGGAACTTTATTAACATCAGTTTCATTTTTTTCCCAACTCCATTTGTTTTTTTAAAGTATACTTCAGTTTCGTGTATGGCTGTGGTGGAAGGAATTAAATCTCCCTTAGTAAAAACTGTTCCTGTAGTCCTGATATACTTAAGATGAGGTTGAGACAATGGCTGCCCTAGGGTCCTTTGACCACAGGTTAGGAGAAGGAGTGTTGTTAGGATCTGGAATAGTAACATGAACACAGCATTTCCATTTGCCATCCTGAAGGGTGCTGTAAGAGAAGAAGAGGGACTTAAGCGGTGAGAGTCCAAACAGGTTACCCTCATTAAAAAGAAGGAAAAATCCACTGTGCACCAGTTCTGTGTTTGCACCACTGCTGTAGATGTTTCCAGGCAAGCAGGCCACGAGCTTTAGTTAGAGTCATAACTACAGTTCCAATTTGTGGTAAATTTACTGTGACAGGTCGTCCTGGCTGTAATGCTGTTGGATGTTTTCCTTCATCAGAAGGTGGAGCATCAAGCTCAGCTTTTGCAAAGAGTGTTCAGTTCACAGGGATCCCAGTGGGCGCATACAGATTATTCAGTTGATGAAGTACTTTGGGAAGTTGAGTATCCCTCTGGGCCTCGTGTGGCTTAAGGCCATTTTTCAATAAGCCATTAGCTCTTTCTACCATCCCGTTTGATTGAGAATAATTCGGGGGGGGGGGGGGGGGGGGGTGGAATACTCATTGATTTTCTTCTTGTTTTGCTCATTCTTGCACTTTCTTACATGAGAAGGTTGAGCCATTATTACTTTGGACATCAGGAACTAGGTAGACCCGAGAATCAAAATGATAGCCTTTATACTGTATTTAATCCAGAGCAGTTTTGGTGCTTAGTTGCCATAAACAAGTAGAGACTAATTGCACTCCTGTGAGGATATACTGGTATCCTGGAGAAAGTTTGAATAGCCCAATACAATGAATTTGCCGTGCAGACCAGAAAGTTTTCCCTTCATTGACATGTAGAGGTGATGCCTTAGCAGGATGATCTGCTTGTAATTTCAGTCTACGCTGGGGACATTCTGTAAGGATAGTTTCACAAGTTTTTCTTTTTATAGCTCAACCCTTGCTATGTACAGCAAAGGAAAGTGCTTTTTTACCCACCTGACCTGATTTTTGATGTAGCCATTCTTCCAACCAATAGCACTCGGGATTTAAGGAGTTTCCTGTTTTTATTTTCCTAATTTTAGTCAATTCATTCACGTTTTGGTTCAGTTTCTTATTCATTTATTGTTCCTGGTGTGAGCTTTCATACATCCATCCCATCCTGAATGACCTGGCTATATATAGTAATAGTTGCCAATCTTGAGCTCTCCAAACTGGAGATCCGTTTGCTTCCCAGTTCAGGGATTCCTGTTGACAAGAGCCATGGTGCGCCACTCGCCCACACAGCACAGGAATTGACATAGATAAGTATGGCTCCGTTTCGTGCTCCTAGAACAACTGACCATAATTCTGCTGCTTGTGCACTACATTCACCTTCTTCTATTACTTGTTTGCCAGGGGTGATTTCTAATGCAAGGGCTTTGTACTGCCACCTGCCTTTTACCCTCGTTGCTGAAGCATCAGTAAACAAAACATCTGTGGCCAGTGTTTTCTCAGTCAGGAGAGGTGCATTTAGAGTTGGTGAAGGTTTAAACGGCTGGTTTAGCGCTAGTAGGTTGGTGTTTACAGACCTTCATAATTTGGAATTCTTCTTTTTGTCCTTCAATCAATTGCATTTCATCTGCAACTCCTATCTAGCAGACATACCATTTCCTGGTGATGGGTTTCTGTGCAACTCTTTCTGGAGGAGTGATTTGTTTGTAGCAAATTAAATGGCCCTCTAGTCTGAACAGGTTGCTCCTGGTGTATTTTCTCAGCTTGTTTAACTGCTAGAACTCAAGACAAAAGTCCCTTTTCTCACTTGGAATATCTTGGTTCTCTCTCTTCAAATGAAGTTGAGCTAAACAGTAAAGGCTTTTTTGGCCTGCTCAGCCCGGTCTGGAATAGCCTGCAATAAGTACTATGTTCTGCAAACCCACCTTCTGCTGTAATAAGGTCATGGGGGTGCAGTGGCCCCAGCGATTGGTAGGTTTTTAATTCCGTATTAAAGTTTTGACTATCTCTTCATGTACTGGCTTCCATTTCCACAATTGTACAGTTTGGGACACCTCAGTATAAGAGGGATATTGAGGTGTTGGAGCGAGTGCAGAAAAGGGCGACAAAACTGGTGAAGGGCCTGGAGAATAGACCTTATGAGGAGCGATTGAGGGAGCTGGGACTGTTCAGTTTGACGAAGAGGAGGCTGAGGGGGGACCTCATCATGGTCTACAATTACTTGAAAGGACATTGTAGAGAGGTTGGTGCTGGTCTCTTCTCACAGGTCATTAGGGACAGAACCAGGGGGGACGGGTTCAAGTTGCAACAGGACAAGTTTAGACTGGACATTAGGAAGAAATTCTTCACGGAAAGAGTGGTCAGACACTGGAACAGACTGCCTAGGGAGGTGGTTGAGTCGCCATCCTTGGATGTGTTTAAGTGTCGTTTAGATGTGGTGTTGGGTGATATGGCTTAGGGGTGAACTTGTAGTGTAGGGTTAATGGTTGTAGTGTAGGGTTAATGGTTGGACTTGATGACCCCAAGGGTCTTTTCCAACCTGAACTGTTCTGTGATTCTATGATTCATAAAAGTTAGCGCAGTGGATGAGCAAGGATGGAAAATCCAGGTGCAGGTTTTCACCAGTGTCTAAAGTACCCATAAATTGTTGTATTTCTTTCCTAAATTGAAGTGTTTCTAATTGTTCTATTTTACTTAGGGGTCTATTATACTTTGCTGAGGGGTGACCTCATAAATGTTTATAAATATGTCAAGGGGGAGTGTCAGGAGGATGGTGTGAGGCTCTTTTCAGTGATGTCCAATGACAGGACAAGGGGCAATGGATACGAGCTGGAACACAGGAGGTTCCACAAAAAACATTAGGAAAACTTTTTCACTGTGAGGGTGACAGAGCAGTGGAACAGGCTGCCCAGGGAGGTTGTGGAGTCTCCTTCTCTGGAGACATTCAGAACCCGCCTGGACGTGTTCCTGTGTGACCTACTGTAGGTGATCCTGCTCTGGCAGGGGGCTGGACTAGATGATCTTCTGAGGTCCCTTCCAACCCCTGACATTCTGCGATCTGTGATACTTAAGGTGCCTGGCAGAATTGCCATGCTACCTGCAATCCACCAAGTACCTGAAAAATTTACTTCTCTACTTGGTCCTTGACATTTTTCAGGTGTAACTTCAACTTCTGCTTTATATAGTGCCTGCTGCATTGCTGCTGCCACTTCTCCCACTTTTTCAGGGGAGGTCCCTCGCATTAGAATAACAGCTATGTATTGCTGCAGTTTCACATCCTGAGGAAGTGAGACTGTAAAAGTACAGCAGACGCAACATGAGCAATTGTGAACGTTTACACCCCTGTGGGAGTCTGTTAAAGGTGTATTGTATACCATGAGGAACATATCTCTGATGTCTAACACCACCATCTATGGATGCAGCCACTTGTAGTGTGGCTGTTAAAGCTGCAGTATTAGGTACTGCAGCTCTTAAGGAAGCTGCATTGGCATTTAGGTGCCCAGAATCAATTGTCAGGTGCTGCCTCCCATCTGATTTTCAAACAGGTGAACTGCATGAGGAGTGAGTTCTGCAAAGAATGTGCCAAGTCTGCAATTACATCAGGAATTCTGTTTTGTTCTACAGCAGGAATCAGATGCTGCCGTACCTTGGTAATTTTTGAATCAGGGAGTGCTGGGGCTGCGCTCAGTACATGCACTGTAGCCTCCCAGTTTTGCCCAGGATTGGGGTCAGTATTATACCAAAGAACCACGTGCTGCCATCTGGTGCCAGATTTGTCCAGTAGGAATATCAAACCCCAAATATTTCCACTGTCCTTTTTGAATGATAAAGGGAGCCACAAATTAATATTGAGAAAATGAAGCAATTTGGCAAGAAACACTAGCCCATCTACTCTGGTGATTTTAACTATATGCTGTCTGGGTCACACTCCAGGTTCTTGGCATCCTGTTGTGTTAGTATTGAACATTATGCCCCTGTTTGTACTGGGAATTTTCACTAGCTAAGGTAGAAGACCAGATGGTATCAGAATGTATGCTACTTCAGTATGGATCTAGCCCTGTGTTCAGAGGAATCTGTGAGGAACAAGGGGTTATCATTTCCCTCATCATAGTCGTCAGGATCACCCCAAATATCACCATCCCAATCCTCTGGGGACATTATTAATTTACTTATTTGCATGGGGTTAAGCAGGTGTGGGGCCTACATGAGCATCATCTCAATCTTTTTTTCCAAGTTCTGCTTTTTCTCCTTTTCTTCCTGTAACTGCTTTTGTAGCTGTTCAGTTTCCAGGGACAGCAGTAACTTATCTGCGTTCTATTATTTCTCTCAGATCTTCTCTCTCTCTGTTTCTTTTGTCTTGAAAGGCAGCTTCTAGGCAGGCGCATAACATCTTGCAAATAATTCCTTTTCCTTTACCACCTTTAATTGATCTTGCTAATTTAATTGTTCTCTAGTAACACCCCAGTGATTGCAAGTTCATTCTTCTGAGAATTTGGGACTCAGACTTATTCCATACTTTGCTAATAATAATCAGTGATACTACCTGCCATCCTCCCAACTATGCCAATTTGCCACAAATACGTGATTTAGGTCACTGAAAAGACCCCTGTCAAAGGTAGTAGCAAAAGTGGTTTTAATGTGATGTTGTAAAAGTGCAGCTTAACAAAGTTTGATGGTGAGATTCACTGTATTACTGTGTGGCACAATCACTTGTACTCCTTTGGAGCCTCTACTGAACTACTGTGAATTTGGTTAAGGAGTCGAGTGTATCCATCACACAAAGTTTTATGATACCGTGTATTTATTACCCTTCTCTTTTGCATCTAATGCAGGACTGAATAGGTCCCAACTGTGGCAGAAAAGAAAACCTTTAAAATCAGAAGATGCAGAAGACAAAGGGTGGGGCAGAAAGAGACATCATAGCTGCTTTGGATATTTTCAGATTTCATTCCGCTGAAGTCTGAAAATGGATGCTGGCAGGAAGTTTCTCTCTCCTTCACTTCTGAGTTTGTAGGTGGAGAAGGAACAGATGATGGACAGCAGCAGCTCAAATCTCTGTATTAGCTAAACCATGCAGCACAGTGCTGGGCATTCATCATCAGTGTTGACAGCAGCAGAGATGGGGGTGGAGAAATGATTACTAGGATAACGTGTATATCACCAGGAGGGTGTAGTCCCCCAAATGTGGGAGCTGTTCCTGCTTTTTGAGACACTAACCAACTCCTTACATTTAATGGAGATCAGCAGTGCATTACCCAAGGGGTTAAGCTGTCCTGTGTTCAAGCTAACCTTTTACACTATTGTAGGAGAGTAGTATGTGTTGTAAGGTATTTCATTTCCTTGCCTGATTAAACTAGAAGGAAGATGAGTACTGTTGTTTGTGAAACAGTAAGTTCTTCAGTTAGTTACTTCATGTTAAGTAGATTTGTGTAGAAGTTCTTTTTTGCATGGGAACTAGATGGTTCCTATCTGCAGTGCCATCTGTTTAGCTTAGCCATTCAGATCTAGCCCATGTCAGCAGAAACTGAAAGGTGGCAGCTGAAATTTAATGTAGCTTTTGTTCTTTGCCTTAGTCTTGCAGAATAGAATCACCACTGCAGTTACTTGCTGTCTTTGTTGAACGTCTCAGTGGAAAGGCCAAGGCACGTTCTCTTGGATGATCGACTTCTGAGCCAGAGTTTGTAGGCGAAGCAGGAAGGGAAATCTGTACAGTTTCTCTCTCCGAGCTAAACAAATAAATAAATCAGCCTTCAACTAACAATTTACCATCTTTATGAGAAATGCACTGAATATCTTTTAAATGTAAAAAGGGTAAAGTCTACAACTCTTTCATCTGGAAACTATCAGAATACTTTAGTAGATTAAAAGCAAAGCTACACTGGGATGCTGTAGTTACTTCTTATTAATATAAGAATGCACAGAGCAGATTTTGCGTATTAATTGCCTAGTAACTTGACTGAAAGAAAAAAATGCAGTCATACTGCAGAATTGTAGGGCAGGGTGAGAGGCAATACTGAATGGAAGAAATAAACCTGTGTGGACTCATGGATTCAAGAGTAGAGAAATGTTTTTAGTCCATTACAGCAAATAGGGCACTAGAGTTCTTATCCATGATGGGTGCTTTGAAGGAATACATATTAACAGTTTGTCTTAAATTTTTACTAATTTTATTGAGATACTTACTGTTCAGTCGCTGATATGTGACAGAAAAGGGCTTTTCTTCTGTTTTTTTTTTTTCTCAACTGGGAATTTCTGAACTGGCTTAGGGCCTTTAATTACATGAAGGTGGTCCACAGTTGCACACTTGCTTCTGCTTGTTTTGGTGATATATTAAAGAAGTAGTAATAAATACAGATGGATAGAACTTGGGCTCAAATGCGTTTATATTTACTAAACAAAGGCAGAAAGCAAAAGTTTAATGCAGTTTGTGGGTGAAGGGAAGCGACAGGGAAAAGAGTTTTGATACCTGCATTGTTTTAAACACATACCAGAAGAGGGAGACTGTGATGTATCCAAACAGCATTATTGCCAATAAGCCAATGATGTGAAAGGAGAAATCAGTGCTGTTAAAATGTTGACTGACTACCACACTCTTAGACTGTGCTACTCCTGGAAGACCGTAATTAGATAATACCAGTATAGAGTATAATACTGTTTAGGTAAATGGTCTCCATGAATTACTCCAGTGAGGATTTGGTACAAAATATCATTAGAAGGGTCCTTCCCTGAAGAACCCCCTGGGTGCCCAGTGAAACAACTGCACCTGAAGAGCACTTGTGTGCTTGTCTGTTCCCATTCATCTCTGGATGGAGGTGATTACATTTACTGGTTCTAGTCAACATTGATGTAGTTGTTCAGAGTTTACTTGGTGGTGTAAAGCAATTGAATGAAGAGACACACATTGCCGCTATCTACTAAATTAAGAAAAATGAACATTGAACTGCAGTCTGTCAAAGGTTGGTAGACTTAGAAGAATTTAAAACACCAGTTGACAAACAGGATAAAGGAACAAAATTTGAGACCGCAGTTTTGTTTAAAAACTGTTGCTTGTGGCCATGGCTGGTGAATGCAGCTTGCCAGCTATTCTTTCTCTGACTGAATCTCCCAAAGCTACTGCTGCTTGACAAAATTACAGTGATATGATGAATCCAGCATTTTATTCTCTGGCAAACCTTACAATAGTTGTAGTAGTGTGCTTCAGCATATTGAAAGTAATGTTCTTCAGATCAGAAGGGCGTGAGTCAGGTTTCAGGATGATATATTTCACTTCAATATCATTGGGATTTAAATGTCAGGCTTGTCTTTAATTTTCCCTTCCATATATTTGGAAGGCTTTTGGGCATTGATTTTTATGGACAAGCACTGAACAATAAACTGACTGCTAGAAACTAACTATTCCTATCATTCTTGCTTAGTGATCACCAAACTCTCAGTATGTCATAGTTCTGTGTACAGGTTAGGGTTTGATTACATTGATTTATTTTTTTTCAGTTTTCTGTTCTCTCTTTAGTCTATATTGTTCACATCAGCTGAACTGGCAAATTGCTAACAGTAAAAATATAAAGTTGAAGGTGTAAACAACTCTCTAGCAATCCCAATAGATGCCAATACCTGCATTTTATTGTTATCTCAAAGGTAACACAAGAAAAGAAGCAAATGTAAGAAGAATAAAAAGTTCTGATCATTGGTTAATAGAAATGAAACATTCATAACAACAGAGTTTAGTGCACAGAAGAACACAGATCTGGATTTTGAACTTGGACCTTTACTCCCCTGCATCCTGTTTCTTTGTCTAGGATGACATTTATCCATACACTAGGTCAGAGCAAGGTATGTATTGTAAAAAGAAGGAAAAAATATATAAATATACATAATACGAGTTCAAGTTCCAGGTCAATCAGTGCCTCTGCCACCAATGTATTCAAGAGGGGAAATGTGTCTGGCCAGGCTCTTTGTCTCTGTGTCCTGTCTTCTGTGTTCCGGAGTTGTTTGTTTGGAGGAGGGGAGGTGAAGAGAGAGACCATGTGGTAGGTAAGGACAAAGTGAGGGCCAAGAAGGGCACTGGGGCAGAGATCTCCCTGTGCTGAGGTGGCAGGATGGTGATGGCCTGTGAACCGAGGAGACTGAAGGCAGCAAAACATCCAGTGTGGAGGACCCCATGCCAGGGGAGAGAGAGACCACAGAGGAACAAAGGACACACCCAAACCAAACTGTGACTCCATGTAGGACCCATGCTGGAGCAGGGGATGCTACAGGTGGGTCCCACACTGGTGGGAAGGGCTCAGGTGGAGGAGAAGGGCTGCTTCCCATGAGATGGGCACCACGTGGCGTTGGGAAGACCACGAGGAGTCCTCTTTCCTGAGGAGGAGGGGTTGCCATGGGCAGTGAGTAACAGCCAGACTGCACCTCCCATGACCTACACCAATGCAGAGGGAGGAGGTACTCAGGAGGAAGGGAGGAGTGGGGAGGGAAAGTGTATTTCAGATCGGGCTGTATTTATTTTCTCTCACTATCCTACTCTGACCTGGTTGATTTGGTTAAACTGGTGGTGGTAAATTAAATTTATGCTTTCTCCCCAAATCTACTTTGGCTTTTTGCCTGTGACCATAAGTGGTGAGTGAACCCTCCCTGTCGTAATCTCAATCCTTGAGCCTTTTTTTTGTTGAATTTTCTCCCTCCCCATCCCTAAAGGGAGGGGGGTGTGGGTGAGCAAGCAGCTGCATAGTTCGTGTCCCAGCGGGGTGGCCTCAAACCATGACTGTAGTAGTGAAGAATCTGTGAATGGAAGAACACTTCCTACTGGATTTGTATGTTGAATGCTATGCTGTGATCTTTATTTTTGTTTGTTGCACTTTGAAAGCTGTATTTGCTGAGTGTTGATGTGGCAGGTGAGCATATTTGGCAATCTGACTCTCCTACACCTTTCTAGTGGGACAAGAAGTGATAACTTTGAGATATTTGTCCATTGATGTACTTCATGCTTTAGGTTTTTACTTTTGCATGTTATTGAGGAGTGATAGATCTTCTAAGTTTAAAGTCTGTAGAATTTAGTTGAAGGTTGTGTGGAAAACAACCTGACATGAAACTAATCTATTTATTTATCATTGACACAATTCTTCTTTTGCTCTACTTAGTGTGAACTAGTAGTATATCTACTAGTGTTAGTTTAATTGAATTGTTATAAGCCCTCGAGCTACTAAAATATTTGAGGTGAGATTTTTTTGAAAGATGTAAACAAGATTTAGGCATTCAACATCTTTCTTCCTCATAAACAGCAAATACTTGATTAGTTTGCAGTGGAGCTAGTTTCCTGTGTCAGGTGGTTATAGACTGTAGCTATGTGACTTACTTGGAATCTGAAAGACAGAAGAATAAATTCTTGGGAGGTTCAAGCAAGTGGTTTTAATGACATGTCCCAAAGAGTATGTATTGTACAAAAATTGCAGTCTTGCGGATCACAAGAAAAATAGTATCCATAGATGGATTTTCTCAGAACTGTTTCTCGTGATTATTATGTAGATTGACAAATACTTCTCTGGTGCTGTATAATATTAAAAAATTGGACTTTTTTTCTCAAAATTACATGTTTTACACTTACTTGGTGAACAGTTCTGTTGTACAATACTTAAGATCGACACCACAAGAGAAAGTTAAAAATGATAGACCATATTTAAGACTTGTGTAATGAAGCTATACATTAGAGAAACAATGCTGACCTATCAAAAAAAAAAAACCCCAGAATTGCATCTTCCTTTTTGATATACCTGAAGTGTCAACACTGAGTTAATTTCTTCCATGGTGTACAGAGTGATAGTTTTCCATGCCAGAGTAAATCCTAAAATCCAGGCCTGAAGAAGGAGGCACTGTTTCGACACATCTCTCTGTGCCTAGCTGCCTGGAAGAATGCTGGAGCACACCTAACCAGTTGTGACAGAGGAAAGTTAATGTGGCATGCATTATTTGCCTTGATAGTGTGAGAATGTTTTTCTCCTTTTACAAAATGCAAAGCCGAAGAAGCATGGAAAATGACAACTTTTACATCCAGAGTAGACTTGCATCTCACATTGTTATTGCCTAATACCCCCACATTGAAGACATGAGTGCAGAGAAAGAAATTCAAAGAACTGAGCTATGCAGTTAGTTAGGTGTTTGCAAAGGTAGCATAGCAAGAACAGTGTAAGAAGTCAGTTTTAGTTATGATATTTTAATGTAGTACCAGGGACTATGTATTTCAGGAATCTGACTGCATGCAGCTGGAAATACCTAAAGGATTGAAGCCACTTTTATTGTTGTATTATGTATATTTCGTAAGGGTCTTCAGGATGTTCAGTACAAAGTCTTTTTTTATGATCATTTGCAATAGTTTACATAGAAGTTTTGATAATCCTCAGTAAATGTATAAGCATAATCTCTTCCATGTGAATTTCACTATAACTACAAAAGCAACAGAGAAAATATAAAATACGTTAAAAAGGAACTATACTGAAATACTACATTTTGCTAAGAAAATATTTTTTTTCTCGTTTGTGACCTGTGGGGGGAAAATAACATTCATAGTCATTTCTTGCTACAGTCATTTCCTTAGGAATAGTAAGACACTATCTTGTTTATTTGCATGTGATTCCTTAAGTTTATTTCAAACAGTGTCATAAAATGTGAAATAAGTCTGTATGGTGTCTCTGTAGGATAACTCTAGCAGTATGTACCTTAAGTTTTCAGTGGAGCAAAACTTAGGTTCAAAAGTAAAAGAAGGAAAATGTTGGGCCTGTTCGGTGGTGATTTAAATAGCAGTTTGAGCTGCTAGCTAGGTCTGGGTTGGTCAAAACCAAATGCTATAGAAGACTGGTATAACCAGAACTGATTTTATGGTTAGTATGTATGTGCAAAATACCTATCTTAGATGAGGAATCCAACTCAAGCTCTGAAGTGAGCAGCGTTCACGGTGAACAGGTGATGCAAACATGGAATTTAGTCACAAACACAGAGGGCCCCAAAGGGCACGGCTGCACGTCATCTCGTCTTCTACCTACTTGCCTTCTGAATGTTAAATCAGCTCAAGACTGTTCATCTCACACTTATTTCCACTCAATTCTTATCTTGCTTTATAATGATACTGATACTAGCCTAATTATTTTCACAAAAGTTTCTTTCATTGGCTTGTATGCTTTCAGCAAAGTGGCTCAAATTAACTGCAGTTTCAAAATCTAAATAGTGAAATTACCGTGATTAAAAGCTAAGCTGTTGTCAGAACAAGTTTGCAACTGTAATGCTTCTGAAGTAATCTCCCATGTGACCCAGGTGACTAAAATAAAAAATAGGGAAAGAGTCGAATACTGATATTTCCAGGCCAAAGATTGATTCAGATGGCCAAATCTGTCAGATGTTGTGATCACGGTGACTGCGTGTGTTGTCAGCCTGAAATAGTATTTCCACCCTTAGACTGTTAAGTCTATCAGAAAATTATGAAACAACTAGGAAGCTTTGAAGAGTCCACTCCCAGTTCTTTAAAAGTTACTTGATGGATTTGATAACCTGCGGAATAGTGCAGTGTGAAAGGTTGAGACCATAATGTGTAATAATTTGGAATTAACATTCAGAATCATCACTACTTTCATGCCATACAGTTAAGGGATCTTTTTGTTACACATTTTGCCCCAAAACACACTCCAGTCTAATCAGTGGAAAGCCATACACTCATTCTTTTAGTTGCAAGAGCAAAGGTAGTTATCAAAGATTAACAACAACGTTTCTGTGTTAAATGGGGATTGGCTCTGAAAGCCCATTTACCCTTCCCACTCCTCACAGTACTTGTCCTCACCTCTCTTCTTAACATTTATTTCTAAGCTTGCTTTATATCATAGTGCTTGATTTCACTGAAGGATGGCAAAGACTCAAGACTTCTGTTTTTCTGGATTCAGGGGGCTTCTAGCCATGAAATCCATTTGCTGATTGTTCTGCACTCCTGGGCAGAAATGTAGTAAATTTATTCTCACTGGGTATGATTTCACGACAAAATGCTGAATTAATGCAGTGCTCTATTCTAGCGGAATGATAGTTAATGTTGTTTTGTGCACTTCAGTAGAAAAATGAATTGGAAACATGCGTAGCACCGAAACACAGCTGTGTTGCCCACAGTGATTTTTAATAACAGAGCTCACTGACATTGTCTAAGGGTCACAGCAGGCCTCACTGTGACAGGTGTTTGACATCAGAAAGTGTGGATAGTGTTACAAGAAAATGAAAACAGGATTGCCGGATTTAACTGAGTTGACTTACAACCTTGACACTCAGGCACGTTTTAGTGTTTTGCTCTCAAAACCTTGATTTGGTGCAGAAAGCAGTTGGGCACCTTAATGTTTTGTAGCTTTCTGTGAAATTTGGAACAGGATAAAATGTGTCTGTGTAAATGCAGTTAAATGGCAGGTCTCAATTTGTCCTCATAAAGTTGTCGAGCCTTGATTGAGCAACGGGTCTCTGTACTGTGTTCATTGCAGCATTGACTGCTTAAATAGAACACAAAGCATGCAAAATTCATTAGCTCGTGTCTGTGTGAATGTAGTGGATTTGCAAAAGCAACTGTGCCTCTAAGAATTATAAGCTGCTTTGATGGGACTTGGATAGCTTAAGTTCTTTGGATGATAGTGTTTTCTAAAAAGCTTTTCCCAGTTTCATCGCTGGTGACTGTTTTGGTGATATTTCTGATATATTTTATTCTAGTTTATGGGGAGTCAGGTCTAGAGAGTTTGCTGTGTTTCCTGGACTTTCTAATGTGAGGACGCAGAAATTGATGCACCATGACAGCTCAGTGATGTGAATCGTTAGGGACTGGTCTTGATTTCATTACAACTCCTTGGTCTGCAGTGGAATTGCTTCTGACTTGCACTGTGTATAAATCAGCTGAGATTTAGACTGAAATAACGTAGACAAGGTAAAGCCACAAGTTTTGATAATATAAACAAGTGCAGTTTAACACAGTATTTGTAAAGAAATGTTGAAATGATGGCTTGAGCCCTATGAGTAATGCCAGGAGCTTTACAAAGGCTTATCTTGTTTGAAACCCAAGTTTCACTACTGCCATGGAAATACTAAGATACAAAATTCAAGTAGGGACTGAGAGGGAAAAGAACCCAAAATAATTCTAGTTTTGGTAACCATAACATATCATGTTAACCAGCACAACCATATTAAAATAAGAAGTAGAGTTTTATAACTGTGGGGCATAACATGATAGATTTAATGCTGTGTATGAGAAAAATTTCAGTTAGGTGAGTTTTAATGACCAAAGACTGTCACACTGACAAAAGTTATTCCCTGGTTTTATGACTGTTAGAAAAAGTTGCTTTATAATCCTAGTTCCAGGAAAATATTTTATTAAATCTTTTGAACGGGATTTTTAATGTAGGCAGAACTGACGAATGTTGTTTGCATTTTTATATTTTATAATTCAGAAACAGCCAGAAGGATGTTTATGACACTTGTTTGAAGTTCAGAAGAATAAAATACAGCTCTGTCAAGAACTTGACATTTCTGTCAAGAAGAGGGTTTAGCAGTAGTAGTAGTATTTTTACAGATCTTTGAGTTGCTTGGTGAATTTACTTAGGAAAAGAGCAGCTCTCAGGGCAGGATATTTGTGTCAGCTAAAGAGCTGATAGTTTATTTTGGAAAAGGAGATACTATTACATGAGCACTGAGCCAGATCTTTTAATTAATTTTTGATCACAGTAAAAACAGAGAGTTAAATTAGGATTCCTTTATCAGTCTTGACACAAGACTCGTGTAATTCTACTGGAATATGTGCTTATGGGATAACTTGCTTTATATAAGTAGTGTTCTTCAGCAATGCATCAATAGGTGGGGAATATGAGAGGGGAGGGATAGAGGCATCTTGAGGGGCAAGGAGTGGGAAGGTAGGCATCCCTCCCTTGGTATCTCTTCTAGTGCAAGAGCTAGGGAGCACTGGGTGAAACTTGTAAGAGCTGAGTTCAAAACAGATTATTTTTCACAGAGCAGGCAATATACTCCTGGAAATCATTGCCACAAGATGCTGTTAATGCTCAAAGTTTTAAAAGCGTGTTCCTTACGTCAAGGGGTGATTGGCTTAGTGTTTAGAAGAGAGAACATGTTTCGCCTGGGAAATCTGTTGAGCTGAAAATAGTGGATACGGAGAGCATCGAAGGTGTTTTGCCCTGTCTGCTGTTGACCTGATACATTCTTTTTTATTTTCTAATGGAATTAAATGATGTAAGGCAGTTTGCCGCAGGATTCCAGATGAGTTGTAAGTAGTAATACTGGCTAATGTCATAATCCTTTCTAACAGAGCAGTGCATGAGAACCACATCAGACTGTTACAAAAAGGATATGCAGTTGGAGCTGACAGCAAGCCCTTTCTAACATTAGCCCTTCACTGACTTGTTGAATGAAAAAGGAATGTAGGTTCAGACTCACTAATATTCTGTTTCATGGGCTCTAGCAGCAGAACTTGCCTGTCTGGTTTTACCTTCATAAAGGTGATCACTCAGTCCCCCAGCTGAAAAGAAGATCATTACCAGTATTTAAATCTCAAATTGAAGAGCTGAATTATGCCTCCATTTGTAAGATACCATTTCAGTATTCACACCAGTGTTTTTTGACAGTGTCCTGGGTTTGTTTTCTGGTGTATTTTTTTTGGTAGCACGGGAGGGGAGCCATGGGGGATGGCTCCGTATGAAAATTCCAGAGCCTCCCCGAGCCCAAGTGGAAGTTGGACCCACCTCTGGCCGAGGCCAGGCCCATCAGTGCCTCTGCCATCAGTGCATTTAATAGGAGAAACCATTGGGCCAGGCTCTTGTCTCTGTGTCCTGTCTTCTGTGTTGAGAAGACACTACAGCCTGTGGCTGGGTCCCACTCTGGTGGGAAGGACTCAGGTGGAGGAGGAGGGCTGCTTCCCATGAGATGGGCACCACGTGGCATCAGGGGAAGACTTCAAGGAGTCCTCTTTCCCGAGGAGGAAGGGTTGCCATGGGCCATGAGTAACAGCCAGACCACACCTCCCATGCCCTACACCGATGCAGAGGGAGAAGGTACTGAGGAAGAAGGGAGGGATGGGGTGGGAAAGTGTATTTCAGATCGGGCTGTATTTATTTTCTCTCACTATCCTACTCTGACCTGGTTGATTTGGTTAAACTGGTGGTGGTAAATTAAATTTATGCTTTCTCCCCAAATCTACTTTGGCTTTTTGCCTGTGACCATAAGTGGTGAGTGAACCCTCCCTGTCGTAATCTCAATCCTTGAGCCTTTTTTTTGTTGAATTTTCTCCCTCCCCATCCCTAAAGGGAGGGGGGTGTGGGTGAGCAAGCAGCTGCATAGCTCGTGTTCCCAGCAGGGTGGCCTGAAACTATGTCAGTCATACAGAGATGAGTGCTAGTAGTGGATTTTCATAAACTACTGTGTTTATAGTCTCCCATGGTTAAAGTTTCTTCCTATTTTATTCAGGTGGCTACATAAATTCTATGAGCCAGCTTGCTTTGTATTTTAAGATTTGTGGCTTTTCTCATTTTCATACATGCCAGAACGAGAAGCAAAAGATAACTTCATAGGCAATTATTTTTTTGCTCTAGAAATTTTGTTGCAAAGTACCACTAACAGTATTGTCTTTCAAAAGATGTGGTTTATTATATATTACCGTTATTGTGATTATAACTTTGCTGTTATTTCTTCTTGTCTTCTCTTTTTTTGTGGAATGGTCAAACCCCCAGATAAGAAAAGCCTGGTTTGGCTGGAACCCTCCTATTAATCTTCTCTTGCTACTTGTTACATTATTTCTGCTAGTTTATCATGGACTTTATTGTTTAAGATTAGAAAACATAATTTAATCTCACATCTTTTAGTATATCTATGCCTTGTTTATATTAAAAATCATTCCCTCCTTAAGGAAACATGTACATGAAATATAAACATGAAAGCAATCAAAATAATTGTAGAAGTCACCATTATCAGTGGATGATGCAAGCTCTGTGCTCTGTGCTTTCGCATTACTTGTTCAGAATTCAATTCTGGGTCTCATTGTGTCAAGGCAGAGATTTGCATTTTAATGGAGAAAGCATGAAACTAAGGCCCTGTAACTGTTGGGTTGTAATATTTAACAAAGGGCCATTGTTGAGCGCATAGTGTGTTTGTTTTAAAGAGCTGGTGGTGAAGTAGTGCAGGGCAGGTCTGCACTTTCTGTCACTTTAAAAACAGGGTATGTGGGTGTTTGTGTGCTTCATACATACATGCACTTGTTAAGCTTTACTGTTTACCTCCACTGTTTGCTTTAACAGTGGAGCTGAATTGGACTATGCTGTGTTGAATAGAAATTGCTTCAATCCATGAGAGAAGTGGAAAACACAGCTTCTACCACACATCAAAGTGGGCACAGAGGCAGCTAGAGTGCTCTACAGAAAGGCACCCCGGGAGCTACAATTTCATCTCTCTTAACCTCAAAATGGGAGAATGGCTTTTATTTCCCATTTCTTCTTTTAACAGTCCCCAAATTTTTTCCCTGTAGGCTTCAGTCTTTGATGTCTGCCTACCCTTATCTGGATTTTTCTCTTCTTTAGATTCCAAAGTTTTTTAGGAAGTGAGGCAAACCTCATCTTACATTTGCATGACTTTGGGAATGCTGTGTGAGTCTTCCACTTCTGGTCACTGCTGGACAGGGAAAGCAAGCTGGCTGTGTGGTTTGGACTGTGCTGCATATAAGCCTCCAGTGAGCTGGTCTAGATGTTTCTGTGGAGGAGTGATGCTCCCATGTATATCTGTGGTTACTTCACATTGATTTTGAAGTTCTAAGTGGTCTTTACAAAGCCAAGAGCATAGTAGTGTCTGCTTTGTCTCATGTGGGAGATAATATTTGCGGTTTCTTTGAACGTTGAGAGAAAAAGAGATTATCTCTTGCTTTAAATAGGATGCCTCTTTTCCTCCCAGTACACTGAATGCTTTGGTAAGAGGAGACTCTGAGTGTGTGATACAGCTTAATACATAGGCTGAATGCAAAGAAAATCTGAGATCAGAAAAGAATGCGTCCAGAGGTTTGAAGTGACTTCTGTTGGTGAAACCCTGTAACAACTAAACACAAGGCGTGTGCTTGACTGCAACTCTGAAACTAGCTGCCTCCAAGAAGATACATATACCAGTCTTTCACTGAGACATTGCATTTGTTTCTCCTTTCCCTAATATTAAAAGTAATTCAGGATAAAAGTGCGTTCTTCATGGGGAACAGAAAACGGCAATGGGAACGTTACTTCACTGTGTCAGAATTAGCAGTTTGTGTGTGTATCAGGGGAATGAATGTAACCAGTTGAAAAAATAACAGTGCATTGTGTGCAGTGGGTTATGCAGCTGCTGTTAGAAGTTAAATTACACATAACAGTAAAAAAATAGTTAGAACAGCACACTGGACAGTATCAACGGTTAAGGCTGAGCTGGATACTAAATGCTCTCTAACCCCTCTCTCTCCCTAAAGGGGAAGGGAAAGGGAATAAGGCAGAGAGACTTATGGACTGGAAGAGAAAACTAAACCAGCTTTAATAAAACAATAATAGTACCAATAAGAAAATAATAAAAATAATGAACTTTTATAAAAATATATACAAAACCAATATCAAACCCAACTTCCTCCTCAATAGCAATCCCCACTGGTCCTGCAGAGCAAGTGGGCACCAGGGAAGCCCCAGGCTCAACAGCAGAGGGGAGCTGGATTCAGGAATTCAAAATCAGCATCAAATGCAGAAGATCGGACGGAGTCCTCCATAGATGCTGGCCATTGAAGAACTTAACCTTCTACTGACTATGATGTGTATAGAATAGAATAGTCTTGTTGGTCACCTGTCCTGTCCTTTCCTCGCTGGAGGTGCCAACTTGTACTTCCTTGCAACACTTGACACCAGCAATGCATGACACAAAATCCAGCAGTGACCTTGATCACTGCAGAAGCAAGTATATGTAAAAACCTTTTTGCATACCAGTCCCTGGCAGTAACAATAAATATCAGGTCTTACCACTTCCAGTAGCAGGCACTGTTGGCAAAAACATGCTGTTAACTTCATATAGTGCAGCCTCTTAGAAGAGGCTCAGCTGGAAAGTAAAATCAGTGAACAGAACTGGTTCTGTTTAGCTGGAAACAGGACAAGTAGTCATGAATATAGTCCGTTAAATCCCTTGGATAATAATTTGACCTCTGGTCAAGTGGCACAAAAGTAAGCGGATCAGTATTCTGAGTTTAATATTAGCTTCAGACTCTCTTAACACAACTCCTCAGCTGACATAAATTGATTTCAGGACTCCAAATTGCTTTCTGAGGATCTGCCCCACAGAATATAATACAGTTAAGGGTTGCATGCTCAGTCACATATATTCAACATCTTTAAGCTATAAACCTTGCTTAGAGAGAGCTTTCTATATTAGGTTTATGTATTATCACTCCTTACCCTATTATCTTCTATCTTTCAGTGTAAGAACTGATAGCAATGATAAGGTCCCTTGTGAAATCTTTAGCTTTTTTCAATGAAAATCTTGATATTTCTCCTTTTTTATGTTTTATTGCTATTTCATTATTTCACAATGCTAAGCAAAGTTGGATTTTGAGGGACAGAAGCACAGGTACAACAGAGACGTGAAGTAAATATGCTGAATGCTGCAATATAAATACAAAAAGGAATTTGATTGGTTTCGGAAAGAAAGCAAACTTTGTACTTAGCATAAGATGAGCTTTATCATTTGTTGCATCCTAGTACCTTTTTTAATGTCATCACTTTGTTGATAATCTCCAAGAATCTTAACAACACTTCTACAGAAACGCATCCCAGCCTTGTCCTGAATTCCCACCTGGCACACAGTTCCTGCTAGTGGTGGTGGTGGTGGTGGTGTGCCTGGGTGCACAGAACTCGGTGCCTCATCGCCAGTATAAGAGTCTCTTATGAGAGAGTATGTGAAAAATATGTAAAGACTCTATTTACATTAGGTGCAAGCTGTCCCTCTGCTAGAAAAAAAAAAAAAAAAAAAAAGGTGAGAAATCCAAAACCAAAGCAAACGAGCATTTTGTATTGCAGTTATGAAATTCGTGGCTGGACATACGGAAGAGTTTGGCAAATGTTTCGTTGTGCTCTGGAACCACTAACAACCTCTCCAAGAACACAGACTGAGACACGAGTCTGGTGCTAATTAAATCACACATTGTACACAGTTGTGGAATCAAGGGAATCAAGGAAGGAAAACCCTTTTGTCTGATTTTTCTCTCGATTTCTTGATTCTCTACTCATGGATGATTAGAGAATTTAGAATAATTCAGCTGAGGCAGTGGGAATTAGTGTGGCTTTACAACTAAGAACTGGGGAATAAGAATCATGCCTGGAATCGCAGATTTTGAGGAAAAAAAGAGGTATGATCTAGGGAAATTTGAAAGATGCAGTGTAGGAAAGTCAGATTGCAATGGATTTGAGTTCTGATGGAAACAGCAGAACAAGTTCATACATCACTTAGCAGCACAGAATGTTAGTGTGTTGGAAGTGGATTTCTGCACTTTACTACAGCAAAATGCAGCAAGCACCATTAGCTTCATGTAAAACAAAACCACATCTTTTGAGCATGTTCTCCAGGTTTGTTACGTGCTATTAAAATACAGGGTTGTGGGTTTTTTCAGCTTTTGTGCAGCATGGGAATTCAGTGCCGGGAACAGTCTGCATCGAGCTGCAAACCCCACTTTGAATATAGAGCTTGGTTTCTTTGTTGGCAGCCTCTGTTCCTGTATTGTTATAAAATCTACTAGTGAAAAGAGGGAGAGTATCTTCCATGCCAGAAAGCAAAAATAACAGGTCATTTTAACTCCAATGAACATGTATTTAAATAGAGCGATATTTTACAGAAAGTTGGCCATTGCCCCAGACAGTTAATTTTTGAATCTGAAACACTGAGGAATTGTAACTAAGCAACAGATCAGCTGTGGGACTAAGGAGGCTGATGGAAGAGTCCCCAGGTGAAGAGGATGGGGATTGTAAAACAAAAGTGCTTGCAATAGTGAGGTTTGGAGAGGACAAGAAAAGGAAGCGGTTTGCTTTAAAAAGGGGAAACTGATTCCCTTTTCTCAAGAAAAGGTGTGTGTTGAACCTCTGACCTAACCCTATGTAGTTCTGGCAAGGAATTTGAAGTGTAGTAGGGCATGTTGAGCACCTGTTGTTTCACAGATACCTGTATTTTTTATGCTGCTGCTTCAGGTAAAGAGTCTGTAGTCATTAAAAAGTTTAGAGACTGTATGAGCTGTAACTCAACCCCTTATTTGCAAGATTTGAGCTTTTGTCAAATTAGTACCTAAGGAATTACGGGGTCTCAGGAGCCAACACTGCTCCTATAGCCTTCGTACTGCATTCCTGTGAAGGTCGTAGTAACAGGTCTCTACCCAGAAAGAGTAAAAGAGAAAGGATCTGGAGTTTTTGCAGAGATATAAGAAAAAATTGACCAAATAGCCTAAGCATTATAAGACAGCAAAGCAGAGATGTGGCTATCCAGCAGGCCAGATATAATCAAGGCCATATAGCACCTTGTGTAGAAAGCTACGAGCTCTAGCTTTGAGAAAAGGAGCAGAATTTGATTTTCTTTTTTTTTGATGCCATGCATTTCAGCTTCAATTTTTTTTTAAAGTATGAGAAGAGTAGAAAATGCCATTTTATGTCTATTTGCCAGAACCTTTTTCTACGGGTCTGCTATGATAAAAACGCAGGAAGATGTTCTCTTAGTATGAGTCTGAGCAGAAGACAACATGCTTTTCTTCGCCACTGTAGAAATTGTCCTGTGTGGGTTTTGAAGAGGTGGTGTTTGTAGTTGGCAGGAGGTAAAAATAGCATCAGTGCTGTGAGATCCACTGGAGCCAGTGCAAAACACGTTTACTTCAGTAGGTGTTAGGTCATGGCTTGTCTAATTCTCCTTTGTCTTGGTAGAAATTTGCCTCAGTGTATTTATACCACTGTTTGGTTTGTTGATCATGGAAGGTCAACTGCTGCCCCTCCTTTGCACACATAGTATTGCTCTTCTGCATCAAATTCAGGCAACGGAGGAGAGTTCTACTACTGCACACTTACTGGAGCTCCCAGAGGATCTTCTCATTTCCATTGTTTCCAGTTGTTTCTCAAGACAAGTCTCCAGATACTCTCCTCTTTTTTGGACCTCACAAAAGAAACCAAAAAAAACCTTGTCTTCAGATGGGTCAAGTGGGAAAGACTGGAGATGGCTGTCCTGCTCCACTGATGTTTAAGGAATTGCTACACATATGAAGTACTACTTGTAGTTTAACAACTATTTACCTTCAGTCACAGATGGTGAAAGTGGTTTCATAAATATCACGTGTGTGTACATACAAAACCCCCTTTCATATGAAGAACATTACCTTATTTGCTAAATTTGAGTTACCAAAGTTATTTCTTCTGCCTGTAGAGGAGGCACAACATTCTGACTATTCTGTTGAGAAGCACTATGGCTTGATTTAACATTATTTTCTCTTTTTCAGTTGCTTTCTTTCTTGCTCCTGGTGGCTATATATAATTTCGTGGTAAATTCTTCGGAGTTTGGAGTTTGAGAGTTTTTTTTAATACCTTTCAAGTATTAAGTTCTGCACTAAAACATTGCAACAGTTGATAACAGCGACACCTTTACTACTGAAAATAGAAGAGAATTTGGTTGCTCAATTAATTTCTGCCTTATAATTCACTGAAAGTCTATTTACATATACACATTACAAAGATTTGAGTGTGTGACTTACGTCTTCCACAAGATGTTCTGATGTAGATGAACTTCTGTAATTATATTGCATTAATGCATTCTGTGTGTTATTTTGGGATATGTCTGAAGGTGCACAATATTTTAGGCTGTGATATTTATATTCACATGGATTAATTCGACTACAATGAAAAGCATAATGTAGTCAAATTGGTAGATGCTTTTTGAAACAAAAGATTTACACAAAGAATTTCTCTCACCAGTTTTTCTTTTCCGGCTATATAGGACATTGCCCAAAAATTTGCTGGGCTGGTAAACTGTCTTCTGGTACATTGATTAGATAAGAGACCTTCATGTTATGAAATATGAGAGAAGAGTGAACTCATTCCCTAAAATTTCTCTCTTTCAGTCTCTTAATTGCTTGCTTGCTTTTTAACTCGATGGATGCATGGTGTGGGCATGAGTTTTGGGTACAGAATTCTGCACTGAGAACTGTGAGGACAAATTCTTTGTTTTAGCTTCCCAAGCTGTTTGGAGGCACAAAAGCCTCATGGATGTCTATTTGGTTTCTTTACATTAACATTAAGCCTTTAGATGTTGCATATTTTTTCTTAACTGGCCATTTATATCTTAAACAGTGTCAATGTTTTATTATATAAGGCAATCTAAAAGTTAAACTGGTGAAAAAAGGGAAAAAAATGTCTTGACTGGTTGAACAGCCAAATATGTAGTGCAAAGTGAAATATACAAATGTAAATGAAATCTGTCCCTAAAGCTTGTAAATTGCCTATTTCACTAGATTAGGATGAAAAGTCATAGTCACTATTTCAGTATGTGGAGATGGGTTGTGATGAAGAACACCATAATACTTTCTTGAAGTAATCTCTTCAAGTAACATTTCTTTTCCTTCTAAAATATGAGTCTTCTCTGTTAACTTCAGTAATTCCTTTGGTCTATTACAATGTAAAAGTAGTATTACTTTTAGTACTAAAACTTTCTCTCCCTAGAAACGTCAATGTCTTGCCATAGAAACAACATTGTTATTCATCTATTAGGATTTTAATTGAGTCAATAAATAACGTCCTGAGCTTCTGCACTGGAGGACGGCTGAAGTATAAAACCTCAATTCAGTCTCTTGTGTTTAATCATTTGTTATTAGACAGTGAGTTTGGTACTGTGTGTTCATCTGTTCTCTCATCCTTCACTTAAACGTTTTATTGCCTCTTCTCTGCTTGCTCATTTCAAAGACAAATCGAGGGCACAGAGGATCCCATGGTCTCCAAAACTGTGCAGCTTGAACTGCACGGGAGAGAGGTGTGATTTTATTAGTTGTTCCCTACTTTGTCTTCACTTATGGGAAGGGAAAATGATGCGAGGTATGTGTCCTTTGAGCTATGAAGTCCAGTTCCATGGCTTGGTTTCTGGCAGACTGTTGAGAATTTATGAGTCTTGTACAGATTTTGGGAAGAAGATCATAAGCAAAAAAATCTGCTTATATTTCAGTTCTTTTTCCCTTCCTTCCAGATGTGCCAAACCGCTGTCATGGTTAGTGAAACAGTTTTTCGTGAAGTGTCAAAATCTAACTTGTCTTTTTGCTGGAATATGTAGGCAGTGTTTATATTCTTTTTGTACTTCCATTGCATCAGTCATACAAAGTACTTGTGTGACTGCAGAATCTGCTGTGCTGAAGGGGAGGCATCCCATTTGACTTGATGATAAAGAAATAATGAAATCAGCTGGGGTCTGCTTAGTCCTCATGAGCTGGTTTTCATTTATTAATCTTGATCTTGTCTAAAGTGCAATAAATGTGAGTGCAGTAGTCTGCAGCCATCCTAAGGTCTGAAGATTTGCAGGTTATCCATGGAACACTGAACTGCAGGCGTGACCAAGTGTGGGTGCCGCGTATCTTCTGTGTTGGTGATAGCTGGTCCTGTGTGGCTCTTGCTGCTTGAGATTTCAGCCCGAGTTAGCTAGAACCTGATGCTCCACAGGGTAGTAAGTCAATGAACTCATAACTGAGGCCCCAAGGTCCTTGCTAGTCTGTCAATCTTTAGCTCTCTCTTCTGCCAGTCTATCCTGTCTGCCTAGCTGCTGAAGTAAAAACAGGCTGGAAATAGAGCAAAATTGCAAGTTTCATGTTAATCTATCATGTGGCTGCCTATTTTTCAGGAATGCTTGGGTATTTTTAACCATTTTTTTAAAGCTAGATGTTTTGTCTTGTAGACCCTTCCTGCTCTCCCACCCCCTAGATATGTTGTTGGGTTTGGGGTTTTTAGTTATTCTTAACTTCCTCAGCACTCAGCAATTGACACTCTGAACACAAGAGTTCATCCAGTGCTAATGGGAAAGTGAACCTTTCAAGCATTTTAGGCAGGAATGGAGATACCAATATGAAATACAGTTGGGTTATTCTGGTTTTCATGTTCTTTAAACTGTAGTTCCCCTCCAATAGCATTGTCTCGTCTATAGGGTGTCTGCTAAAGCTTTTGAATTAAAAATTATGTTGAATTTTAAGGTTTACTGTTCAACCATTTATCCTCAACCAGAAAAGTTATGTTTCTCAATGCTCCACATGCCTGCTGTGACAATAAATAACCTCTCTTCAGTATCAGAGATTATTTTACAAGTTTCCACCTTCCACAATAAATCAAATTTCTAAACTTCCTCAGCATCATGCGCTGCTGTATGAAATTACACGTAACTGTGAGTTTTTTCAGCGCAATTTGAATATCAAAGAATTGCCCATCTCCGGAATCACGTCAGAGTTGATATGCATTATTAGTTTTCCACAATAGGGAATTTGCACAGTAACAGAGAAATGAAAAGACAAGGCGAGACGCTCGGCAGGCACTGAAACCCAATACCAGAGTGCTATGGGCAACAGGTTATACAGCGCCATCTCTATCTCACCTGCCAGGACAACCACATTTAATAGGAGGTCAGCTGTGACAAGTGACCTTGAACTGATAGCTATAGTCCATTTGTCTGGAACTCTTTTTTTTTTTTTTTTCCTGACAGACCCATTTTTATAGGTCCGTTTTATAGACTTTTAGATTTAGATGATTTTCCTACACTGCTACATGTATTTAGAAAAAAATAAATCGATTTTAAAGTTTCACATGAAGTATTATAGTTCCTTTGAGGTTGACATAGATTTTACTACACATGAAGATCTGCCACAGGAGTCTTATCCTTGATGCACGATGCAGCAAAGTGTGTGTCACGTGGCTGGCAGAGGTCTCAGGGGAAAGAATAAAATGGGCCTCCTTTTGTAACTGACTGCTGCTGGTCTTCCCATCTGCTGCTGGCGTCCTTCCAGCTCCTGAGCTCTTGTGACGTTATCTGGTCTTTATACAAAATAGCTGCTTTCTCTGTGGTGCTGGGAGGAGAGGAGGAGGGAAAAAGTTAGTTGAAAATTGCTCTATGTCCTGTTAAGGATAAACAAAAACACTCTTAAAAAAACTAAGTGAAAAGGGAAAATCCAATTGCTTATTATGTCCAATATCTCTGCTTGCGTATATTGCTTTTCTGTTATATAGCGTTGTATTATTGATAGTGATGGCTGCAAGGTGTCTGAAAAGGAGATGGGAGCAGGAAAAAAGCACTGATGTATGACAGCTCAGGTTCATTAGCATCTTGTTTTTCTCTAATGCAACAGGTGCGTCTGCCAAATGCAAAGCTTGGTCCACTGCTCTAAATTATAAAGCTGAGTAACTAAGCTGCTGGATCCTGAGTGTGAATTAGAAAAATGTAAGCGACAGCAAAGGAAATCGAAGTACAATAACACTATTGGTATTAAATAAGAGCATGATGCTGTAGGAAGCCACAAGCTGAGTAGCAGATCTAAGTTGCTTTCCCCCATTTTCTCTATTGCTTTATAGTCTCTTTCTGCCTTGGCTTTAATTTGTTCTTTGCTCCTTCTTTCTGGTCTTGAGAACTAGAAGTTCCTACTGAAAAGGTGATGTTTGAGATCCATATTCATATCAAGTTCTAATCTTGTAGCAACTGCCTTTTAAAATGGCTGTCAAATACAGTTATAGTGAGCTGTGCTTGCTAAGCATTTTCTAATACTGATGTCATTAGCATAAAAGAAGGTTGATTGCCCAAGTTTGATTGATTTCCCCCCTTAAACTGAGAGGAAAAAATATTACAGGCTTTTTAAAACAAAAATTACATAGATCGGTATCTTAAAGTTCTAATTTGTCTTTACATCTCTCTTGCGCTCCTGAAGCAGAAGTAGTCCTCAACATGTCAAGTGATCAAAAGTCATTTTTAGGACTTTTTGCAGGTACCCACTTGTTTCCTGCATGCAGCAACTAATTGTATTTCAGTCATGGAATGTATTTCTTTCAGATTTATGCAAGACATTAATTTGTTCGATCTTTCCTCAGCTGTGACAGATTTTGTGGTAAATAGCATACAATTCAGTGCGTTACGCTGCTCGACCCTTATTTGCTCATACAAAATTCTGAGCGGATACAGTGCGGCAGGTAGCGTGTATTTAGATCCTCGTTGGCTTTATCTGAAAAGCAGTTGATGGCAGGTTTTGGTAGAGTTGGAACAAATGCAACACCGTAGATCAAGAAGATTACGCTCGTCTAGAGGCAGAGACCATGGACCGCAACAGGTTTCACAGTAGGTCACTGAGAGTCAAAGTACGTTTTGCCCCGGTACAAATCACTTAGATCTCCTCTCAAAAAGACTATCAAAGCACAGCTCACTGTTGGTTTGTTGTGGTTCATAGAACAAACAAAGCTAAGAGGACTAGATATTTTCTGTCGGGTATAGGAGCATGTCAGAGAGAAATACCTTAAAATAAGAACAAACAAACCTTTATTTCTTTCAGTAGCACCTTCTGTAAACTCACATTCCATGTTGTATAATTTTCCATACAAACATTAGGAGATTTCTCCACAGAAATATTCAAGTGAAAGTGTGTTACTTTACTTAGGTAAGAGATCATTTAAAAGAATTTTAGTTTTTTGAGTTGCAAGTACCTTGGTTTGACTTTTTAAGAAGTGGCTTGGTATTCTTTTTTTCTTATTGCCACCTTTTCCCCTGTGTTTGAGGGTCTGGTTTGTAAGAAGCCATGAAAATGGACTTCGTATTTGCATGCTATCTGCACAATGAACCCAAATTAGACTGGATTTTTAGCTTCTTTTAGCTGTTTTATGTACATCCAGGATGTATTTCTGAGACAAGGGATTACACTTTGAAAGCAGTAAATATATAGCTATCAAATAAAAGAGTTACCAGAATGTATGAAAGCAACAAAACACCCTAAAGTGAAATTACTTGTCTGAAGGCAGTAGTGTGTAAGTCACTGATGAAATGTGTACATTGTCTTTTCGGGGGAGAGAGAAGAGCTTTCACTTAAATTGATGTCCAAAGGTCTCAAAGTAGTGTGCAGCCTGTTACCAAGTCCTGAAACTTGCTTAAAGAATGAAAAAAAATAGCATCTCCATTTTACAAATAGAGAAGGAGATGACGCCTCTAGCAGAGCCTGTCTTCTGATTTGCTTTCTGGAGTTTTGGCTACAGCATCACCATCCTTCAGTTTCTGTATGGCCAGGGTTCTAGCAACATTTTTATAATAGCTGAATTTGAAAACCAATACCTGTGCCAAGTTTGGATCTGTTCAGAGTTAAGCAAAATAGGAGAAGGACCTTGGTTGGCCTTTGAAAATGAAATTCTGTGGAGGCTAATTATTTTTCTGATTGACTAGGGGTGTAATTCACATGATATATGTTTCAAAGGGAAAATTGTATTTTGCCTTTTTTTCTGCTTTTGTTTCTCATAAAGTGCCTAATTTTACCACATGCTGTACCAATGTTTTCCCCACAGAAGAAATGTTTCACTAGGTAATTTTTGCTGGTGTGTATATGCACAACCTGAGAACAGTAGCTTTTTAATTGACACAGTTGAGTGCAGTACAGATAATAACTGCTATTTCAACTGTTGTTCTCATTCTTTATCTTAACTATTGTTTTGGAATGTAAAGATGATTTAGATGATTTTAAGAACTTGAATATAAAAACCTGTATCTGATAACTCTGGCTATTGAGAGCACAATAGTATGTGAAACATTCTACAAATACCATGACATTTCACAGATATAGGCACTTTATCCCACTCCCCGTTACTTCAGTATATGTATTAAAAAAAAAAACCAAACGACATTGGCTGGACAGAGCAAAACTCTTGCTGATTTCTGTAAAGAAAGAAAAAAATCTGGACATGCAGCAGGATCGAGGGAAAGAGCTTAATCTCAGAGGTTACCAGAGAGCTTAGAAATTTCTGTTACTTGAGTGCAAATGACAGACAACAGTGTGACTATCAGCATCTGAACTGCAGTTCTTCCAATACAAAATACATCATTTGCTCTACAATTTAGAGTAGCACTGTGCAGCGTATGTATAGAATGCAGGGCAGAAAATAGGAAGTAATTGGTTGATGCTGGAGAGCATCAACTGGTAGATCATAAATGCTCTGCCAGTAGTATATCTTTGACTCCAGCCCATGACATATTTAAGTAATCTGGAGCACAGGGCTGTGAAACACACCGTACTGAAAGACTGCCCGTTTTTTGTCTCAGCCAGACCATGTTTGTCCTTGTTATACTGGAAGAGATTGAAAGACTCATGGGCTCTAGGCACGTTTGATGCATTTACTCAATGCCTTCTCCATCCTCTTACTTTCTTTCCAGGTAGAATCACTGATTATTTCAGAGGCCCAAAACCTCGCTAAATGCCAGCTATTTACTCTTCTTTTTTTAAAAATAAACTGTTCAGTTGTGCTAACTTTTAAGTTTTTGCACAAGTGTTGCTCTTCCACTAGCTCTTTACCCTTTCAGGTGCATTTCTATCTACCTATTATTTAGCTGCTGTGCCCCTGCAGTTTTTGAAACTTTTCACACCCCTAGATGATATTATGGTCATTTTAAACATAATTACGCTTTACCAAGCCAAAATTCTTACCTGTTTGTATTATTGCTGTCCAAGAGAACTGAAGAGTTCTTCAGAGCTAATGAGCTTTTTCTTACGTTGGATTTAAAAAAAAAGTTTTAAGATGTGCCATCTAGGAGAAAACTAAAGCAGAAATAAATCGGTATGAGATCTAAAATTGTGTCTTATTCCCTGTCTGTCACTCAGGCACTTCAGATGCTCTCTTTGTCTTAAGCTGAGGAACCTCCGTAGCATGTACAGCCCTTTTGTTCCATTACAAGGTGCGTTTTGGAGGTGCTAGGGGTCTAAATGAAGCTGTGTCAGAGAGAGCAGCTTGAGAACAGCCATGAACTGACAAGAGGAAGCATTCACTGTGTAGTGGCTGATGCTGAAGTAGGCATAGCTTGAAAAGCTTTAGAAATTGATGTTATGCCACACATCTCCCTTTTTTAAAGGGTTATACATATCTAATGTAGCAAGTTGACCACCACCAGCAGATAAGCACCCACACAACTGCTCACTCGCCCCCTCTGCCCCACTCCCAGTGGGCTGAGAGAGAGATAAGGAAGAGCAAAAGCAAGAAAACTCGTGGGTTGAGATAAATACAGTTGAGTATGTGGAGGAAAGAGGAGAAAAAAAAAAACAAGTGAAGCAAAGGGAATCGTTCACCACCTCCCACAGGCATATCGCTGCCCAGCCAGTCTCCAAACAGCCACCTTGGAAACCAGAAAGCCCACCCTCTTCTTCCTCCACTCATGTTTATTGCTGAGCGTTATGTTTTACGGCAGGGAATGCCAGCTGAGCTGCGTCCCACTCCAACTTCTTGCCCACCTCAGCCTATTTGCTGAGAGGGGGACAGAGGAGGGGAAGAAGGCGGCCTTGAAGCTGTACAAGAATTCTTCAGTACTAACCCTAACATGGATCTGTCAGCAATACTGTTTCAGTGACAATTCCACAACACAGCACCATAGGGGCTGCTGTGAAGAAAGTTAACTCCATTCCAGCCAGACCTAGTACAACTATATTTCTAAATCCTCTTCAGATCCCCACAGGGAATCCTTATGGAAAGGGTTCTTCATCTCACGGCATACACAAAGCCTAGATGTTACTTCATGAATCTTCCATCTCCTCTCTCTGCTACTGGTTGGTCTGCTAAGGGAGCAGTAATTCAGTAACTACACTGAATGTTCAAACAGTGTAATTGTCATCAAGCTGGAAGAGAAGCTCTCTGGAGAATGGTTATCATTTTGCCCCCCCCCCCCAAAAAAAAATAACTAAAGCAAGAAAAATTCTTATCCTGCTAGATTGAAAAATTAAACTGTTTGCAAGGTGGGAGTGCTTTTGTGGGGTTTGCAGTCATTACATAGCCTATCAAACAGCAGTGGATATTTTGTTCAGCAGAATCAGTACTTTGCAAGATTTGAAAGTCTTTCAAAAAGTCGAGTGGGTGTGTGAAAAGTGAAGTAACAAGAATTGTCGTTACAGAAGAAATGAGCTAAAATGAGTCTGAGGAGGAATTTTGTTTGTGAATGCTCAGAGGAAAAATCCCTTGATACTCAGTAGTTAGATTAGAGAACAGCAGAAATGCTTAGAAGAGGGGAAGCTAGCACAAGTTCTTCAAATGGAGACTGCAGTGATTTGATTTTTTAAAAACCATTTTCGTATACACCAGTAAATTAAGTTGTGTGATTAGAAGTTCCTTTTTCTTGCTGCAGTAATGTTTTTCTCTCAAATCTGTAGTCACAAAGGCTGTATGATAATAAATGGAGATTTAAAATAGAGAGGTATACAGTTATCAACAGACTTGGTTTGATTTTCTGTATTGTTTTGTTTCTCAGTGGTGATGAATTTGTGCAAAGGGAGGGCGCTTTTTTCGCACATAAAAGTGGGAGTTAAAAAAGAGTTGCAGAAAGTTTATTATGATTTGATAGAGAGGCATACAAAGTAAGTGGGAAGTTACAAAGAGTAATGGTGCAAATAGGGATCAGTTAAGGGATGCTAGCTGACTGATACGCAGTGCAGTAAATCTGTTTGTAATGAAGTTAAAGGCAGACTTGCAAATAAAATGGTTTTGCCAGAAAGTCCAGAAAGAAACTACTTAAGATTATAGTTCTTGTTGCTCTTATTAAAATATCTGAGCCCAAAGTTGGATATTCATTGATGTTTTAGTTTGTTTGGTTACTGCAACTCATCAGTTTGAGTCATGCATTTACTTTAGACTTATCCCAAAATCGTTATATTTGACAGTGGAGTATTTCATGCCTCAATTCATAGAATGATTTGGGTTGGAAAGGACCTCAAAGATCATCTAGTTCCAACCCCCCTGCCATAGCAGGGACATCTCCCACTAGATCAGGTTGCTCAAAGCCCTGTCCAGCCTGGCCTTGAACACTTCCAGGGATGGAGCATCCGCAACCTCCCTGGGTAACCTATTCCACTGCCTCACCACCGTCAGGGTAAAGCTCTTCTAGCTTCCACCCATTACCCCTCATCCTATCACTACAGACCCTTGTAAAAAGTCCCCCCCCAGCCTTCTTGTAGACCCCCTTCAGGTACTGGAAGGCTGCTGTAAGGTCTTCCCAGAGCCTTCTCTTTTCCAGGCTGAACAAGCATAACTCTCTCAGCCTGTCCTCATAGGAGAAGTGCTCCAGCCCTCTGACCATCTTGGTAGCCCTCCTCTGGACTCGTTTCAACCGCTCTATGGCTTTCTTGTGTTGGGGGCTCCAGAGCTGGACTCAGTATTTCAGGTGGGATCTCACAAAGGCAGAGTAGAGGGGCAGAATCCCCTCCCTCAACCTGCTGGTCACACATCTCTTGATGCGTCCCAGGATACGGTTGGCTTTCTGGGCTGCAAGCGCACGCCGTTGGCTCATGTTGATCTTATCGTGTATGTGTTTGTTTTGTTGTAATTTGTTAGTATGTATGCTTGTCCATGCAATACTCTTGATTTGGACTGATGTGAACAAAGCAGAAACTGGCCAATTAAACTGAAATCTATACAGATATATATAGCAGTTATACACCTATAACCCAAAAAGAGAAATCTGTGCTATGAGAAAGATGATGCCACAGTTTTGCAAAATGGGAACGTGCCTTTGGAAGAAAATTGTGTGTACTGCTGAAGCAGAAACAGAGAATGGTTTGGGTCAGAAGGGACTTTTAGAGTTCCTACCCACCTGATAAAAAGCTACATGGAGTAAGCAGCTGCATGAGAAACTAGAAAGGCGTGAGGGGTTTCAATAAATTGTGATTGCTTGCTGCTCCGAGAAGTAATTTTGGGTAATGGAGCAGTCATTGCCTTTGGTTCATAAAATGAGCAGCTTTATTCAAAAATACGGGTATCGATCTTAAACACCTATTCTTTTTGTGGTCTGACTTGTGCAGCACACAACAGATTTGGGTCAGTTGCTTCTCGCTCAGCTGACTAATGGATGTTAATAACACTGTGGATGGTGTCGTGTTGTATTGTTATCACAAGGCCTCGATAAGGCATGGAAAACTGAAAGGAAATAATGAAAAACATAGGACTGGACAGCATTAGTGAGGAAAAGCCCAGGAACTTTTTGTCCTTGCGTTTTTCCTGTAAACGAATAGAGGAGATAAGGGTCTTCTAACTCATTTCTTGGTGCTGGATGTACTGATCTCTCTGGATCAGCAGTGCTGCACATGCAGCTTCTGGGCACAGCCTGAGATGCGCGTGAGTCAAAAAGATGTGGTGTAGAGCTGAGGCACTGGGGTGGGCATGCTTCCTTGTCCCTGGTGGAGGAGGAAGCTGAGGACCCACCTTGTATAGCAACATGGAGGGGTGGCTTAGCGATGCTCTTTGAAAAGGCAGAGTGCATTGCCAACCACACAGCTTGCTCTGGCAGATGGGGAGCAAGCAGGAGAAGGCAGCAGTTTTGGCTGGCAGGATAATATGTGCTGTTCTTGGCTTTCTCTAAGACAAGTCTTGCTTAGGTCAGGGGGCCGAGGTCAGGTGTTTCAAGGGCTGGATCCAGCCCCTTGGCTACTCAGCCCACACTGCTTTAAACTGTTCTCTGTTTCAGCATTCATGGCAGAACACGTGCAGCAAAACTTCTCTCCATTCCCTTTCTTCCCACCTGCCCAGCTTTAAAAAACAGGTTAGGTTCCCATGTGGTTTTTGTCTTTGTTTATAACACTATATTGAATGTTTCACTGCACTCAGGCTTTAGACAAATCTGTGTTTTCTCATCTGTTTTTTTTTTTCAAGCATGAGTTATCAAGCAAGGTAAAAGTGTAGTAAATGTGCTTAAACATTAATAAACCTAATGAACAGAAATGTTGAATCTGTCCTCATGCACGCAATCAATTTTATGAAGCTGGCTTCTTCAGTCATTTCTCCAGGTGCTCATGCAGGGCCCTGGGATAAATGAATAATAAATACTTAAACACTTCCAATGCTTTGATGAATATTTTACATTGTAGGATATGTGAATATTAGTAACATTAATGCAGACTTGAGAGTTAGAAACATTTTTATAACTGGAATGGCTGGTCACTAGGCTGTAGCTCAGGGATACGGGTGGCACCGAATGAAAGAGTTTGCCAAGTTGTCTGCTTGCATTTTATGAAGTACTGAGAGTGCAAATGGAAAATATTTCCTAGAGTATATTTACTTCTTGCCTTTGCATTCTGGAAAGCTCTTGCAGGCTCGGTGTATAGTATAGGCTTCACTATAGCAAGGGTGAGACAAAAGAAGTGGTAACTGGGAAGATGGATGCCAAATAGTGATATATTTGAGGCCCCTTCTGCTTTGGCTGCTGCATCGAGTGTCTAAGCATGCAGTGCTGGCAGGTCTGATGAGCAGTATGAGCAAATCACCTGGGGCTGGAAAAAAACTAATATGTTTCAATCCATTTTCTCTGAAAGCAAGAACAACTACTTCAAAGGGCAAGTCTGATATGCCTGTGACAGGGAAATGGAGGAAACATCTAGCTAAGGAGAACATTTTCTTCTGTCTCAAGGTTCTGAGATGACTTACTCTATTTCCATCCCATTTTGCTCCCTGCTTATGTTCACTTCCAGTGAGAGGACATCATATAGCTATGGTTGTGGTCTGTTAAGCAATGCAGGTTTCCCACTTCTGTAATCCCTGTCTGGTGAGGTCCACATCAGCCAGAAATGTGCTGAAGCCCTCTGGTTAATAAAGTGTTCAGAGCACAGGAGCAGGCTCCTCATCCTGGGAGGTACCCAGCACCCTGCCTGGGCCACAGGACAGAGCTTTTGGTTTTGCCAGCACAGTTCACCTTCCATGGCAATAAATAACCTGCCAATAACCAGCTGGATATCTGTAACAGAGGATAACAGTGGTTTTTTGTCACTACAGCTTTCTGGGAGCAGATAGCATAGGGTAGGCCAGCTCTGAATGCAAGCCAGGACAGTCCTTTCGTTTGGGAAGATCTCTCCATACTCATCCCAACATCACTTCTTACTGGAAGGTGAGGTTGGTCTTTGTTGTCACCAAAGTGGTGATGCTTGTTCATCAGAAACTGCCCTGAAGTACTTCAGAAAGTTAGCCTGAAAATGGTTGTTCTGATAGGACTTCAGAGAGTTCGAGTCCTGCTTTCACAGCATTTAAGTCCTTTCTAAGAGAAATGTGGATGTGTCACCCATCCAAAACCAGCTAACATTAAAATGCAGACAAAGCTGGCTGTGTAGAAAGCGCTTGGAAATAGTGTAGAGGTTAAGAAATATATTACGTTGATGCCCTAATGCTAGGTAAGGAGGAGAGCTGTGTTTCCAGATGAGCATGTTAGGGTCAAAACTGACAAATGATTCAGTAATAAAACATGAACTGATGGAATCATTTGAGAAAATATTTTTGCACTCCTGAGATCAGAAATGCCAACATAGGGCATAGAATGTGAAGTGTTGGCAGTATTTTGAATGATATTTAATCTGTTTCTATGTCTTTACAGCATACTTAAAAATAGATTTTGTGGGAAGACCAGCAGAGTTTTTCCATGAGTAATTTCTTTAATCAGAGACACTCCCAGTTTTCAGTTGTGCGGTTTATTAAAAGATAATAAGGTTTCCATTAGGTCAGGATTAATGGATTATTACCCTAAGCATTGTTCCAGGCTCAATTTAAGCATGAAGACCTGATTTTGAAAGCTGATGACCAATGTACCATAAGTAGTTTTGTGTTACTTTGTTTCTAGGAATATAAGGTATAGATATATTTTTGTATATATACATTTATACATAAAGGCTAATGTGAGCTGTGATTGACATATTTACCTGTGAGTTACTGTTTATAAATTAAGTGCTGATGTCCAGGTGCTTCTCACTGTTGCCATAACTTGGTACAATATCACTCTTGGGTTAGATTCCTCTGAATTCTTTAATATTTCACTCCTCATTTTACAAGAAGGTGCAATGCACCAAATTCCAATGGTGCAGGCCCTTGCACCAGAAGATTCCCTCTCCGTACATATTCACTGGAAACAAGTATTTTTGAGGGGTGAGGAAATCCTTTGTATAAGGAGGAAGTCTTTAGAAAAGGATGGCTTTTAAGAAGAGCATTGCAAAAAATGCTGACAAGATGGTTGTAATAATTTTGCTAATGGTATTCCAGAGTAAATAACAGAGGTAAATCAATTCAGGGTTTGTGTAAAAGGGACAGCTTTGAAGCTATTAAAAACCTTGGCCTTTTTGAAAGTCTTTAGTTTGACATGAAGCTTAAGCAAGACAGTTAAAATACATAATTGAAAGAAAATTAAGTATCCACCTTTCGATGTTGAGAGGTAGCATTTAATCTTAGGACTTGAAACATCATCAGTCTCTTATAGGACTTTTAATTCATTGCAGCATCCCTGTTGCATCTTGAGGTAAGGGAATTTTATTGCTAGCTCACAAACTAGAGTCTCAGAGCTACAGAGACCTTTTCAGTAGTCTGTTGTGAGCAATTCTGTGCTGACAACAACTTTTTTCATGCAGTGTTTTGGTAATACTGGTTTCCAGTAAAGCTAGTTCTCCATTTGGAAAGTGGCTTGACATGCATAAGAAATCTCAGTGTGAATTAAAGAGCCGTTTTCAGCCGCACAGACTGAAAAGTGTTTGAAGTTCAGGTCTGTGTGCATATTGTACGCTACACTCTATATTCTACTGTAGGAAACATCATGCTGGCTGTGCTATTATGTTCAGATTACGGGACCCAGCCCGTGTAAAAGACACTCTGAACCTAAAAGTAATGGGCATTCATTCAGGGCATCATGGCAAGGTTTGCAGGCTGAGCCATGGCAGTATTCTGATTTAGCTATGTTCCTTTTTGCATTCTTAAATAAGGACGTGCTCCACTGCTTTTGGAGACACACCTTTTTCAGCTGCATGGTGTCATCATTCCCAGTGTCACAGGAGGCTTTTATCAATAGATTTTGTGTTACACAGAATGTTTTTCTGGTGTAAACATATATTTAGTTAAAGACTGTTTCCATTTATTCAGCTTTTTCGTGTCTCATGGGTCCAGGAGACTTTTAGGAAGAGTAGTCAGAGGCTGAAATTCTGAATTGCATCCTGAATTACCTAAGATACAGCATTATCTGTGGAACCACTGTAAGCTAGCAGGGCGTGCTGACCTTTGGTTTTCTGAAACATGGAGGTTTCCAAGAAGCATATAATTGCATCTATTCTAATGTTTTCCCGTGAGTCACCAGGCTTTTTTCAGGTGAGAAATACTGATGCCAACAAAGAAAATTGGGAAGTGCCATTTCTTTCCTCCACTTACCCTTTTGCCCTCATTCTACCAACCATATATCCACGTGCACTTCATGTTTGCAAAGATAAAAGTGAATACCTTGAAAGAATTTCTCTGGTGTAGTACTGTGGTCTAATAGCAGAAGAGCTTAATAAATCTAGAGCTCTGCTTGCTTGATTTCTTCTACACACATCCTCTGTTCACAGGAGAAATACAGAACTTATCAGACCTTTTTTTTTACTTTATTCGAATGTACAGTTGCATTTAGCACATGCAGGCCTAAGTCTTCTGAAAATAAGTATTCTGAATAGTTCTCACTTCAGAGCTTTTAGGAGATATCCTGTTTCTGTGAAGTATAGAGGAACCAAATCAATAGTGGGGAAGTTCAAGCAAAACAGAAGATTCTCTCACTGATGTATACATTACATGGACATAGAAGACAGAGATTAATACTTTATTTTTGGAGGCAGGTATAGCTTTGTGGAGATCCAGGCATATTCTTAAACCAGCAGAACAAAGTGGACCAGCACAGCCTGATGTCTGCACTGTCTTAAAACTCTGGTATTCATGAAACAACTGTGTACAAGAGCAGCAGGAAAGAGGGCATTCTCAGTTGCGCAGAAAAAAACCACTATTTTTCTATATTTTTTTGCCTTTGTCATGGTAAGAACTCTGCCCCTGGGACAGTGGCTGTGGATGCCAGGAGACAACAGGATGTTAGGAACAAATTTCTTGAGTTTGGCACAAGCTCAGGGAAATCAGCTTCTGCACCATGCAGAAGGATATAACCGCTCATCGGTTCTTCCCCTTGAATTCACTGTCCGCAAATCTGCTTGTAATTAATCTTGCAGACTGGATGATATATGGACCATGCTGTTTGCCCTACCCACTTTGAGGCTGGTATATTCAAACCCCTGGAGTTATCATTTTGTGATTCAGAATTCCTGAATAATTATTGAGGGCTCTGTGCAGGATAGTTTCATATTACACTTCCATGGGAATCAAGGTCCTGCTGGATTCCTTGAAACAAACTGTCACCTTTTGGAATTCCATTTGTTGCTGAAAATCAGCAAATTAACAAGTGTATGTTGTATATTTTAAGACAGCAGAACTGTCTATAGTTGTTACAGGTTTGCTCTTAGCAGCTGTGGGTGAGCAGAAGTTTGCACCTCTTCTGCTTGAAGAAATACATAGATAAATTTTTAGAGAACAAATTGTTCTGACCCTTGGGAGGCTGATTTTGAGTAGCGCTGTGTGTACATAACAGCTTTCTAGAGGAACAAGAAACTGTCCTTTGCCACATTTGGGCACTGAGGTAGATCTGCTAACGTGCTTCGCAGTCCCATTTCTGGTTTTTCAGTGCACATGCAGCTTTTGGTATCAACCACTAGGATATACAGACTTTGTAATGAGCTCTCCAGAGATTTCTTCTCCTCTATCCACTCTTGAGCTATTCAGTAACGTCCTATAGACTTTCTGGTTTTCTGTTACTGATCTTTCTCGTTACCTATGAGTGCTTCACAGCTAGGACCAGAGTAGGGAACTGTCTGCACAGCCCAGCGCAGTGCTAAGGAGAGATCAGTTAGCTCCAGAGGAGGGCTACAAAAATGATCAAAAGACCGGAGCACCTCTCCTATGAAGACAGGCTGAGAAAGTTGGAGTTGTTCAACCTGGAGAAGAGAAGGCTTCAGGGAGATGTTATAGCAGTCTTCCCGTACCTGAAGGAGGACTGCAAGAAAGCTGGGGAGGGACTGCTTACAAGGGTGTGTAGCGACAGGACGAGGGGCAATGGTTTTAAACTGGAGCAGGAAAGATTTAGATTAGACATTAGAAGTTCTTTACTATGAGGGTGGTGCAACACTGGAACAAGTTGCCCAGAGAGGTGGTGGAGGCCCCATCCCTGGAAGCATTCAAGGTCAGGTTGGATGGGGTTTTGATCTAAAGATGTCCCTGCTCACGGCAGGGGGTTTGGACTGAATGGCCTTTAGAGGTCCCTTCCAGCCCAACACATTCTATGATTCTGTGATTTAGTCCTTGCTGTGCAAACTTTAATATCACTTCATGGCAGAGCCCTGTCTCTGTTATATGTACCCAGATATATGCGTTCCTTTTGCCTATGGTATGTATACTACTACATAGTTGGAAATGCATGATGTTTCTGCCTCCACTTTTCCCTTAGTAAAATGTTGAATGGTATATCAATAGCGGAGTGTGAAGGTAGAGGACGATGTCACCAAAAACAAATGTTCTAATTTATTTTTCTTTCTAGATTAATGCCACAAATCATTTCACCAGTTGTGAGGAGGAAGCAGAAGGTGATGACATTTACATGCTTATGTCAGGCCCAGCAACTCAACCAGCCACGAGTAAGTCATGTTGTTAGACAGCTTTATCTGTAATAAAGCATGTGCTGTTTCCACATGTTACTGCAACTTCTAGAGAGGGCAGATGACTTGGGAGAAAGAAGAAGACAGGTGAGGGATTCAGTTGTGATAACAAAATCATTGGTCAGTAAAACAGACCTCAGTGCAGCCACCCCTCTTGGTAAATTCTGAAAATCTGTAATCTCGAATCTGAATGTAGGAAACTGCCGAATTCTCCAAGTTCTCAGAGAGCAACCTTCATATAAGGGGAGGCGCTGCCTACCAGTACAGCCAACTCTTGTGTGGTGGCCCAGATGATAGACATTTTGCAGTTTGATGTTCATACATTTAGATATAGATCCATGACAAGCTTGTTGATAATCTGTGTGGTTGTAGGCATTCTCCTTGCAAACTGCAAGTGGAGCTGCTTATTTGCATTTACTGATGGCATGTATTTTGCATATGTTTTACAGTGTCATGGATCTACAAAGCTAAACTTTATTCGGTTCCTATCTTACCTGTTTTTTACAGTTTTTATCTTTTCAACTGTCTCATATTCTGTATGGCAAGGACGTTTCTTATTTGCGAAGTTTATACTGGTTGTTTTAAGCACATCTAAGTAGATGATAGACACTGTGAAAATGTGAGCTAGAAACCTGGTTCGCCCAGGTAGTTTTTTATTGTCTGTCACGGTATGTACGGGAACACCCCAGGGTGGACATACGGAAGAAGAACATGGTCTGTAACAGCTGCTCATGTTAGCCAGTGGTGAAAGAAAGGCATCCCCAAAGGATAACTCATACAGGAAACTTACCTCAAGGGCCTGATAATTACTTGCTGTGCATTGACTATAAGTCTGCTGATGGACTTGTATAGTTTACTCTGTTATGTTACTGAGGTTGACTACCCAAATCTTGGTGCTGTACATAGTGATGAGAACATACACTTCCACGTCACTCCCCTATAATCTTGTTCTGTGGTCTGTGGGCCTCTAAAGACAGAAGAGCTCTATTTCCATATGAGTGCGGCCATGTCTCCCAGGAGCAATGTTTATTTCATTTTAGAGAGCTATTTAAATAAGCACCCAAACCCCATTGTATAAAAACAAGCTACACAGTTGTGAAAGCTATGGCTTTATTTTACTTAGTCTTGCACTGTGCTGCATTGAAAGTCAAATAATACAAATTATGGAGGCAAGGCAAGTGTGTGTGATTTCATTCTGACAGCAACTCTAGGCAATTTTAACACTGTGTGTGTGAAGGTGGTGCATATCAGAGTAGCAAGATACAGTAAGAACTTCCACTGTTGGTTTGGTAAATATTTTAAAAGCTATTCACTGATTGTGTATTTGACAGCTTTCCTGCTGCATCAGTTCATAAAAGTTTTATTAGCCATTGTGTTGCTTCTCCGGGAATCCTTGAAATGGGAAATGTTTCCAGATGGCAGATTTTAAATGAAATAATGTATTCTTTAGCATTAAAAGCCAAGCAGAACACAAGAGATCAATATGGAATTGGATCAAGATGCCAACAAGAAGCTGAGGTGGATGAGGAAAAGAAAGATGATGTAGAAGACAGCAGAGAGGAGGCAAAACATGAAGATCAAGAAGAGAAAGGTTCATACAGCTTTCACAGCAGTCATGACAGCTTGTACGCCAGTATACCTGATGATCTTGAGGAGAACAGAAGAAACTGCTTTTTCTCTAAGGGGCCACCCCCTCCTCCCCCTCGAAACCTGCCTGGCATCCTAAGACAGGACGATCTGCACAATTTATCGCAAGGTACAATCTTGGGAGGAAAATAACAAACATGTACAAGTGCAGACTGGGTACTGCTGTAGAGATTATATATGATCGCTTCATCTAACAGTAGTAGCTAGGCAGTATGGCCCAAGTTCTGTAAAGCAAGCATGTGCATATGAACTTTGCTGCATCAAGATATTCATGGCCAGGTATGTCTGCTAATACTCTGGTGTGGACTGCTGGGTTCAAGTTTCAGGTTTTCCTCACTCTGCCCATCTCAAACAGCTGCCGAATAGTACATGATGCCTTGGATTTATGAGAGGCTTGAAACAAAAGACTGAACTTGTATTTTTGTCAAACTGACTAATGTATTTTACCATTTAAAACTACTAACTACTATCTTGATTTAACACAGCTTGGAATTTCACAGGTAGAATTAATCAAAAGTGACTGAGTGGAGAGAAGAAATAGTATTTTATTATATTTTAGCCAGTGTTGTGGTTAGAAATAAAAAAAGCTGTATATTGTGTTGCAGATTGAAAAGAAAGGGAGAAATTGTGACCTTTTATGAAATGCTTTGCCTTTTTTCCTTTTTTTTTTAATACTTCTGCTGCCGAGTAAAAATCTAAAATTTAATGTTGTAATTTGATTCAAGTGATGAGAAGCCCAAAATACTGCTTGCATGTGTTTCCGAAGAGATTATTATTATTTTTCTCATTGGGAAAAATAAGTATGCAAAACAGTTCAAGCTTAAATGCCAGTCTTAAATAGTCACATAGGGGAAAAAAACCTTCTTATTTGTCATGGACACTTCTGACAAGTGTGCACAGAAATTACTTCTCAGTTTTTCCTGTTATTCCTGTTAACTCTGTTATAAAATGTGGCATAACCTATTAGAGTCTTAAATTACCATCACCAAGCACTTTGAGGTTCACATAAGTAGGGAGAAATAACTTTATAGCTTGTTATAGATAGAGTTTTGTCTTGGTTTTTGCTGTGAAAGAGAAAGCTGGCTATATGCAGAAAGTCATAGGTGGATTCTAGGAGAAAGAGGGCAGAATAGAACTAATGGTAAAGATGCATTTTGCTTCCCACTAAATACTCAACAGAGACTGTATGTGTGCACAAATGAGGAGTCAAGTTTGGCATAAAGGATTTCATAGTGTAAGTTTGATATAAATGCCTGCTTTGGATTAGCTCTCTTGTGGCTATGCCATCGAGGAGTAGTGTGAGCCTCTTGTCAAATGCTGGTTGTCTCTATGTGGATACCAGCAGAGAAAGTTTCTTGGCTACGTAGTGTCTTATGCTGGTCTGGTGTTGTTGCAGCACACGTTCCTGTGTGAATAACTCATTTAAAACATGCTGTGAATTTTCCTGAAGTGTTAGCCTTGATTTCATCATTGGAGAATAATCATAGAATCACAGAATGGCCTAGGTTGGAAGGAACCTTAGAGATCATCTAATCCAACCTCCCTACCATGAGCAGGGACGCCTCTCAACTAGACCAGGTTACTCAAGGCCTCATCCAACCTGGCCTTGAACATCTCCAGGGAGGGGGCATCCACAACCTCTCAGGGCAATCTATTCCAGAGTCTTGCTGCCCTTGTACTGAAAAATTTCTTCCTAAGAGCCAATCTAATCCTATTCTCCTTCAATTTAAATCCATTTCCCCTTTTCCTGTTGCTGGACGCTCTTGTAAAAAGTCCCTCTTGTAGGTTCCTTTCAGGTATTGGAAGGCAGTTATAAAGTCCCACCAAAGTCTTCTTCTCCAGGCTGAACAATCCCAGCTCCCTCAGCCCCTGGATCATCTTTGTGGCCCTCTTCTGAATTCGTTCCAACAGATCTATGTCCCTCTTATGGTGGGAGCACCAGAACTGGATGCAGTATTCGAGGTGGGGTCTCGCAAGAGCAGAGTAGGGGGGGAGAAGCACCTTTCTTGATCAGCTGGCCACGCTCCTCTTAATGCATCCCAGGATGGTGTTGGCCTTCTGGGCTGCATGAGCGCACTGCCGGCTCACGTTGAACTTCTCATCTATCAGCACCCCCAAATCCTTCTCTTCAGGGCTACTCTCAACCCACTCTATACCTAGTTTATATTTGTGCCTGGGACAGGCCTGACCCAGGTGGCAATGGGGTGGGAGCTATCAGATTTCCTCTAAATGAGGATGATGCTTGCTTTCAAAGAGGAGCTCTAATGAGTCATTGCCATGTATTTTTGTCAGCCACTTGCTTTAGGTGGAATTTATTGCGTGGAATACCTAAAAGGCAAATACCTTCTTCTTGAAGTCTGTTTTGGCAGTGGCATGAGAGTGCCCCTGTGGGAGTTAAAAAAAAAAAAAAAAGAAAAAGAAAAGAATATTCTACAGAGAAACAAACAGAACTTTTATTGTGACATGAAAACAGAATGTTTTTCATATTAAATATGGCAGGTGTATTAATCCCACTTGTTTTTATTTTAAAGGTAAAGCAAGTTCTGAGTAGTTTTACTATGAAATAAATGAAATATACTGAGTCAGGGAAGTTACGAGGGTGGGAGAAGGTTGGATAGTCTTAGCATAGATTATAAGAGGTCATAAATTTAATCTACACTGTAAGAGGCTTTTAAAATTTTTCAGCTTGTCCTACGGTATGTCTTATTAAAGCCCTCAAAACGAAGTGGGACATTGAAGATGTATTAAATACAAAACCTAACATTTTCTAAAATAAGTTTCAATTCTACAGTCATTGTTGCAACAGTGGACAAATAGCCCAACTTTCCAAACTGTCAAGGGCCATGGGTAGCACTGACTTGGCTTCTCCATTAAAAAAACATCTTTGCATGCTCCGGGGGAGAGCACCTGAGGGCACTCAGTGTTTCTTTTAAATAAGCCCATTTATTTGGGGCCTAATAGTTAAGCATCTATTTTTGATAATCTGATGTGAAATCATGAGAAGGTCCTGAAGTTGGAGTTACTCATTTGGGACAATCTCTCTGCTGACTAAGATGATCAGAAGTCTCTGAAAAACAGAGCGCTTTCACCTAGAAGTAAAGTTAGGTCTGAGTTGCTTTAGGAAAATCTAAAACTTTGAGTTAATTCCTAATCAACTTTCATTATATATGGAACACAACTCCTCGCTTTTTCAGAGAGGAATTTTGTGGAGGACAGAAACGAAAGAGAACTTGGTGACAAACTTGTAACAGCATGCTACAGAGAAGACCAAGATACATGTGAGGGAGACAGTGACAGTGAGGAGGAACACCCATATGCCTTTGCAGAACCGGATGAATCTCTGTACGATTTCGTACTGGCTGAGGAGCAGGAAGAGAAAAGGAAAGAACACAGGTCGTTTATCGTGAACAGGCCGCCAGCCCCTGCCCCTCGTCCCATGTGTTCGCCACTCAGAGAGAACACTCCTTATATAGTACAAGGTTAGTGCTGCTGCTTTGTAAGTATTTTCTGGTACAATATAGAAGTGTCTCTTCTATTTGATGAGTAGTATTTTTTTAAAGACTAAGTTCCTTCTTCAGTTACGTTCAAACCAACAAATTGGTTGATTCGGTCAACTTATTCTCACCTTTCAAATTAGCTGAGAACATCTCTGACTAATGTTAATTTTCAATTTGTATCTCAGATAGTATCACTTTTTTGGTTTAATTTTACAAAAATTGTGACCATGTGATGGAAAATTAAGAATCACTGGGCTAGCTGCCTGTCTTAACGGTGCAATACAGAACATGTCATTTGAATCTCCTTTTGTTTTCTTTGTCAAAATGTTTTTACGTAATTCTAAGAGAGGGATTTTAAGCATGTTTTATTTTTTTTTCTGATAAGAACAGTAGGGAGAAATGCCTGTGTGAGAACTCCTCTTTCAAATACCCTTTTTCCAAGGCAAGGTGCTAGAAAAGGCCACCTGAAGAAGGCTTATGACCTTTTACCTTTTCTGTGCAACATTTTTGAGCTTACTCATGGAAATGTAAGGCTGGAAGGCAGTTCAGATGTCTTGTAGTCCAACTCAAACTGAAACCAAATTTCAAAATAATGAAAGGAATTTCCATGAACCTATTTATCTCAGAACTTCAAATTTAACTATTAGTGTCTAGTGAGCAGCAGAGCATCAGGGATTCACAAGCCCCATTGCTGGCTTAAATGATTTGTCTGGAGTTACGCTGAGGCTTTGTTGGAGAGAGAAGTCCTGTTCTTCAGAGCAACTTTTAGTTACTCAGCTGAGGCATCCTTCCCTCCTCTGTGTTCTCTCTCCATTTACTAAATACCTTTTAACTTGTAAAATAAATTAAATAATGTTCCTGTAAGAAACAACTTGTTTTCAGTGCACAGTTCTGGTTGATCTTCAGAACCGTTTCCTTCTTGTGTACGGTAAGACACAGGTCCTATGGGAAAAATGGGATTAAAGAATGAAGCATGATGCACAGAGGAAGACTGTGTTAAGGCTACACAGTCATCTACAACTGGATCCCAGCATACTTTGGGAGTTCATGGGAAGAACAAGCTTCACGCCCTGAGGATATGACCCCTCATATCTGAGGATTGCAGGTTCTGTCGTGACAGTGCCATGCATAGATTCAAGAGAAGGATTTCTTTTTGTCCTTTATGTATGCACAGAGGTGATGCAAAATTATAGCCTCATTTATTGGCAAAAAAAAGAAAAAAAGTGTGAGCTTTGCATAGCAGAAATGCCTTTGGCCTTTAGGATTGCATTCTGGTGCCTCCTTTTTAATTTTTATTTTTGTATCCTTCAGGACAAATCAAGTGGCTGAATTCCAGTGAGGGTTTTCACCACACATTGACATCCATGAAGTTACAGGAGAGTATCTTCTCCTTTAGGCAAAAGTAGTGGTGTTTCCATGAGAATAGGAGTAAAGAAAGTGAACAAGTAGCTTTCAAATACATGGAGGCTCAGGTTTACCCTATGCAGAAAGCCTGCTCCCTGTAGATTATCACTTGGTGCCTTGCAGAATAGAGTAGTGGAATTGTTGATCTGTAGAAAACAAACTCGGAACTTCATCAGCCCATTTTTAGAGTCTCTTTCAGAGCAGGATCTACACTTTGAAACCTAGGCAGTAGACACTCGGTGATGAAGGCTGTCATAGATGAACTACCACTGTTTAAGGTTTGAGCATCTGACCTGAATTTGCTGACAAATAATTTCTGGGAAACATGAGTGAGTGGAAAGATAAGTGTTCTAATCACTTTCACTCAGTTGCATGTATTCTATTTTCAAATTTAAATGAACATGCAAACTACTGTACTGAGCACTACTAAACATACTGCATCTTTAACAGTCAGAGAGTACATTTATTCTTTAATTTAGACCATTGCAAGAATTCCGCCTTTTGTGTGAAAGACTCATCAACCAATGGAGCTGCAAATTGGTGCCAAATTGCTTGTTGTCCAGATGGTGCGCACTCTTAGTGTGCCTCCTTTCCGTTCCTCCAGTGCTTAGTATTCCTTTGTAGGCTATTTCAGTGTTTTTTCAATTGTCTGCTGCCAAAACAACTGTTAAATAAATGTATGAAGCCGTTGTGTTTTCAGTTTACGGTGCAATTTTAATGTTCCCTACTGATACCAGATTTGATTGAGCTGGAAACCAAAGTCCCTGGTGTATTTTTAGGACAGGTGCATGAGTTTCTGTAATGCCTTCCTACCATTTCTCAAGTCTGACCTACTGGGGCTGCCTCAGGGCTTAAGGATTGCCTTACTGTCCTGGTTTGATCATTTCCCTCTTGTCAGAGACCACCAGTATGAGAAGGTTTTTATGCAGCAAGGACACCTGTCCTACAAGAGCTTAAATAAAACTCTATAGACTTTGTTCCTTTGCAAACCTCTCACAAACAAATCCCTGAAGGAATGCAGTTCCCCTCTGTGCACTGGAAACATTTTACTATTTAAAGATAGCTGTCTGTGGGACTTCACACTATGGTTAAAAGTAGAATAATATGTTTCCCAGTTACTATCCCAGAAGAGAATGCCATTCTCATTGCTCATCAAAATCACAGGGTATGCAGAAAAAGTAGCAGCAAGTGTATATTTTTAGAGAGGCAGAATATCTCATGTACAGAATAGACAACGTAAACCCAAATGAGATGGGAAAAAAAAACACAACAAAACAAAAAAAATCCAGAACAGAACTGTTAGTATCTTGGAAACTTACAAGGCTGATTACTGAGAACTCTAGTGATCGCTTCTTGAGTTAGTAATTCTTACTGTGCAGATTGTTTTTCAGTGCACTAAAGCGGAGATTTCCAAAGTGAAGCCTCAGAGCCCATGCAAAGTGCAAAACATTTATGTCTGACAGGGATTTTATAGTACTTTCCTACAGTGAGTATAAAGTACTGCACTGCAGATGAATTTCATTATGCATCCCCAACTTAAGAGTGTTTTTCCATGAATAAAATACTAGGAACCACTGCTCAGCTGCCCTAAAGCACTTAGACTGTTTTTAAAGATCTGGCTGGGAAGTGATACAATGGCTTCACCCACTCTGTTCATTCAGTCAGATTTTTTGCTACCTTAACTTTTTTAGATTGAAACATGTATTGAATGAAGTACACAGGGAGAAAATATTTATAGGATGCTGCCTGGTTGAAAAGCAAATTGTTCTAAATAACATATTTATGGTAAAACCAGATACAGAGTCTCCCCCTTTTTGCTTTCTCTACTGAAGAGAACTGGGACTGCATAAATATATTGAGGTTTTACATGCTGGAACAATATTCCTGAGTATGTCTCTAGAGTTCTTCCAACTTCCATAATCCCCTAAGTTACATTTCTGACAGAGCAGCAGTGGAGAGTTGTCTTCATTGCATATGGTGTACATTGACACCGCCTTTTAATTGGCATCTTAAACCAGCCACCAGTACCTATTCTTCTCGCTCTTTACCCCTTCTGTAAGAAGGGGTTCTGTTTCTCTTGTTATTTTACCCCAGTGCAGGGGAGTCATCTCTATGTAGTCTCCTGAGGTCCTTCCCTGACCAAGGTTGCTGGGATTTGAACAGATTTGAGTTTGTATGTGACAGACTCAGAATCTCACTGCAAATTGGAAAGAGTATTGCTGGTGAGCATATATTTATTTTTAGATTAATGTTTTCACAGTGTCATTACACTGTGATTCTTTCTTAAGTCATTTTACTTTTGATCTGAGAAAACCATGGGTTTTTTCAATCTCAACTGACTAATTATGTGGCTTTCGAAGGCAGAGGCTGACAACAGCCTGTGCAAGTTGTGATGGGTGGATGTGGTGCTGTAGCTGAAAACCCCAAGCAACGTGCATCAGGGCACTGCAAATAATGTTCTAGCACGGCAATTTGATATTTCCGCAAGTGCATTTGGCATCATCTAGTCTTTATTCTGATGAGATGACTGTTATGTTCTCATAAATATCTTGAGGGTCAGGGCAAGACATTTAGAACAGATCAGACCTGTACCAGTTTAGATGTGATCACTGGTTTTCTCACACCAGTGCTGTTAAAACTGGCCAATCTTTTTCCCCGTGCCTTCTGACAGCACGAGTTCATGCAGACACCAATGCTGCCATGACAGGACAGCGTCTGGGACTTGTGCCTTTGTTACCTTGTGCTGCACAGCACATCCAACCCTTCTCCACAACACTTGGACCTAACTAGACCAGAGTCACGAGGCAGGCTGGTATGATATACCTTTGTGCTGTGTTCAGCTGTGTTGCCTCAGAAAAATAAAAAAGGCTGTACTGTTTGCAATGTCCCATTTCCTTAGCTAATTCCATGTTACAAATCTCTAGAGGTCTTTTGTTTCATCTTAAATATGTGAAATATTTTGTATACATTTTAGGAGCTCCCAAAACTTACAGGTTAGCATTGCATTGATGACGTAGTCCTCATGCCGAGTGATGCGAGCTCAGTGTATTAGCAAGCAAAACAGACAAAAGAAAAATGAGATCTAAAAGATGCGAACAAACATCTGCAGAGTTCTCATCTCCTGAATATTAAGCATCATTCTACTATATTCCTTCCTTGGTATTCTCTGTGCATTTGTCATCCCTTGCTGTGCTACATCTAATTTACAATCTAATCCCTACCATAAAAAGATCTTGCAAGTTTTATTTGCCTAGGTAGTATGCACACAGAGTTTAGCTGTTAAAATGTTTAAATAACAGGAAAAAAATCGAGTGGGCAAAGATAGGAGTCTCTCCCTGCAACACATCCCAACTAGCAATTCATCCCTCCTCTTCCATCTTTCTGTTAATCATAAGTTAATTGCATGACAATTCTAAAACGAATGAAGCAAAAACCTCCTAAGAACAAGGAGGAAGTTGCAAACTCACTATAATTTGCAACTGAGATGTGCTAATATGTGCAAGCCTAGTATATTAATTAACTTGCATTATCACTTAACCTTGTGTTGCTATAAAGATTTTGTTTGCTTGGATTTTAATTTTGAATGTTTCCTAGATAAAACAGTCATGGCAATAGATAATTTTGTTTGGAATATCAACTCAATGAAGCTGATAAATAAATGCATCTTGGATTGATGCAAACTGAATTCAGTTTAGTAATATTTACTGATTTTTTAAAATTTTTTTTCTACTGTATCTTTTTGGGAATAGAGGCAGGTCCCTCCCTGGAGAGGTGGGAGAGGCAAGAGAGCCCCCTCCCAACCTGCCCCGTCTACTCAGTCTTACCAGTTGCTCATACACAACGGGTATGGGGCTCTAGTAAGAGAGGGCTGGGCGAATGAGGATGGAGATGAAAGTCCATCCGCGCAGTTGTCCAGGGTAGGTCAACCGGTCCCACAACTTAGAACTGGTGCAATCAAGAAAAACAGAAAGGTGTTAGTATTGGGGGATTCCCTTCTCAGGCAAACCGAGGGCCCCAAATGCAGGCCAGATCCATCCCACAGGGAGGATGCTGCCTACCTGGAACATGGGTTAGGGACATTTCTAAGAAACTCCCCAATCTGGTGTGGCCATGGTTATGCGGATTTGGAGTGATGAGGTTATGGACGGTAGTACAAAAGCAATTAAAAAAGACCTCAGGGCTTTGGGGAGATTGCTTGAAGGCTTGGGATCACAGGTGGGGTTCTCCTCAATCCCGCTAGTGACAGGGATGAATTTCGAAGGAAAGAGGAAAACCCATGTGATTAGCACATGCCTTAGAGATTGGTGCCACAAACAGAACTTTGTGGTTTTTTGACCATAGGAAAGTTTCATGGCACTGGATCTACTGGCAACAGATGGAATTCATCTGTCCCATAAGGGGAAAAGAATCTTTGCACATGAGTTGGTGGGGCTCATTGACAAGGCTTTAAACTAGTTTCGAAGGGGAATGGGGATGTAACTGGTCTTGCCAGTGAGAACCCTGGGTGTGGTAGCCCAACACTTGTGGGGCAGGGTGTTGGCATCTTAAATAACCAGAAGGTCTACCACCCCTCAAGGTTGAAAACTATGTACTTGGCTCCTTCCCTGAAATGTTTATGCACCAATGCATGCAGCATGAGCAATAAACAGGAGCTGGAGGCCACTGTGCAATAGGAAAACTACGATATAGCAGCCATCACAGAAACCTGGTGAGATGACTCCCACAACTGGAGTGCTACAGTCAGTGAATATCAACTTTTCAGAAGGGATAGGCAAGGAGGAAGAGGCGAGGGAGTGACCCTCTATGTTGGGGAGACATAAGAAAGCATACAAATTAATGAAGGTGATGATAGGATCGAGTCCTTCTGGTTAAGAATCAGGAGTAAGGCCAGCAAGAGTGATATCGTGGTGGGAATCTGTTATAGACCACCCAACCAGGATGAAGAAGTAGATGAAATTTTTTTATAAGCAGTGGAGAGAGTTTTCACAATTGCTACCCCTTTTGCTCATGGGGGACTTCAATTTCCCAGATGTACAATACAGCAGAGAGAGAACAGTCCCAGGGGTTCCTGGAGTGTATGGAAGATAATTTCCTGACACAACTGGTGAGGGAGCCAACCAGGGAAGGGGCCCTCCTGGACCTGCTTCTTGTGAACAGGGAAGATCTTGGCGGGGGGTTAAAAGTTGGAGGCCAGCTAGGGCACAGTGATCATGAGATGATTGAGTTTTCAATCCTTGGAGAAACAAGGAGAGGGGTTAGTAAAACTGCCACCTTAGACTTCTGGAGGGCAAACTTTGACCTATTCAGGAGACTGACTGACAAAGTCCTTCGGTAGGCTGCCCTGAAGGGTATAGGAATCCAGGAAGGCTGGACATACTTCAAGAGGGACATCTTAAAGGCACAGGAGCAGGCTGTCCTCGCATGCCAAAAAACAAGTCGGTGGGGAAGGAGACCTACTTGGCTCAATAGGAACCTTTGGCTGGACCTCAAGAACAAAAGGAGAATCTATGACCTTTGGAGGAGGAAGCAGGTCTCTCATGAAGACTATAAAGGTGTAGTGAAGCTATGCAGGGAGAAAATTAGGAGAGCCAAAGCGCAGCTAGAACTAAACCCAGCTAAGCGGTTAAGGATAATAAATGTTTCTATAAATTCATTAACAACAAACGGAGGATTAGGGAAAATCTCCATCCTTTATTGGATGCAGAGGGAAACATAGTGACACAGGATGAGGGAAAGGCTGAGCTGCTCAATGCCTACTTTGCCTCCTAGCAGTGGAACTAGCTGTTCCCTGGACACCCAGCCTCAGGAGCTAGGAGACAGGGAGAGGAAGCAGAATGCGGTCATCACAATTAAAGAGGAAGTGATAAGTGACCTCCTACACCACTTAGATGCACACAAGTCCATGAGGCTGGATGGGTTATGCCCAAGGGTGCTGAAAGAGTTGGCAGATGCACTTGCCAAGCCACTTTCCATTATTTACCTGAAGTCCGGGCTAACTGCGGAGGTCTCAGTGGACTGGAAGGCAGCAAATGTAACACCTATCTACTAGAAAGGCAGAAAGGGGGATCCGGGAAACTATAGATCTGTCAGTCTGACCTCAGTACCAGGGAGGGTCATGGGGCAGATCAACTCCAGTGCCATTACACGCCCTATAGAGGACAGCCAGGTGATCAGGCTCTGTCCACATGAGTTTATGAAAGGCAGGTCCTGCCTGATGAAGCTGATCTCCTTCTATGAGAAGATGACATGACTACTGGACAAAGGAAACACTGTGGTTATTGTCTGCCTGATGGGTAAAGCACTGACTGGACAGAAGGGCCCAAAAAGTGGTGATCAATGGAGTTAAATCCAGCTGGCAGCCAGTCACAAGTGGTGTTCCTCAGGGCTCAGTGTTGGGACCATTTCTGTTTAACATCTTTATTGATGATCTTGATACTGACATAGAGTGTATCATCAGTAAGTTTGCTGATGACACCAAGTTGGGTGGGAGTGCTGATCTGTACGAGGATAGGGCGGCCCTACAGAGAGACTTGGATAGATTGGATCGATGGGCCAATGTTAACAGTATGAGCTTCAACAAGGCCAAGTGCCAGGTCCTGCACTTGGGCCACAACAACCCCACGCAATGCTACAGGCTTGGGGAAGTGTGGCTGAGAAGCTGTCTGGCAGAAAGGGACCTGGGGGTTCTAGTTGACAAGCAGCCGACTGTGAGCCAGCAGTGTGCCCGGGTGGCCAAGAAAGCCAACAGCACCCTGGCTTGTATTAGAAATTGTGTGACCAGCAGAAGTAGGGAGGTGATTGTCCCCCTGTAGTCGGCACTGGTGAGGCCACACCTTGAGAATTGTGTTCAGTTTTGGGCACCTCAATACAAGAGAGATATTGAGGGGTTGGACCGAGTGCAGAGGAGGGCAACAAAGCTGGTGAAGGGCCTGGAGAATAAATCTTATGAAGAGTGACTGAAGGAGCCGGAGCTGTTTAGTTTGAAGAGGAGGAGGCTGAGGGGAGACCTCATCGCTCTCTACAACTACCTGAAAGGACATGGTAGAGAGGTTGGTGCTGGTCTCTTTTCACAGGTGATTAGTGATAGAACAAGAGGGAATGGCTTCAAACTGCAACAAGGTAGGTTTAGACTGGACATTAGGAAAAAAATTTTCATGGAAATAGTAGTCAGACATTGGAATAGGCTGCCCAGGGAGGTGGTAAATTCCCCATCTCTGGAGGTGTTTAAAGGTCATTTAGATGTGGTGTTGGGTGATATGGTTTAGGGGTGAACTTTGCAGAGTAGGGTTAGTGGTTGGGCTTCAGGATCCCAAGGGTCTTTTCTGACCTGAATGATTCTGTGATTTTTCCCTTCTATCTCTTCTGCTGAAAGTGTTGAGGAAATAGGTACATATTAGGTATGATTATCTCACATACTTTTCCAGAGGGTAGGTTCATTGGCGTAGGTTTATTTGAATCACTAATCTATCATGGCAAACTGTTGTTTGACTTTTAGAGGTAGTGTTCCTAATACAGCAAACTAGGCAACATCCTCATAATTTATATAAGTAATATGAAAATTGGAAACCATATCTTGGTTGTTCATTGCCTTTTAAGTGATACAGGTTGTCCTCTCTCATCATGTAACTGCATTTTGATTGTGTGTATTTCTAATTATATCAGTTCTTCCTGGCCTATCGCTAAGCAATTTTTGAAATGTCATAGTGCATCTGTGATTCCTTACCATTTCTGCTTTGTGTTAGAACCTCAAGTAATTCTGAAAATGAAATTTCTGTTCTTTTTGTCAACCTGCAGCTACTGTTAAAAAAAATCATTCTCTCTCATCATAGTTTCTTGCACAGTGCGTGACTAGAAACTGCTTGGTACAGAATTATACACAAGAGCCTTGGATTTCAAATATTTCTAGCCCTTCTGCTTGTGGTGATTGCTATGAAAATATTAACTGTGTTTCAAGCCTCATAACATTATTTACCTGTGTTTGCAGACAGCCTGAAGAAACATCTGTAGCTAGATTGATATAAAAAAAGCAATTCAGAGTTCCTTGGATCCCACTTCCTTTCCAAGCCTTCTGTTGGGGAATTTCCCAGAGTTTTGCATATTTGCCCGCTTTTCAAATATTGTTTTCCGATTTTGTATCCTACTAGAAAATATCGCAATAGCTTCTTACTCTCTGAGTTTGCTTTCCTGGAGAAATGCTGAGGTTACATTCCTAAAAAGTGATCTTACTACATAAGACATAAAAAATGTATTTAGGGCACGCAAAGAACTTCATCTGTCCCCTGTAGCAACTGAAGAGAGGAGAGGGAATAAAGTGGAATTACTTATTAGTTCTCTCAGAGAGGAGAAGAGATGCATTGTAGACAAAAAATATATAGCATATATGGGCTTGAGGCATTTAATTCGTAGATTTTGACCTACAAGCATCTATGGGCACTTTAGCCAGTCACAATGTGGTTAAAAATTCAAAAGGATTCTCTGATCATGCAGATGTTATTGAACGGTGCATGTTAAGTCAAAAAATCACAGTACAAGTACTGCAAATTTTAAATCACATTGTCTATGGCAGAGAGGGTCTAAAAATATAAAAATATATATCCTTCCTCAGTTGAAGGACTGTGGCATTCTGACACTGTAAAAAATTGCTATATTAATACTGCTTTACTGAGGGAATACTCACTTTATCATCCATAAGAAATAATGAAATATATCCCTGTGCAAGATTACCTGTTTCTTTTATTCCACTACTGCATTCAAGCAGATCATAAGTAATTAGAATGTGGGACTGAAAGAGTGAATTGCTGGATTTTCCCTAAACCTGTGGCAGTCGTACAGTGGTGTGTGCATACATCTTTCCAGGCACTCTAGAAACAGGAATTTGTTTTTAGTAACCTCACCCACACTGAATACTTGTTGCCAATTAAAATCATTTCAGCAAGATGCGGCATGTAAAGTGGTTTTAACAATTTTACTTTGAACTGGAAGAGTAATTCCATTTCTGATTACTCCTACACTGCAAAACTCAGCAGAAATTTCAAAGCCTATCAATTAAATTGCTTTCCAATCAGAGACATTGTTGAGTATATATCCCTTCTCCTCTATGCAGTAAAATTCAGGCTGCCTGCATTACCTCTGTGTTTTTGTTACTTTAATTTCTTCCTTAAGCAGAGAATACTATTTCAAGTATAGAAGAAAACACTGCAATCATATTTAGCAGGATTCCTTGAGAGTTACAGAGGAGAGTATTACAAAAGTTAAAACCTGTCAGCATTAGGCTGAAGCTAGAGACATAACGTCAGCAGATTGTGCTGCCTATATAGTTCTTTTACTCTCTCCATTTAGCCTGAGAACATTTTAAGGAACATCAAGCCCCCAGCTGTTTTCATTCATCATCACCTTCCATACAGGCCTGCTCAGGAGTTAGCATAAAGACGTTATTCTGCAGTGTAGAAAATACACCCTTAGAAATTGCTCCTTCCTCACCTCTGCAATGTAGCATGCGCAGAGTTGAGATGTCGCACCCGCCTTGATCATCCGTTTTACAAGCTCCCCTGAGAGAGGTGGCTGTGTCATACGAGGCAGCCTGAGCAGGCAGACAAGGAGCAAACCAAGGTCCACTGGGTTTCCCCGCTCAGCAGGAGCCAGAAGCCAGGACTCCGGGGGGCCGTGCGGAGCGTACCTGCTCTGCCGCTTGAGCAGAGCCCCCTTGTACTGGGCCTTGGTCCCCAAGCAAGTATTTGCTCCATTGAACTGTCAGGTTTGCTGCATTGCAGCGATGTCAGACAGATTACTTAATGGGAAGGAATTAATTTAGATTATCAGTTAGAACAGCTAAAGTCAGAACTGAGACTGAAGAGGGGAAGCCTGTGTGGCAGTAGCGGGGTCAGAAACCAAGCAATTCCCACCTTCTGGGTTTTACATGCACCGCCAGCAAAAGTTTGGCTGCAGCATTTCAGGGCGTATCAAGGCTGGCTGTGCATTGGGCACCTCACAGGAATGGACATGATGAGCCACACTTGCAGAGTAAGTGATGATGCTTTGCTGTTCCTAGTGCTTGAATAAAGTAAACAAAAATATATATACACTCTTTCTTTCTTAAGCGATGTCATTATTCTCACCTAGTACTATTGTGGTTTTTTCTGCCTTAGCTTGCCCTTTAAAATAAGAAACAGACTAGAATAAGTGTTTGTACCATGTCAAGAACTCAGAGATCTAGCTGTTTTTTTCTGAACAAGTAATATGTTAATGGGTTAAACCTAATTTATTTTCTTCAAAGCTTCCTGTCATGATATCTGTACTATCAGTAATCCTGCCATTCTCTGCAAAAGGACAATTTTTCAAGTATTTAACATTAGACTGACAAGTGAGTTAAGAATTACTCCTAGGCTAGAACAAGAAATTTATTCTAACCTGCTTTTATGAGCCTTCTTCCTTCATTAAGAATGTGTGATGTTTTTTGTTTCCGTTTTTCACCAACTTACTTACATTCTTAATTTTGTTGTAGTGTTTCAGCAAAAGGCCTCTCAAGTGTCCAGTGACAACGTCAGGATGTACTGCAGTGCCAGAAAACCCGGTACAGAATTTAATTTGCTCCTTATCTGCCTTGATGCTTTTCAGTAGAACTGGTAGAGATTTGCTGTGACTTGATTTTGACTGATATAGCATCTGTTTTCCCACATACGTGCTTGGCGCCCTGGTGAGGCTACAGCTTGAGTACTCTGTTCAGTTTTGGGTGCCACAGTATAAGAAAGACATTGAGGTGCTGGAGAGGGTCCAGAGAACAGCAACGAAGCTGGTGAAGGGTCTGGAGAAAATGTCTTATGAGAAGCAACTGAGGGAACGGGGTTGTTCAGGCTGGAGAAGAGGAGGCTCGGGGAGACCTTATTGCTCTCTACAACTACCTGAAAAGAGGCTGTAGTGAGGTGGGGGTTGGTCTCTTCTCCCAAGTAACAAGTGATAGGATGAGAGGAAATGGGCTCAAGTTGCACCAGGGGAGGTTTAGATTTGACATTAGGAAAAATTTCTTTACTGAAAGAGCAGCAAAGCATTGGAACAGGCTGCCCAGGGAAGTGGTAGAGTCACTGTCCCTGGGGGTGTTCAAACAACGTGTAGACCTGGCATTTCAGGACATGGTTTAGTGGTCATGGTAGTGTTGGGTTGTCTTTGGACTTGATGATCTTAGAGGTCTTCTCTAACCTTAATGATTCTATGATTATATGTGATTTATATCCTTAATGTTATTGCAGCATTAAGAGATGAGGTTTAAGAAAAAAGAAAAAAAAAGTTACAATTTGTAGGAAAGATCTGCAGAGTCAGAGTTACTTCACACTTTTCTGTTTCCTTTCTTCATTATGATTAAACCCAAGAAAATGAAGGACAGAAGGGCTCAGCTGTGCACTAATTCTGGCTCTGGAAAGACAGCAGTGTGGAGAGCAGCAGTTCTTTCCTGGGTACTGCAAGATCTGTGTAAAATGAATTACTTGTGGCAGTCCAGTTGTTATTTGAATTGTAGTGCATCAAAATGTTGCTACAATAAATTCCATTAATGGTACCCTAAAATAATCAACAATGTTATGTACAAAATGAATGAACACTAAGTGAAGATTTTTCCTCCTGCTTCTGTTAACAAGTAGCAGGTCAGGATTAAAGCATACAGAGCAGCACGTAGTCGCCTGTTTATGTCTGCAGCAGGGAGCTGCAGTCTCCAGTGCTACTGACGTTACTTTCCATGAATGCTAAACCACTTAGGAGAAGAATACAGGACCTTCTAGATCTTACGGTGTTGAAATATTGGTAGCACACCTCTGCAAACCAACGTAGTGATCTTCTGTGATGGAGTGACTGCATCAGTGGAGAAGGGAAGAGCTGTACCTGGGTTGGGGTAACTCCCGGTATTGATAGAGGCTGGGGGAGGAAAGGATTGAGAGCAGCCCTGCAGAGGACAGCTTAGGGGTACTGATGAATGAAAAGCTGAATGAGCCAGCCCTGTGTGCTCACCACCCAGAAAGCCGGTCGCATCCTGGTCTGCATCAAGAGAAGCGTGGCCAGCAGGTTGAGAGAGGTGATTCAGCACCTCTGCTCTGCTCTGGTGAGACCCAACCTGTAGTACTGTGCTCATCTCTAGGGCATCTGGAGATGCAGGACAGTATAGCTTCATGCCTAATACCTGCTAGTAAGATTAAAAGGAGGGAATGGGAGAAGCCAGGCGAGCTGGTTTTTATTTCCTTAGTGTTCCTCACTTAAAATAAAAATATTGGTGCATAACACAGCAGAAAAACTTTTACCCTGGCTGCATTCCCTGTGTGATGCAACCGGTCCTTTATTGCACCTTTGCAACAGCCTTGCGCAGGGCTGGGAGAGCCCCGTTTCGTGGCTGCCTGTGTGTTCTGGATTGGCCCTTTTAGTACCGGTGTCCTGGAGATGGGAGGTGTTACATGTCCCTGGGCCAAGCTGTGAATCTGGTAACACGCCCTTCAGTTGTGCACCTGTATCATCATCTCTAGGAGGACTAGGTTGTAGTGTTTTCTTGTCACTGCAGTGTATTAAATAATTTGTGGGAAGGAAATAACATGAAATTTCAGAATGCTTTGTGGGTAAATTTCAGCCCCAGCTTTTGAGAAGTGTAAAGTGTGAAACTGGAGAAGGAAGGGAACAAAAAGGAACTGTGGATATCTTTTGTATTTAACATAACAACACTTTCTTTTAAAATGTCAGTACTACAGCTTCAGTGCTAGAAGGAAATTCTTATCTGAACTGACACTAATGGAGAATCCATGGATCAGGGCAGTAATAATGAATGAAATGTTTAAGGTGTTACTCTGCTGCCAAAGAGTAATGGTAGAACCCTCATTGATTTGTTGCATTTCTCTCACTGGGAAAAAAAAACAACAACCCACACCAAAAAAACAACTGCACCAAAAAAAGAGCAAAAAACAGTAAGAAGAAAAAGGAGAGGGGAAGCTACCCTGAAGAATGGTATGTTTTTGTTGGTGTCAGATTATAAAATCACTGTTGAAATGCCTTTGTTGAAAAATGTGCTTGCATCTTAAAGAAAAAGGAATGCAATGGGTCATTAACTTTTTCTTTTTAATCTTTGTCTTTCTACATTTTGTAGCAGCACACAGAGGCCACCCTGACACAGTAACTTACAGCACTGTGAAATGCAACATCCCTGCTGAACAGGAAGAACTCGTTCACTTGCAGGAAAAGGTGAAGAGGGGGGCAATTTCTATGGATGAAGCCCTTGACAGATTTAAACACTGGCACAATGAAAAACAGAGACTACAGCCCACTCAGCAGGTACAAGTTTGAAATTTATGTTTCTCGACAGAAATCTTGATCAGAAGTTCTGAAAACAAACTCTTGTATTTTGGCTCCTACATGTAAGGTCAGAAACAAGAGTTGTGATTTATATCCCCATCAGCTCCCAATGAACTTGCTGCTTATTGTTCTAGGTACCCGTTTCCACTGTTACTTGATTACATGTGAGGCTTCCTAAATTTATTTTGCCCAAGTTCAGGTGCTGTTACATTTGGTTAAAATCCTGAGCTAAGTATGTTCATCTTTCAAGACTTTTGTTCTAAACTGCTTAGGTCTGTGCACCTTTAATCAAACCACAAGCCTTCTAGAGCTGAACAAACCAAATGGACAGTGTCAGCTAACAGAAATGTAACTGTATCGAGCATATATTGTTAATATATTGACTTACCTCCCTAGCTGAAAGTGCTGAACCTACTTTGTGAAATTCATGATTCTTAGCAGTGCGCTTCAGCTTTTTTATATTTAATGTATGAAGTAAATTGAGGTGCACAAAACTAAGATTTACAAAAGCCCACACACTGTGTTACTGATAGAACTACATCAAGGTTACAAGCTCAGGAGAAATGCCCAGTGAGGAAGTTTGTTAATTGCTTCTAACAGAACAGCTGAAGCAAAAGATTATGCCCCCATCTTACATGAGGTTGTGCATTAGCAGAAATATTTTCTTTTTGTCCTTTTAAGTGTATTTAGTAGACAGAGGGGGGGAAAAAATCTATTCTGCTACTCTGCAGAGCAGGAAAGCTATCATGCTGCCAACAAGGAGAGATTATATGCTCTTTGCGTTTCCATTTACTGAAGAAATAGTATGTGTTTTGTCATCACACTTAACACCAAAAGTGCAAGGGTTTAGAATGATTCAGGAGCCCAGTTCCCATGCTGGACCCAGCAGCACAGAACTGGTGGTTCAACAGCATGGCGAGGTGTCCCTGTTGGATGTCCCTTTCCGAATCTGTCTGCGGCCAGGCACGCAGATGGGAATCACTGGTGTTACTCTGTCGGTGAGAGGAGGTGCTCATAGAGCAAGAAGTATCTAATGTGCGCAAAGCTACCAGCACTAGGTTGTAAGTCTCCTTTTTTTCTTGGTTAACTAGGATATGGCTGTGTTGCAAGGGAGATTTTCTTGGCCTGTTTTCATTGCATTAAGGGAAAAAGCTACATTCTGGTGGTGGCTTATACCCTGCACTGCATGCGTGAGTTTTTCGTTCATTTTGTTCTGTAGGAAAGTTTTACTTTTCACTGTTTCCCCAGTATGAAAATGATTGGTTTACTTCATGCTATCACTGCAGTTGTCTGGTCTTCACTGGGATTTGTGAGGAAAAATTGCGTGTCCAAAGCAAAAAATAAACTCCCCAAGCCTCTGTAATCTAACAACAGAATCAATATAGCGTACGGGTAAGAAAAAGTCCACAAGACCCTTAGGTACAAATGCTAAAATTTTCGTCTGCCTATAGCATATCATAGGCATTTGTCAGGCTTTTGAAATTATTTTTTTTTGTAGAGAGAGAAGCTTGGTATTCATAGTGCTAAAGAATCCAGCTTTTTCTAGTTATTTGTTATTTCTACAGTGAAAGGAAAAAGTGCACCACCTTGGAGACAACGCTATTGGAAGTAGACTAGAAAAAAAATATCTGAATGCTAAGTTGCACTTTTTTTGCCTTTCAGAACACTGATGCCTTAACTGCAATGGTCTGATCCAAAGCATAAGCAGATTTTTTGATCCAATATTGAATTTGTAATGAGCATTTTCTGCATCTGACCACATTTAAGTTATTCTAGTGTAATCAGGCCTTCAGCAGGGTCAAGATTTCATCTCAAAGATGAGCTCACTGACAGTTAATGGGGCAGAAAATCTACTGAGTCTTTGTGGCTTGGCTTTTCTGTAGCCTGTTCCTTCCTGCTTCATCACAATTAGGATAGATGATTTCTTTTGAACAATTTACTTGATGACTTCAATATTTTATTTGTGAATCAGCTGTCAATTTGCACTTGCAAATTCTTGATGAACTTTCCACTGCTATAGCAGTTTAGTATTGTGACTCATTAATAAAAGCTGTACCATAGGTCAGTTAAGATGCTTTTTTTTTTTCCCTTTCTGATTGAACATCACCTGCAGCAGTATAAATTATCTGTGTTTCCTGCAAATTATTTTCTCTTGTTGTTCTGAAAAGGTTGCATTAGATGGTATTGACTTTAGGCCTATGATTTCTGTAAACTTTAGTACACAGGTGTTCTTGGAAGGGAAATTAAGTATTCCTTTTTCACATGGGACCTAATACCATTCGTATATATCACTATTCAAAATTATCACCTAAACGTGTTGTTTCCATACTGCAAAAGAGCAAAATAATCCACAGTACTGCTTTCATTATTCTGTTAGACGATATTTATTTGGACTTGTGAGAATTCTTGCTGCGTTGGGGTCCAGACTATTTATATTTCAGCTTTAATATTCTCTGCAGTTGGTAGGGGGTGCAGCATCCTGAGCACGTAAACAGGCTCACCCCCTCAGCCTTCACAAGGTGCCCGGGGCCAGAGATCACAGCCTTTGTTCCTGCAGTCTGTTTTCCACAGGCAGGGCAAAGCTCATGGTGACATGAGGGTGATTCTTGGGAAGTATTTGTCTGCAGGGTTGTGGGTTTTTTTTAAGGCTACATCCGTTCTGCCTCCATAGCTGTCCTCTCCAGAGTTTAGTTTTTGAATCATAACCAGCAGAAATGTAGTATCAACCCTAGAATTGCAAATTCTGTGAAATTATCCAGTAACTCAGAAAATGATCGCTATGTTCCCTTCTGATCCTAACCTCCTTGCCCTCTGTTATACCGTCTCAATCCTGCGATGCATATAAATCAGCAGCTTTGCACTGCAGAAATACAATGGGAAGAATCATTATGGAGGCCTCTGTCTTGTCCAACAGGGCACTTTATTGTCAAATATTTAAATTCTTGAAAGTAAGAACTTGTAAGTTGGAGGTATAGTGATGGCAAGAGTAAGAAAGGATCTCTGAAGATCAATACCGAAGCGCAGACAAACAAATTGCCTGAAACAAAAATTATAATCACGTTCTTTTCTCTTTTGTAATTCCTAAGGAAAACAGATCAGAGAGCATTCATTTTAGAGACTTTTTGTTCCACATGCCATTTAATAAACCAGTATAAATGAATGGTAGCAGTTCTCAGATTTAACAAATTCTGGTTTTAGATCTGTACACACCTGTACACAGACTCTCCATCTGTACCTTTAAAAACATGGACCTCCCTCCCCCGATTCCATGTTCAAAATCAGGATTTGGATAATCTTCTTCATACGTGGCTTTTGAAGACTTCATAGAAGAGTTAAAGAGATCACGTCAGAAGCCTCTTAGAAAAGGATTTTGATTTTGTTTTAGTGAGAAAAGAAAATACCTCCTATAAATTAGTATGGAACATAATTTTAGTTTCAAGTTTAATCTTGTTTCCACTGTAATCAAAGTTATTAATTTGACAATATCTTGAAGTTCATGTCTCATTGTGCAGCAGTTTAATACAGGACTGGATAACACCCTCCCAAAAAAAAAAAATCAACTGCAAAGCAAGGAGTCTGTCACTCTTTGAGTGAAATATCTACAAAAAAACGTATTTTAAGAACAACTAAAGGACTAAGCATGTAGAATGCTCACCTGTAGAAAGTACAGGCACAGACAATGATTTATCTCATTACTATTATATACATTTATAACATTTTTTTTTTCTCCAAGAAGGAAAGTAGGAGATCAGCCAACAGAATAACCACAAAAAATAACTTTCATGAAATTTCATGGAAGTAAAGAAATCACTTGAGGACATAAGCTCCATTTTGAAATCAGAGTGGCCCAACTTATCTAAAGTATTTAAGGTTTTCTTTGATATCTTCCCTGACACCACTGGAGTACTGAACTAAGAGTAGCCTATTGCCTATGGAAAACTTTACAAGTGAGGCTCTTATACTATTTGGAAAGCCACCTTGCCAACCATGAAATACTACAGAGCAGGAGATAAGGAATAATGGCGAGAACAACGGAATGGAAACAGTTGAATTGATGAGGTATGTCTTGGCCTTTGAAGTCCTCAGCCACAGGTTTTCTCTGGGACACGTTACCAAATCGAGGCAGCCAGAATGTGCCCACAGTAAAGTAGGGGCGCTCTGCTCTCACAGTGAGACGCTGTGCTCTCACACGAAGGTGGATGCGTGCTGCTGCTGTGGGGTCCCACAAGGCATGAGCGTACAACTATGGTTAGAACGCAGTTTATGCTGGGTTAATTGATTCCTTGCCTGTACCCTTAAGCATAAGATACAGCTTGAGAGTCTACAGAAGGAATGGTAGCAGCTTAGCCAACATTTATGTAAGAATGGCTAGACAGGTTTATTTTAAAATCCTAAAAGACAATGCAGCTTTCATATGCATTCCGTGTCCACACTATCTCGCACATAAGAATTTCTAAAGAACCTGCACGATGCCTGTCTCCATCTTTGGACATTTAAATTATCCACGTGAATCTTGTTTAGCTGTTTCTGAAAACGAGATTTAAAAATCTGCCTTCTATTGCGTTTACATTGTGGCACCTTGTGTGCCACATCCCACAGATTTTGTCATCCAACATATAAAATTAAGTTCAAGATTGCAGAAACTACATAAGATGGTTTGAATCACTTATGCTTAGTTATCCCCTCATAGCTCATCTCTGCAGAACCTTGAACCCGGTCTTTAGAGTTAGAGCTAGTATAGTGTAAGATTCCTTATCAAACCGAAGAATGACTGATACTCTGTTCTATGCTCTTGGCATAGCAGCAAGAACCAAGTAGTAGGCCTGAGTAGTGCAGTAGTAGCAGTGAGTAGTGTCGCTGCTTCATTATTGGCTAATGAGCAAGATAGAGGCTGAAGAAGACAAACTGTAACTCAGATGGACTTCAGAAGACCAGTCTTAGGATCCTTGGCAAGACTGGCAAGGTAGGTGCCTGGCTGTGGAAGGGTCAAAAGCTTGTTCCCCAGGGCACTCAGCTGAAACAATTTTTTTCTTAGCTGTTAAAATCAGTAGGTACTTAAACTGGAAGCGGCCTTCATATCCAGGAAGGACAACTTCAGTGCCTGTTGCTATGGTGTGTTTAATACTGACCCACTCCTGTAAGGCACTGGAAACAGCCAAGTCATCCTCTGCAGTAAAGGCATCCTCCACAGAAGCTCTTCTTCCAAATTTTGATTTCCAGCTTTGGAGCTGTCTAGGACAGTAAAGCAGGTTTGGTTTAATTAAGTTTGCTCAGCTGGCTGACAAAGACGAAAGTTCTTCCTCATCTTCACCAAAAACACACTCAAAAGACCACTGTGCACCTCTCACAAACTGGCAGGTTATTTATTGTGTCCACTATCCTAAATGTCTGGCTTCATTCCTCAGGCCTCATCAGCACCTTGCTTTTAGTCCAAGATGCTAAGAGATTGCTTATTCATCAGTTGATGCCACTCCAGCATGCAGTTGTTATGCAAGTAGAGGTCTCTAAAAACTAAAAGAACCCAGAAAATTTTGAGCACATTAACCAATTTCCATTGTCTCTGATAGGTCAATAGGAAAATGAACAAAGACAGACCCTACTTTTGGCATTTGGATCCATGGAAACTCAGACTTCTTTACTCAGCCCAGTTAGCAAAGGTGAAATACCACAGGACTCTGAAGCACATAGAAGCTTTTGTATGTGTGGAGAGTGAGGAGGTCATAAAAAAGATTTATTTTTTTTTCTTCATGACTTCAACAGTATGCATTTCAGTCAGGACCTCTAGTCTTGAAAAATACTTATTTGTTGCGAGTTTACAACAGTATCCATGAGACTTGTGAAGCTACATCTTTAGCCTGGCTTATTTCCAGGTTCTCTAATATTTTGTAGCTTCACACAATGCTCAAATTTAAAATCAAGAAAATAACAAAAATCCATTTCCTGCCCATTTGTCACCAAATGAGGTCTTCGTGAGGCACGCCCACAGTCAAACCGGTGACTGAGTTCACCAAGACAACTGAACATCCCCATATCCTTCAGCCTCTCTTAATTGCCACCAGTAAAGGTCAACCATGCTGTTAGAAGTGACATTTGTACAAAATCCACCTCAGGTCATTCTCCTCCACAAGACCTACCTTTTTTTTTTTTGCATGGCCCTTGCTCCCATGCTCCCAGGGGCATGTGTCATTTGAAGTAAAATACATGACTCATCCTAGGTATGTATTTTGTTAATTATTCAACTGTGCTGACCTAATTTATCATTGATACACGTGACTATTAATTACATCTATTTTTTTTTTCAGTCTCCAAGTAAGAACCCCACAGACAAGGAATAGATGCCTAATTAAAAGAGGTAAGAGCACGTGTATGAACACACACAGAGACATTATTTGTCATGGAAACTATCACTCATGGAAGTAATTTCCATCGGAGTGGATTTGCGTAACAATAGAATGGAAGCACATCTCAGAGGTCTGATTTCACAAGATAAATCATAGTTAGCATACATTCTGGTTTATATTAGAACTTTTTGTCAGGTGTCAACCTGTTCTTGTTACTGTAGGGCAGATTTGCAAGCAGTTAAGACACTGACTTGGGGATGCAGTTGAAGAGTTCTCATTAGTTATTGCAACTAATTGAGCTTATACAACTAAAAGCTGCATTAGAGTGTAGTTCTACATACTGACTGAGCATGCGGTATCAGACGTATTGATTATCAAAATAAAGTTGAAAGGTATGGATGCAAGGATGTGTCCAGTAATGCTGATTAACCAAAAGACCAAGGGGCATTTAAGTGCTGGAAAACTTAGAGGTGATGTCTTCACAAACAGCAGAAGTTTCTGATGTTTATGTTAGTGATTTTGAGTTTATTAGGTGTAGGCATCTAATGAGATCTTTATTAGCTGGGCGGTAAAAGTGCTATTTGCTCCCATGCATATCTCAGCAGTTTTAAAACTGTACATCTACATTTCAAGGACACTTGATCATTGGGCTTGCTGTTAGGAGATAAAAGTAAATAAATCTGGTTTATAGCATTCATTGGGTGGGCTGAGGGTTGGGTTTTGGGTTTTTTTAAATTAGTTCAGTTTTCAATATCTGTACTGAGAACAAATTTACCAGGAACAGAACTCAGATCACCATTTGAGGTTGTAGACTTTATGCATTACTTTGCATTCATTCTAAGAATGGAGTATGGTAAAATAAATAATCACCTGGAAAATTTCTTCTTTTGCTAATTAGTCTGAAAGTGAAGGAATCATGAAACCTTTCTTACACATGGAAGGCATAAACAAGGATTCTCTTAATATATGTACAAATCATTGCCTTGAGATCTTTAAAAAAAATCCGATCCCTTGATTTTCTTGGGCACTGAAGAACTTTTCAGTTTGTTGATCTCTGCAAGAAGAGTCTGTGCTGAACAGCTCCCAAAAGTCAGAGTTAGATTTTCTTCTTCAGTTTCCTTCAAATGAGTTTAGGACCTGCAAGTTTTGAAATTTAAGGTTACCATTTTAGATATGAGTAGTATTTGCAATTTTGCATTTAATTAGTTATAAAAGGGATTAAGTAATATTTGTTCACCATAACAAAATTATGCCATTTATTCCTGAAGACAAATATGATTTTAAAGGCTTTGTTAGCCAAGTTACTTCAATACAATTTGCCCCTCCAACCTTTCAAGTGGCCGGGGAGGGGCAGGGAATGACATGTTATACTGTTGTAGCGTTATTTTTGTGGCATTGAAAATGAATCATCTTCAGAGAGGTCCTTTCTGCCACCTTTCTCTCATGTAAAGGAGAGGGCAGTTGCTCCTTGTGAGAACTGTGTTTCCATGTCTTATTTCTGGAGCCAGGTGTCCTCCTGGTCACTGCAGTGCAGTGACCACACCATAAACCAAACAACAGCTACCTCCTCTACTGCTGCTGATCCTCTAAATCGCTTGTTCAGCAGCCCATCACCCCCACAAAGTTCTCATAAGACCCAAAAAATTAGTCTTATGACTTGACCTGAAAATGAAAAAATATCACTCCTTCTTCAAGAGGTAACTCAACTCCTGCATGGGCTTTCCTGACAGAGCTGTTTCCTTGAGTGGAGCTGAAGTCACCTACACCAAAAGGGTTAAAATAAAAAAGCTTTGAATATTAAAAGCTCTGGAGCTGGAGTAAACCATTACGAAAAACTTGGTGGCAGCAGAGGTGCTGAAGTGAGATGAATCATTTAAAGGGGGAGGGGGAATTACCCCTGGGATCAGAAGAGGTGATCTCTGTCACTTTTAGAAAAATGTTGTGTGGGAGAGAGGGGAGGTGAGTTAGATGTGGGAGAACTTGCAAAATATAATTCATGCAACACGTTCAATCAACTCCCTTTGTGAATTACCCAGACCAGAACCTGAGGTTCTCTTCTTCTGCAAAGTATGGCCTTGCCATGGCTTTCTTGCTGTTCTCTGTCTTCACATTGGTTCAGAGGCCCTTACACTGCCACAGCACTAAATACACAAGTATTTGAACACTAAAGCATTTATATAGAGGCACACGTGCTGCAGCTCTAATATAGTAGAATGGCCTGGCAAGATTAACAAAAACTTGGTGGGTTGGAGGTTGGTATTTTTTCTGCTCTCTTTTATACCACTTTCAAGGAGATCATATGAACAGAAAACAGAATTTGAAAAGGGATGTTCATTTACTCAGATGTACTGGAAAACATGCATTTAAGGTGAAATTCTAAAATCCTCTGAGTAACTACATGTCTGAAATCTATGCTTTCAGTACAAATCCAACAAAAGTAATGTGTTCTTTTTTCATCAGGACTCCAATAATACTGGCGTTCTTTTAAAAAGTGATGAAATACATTCACCGGTGCACACAACAATACTGTGCATACCGCTTAGGAGGACCGGACCTTTCTTGTATTAAAGAAATACAAGACAGACAACTGTTTGTTTTTTTTTTTTTAGGACTGGTTGCAGGGAGTTTGAGTGTTTGATTATTACGAAGAAACTGCAGATAAACCATTCAAAAACATTTCTATGGCTAATATTCTTGACACTCCAGACAGTCGAGCCTCCAACTTCAGTGCGGAGTTCTTCGCCATGTTCCCCGGGCCTCACTGTACATCATCGCGCTTCCCTTGTGCAAGGGGGAGGACAATAACGGAGTCGAGATCCAGCTGGTGATCTGAAGGAGCAGACAACATTTTGATTCTCTCCTACTCATTTCAACAAATAACAGCATTTGATCTTATGCTGAACAAACATGACCAGTCTATTGAACAACGGACGGTTTTTTTATTTCTCACAGTGCGATTCTTCAGCCGTTCCCACTGCTTGGCGTCCCACGCGTCTCCAAGCTGCGCCCTGCCGGCCTCGGGTCCCGCGGACCACGCGCTGCCAGGACGTGGCTGCACGATCCTTGCTGCTCCTGTGCTCTCCTGGAATCTCTCAGCTGGAGCCAGTGCTGAGCGAGGTCCAGTATCACTAAAGCAAATTAAAAAGGCTTCTTGTAAAGTCAGCGCGGAATTTCACATTTTTTCTTTGCCAATTGTTTTTTCAAGATGACAGCTGAGGATTAATATAAAGATATATTGCGTGCTTTGGTTAATTAATTTTAAACTCATTTTAGTTTTTCCGTAATGCTTGAGAGTTGATTAAAAGTAGACTTGATGCACAAAAGAGAAAGATCGTGGAAAGTTTTGAAGATGATGAAGTTATAATACATAAAATTTAGGTTTTGGTTTTAAGATATTTTTGTATAAACTTTGTACATGAATTTGTCTCTCCTAGGAATCATAATTTTACTCAATCACTAATTTAAATAATTGTACTCAAACTAAAGCTAATTTCTAATGTCAAACTATGTAAATCAGCACTAATTATCTACTAAATGCATTAAAGTGATTACAAGAATTAGGTTTACAAGAAAATGGTGTTTTGTTTAATAAGCTGCCTAAGGTAAGTGGTAACAAAACCAAAACAACCTCTCTTGTATTTACACAGCAAAAGTAAAAGAAAAAATACGGGTACTGGGTATAATGGTCTGCAGTCCCACAGTGATATACTCCAGAATTTAAGTGAGCATGTGTTGATACAAGCAGACTTGCCCTATTTCGTAGACAAAAAAGGAAAATGAGATCTCTTATGCAACCTGCAGAGGATATAAGAGAATATTTTAACTTTAAGGTAAGTAGGAGCTTCAATAAACTTTCCTCACCCTGGTTATTTGAGCTTTGCACAAGCCTTCTTAAAAAGCAAATACACATACTGTTAGCCAAAACTGCCTCCACAGAGATCCTAATCTTTACTAACCTCTTATTTGCATGTTATTCACAGAAAACCTTTAAGAACCTGAATTGTTCATACAAAGCCTCCCCTCAAGCTCTTAGCAGTATTGAATCTCTGCTTTGCACGTATGAAAAAAATGTTTTCACTTAAACTTTAGTTAGGAAGAACTGAAAGCTACTTATGATCAGAAACTCTTAAATATAAGTAAATGTTGCTCCTTAACTGCATGTTAATGTGACACCCAGATTTGGAAGAAAGGAATGGATTTGATGTTCAGACTTGTGAGCCTTGAGGGTCAATACCAGTTTTCCAATTTCAATGAATTATTGTGCCAAGAACCATTACAAATAAAAATAAGCCAAAAGACAATGTAGGAATTTTAAAATTATGAAAGTCTTGCAGGTTTGTATCCCACATATAGCTTTACACTTGTTAAAATTCTGTTTTAAATGTCTTGCTTAATCATTTTCAGGAAATTATCTGTTCTCCTGGGGAAAGCCCCATTTCTGCTAGAAACACGCCCACAAACATTGCGGATGTATTGCTATGAAGTCATAAATATTCAGTGACTGTTGTATTAGTGTGACAACGTAGCTTTGTGTTCCATACAAAAGCTTCTCTTGAACGGTGTGAACTGCAGCAAAAGTCTTGAAATGTCTCCTGTCTCCTTAGATCTGGAAATAGTGTCTATAACTTGAGGGATATGACACTGTTGGGCTTTATGGGAGAGGTGCTGATGGTTGAAGACTTACCTGGTCACTCCTGGAATAGGACTGGGGAAATCTAAATGGGTATAAGCCATTATTTTCCCTTAAGAGGTTCTCCTCCCTCCTCCCAAAAATTTATATTCTTGTAAACCTGCTTAGTCAATGTATTCCGTGGGAAGCATTCCTGAGGCATTGACTTACAAACTGAAAAGAGGATACAGAGCATGAGGAGTTTCTTCATGTCAATACCTGGTGTTTTTTCTGAAGTTTCTTGCTTGTTTCTGTAGCAGAGTAGATGAAGGTGTCTTTCTTGCAAGGGGAAGGGGAAAGAGACAGGCGGAGCGGGGGGGAGGAGGTAAGTCCCCACACACCTTTAGGCAGAGTCTAAGGGTCCAGGTGCTCTCTCTGCTGCCGAGGGAGAGGCAGAGGCCCAGTGGTTTCTTTGCTCCAGTGAGACAGAACCTGGGAAAGGTAGACATTTGAGGTCAATGATAAGAAACTAGCAATAAAAAATTCACAAAAATAAAGCACAGAGTTACATAAAGGAAATGCTGTGGGTTTCCTAGGGAAGAGGAAGAATGTAATGCCAAACACACGAAACCAGAAGCCAGAGCATAGCTCCCTTCAGGAAATAAATTAAAAAATAAAAAATAAAAAAAAAAGTTGTGTTCTGTCTGTGTGTGTACAAGTACTTGCATCTATAATGCATGGCATGGTACTCCACAACTTCCAGCCCAGAGTAGTTTAGACTTACCCGTAACAAAACAACTCTTGTTCTCTGCGCTTGCTGCTGGATTCAAGCACAGCTCTAAGCGTACTGAGCACAGTAGCACCAGTGTTAGAGGTTTCAGCAGCATCCAGGCACAGCTCCAGTTCCAGCTGGGAACACAACCAAGGAATTCCCATTTCCAAAAAAAAAAAAAAAAAAAAAAAAAAGCAAGGAAGAGGAAGAAACTATTGCCTTGTTGGAGGGTAACAACAGCAAAGAGGGGTTTAGAATTTTTAAGGCCAAATTCAAGCCCCAGCAACATTAGTGAGATTTAAAAGGCAAAAAGCGATAGTAATCCTTGAACAGGAAGGGTAGGCGAGTGTAGGCAGAGGCAGTGCCCAGATTTTTTTAATCTGTGGAGCATTTGCTTAGTAGGGAATTCCCATAAGCAATCTTAAGACAGTGACAAATTTCAGGGTAGCCCTCCCAGCTAACACATTCTCTTCTTTTTTTTCCTTTTTTATCGTCCCACAATTTTCTAAGTGTCATTCTTTCAGGCACCAAGTGCACCTAGCATTTGACGGACATGGTGTCTCACTGTTGCACAACAGAAGTGTAATAACAGTAAATATTTAAACTACCTAAGGCTGCACCGAAACCACTTTAATCTTGCACCGTGATGTAGAAAAAACAATAGCATTTTTTTTAGTTCCTGCAGCTGGGCCAGCTACTTCTACCACTGTTACAGAAATACAGCTTTCCTATCGAGTGCAGAGTACTCTCAGAAGGATGTAAGAAATCAATGGGGAAAATGTGCAGTGCCACTTTAATGAAAAAATACTTTTGCTACACTACAGACTTGCTTGCTTTTATCACTCTAATCTTCAGCTGAGGGTGGATTTGACACAAATAGTTTAATACCTTGCCTGGGTAGAACCAAAACACTGCACCAAAAGCCCTTCAGGATCTCACTTACCCCTCTATCTCAGATCAGTTGGTGGTGATGTACAAAATCTTTCTGACAAATTGCATGTAATCCATGGCAACGTAATTTCTATGGTATGAAATTCCACAATGGCTAAGCTTTTGTTCATTTGGTTTTTTGTTCACGCACACACACAGAGAATTCCCTCCCATCCGCCTATACTCGGGCAGCCAGCCAAGGCCCTAGAGGAGAAATGAAGGGGTAGGTGCTTGGGGGTTTTTTTGCTCCTGCAAAGGGGATTTCTGAATCTCAGCACAGTTAACTTTGTGCAAGCTACAAGTAAAATTATTATGCAAAAATGAAAGTATCAGTTCCACACCCCTCTCGTATCAGAATTCACACTCTGGTTCCTGCTGCAGGATTTCCATATATTACCCCAAGGTGTGCCACTAAAGTTCAGTCACGTCTATAAGCACATGTCCTGACACAAAGAAGTCCTGGAGTTTTGCTAACAAAATGTGCATTATGAACAGGAAATATCAGCAAGTGTCTGTTTAGCAGGGCATGAATGATTAAGTAAATCACAAGGGCCTGAAAGCTTAGTTGACACAAGATCTCTGTTGTAGGTGCTCTAAGACATTATCTTCACTGTAAGCTCTAACTGACCCATCAGCAAAATAACATCACTTTACCCTTCCAGCTGCCAGTGTGTATTCTATTCAACCGGTAATCCATTCAAAAAATATTTTTAACATGGTGACATCCAAAAGAAAGAAAATAAAGATACAAAGAGATTCACAGTGTTTGTAGTTACCAGCAAGCCAAAACTCATGTCAGGATCCTGCAGATGACCTGGCTGATCTGCCAGGAAGAGCCTCTTCCAGGACAGGTTTCACTGGGTCATCAGCCCTCAGAAACTGTCGGCTTTCTGCTGAGGTGACTCACCTGTCAGAGGCAGCCTGTCATCCACGAGGGTGTGGTACGGCCTTGTTGGGTGTTCATCCGGTGAAAAAATACTTGTAGCATTTCAACAACAGTGTAATACAGAGCAGAACGAGAATAAAACTGAAGTCCTGCTTTCATGTTATTGAAGAAGTTATAATCCTTAGAGGAACATAAATGATGCTGATGATACGTTTCAGTCTTGGTAGGAAACTTCTACTGTGATAAGAGCAGGAGCAAAATGACACAAGTTGTCCTGACAGTCCTCACAGGGGTGTTAATAATGAAGGGGAGGCAGGACTGTGTAGACTGACTGCTCATTCCTTTCATATACTGTAACCAACATTTGTCCTGACAAGCTTCAGCGCTACTGAAACTCAGTTCTGAAACAAATCATTCCAGAAACAGGCCTCAAGAGAAGCCATCAACAAGTGAGGTGGAGAGACATACGCAGTCTCATCCCACAGCCCCATCTGGACACACTGGGCTGCAGTAACTGAAATTAAGAACTACATCAAGAGAGCAGGGGCGAGTTTAATGGATCCAAAACATGGTCTCAGGGAGGGGACAGTCAGCTTATGCCAGACTCCTAGTACAAGAAATCATGCTTGCTCTCATGGGATGACCAAGCCATATTACTTGTCTGAATTAAAAAAAGAAAAAAAAAACTCACAACCATGTACAGAAAACTTTTACCAGCAGAAAATGTTGCCATCTATACTGAGAATGCACCTGGCCTAGTGAAAGGAAAAAAACAGAACCAACAAACCAAAGATGTAACAAAAGCAGTATTTTTAATAGGCCAGTATTTAGGTTCATCCATTGTAGTGCTAACCTATGATTTCATTCCTGGCAGAAGACAGGTCAGAACATTTCACCCCAGCACAGATACAGGGACGCTTCAGAGCGTCCTTCGTACTCCTGCACCACAGAACTGTCGTGAACAGAATTACAATACAGATGGCAGGGCAGTGAAGTACATTAAAAAAACCCTAAGAAAATTTAAAAAATAAAATAAATAAAATCAAGAGCCATGTAAGTATCAGTGGTTAAGGCATGAATGCAAGCTGCAGCTTAGTCTAGCAATTCCTCACCTGCTGTCAACCAGAGAGGCAAACACCAGCAGGTGCCCAGCTGCAAACCAGAGCCCACATCAGCTGTCATTCGTCCAAGTCATAGTTTGGGGCTCACAGCACAGAAGGGCAATTCAGAGAGACACACTGCGCTGGTGAAGAAATGGGACAGGATGAGGCAAGGCGTGAATTGCACCATTAGTGCAAGAGGATAGCCTTTGTTTAAGTACATCCTCAAAATCAGCCAACAACTTAAATAAGTCTTCTCTTTTAGGGTAGATTCAGTCGGCCTATAACCTCAGGATGCAATAAATGAAGTTCCTGGTGCTGTCTCTACTGATCAATTAAATCCCTTTGGAGCCAAGCAGGCTTCTTCACTAACATAAACACCATTAAAAACATACTTTTTTTCCCAGCCCTAACACACTAAAAACTTTTGGGGTAGTATTAATACACAAATGGCACACAGGGAAATCCACAGGCCGCAGTGCATAGTTTGTCTTGCACAACTTCCACAGCCTTCCAGCAGTGGTGTGAGTGCTCTGATAAGCAAGACTGACCGAAAAGTGATGAGAACAAAATCAGCGAGTAACTTCTGCCTCAGCAATGCAGAGGATCCTTCTTCTCCTTGATCCATCTAATGAGCTTTAAGTTGCCTTTACACCATATCTAACTTGCTCTAGTTTAGCAAGAGGAGGCTAAAATCACTCTAACAAAATCTACCTCCTGTAGGAAAAACGTAACAGCAGAATGAAGGGAAAGGAAGAGGCAGCAACATTGGTCCGGTCTGATAATTTCATTGCCATTTCAGCACGGTCACATCATTTCTCATTTTCTCTTGTGCACTTAGAATAGAAGTTTACAAGATATGAACAAGCTGTAAAAGGAGTCTCAGAGGAAAGATACGTTATAAAACTTCTCAGGCAGGATCATTTCTTTTCTGGATACTTTTTGTTAGCATTTCATGCTAAGTAAGCTTGAACGCTGAATTTGCCTGCCATCACACAGTATGCGTTACCTCAATTTTTATGTTTTGCTTTGTTTGCACAAGTGTCATTAACAACATCTTGTATTCTATTTCTGACTGTTGATCTGAATACAGTTCCTATTTCTTCTGCCAGTTTTACATACTGGGTGTCAGATTTGTGTCTAATCGTATGCCTTGCAAACACACGCAAGATAAACAAAACTGCACATTGGAGGCATTTCAAAGTAAAAACACATACTGTTTGCAAAATTAAGCTGAGATCAGGATTCTAAAAAAACGCGCTCTCTGGAGCATGGGTCGGCTTCCCGAAGTAGTCTTGGAGAAAGCTACACGTCTGCTCCTGCCACCCCTACCCACCAAGCATCAGCTATTTTGAAACAGTAAGTAACACTTCCTACAGTCCCGTGCTGTAAAACGCCGACTGTTTTGCCTTGTAGGGACAGCAGGTGTAGCATGATTTTATAAAACAAGGTAAGCAAATAATTTTGTGGATCCAAAGCAGGCTCCCTCCTTCCAAAGGAGATGAGATGACTAGAGGAAGGCTGAAATCCAGTGACAAATTTCTGGTGTTTAAACAGCAAGATAAACGTAGCTTCCCATTTGCAGCGCAGATGAGCTAATACTTCAGAGGTGAGATCTGACTGTTCCAAACGTCACATCCACAACCACAATCCCTTCAGCCAGTTATCCAGGCCTGATGGTCATTATCACCCCGAGACTCTGAATTTCACAAGATTACCTTCTCTGACTCACCTTTGAATGGAAAATGTCTGGCTTGCACCAACTAACCCAGATTAACAATGAAGATGGTAAAAGCTCATAATTTAAAGTGTTTATGGCACTACTGAAGCAAAAGCAGAAACTTGATTTGCGTAGTCCATCCGGTCACTGTCCAATTGGAGCCAAAGCAAAGTTCATCCAAATTTGGTATGGTTATAGCAAGCTCCACTTCTTGAAGCTAATTTAGGCATCCCCTTTATCTTTCAGCACAATATTAGAACAAAATGCAATGATGTTCCGGATGAGGCACATGAACTGAATTAGATGTGTAGGAACGTGTGCGGGTTCTGTGGCACCAACAACATAAAAGAAACTGCTCTGCCCTTGGGAGGAGACTATTTTAGTTCACTGACCACGTTAATAACTCTAAGGTTACAAAGCAAACGACAATCAAGAGTATAAGATGCAAATTTTTTTTGTTGTCGTTGTTTTACAGGCAGTTAACGGAAGGCATTTGAGATACTGTACTGTTTTCCATGATTCCAAATTAGCATAAATGAAAACAGAGGCTAATGAGATTAGACAGGACTAGAAAAAACTATGCACTACAGGTAAGCATTTAAGTCCCCTAGCTCAAAGGAAGCCACACAATAATGTTTGCTTCTCTCTTGCTTTGCCTTGATCAAATTCTTACTGCATCTGTATGAACAGCAGCCTCTCCTCCCTCAGTTCCCTCCCATCTCAGCTTGGTACGTGCCTTGAGGAAGAAAAACCAATATCCCACCCACATACTTCTTACTTCTCCCTTCTACTTGGCTGCCTACCGAGAAGGCCACGAAGGACATGCTTTATCCCACGGCATGCCAGCTAACCCTTCTGCAGTCATGCAGAGACCGAGTTCTTTTTTATTCTCCTGCAAATTTCTGCAACCCAGCTACAGCCAAACCACAACATACCCCAGAGAGAAACCAGTTCAATGGTGGGAATTTTTTTTTTGTTCTCCCATGAACAGGTCACAGGTATCATCAAATTGAACACACTAATGAAACATCCGCACGCCTGTTTTGCTTCACTGACCTAATCTGTTTGCTAAACACTTTGGGGTTTAGGATATCAGAAAATCCCATAGCTGGTTGCTTGCTCAGCCTCACACAGCCAAGCTCTCCTTATCTAGCAGCTTTCCATGGAGCTTTAAGTTAAGCAAGCTTCCCTGCACTCACCACAGGAGCTGAAGCTTATTTATTCAAGAAATTCAACCAGGCTTTTAAGAACACAGGCAGCCAGGGCATTTTCCCCACTCCTAGAGAGAGCAGAAACAAAACTACGCCCAAGACAAAACCACATTGAATTCAAACGGCTGGGGGAGTAAAGACCCCTCCATCGTCTTCTCACTTGTATACATCATTGTAAAGAACATATTAAAGTGGTGGGTGAACCAATTTCAAGCCTTCTCTTTTCCACCCACAGCTTTTGTAGCTTTTACCTCTGTTCAATCATTCATTCATGCTCCCTCAGCCACTCGCCCACATACATTCCTTGCTGACAGCCCAGCTGCATGTATGCATTCAGAGTTACAGTAACGGCTTTTGTGATTCTCGTATTGAGAGAATAAGAGCAGCAGTGGGGAGAGGAGGCTCTGAAAGACCATACAAGATGGCCCATCGCAGGTTTACATCACGCACACACACGCGTAACATGCCAGCATTCAAGTAAACCAATGCAAAGCCACTGAAACAGCCTCCAGGGGCTATTTGCAGGAGCAAGCAGATGCTTGTTTTAGATCCGGAGGCAGCATCAGTAACCACCAAACATGGGAAGGGGGGTTTTCAAAGAAGCTGAAGGCAGCTGAAATTCAAGAGCTCAAACTTGAAGAGCTCAGCTGCAACAGCCATGAAAAAGGCAGCTCCCCATTACTACAGCATCCAAGTTGGAGGTACCTCTGCTCACCCAGCAGACCCATCGCGTGGGAAGACTGGGACAAGCCATGATGTCCTTTCCAGAGGCAAAGGCAGCTGCCAGGTTCTACGTGCTCAGCTGCAGGCCAACGCTGCCCATGGCCTCACCAGCAGTGCACGGACACTGTCAGAACTAGGACACCAGGGCACATCTGGACCTGCTCTTTTTCCCCTCATACTCTTCTAGCAGCACTTTTAACCTCAGGGTTCAAAGCAAGATTCTAGACTGTAGAGTTCTGCCTACATAGCAAAGAATCCAGCCTGAGGCAGCAGTGAGCTAGACAAACAGCCACGAAAGTAGGAGTTTCAAGCTCTCAGAAACCCACTTCATGAACTTGGGCATTACCAGCATGACATGATATATATGATAGCAAAGGGAAGACATAACAGAGCACAGACTTGGAGCATAACAGATGAATGGCGCGATTCCCTTACTTTATCCTCATTATTTGACAGTTGACCATCTCTTCAGGATGAAATCCACAAATTCTTAATCAGCTGATGTGTTTGGCTGATTGCAAGGACACAGACCACAGTGAATTCTCCAGCAACCAGACTGTAACAGCCCCCATTGCTGATACAGATTGAAACGGCCATTTTAAATCTATTTGGTTTTCTCAGTAGATACGGGGTTTTTCATGAATCAGTGTCTCAGTGTAACAGAGGGGCTGGATTATAATTCGGCAAGATAACCAGCAGTGAAAGCAAAAGTCTGTAGAGCAACATGATATGCAAAGCATGGAAAAATAACAATCAGGCAAAGGCTTTCAACCCAAACACATTAAACCAGGCTTCTGAATGATGCAGACCATTAAATCAGTACACCAACTTCAGATGTGTTAACTACTTGCTAGGACTATACTGTGAAATTTACTGTCGTTTTTAAAGAAACGAGGAGGAAAAAGAAGGATGCTCTTGCTGTTAAAGCATTAGCTGAGACTTGGGCAGCAGGGAGCATTCTTCTAGCACAGCAGCTATTGCACGTAGCTTAATTCTATACTGTGGTTGTGAGCTGCCAACTGCATTTTTCCAGGGAGGGCAGCACAGAGAGCGTGGCTGCAACCACCTTGCCATAGGTGCATGCTTGTAACGCTCTGGAAGATTTCTGTCCTTGCAGTTAGTGCTCTCACAGGGGATGAGAAAGTTCAGCTGAGACTCATCCCTAATCTAAGCAATGCCCTTGGAGTCCAGAGGACATGGCTGTCCTCCAACTTGAGCACTTTGGCCACAGAGCAGCAATTCAGGCCTGAGTACTCCAGGTGTACTGCAGGAAGGACCAAATACCCATTTGTAAGGAATTAGGGATGGAACACCTACAAGTTCAGTGCCGAGCAGCTGATCATCACAAGGCCTGCAATAATTTGGAAATCCAGCCTTCCCAAGCCTTCTTCAGTAATTAGCAGTTTTCACATAACTTCTAGAAAAGCATAAAGCTGCTAAAGTACAAAGCATGTATTTGCAAGGCTAAGACTTAAGAGCATTAGAGCAGAAATCAAACATCTTTTCTAGGACAGAGAATACCAGAGAGCCTGAGCTAAGGGGGTTAAAACCTCCTTTTTTAGGTATTCTACCTTAAATTACTTGTTGCTAAAAATGTGTGGCACTTTTTCAGCCCCGCAGGTGGCTGCGATGCAAGGATGGATGAATTCATGTCATCCATAACCACTGCAAGACTCCTGGAGCCTTGTGAAAGGCATCTGGTAAATACAAGGTATTTCTTCGTAGCAGCAGGGGAAGTAAGTAATGAGGAGATGACTCTTCAGATGCTCTAAGATATTTAAATAAATGAGGCTTAAAGCCATTTATTTTGAAATCACTGTTGCCAGTGATCAACATGTTCTAACAACTCAGCTTTGTGCTAATCTCTTTGGGCAGACAAAGAAACATTACATTAGCCTGCGCTGTTTGTTCGTAATTTTTAAACTGAGATTTCCTAAGTTACTCTGGGACGCAGTAGTCTCTAGACGTCCAATGTAAATGGAATTTTTTTTTTTTCCAAATATCCACAATCTAAGGAGAATGGGCTTTAAATGAGTTCCTTGCATTAGACAAAATGGCTTCTTATTGTGCTCACTGCAGAATGCAAATTAACAGGGAAATATCAGTATCTGTGCTAGCAAATTATTTTATTATTAATCATACTGCCAGAGACCCTCTTTGCTTTCTCCTCGCTACATTCACACAGCCACAATGTAGTAACACTGGCAGAGGCCTGCCTCGTGAGAGAAGGCTGTGCTGTTGAAGTCCATTTTAATGACTGCATCAGGAAAATTCTGACATATGCAAGATTGACGCATAGTGAATCATACATCAGACACACATATTGTGCATTTTTTATTGCTTGTTTGGGGTTTTGAGGGGAGGGGGGAAGTTTGAGGATGTTGTGGGGTTTTTTAAAACACTAATACTTTAGGGAGTACAGTGCTCCAGCAGTGGACGGAAAAAAAAACAGGATGGATGATGCGGGAAGTTCTCCCAGTCTTGAGGTCTGTAAATGAAAGCCCAGAAAATACTTCATTTATACAGAAATGGAGAAGGCTCAGCTCAGCAGATATAACTGCACTTGTCTATCCCAACACTGGATGCGGAAGCACAATTTATGATTAAACATTTTAGCTGATACACTCCGTTAGTATTCATCCAGATAATATGCCTGCTTAACAGTCTTTTTTAATTTTGGCAAACTGTTTTTGATCAATAGCTTTCTTGCTAATAGCCACTTCCTAATAGACATCACAGCTTCAGCTTCTTGTCAGATTTGTGGTGGGATGAGAGCTCCTTCAGTCACTCCTCTTTTCCACATATACATTAAACGTGGCTAGAGCTAATTAGACTACATGCGACAGCTGAGGACACTGACACGTTCCTATGTAGCATCATCTAGGTGTTCCTGCTCTGGCAGGGGGATTGGACTTGATGATCTTTTGAGGTCCCTTCCAATCCCTGACATTCTGTGATTCTGTGATTCCAGAGCCCCAACCAGCTCAGGCAACCTCTGACCAGCCGCGCAGTAAACCAAGTCTTTCAGCAAAGCCTAGAAGAAAGATCCTGCCCAGCTTCAGGACTGAAGTCACAAGGCAATGAGATACCAGGTTGAGTTCACGTTCTGAAATTAGGCACGTTTTTCTTTCCAGTTTGAATAAACCACACCTTCTCCAGGAGTTTGGATGAGTAATTTTAAAACACTTGGCAATCACTTTGAGTAGTTCAATGAGAGATTCTGCTGAATCTGTGTATGCTTTAGCAACTACTGCTAAGTAAGAAAACGTAGGATAAAGCTGAAATGTATTTTATAAAAAATAATCTGTTGTTTCTTCTTTGAAAAACATGTTTTAAACCACCTCCACAAGCCCAGTCTTCAAATTTGTTTTCTTTTCCATGACTTTCATACACAAATGGGTAATTGTGAAAGACTGAGAAGGGTTTGCTATTCAAAAAGTCAAGAAAGAAAGGCTGACACTGTAATATGTGTAAAGATACGGTAAGAACGAATGTGAGATGTCTTATTAACTGTACCTTCAAAACACAAAAGAATGAACCTAAAAGGCAAGCTTAATGGAAAGAAAATACATATAAATTAGTGGCAAGCGTTGCTAAAGATATAGTTGATGCCAGGAATTCACCAATTTAAAAGAATATTTGACATGCACAGGTAATAAGATTTACATATTCATAAACATACCTCAGGACATACCTCGACCACTGGAGTGGGGGGGAAATCACCTATAATGGATGTTTTATACCTATTTACATCACAATTCTTAATCTTCCTGCCTATTCTTTAGCGCAACCAGGAGATTAGCCCACGATTATCACCCCACCTCACAGCATGCTAACTCTCAGCTAATGGTAGGAGAAAGCCACTTATTAACAGAGACGGCTGTACTCTGCTCTCATTTTATTCTGAAACCAGAGGTACAAAAGAAAACGATTAAATGTAACAAATCCCAAATCTTGTTTAAATTCAACCACAGGATTATTTATGATGTGCACAATATTTCAATTTGATTTATTAAAGATAAGGGAAACGACATTCACAGAGTAAAGTAAAATGTATATTAAAAAAAAAAAAAAAAAGAAAGAGAGAGAGAGAAAAAGAACACTACAAGCCCTGGTAACCGATGCAAGTGTTCAGATGCTCTTTTCAAATCCACTGGAAGGTAAGAAATACCACATGGCTTTGTTATCAGGTGTCCCTGCTGAGCGAGACATTTTGAAAACAGCAGGAGTGTTAAGATCTCCTCCCACCCCTGCGGAACCAGCAAGAGAAAGCGAGCACTGCGCTGGCGCTGCTGCACCACCGAGGGCTCCGGCGTGCCCACCTCTGCGACTGGGGAAGGACGCGCTGGCTACCAAACCTCTCAGCAATAATCAAAGCAATTTATAGGAAGCCAGGGAGAAGGCTCAGCAGAACAGCACAGGCAGATCCCATCCAGAGCAAAGGCAGATTTGCAAGGCTACTTGTACGTTACACCGGATAGTTTATTGGTCAGAAGATGCCTATGCTAGAATTTCTTTGCCATCTAATTTTATGGGTTATGCTTCAGGAGCAAACGGAATTGATAGATTACTCCAGTGAAGCAAATTAATTAAGAGTTACAATGAGTACCTGTTATATATTACGGCTTCTGTTTCTTCTGAACTGACTTCAGACTTTGTTAAGTTGTGCACTCTTACTCATCCCTGCCTACCTGTCCTCCAGTACTATATGGCCTTAGGAAGATGTACTCCTGCCACACCTCTGTCAGAGTTAAGCAAGTCTGGGAAAGGAAAATTTACTGTGGGTAAAAATGTAATTGTCATTGCTAGATGTCCCATTTCCCTTGACATGCTTCATATAGATCACTCTCCCTCCACTAAAATGAAAGAAAATACTGTATTCTTTTCACTTCAAGAATGGAAGACTGTTGGAAGGTTCTGTTCTTGATGACGAAGTTGTCATTTTTTTCCCTTTCAACTGCTAGTAGAATTTTATTAAGGTCTGGGGTATTTAATGACCGTAGTTAAAGATATATACATACATAGGAAGTTGATCTTCTAAATAATCTATTAAACATAGGCTAGCCACCAGATAGTGCTATTTATTGTAGTTGGGAGGCATCGAAGAAATTCACTGTTTAATATACATCCCCAAGCCATGCCTGCTGTGCCCAGAGGCCAACAAAATCCTCAGTAGGAAAAATTAGGACAGATTAGCAAATCTCACCCTCTTTATAATACAGAATCCGGCTGTCTGCGTACAAAAATTGCTACGCTACTTGTGTAAAAACACTTTCAATAAAAACTGACGTAATTCATACTCATTTTGGTATCCCTTGACAAAAGTTTTAATTATGCAATACACATATAAAAGTGTTCTGTTCCTACGATTTTTATCATATAAATATATTTAATTATCCCACCCCCAATTTCTTTTCCTCCCATCGTGTTTTTGCTATTAAAATAGTCCTAGCATATTTGCAATTTCTGCTTTTTCATTTATCCTAACATTGTATTTATTACGTGTATATTACGGTAACACAATATTAGTCTCAGAAGACACATTCCAAACATTTTCCTTATAAAAGGGTCTGTCAAGCACCAGCCAGTACATACATCAAAGTGTCTAACAGAAGCCTAAACATCAATTCTCCCTGTCTTACACTTTGGATATTCATTCGCAGATGTGCAGTCTGGCATAAAAATATTGCTGATTCTCTTTACTTTTACTGCTGCATATGAACAGTGAGGCAGTGGTCTTTTTCTTTATTTTAAAAGAAGATGACAAATTGGGAGAATTTGCCTAATTTCACTGGCAATTATGGGGTTTAGCGTAGACAAAATCTGTAAAACCATGGTCTTACATTTGACTCTGATACCATGAAAACTCGGAAGAACTTCTAGGATTATGAGGAGGTATTTTACACTAACTTCAGCAGCTTGTTGGAAATGCTACTCACTGCAAGTGACTGCTGTGCTTCTCCTAACAGCATCGTGATTCCTAACTGCTGCTTGAATTGGTGGGTAATTAGGACTTACCATGTGCAGAGAGACTACGATATCCTTTCTCCATTTCTTCTATCCCTCCTTACCAGCCCTCCTTTCCAATACTGAAACCATTTTTTTCCCCATTTACCCCATTTTTTTCACTCACCTTTCCAATTCAAAACACATCGCATTTTTGTACGCACTTTTCAAACCTTTGGTGGAGAAGTGAGGGGGAACATTGAATCATAGAAAGGCGTAGGCTGGAAGAGACCTTAGAGATCACTTAATCCAACCTCCCTGTCTTAGAATCATAGAATGTTAGGGATTGGAAGGGACCTCGAAAGATCGTCAAGTCCAATCCCCCTGCCAGAGCAGGAATGCCTAGACTATGCCACACAGGAACGTGTCCAGGCAGGTCTTGAATGTCTCCAGAGAAGGAGACTCCACAACCTCTCTGGGCAGCCTGTTCCAGGGCTCCGTCACCCTCACTGAGAAGAAGTTTCTTCTCGAGTTTAAGTGGAACCTCTTATGTTCCAGTTTCAGCCCATTACCCCTTGTCCTATCAGTGGTTGTCACCGAGAAGAGCCTGGCTCCATCCTCGTGACACTCACCCTTGATATATTTGTAAACATTAATGAGGTCACCCCTCAGCCTCCTCTTCTCCAAACTAAAGAGCCCCAGCTCCCTCAGTCTTTTCTCATAAGGGAGATGCTCCACTCCCTTAATCATCCTAGTTGCCCTGTGCTGGACTCTCTCCAGCAGTTCCCTGTCTTTCTTGAACTGAGGGGCCCAGAACTGGACACAGTATTCCAGATGGGGTCTCACCAGGGCAGAGTAGAGGGGAAGGAGAACCTCTCTCGACCTACTAACCACCCCCCTTCTAATACACCCCAGGATGCCATTGGCCTTCCTGGCCACAAGGGCACAGTGCTGGCTCGTGGTCATCCTGCTGTCCACCAAGACTCCCAGGTCTCTTTCCCCTACACTACTCTCTAATAAGTCATTCCCCAACTTATACTGGAACCTGGGGTTGTTCCTACCCAGATGCAAGACTCTACATTTACCCTTGTTATATTTCATTAAATTTTTCCCCGCCCAACCCTCCAGCCTGTCCAGGTCTCGCTGGATGGCAGCACAGCCTTCTGGTGTGTCAGCCACTCCTCCCAGCTTGGTGTCATCAGCAAACTTGCTGATAGTACTCTCTAGTCCCTCATCCAAGTCATCGATGAATATATTGAATAATACTGGTCCCAGTACCGACCCTTGAGGGACTCCACTGGATACAGGCCTCCAACCAGACTCCGCCCCATTGACCACAACTCTTTGGCTTCTTCCCCTCAGCCAGTTCACAGTCCACCTCACTACCCGAGAGTCTAGACCACACTTCCTCAGTTTAGCAGCAAGGATGCTGTGGGAGACTGTGTCAAATGCTTTACTGAAGTCAAGGTAGACCACATCCACCGCTCTGCCATCATCTATCCACCTTGTTATATCCTCATAAAAGGCTATGAGGTTAGTCAAGCATGACTTCCCCTTGGTGAAGCCATGTTGACTGTCTCTAATGACCCTCTTATCCTTGATATGCCTTGAGATGGCACCAAGGATAAGTCGTTCCATCACTTTCCCAGGGATGGAGGTGAGGCTGACTGGTCTATAATTACCCGGCTCCTCCTTCTTGCCCTTTTTGCAGACTGGAGTGACATTTGCTTCCCTCCAGTCCTCAGGCACCTCTCCCGTCTCCCAAGACTTGGTAAAGATGATGGAGAGTGGTCTAGCAATGACATCAGCCAGCTCCCTCAGCACCTGTGGATGCATCCCGTCTGGACCCATGGATTTATGGATGTCCAGATTGCTTAACTGGTCCCTAACCCAGTCCTCATCGACTAAAGCAAACTCCTCCACTGCCCTGACTTCCTCTGGGGCCTCAGGGGAACGGGGCTCCTCAGGACAGCCTCCGGCAGAGTAGACAGAGGCAAAGAAGGCATTCAGTAACTCTGCCTTCTCTGTATCTTCTGTCACCAAGGCACCCACCTCATTCATCAGTGGGCCTACATTGCCTCTGGTGTTAGTTTTATCTGCCACGTATTTGAAAAAGCTCTTCCTGTTGTCCTTGACCCCTCTCACCAGGTTCAATTCTAGGGAGGCCTTTGTTTTCCTAGTTGCCTCCCTACATCCTCGGACAACAGCCTTATATTCTTCCCAAGTGGCCAGCCCTGCCTTCCAAGATCTGTAAATTCTCCTCTTGCCCTTGAGCTTACCCAGCAGATCCCTGTTTAGCCACGCAGGTCTCCTGGCTCCCTTCCTTGACTTCCTACGTGTCGGGATGCTCTGATCTTGAGCATGGTAGAAGCAGTCCCTGAACACTAACCAACTATCTTGGGCCCCTTTACCCTCAAACAGCCTTGCCCATGGGATTTTCTCGAGTAATTGCTTGAAAAATCCAAAGTTTGCCTTGGCAAAGTCCAGGGTTGCAATTCTGCTTGCTATTTTGTTTCTGCTACATGAGATCCTGAACTCCACCATTTCATGGTCACTGCAGCCAAGGCAGCCCTCAACCTTTACTGCTTCAACCAGATCCTCCTTGTTAGCGAGGATGAGGTCCAGCAGTGCTCCTCTCCTAGTCGGCTCCTCCACCATTTGCATCAGAAAATTATCATCGATGCACTGGAGGAACGTCCTGGACTGTGGCTGGCTGGCTGAGTTGTCCTTCCAGCAAATATCAGGGAAGTTAAAATCCCCCACGACAACCAGGGCCTGTGATTGTGAGACCGCTCCTAGCTGCCTGTAGAAGGCCTCATCAACTTCCTCACCCTGATCTGGTGGCCTGTAATAGACACCCACAACAGTATCTCTCCTGCCAGTCTGCCCCTTAATTCTAACCCATACACTCTCAACTTGCTCCTCATCCATGCCTGGATGGTGTTCAAGACATTGTAGTTGCTCTTTCACGTAAAGAGCGACTCCACCACCTCGCCTGGCTGGCCTGTCTTCCCTGAAAAGGGCATAGCCACCCATGACCACATTCCAGTCATGTGAGCTGTCCCACCATGTCTCTGTAATTGCCACCAGATCATAATCTCCTGCCCGAACCCAGGTTTCTAGCTCCTCCTGCTTATTCCCCATGCTGCGTGCATTGGTGTATAAGCATTTCAGGGAGCAAGCTGAGCACACTGATCTCACCCTAGGGGGATGGAAGGCCACCCGGTCCTCATAATTTCTAGAGCACTGCCCCGCTGCAATCCCAGCTATAACCCCATCCCCCTTCATATCTAGTTTAAAGAACGCTCTATGAGTCCCGCCAGCTCGTGACCAAGGATCCTTTTTTCCCTTTGTGTCATTTGAACCCCAGCTTGTTTCAGTAGATCAGGTGCCCTGTAGATCTCCCCATGGTTAAAAAATCCAAAGCTAGACCTCTGGCACCACCCCTTTAGCCAAGTATTAATCTGCTGCACTTTGTCAAACCTTC